>BSBM01001166.1:5977500-6645000 GCA_027924585.1 Larix kaempferi | reverse complement strand
CGTGCGCATTATTGAGCGCACTTTGGTACCGCACCTAACAACGCGTGTGCGCATCCTTAGGCATGTGCACGCATCTATTTTTTCCCCACTAGGGTGGCCCCATTGCAACACTTTTGGGGAGCATATTTGTGCACCCACCCTTGTGTCTCTCTAAAATTAATGGCTAGATTGATAGCAATGTTGTTAAAGATGATGCATTGGTTTTTAATGGAAACATGGCATCTCATCCATTGGAGTTTAACCTAGGTAACTAAAGTACGGTGGCTTATGTGAGGTATATATCATGGTGGAATTCATGATTGAGAAGTCTCTTGAGGGTTTTGATTATGATTTAACACTTTACAATGGACAATGGATTATCTTCTCAGTGCATTCCAACAAACCCACCATTCAAACTCTTTATGGTCCATGCTCATCCTTCTACAACTAGCATTTTACATATGTCAAAGCCTAGTTAGCAAAACACTCAATATCATTATCATTCATCTTTTATGTTAACTTCTTTTCTCCCATTAAATTAAGGACTCAATCTCATGATGTCATTACAGAGTTACTGTATGTCCTATCATCGGTGGAGTTGGATCTAACGAAAATTGGGGCCAAATTCCTACAACAAGCCAAGGATTATGGAAGAATGTATTTGTAAGTCCTCAATTTCACTCTACATCATGTCCTTCGATTTTTTTTCCATTTTTCCCAATTGTGGTTGTAGATTCACAACTTTAAAGCAAAGTTGGAGGACAATGCAAGAGTTGTCCTATGTGAGGTCATGTAGATGCATGGCATAATATTTTGGTGGTGGACAACAATGACTACAAGGAAATCAAGTGATATAACATTCTTAATTGTATTCATTAAAGACCAAATGTGTATATACTTCACGAGGACTACTACAATATTCTTTTTCTATTGTTGTGGCAATGCATAAAATTCGTGTCTACCAACATCAATTATCTCTAATCCCAAGCTTCACAACCCAAAATTGAAATCATTTTGGTGAATCCATAAACAATCGGTTTTTGCATTAGTCCTATGTGTTGCCATAAGGGTTTATTATGTAACATTTGTAATGGTACATTGTTTTGCTCTTTAATAATATATTTAGGGTTTTCTACTTATCTTGATTATTTCTTTTAAAATTGAGTTTGTTGAAAGTCTCACCTATTTTCCAATGGTTTTCACTATATTATGTTGTTGTAAAGTGTCTTATGATTGTAATCAAAGAATTTGGTGGGTATTATGTATTTGTATATTGCAAATCAAATGTGTTAACTATTATACTAGAGTTTAGACAAGGTGTAAAGACAAGTGTTATATTCCAATATTTAACAGTGAAAGTGAACTTCATTATATTTAGATATTTATTCATATTCCTACCAACACATTGGTGAAAAGAGTAGCTTAATTAATAAAGTAATGGCATATTTATTTGAAAAGGAATTATACATCTAAGTAGGTCATACCTTTAATTCGGCAATAAAAGGAGTTTCTGTATAGATAGAGTATGGCATAACTTTAATTTCGTAAATAAAAAGAGTTTCTTTTCATATAAAAAAAAATAATTCTTATAAATGACATAAAATTCTTATTTATGAATTTGTTTTAAAGCTTATTTATGAATTTGTTTTATCGCCTATGGAACAAAATTTAAATTTACAAGTAAAAAATTCCTAAATACCTATGAGAAGGTATGTGAGAAAACCTTTTTTATTCTATGCTAAATCCGCAAAATCCTAGTTGACAAGTAACTTAAAAAACCTAAAACATCTAACTTTGCTCCCCATTTTACTCTATCGTTTAACGTGTTTGCAATGAATTATATGATTTTTTTAATCTCGATATTTTTGAGAGAGAGTATAGTGTATACTATATTTTGAATCTCGATACCTTTCTTAGTCTACGCTAAAGCTGCAAAATCACAGTTGACAAATAAGTCTTAAATGATTTTTTCAAGAAAAAATATAACTTTGCTCCCCATATTGCCCTATCGTTTATCATGCCTGGAATGAATTATCTAAATTTTTTAATCTCGATATTGTTGAGAGAGAGTATACTATTTTTTGAATCTTGATACCTTTCTTAGTCTATGCTAAATCTGCAAAATCAGTTGACAAATATGTCTTAAATAATTTTGTCAAGGAAAAATCTAACTTAGCTCCCCATATATTGCTCTATTGTTTGTCATGCTTGTAATGAATTATCTGATTTTACGAATCTCGATATTGTTGAGAGGGAGTATACTATACTTTGAATCTCAATACGTTTCATAGTCTACTCTAAATCACAGTTGAAATATGTCTTAAATAATTTCGAAGGAAAAATCTAACTTTGCTCTCCACACTACTCTATCGTTTATCATGCTTGCAATAAATTATCTGATTTTTTGAATCTCCATATTGTTGAGAGAGAATACTATATTTTGAATTAATGAGCACCTACATTATATATGATAGATGTTATACATTTAATGCATAAAACTAGCAATATGCCAATTGTTTTATATCAATGAGTGTATTAATTAGGGTAAAACTCAATGAATCGACAGATAGCTATACTTTTCCACACGCAATGAAACATTTGGATGACCACTCATCTTGCACTTAGTTGAGTATATTAAAAAATACATTGGAAATGCTGAGCTTAAAGTGATCCAAAACTATTTATCAAAATGGACTAATTCGAAGTCAAGGTAATTGAGCAGATTTAGCATTGAGCACCACTCAATCTTCCTAGCGGCTAGTGCAAAACCCACCAATATAGAAACGTGTAACTACACAAGCCACCAACAACAACTAAAATTAGCCTCATTTTTTTTGAAGACTTCTGATCTAGATCCGAGAGTTCCAACAAAAGATGATAAAGTAGAATTGATTTTTTTTTACAGACATGTTGTGCAGTTGCTATTAGATATATCCCTCTAGCACTGTACCATCCCCTAAATATTATGGGACAAGGAGTCTACAGTAGTTCTCGGAGCATATAATTTAGATTCAAGGTTGCTTGAACTGACAATTTGTTGAATAGCTTCTTAACAACAACGTTAAATACATTAGGTTTGGAGATTTTTGAAGTCAAGGTAATCGAAATTTAGAAGTTCCCACGAGCCCAAGCCCGCAAAAACATTAGGGTTTAGAAGGTGTGGCTTTGAAGCCCAATGTGCTCTCCTCTCTAAAAATAAAATACTCACATGAAAAAAATGGAAAGGACCATGTCGACTTGAAACCCACTGTGTGAAGATCTCTTGACATCATGGTTGCTACTTGATAATCGAAAATAGTTCCTGCAAACAAACAATTGAGTAAGCAGTCGACAGAACATCACAAGCAAAAAGATGTACATACGAAGATTGCAACCAAGGAAATCTTATAGCATAAGCACCTCTGATTGGGGTTGTTCTTCGTGACTGTTTTGCGGTCAGAAATGCATATTATTTGAGAGGCTAGTGCTCTGCTTTTCTCTTCTTGTAGGATGGCTCCTACTCCTGTGAAATCACCAATAAGTTCCCATCCTGTGCCATCACGGTACGAAATTAGAAAGGGTTCCAAACTCAATTCTACACACTTGTGGGGCTTGGCTTGCTAGATTATAAATTGCAAATTAAATTGAATTCAAAAGAAGAAATAATCATTTGAACTTCACCATGTACTTATTCTTCAACCCTGATTTTGGTGGAGGTTTTAAGGAGCAGAAACTTCACCATGTACTTGAATCTTCGGCCCCGATTTTGTTGCATGTTTGGTAGAGCGGGATTGTGTCCTACAGAAGGGTGAATGAGCTGGGAATAAATCGGCCTCGGCCAAGAACTATGGTGCCTCTCCACCGTCCATCTACCTTCTCTCAAACCGCTTCCATGATTTTCCATTATTTTGGAGCCAAGCTTCATAGTTGTTGGCTTACATAGGACTATCTTAATGATGCAGTCGCCTAGCACAAGAACCATACATCTTGCCACGCTCTCTGCATGCATTGAACCATGTAGGTTTCCATTCCTCGTATGTAGTGCATCGACTGCAACAGAGGCGGTCTGCACAAATATTTGCGTCCCCCTTAATTAAATGAGATTTAATTAAAGATCCCCATCGTCAAGTTGTCATAATATATTAGATTTCCAAACAAAACAAACCCGATAATCAGGGTCAATGCAATTGGGAATCGATCGAGAGAGCTTGTTATTTGAAACATGCAAAGATTTCAAAACATCAATAGATCCCAAAGAGTCCAGAACGACTGCGTCCAGACGGTTTCTAGCAAGATTTATAATGGTTAAAGATTTGCAAGAGCTGATATTGTCCGGAATGGATCGCTCCAACATATTTTCTTGCAAATATAGTGCATTCAACTACTTCAAACTCCTAATTTCCTACACATAAACTTATTATTTTCCACTTGAAACTTGACCAGTTGTAGCGCCAAGCCAATCTCTAGCACCAAGTTGCTGGAGAATTGGTTGTTTTGAATGACCAACTACTATTCTTTGCATTTTCGATTAGGGCACTCATTTCACCAACAAAATTGTTGAAGCTCAGATCAATAATATTGACATTGGCCAGACCCAAGATTCCCACTGGCACTCTACCCCTAAGGCTGTTTCTATTGGCTCTAAAGTGTATCAAGATTTGGGAAGCGCGCAGTTCTCCCATGCTATAAAAATTATATTGTTTATTTAACATTTATCCCATCAAATCAATAATATTTATAAATCTTAAAGGATTTAAAACTTGTAATAATTGACATGTGCAACAACATGGATTCATTCAAAAATTGACGCCCAAATTCTCGAAGATGGGTACTGTGTAGTCAATGTATTAGAATCCTCCTTTGACATAATAATAGTATAAATATGTGTGCCTAAATGAGGATTCAATGTGAAAGTAGAATCATAAACAGGGATTGACAGATTTGAATCTGACAAACAATTGGACGTTTGACATTATCCAAACTCCTCCACTCTATATAGAAATAAATCCAATACTTCGAAAAGAAACTAACTAGCACCCAAAATGGTTCAATTGCATTCATAGAGAGTTGAAATTGGGTTTGTTCAAAATTCCATAAAACACGAAAGGATTTCTACTGAACTTGAAAATTCGTACAAGGTCATAGCATTACCTTTCAGACTCTGATGAAATATCTACATAACGGAACCTGCAGAATTAGACAACCCGACATTAATAAAATGGTATGTACTTTAAAAAAAACACATATTCGTCTTTTGGGAAGTAACAAAGCATGTTAAAGGTTTGAAATTTCAAGAGAAACTCAAATTGAGCACTCAAAACGGGAGGCGTCCTTAATAAGTCCAACTACAACAATAGGAGCAGATGGACGGAAATCCAAATCAAAGGGTTGATCCTCTAGTTCAATATCCATCTTTGACTCAGTCATTGTTCGCTCTGGCTTATCAAGTAAAGTAATAAAATAAATTTTATTTTAGTCGCCACCTGAATCTGCCTCTCCTGAATCTATTTGAGTCTTCTTGACCTGTATTCTGCCTTACCTGAGTCCGTCGTTCAACTAAGTTCAGTTAGTATCTGCACCTGGTCATGGTCACTAGTGTCCCACGAAGGGCTTAGACGTTTTTCAGTTGCTGGTGTATCGTTCGTTAAATTGATCACCTGTTAGAGATCTATCCGTCCCTCATGTCTCCAGCTCCTCTATACCATCTGAGATTGAATATGACGCCTGCAAGGATTGATATGCAAAAGAAGAGATTTAGGAAAACTAACCAGTTTGATTATATTGGACTTGCTCACAAGAATATTAATATTAAAAAAATAAAACCTCTAGTAGAGGATTTATAAATGTGTACTCAAAGTACAGAGCCCTTTACCAGTTTGTTATTATTCTGAAAACAAAGGACAATATATATTCTTAGAACCTGTATAAAGAATAGTCTGTGTACTCAAAGTACAGAGCCCTTTACCAGTTTGTTATTATTCTGAACACAAAGGACAATATATATTCATAGAACCCGTATAAAGAATAGTCAGCAGTGCAAATTAACGCAAAACAATTCATATAAGAAACTAATGATATAAAAAAAATCATAGTTCCATATTCGAAGAATTTGTTGAATCTATTCGGAGAATTTCTTGTAAGAATGAAGGCACGCATTACAAATCTCTCTATAATTTGGACATTCTAGAAACCCTAAGAGAACGAAGAAAATGCTGCAATAAAATTTAAGAGATTTTTCCGTTAGGGTTTGTGGCACGTCGAGGTATACGATGCAGGTATATGATGCTTATAGAAAGATAACATAACAGAGGTTAATATGCATCTGTCGTGGTACAAACCTTTAACATAGATGCTGAAGCTGATGAGAAGAAGGTATGTGAAGCAGCTAATCCCATATTTTCAAATCCTCATGACCATTGCCGAATTTGTAGCACAGAAACAAAATAGAATAATAACACCAAGAAAGCAACCTTTGCAATAGCTCTACCTCACAAACATATCTACCTCGCAAAAATCTCTTCTGATGTTAAATTCAAATTTTAGATTTTAGAGGAGAAAAAAAATACTCATTTTATGAAAATTCAAGTATTATTTTCATCCTTCGGGGACTTACAAAAGAGAGAGTAAATGGCAGCCACCTGCAAGGGTTGCAGGAACCCGTTGTCATTATGGTAATCTAATTAATTATGCCTTGCAAAAGAGAGAGTAAATGGCAGCCGCCTGCAGGCCTTGCAGGCACCCGCTGTCATTATGGTAATCTAATTAATTGTGTCTTGCAGGCGGCTCAATGGATGAAAACCCTATTCAAAGTCGATACAATAATTAAATGCCTCACACGCGATATTATCAATGGTGGTAAAAACCTGAAAGCGCGTGTCACATGTGAACTCATATGTACATTAAAAACTTTAGAACTCATAACTCATATGTACATTAAAAACTTTAGACTCATGTGAACTGAGAAGACATTTAAACCAAGATGATATAGGCCCGCTCTCCCCTCCTTGGAAGGGAAAAATGAGGACTACCTCATTCTCGTCATCCTCCTATAACCAATAAGAATTTAAAAAAACTTATTTTAAAAATTTCCATTTGACATAATACATTTCAAATTATAGTTAAGAATATAGTTAGGAAAAATTTATAGCCTATTCTATGGGCTCTAGGTGCAAAATAATAGGTTCCTCTAGATACATACATGATCCCCTTCGGGGACATAAGAAAAATATAGTAATAATAATAATAATTAAATATTAAAAATGATGATGATGATGATATAAAATCAAAAAATAAATTAATAAAATAATTGCACCGAGAGGTGCTCTATAGCCCAGTATGATGGAGATCTTGTAACCTTTGTCCATGTTTGTCCATGTTTGTTCTTATTGTGGCCATGCCATGTTTGTCCTTATTGTCGGCCATGATAAATAACGTTTGTCTGTTTAATAGTTAAATAAAAAATAATTAATAATTAATAATTAATACCATGTTTGTCGTGCCCTGCTCTCTCCCGCGACCTTGTTGCCTCCCTCCACCTCCCCTCCGCCGCATGCACCATCCTCCACTCGTAGCCTCCTCCGTCCTGCCACTGCAGCCTCCTCCCGCTGCGAGCTCCTCCCGTGCTCTCTCCCGCGAGATCCCTCCTCCCCTGCTCTCTCCGAAAAGCTCCTGCCCCGCTCTCTCCCTCCTGTCGCCGCCACCTACTACCTCCTGCCACTGCCGATGGGTGCAGTCATAAATTAAAATAATTTTAGATTTTAGTTAAAATATAACATTACAATATATATTAAATTTAAATTAATATTTATATTTATATTAAATTTAAAATTAATATTTTAAATTAACCACTTACATTGAGATAAAGATTACCTCCTTGACTGCAATACGAGAAGAGGTTTGCACATATGAAGATTTGATCCCTCTCGACACTTGATAGAGCCTAGGATTTGGATCTAGGCTGGTAATAATTTAAGTTAAATTTTATGAACATGTACATACCCCATTCCCTCGAGATTTGAATCTATGACAACAAACATGTATTTTTAGTTATTAGAAAATATTTGCACCTAAAGGGATTTGATCCTCTTGATTGTTGATAGATTTGGAGTTAAGATGGATCTATGCTAGTTAGATGTACATTTTCATATCAAAACATATTTCTATCCATATTCTTATTAGGTAGTTTTTTTTTTCACATCATTAAAGAAGTGAATTCTTGAGATTGTAATAAACATTGAATTTTTCTTCCTTTTAGAATTTTGGATTTTGTTTGCATGATTCTAATCAACACATGACCTTACCTCTTAAATCATCATGCTAAGAACATATTGTAGGATTTCACCATAGCTTGAAGTGCATTGTGTGTTTACTATTTAGGATCCATGCCAACATATTTGGTATAGATTTCGAAAGGTAGTGTAGTGGAATCACCTACATCAAATAATCATTAGATGAGAGGGTCAAAGAGAAGAGGAGATTCAAAATTAGGCTAGTTATCTTATATATTATGATAATAAAAGGAGATGTGCTCAGCCTTCATCATCTCACTTTAGTTGTGGGAGGAACACACACACACATATGGAAATGCAAGATTGTAAAGGTTTATTATTAATGTGTAAGCCTATTTTCTCCTCTTTCTAGTTGGCCTCCTACATGTTTGGTTTATAAAACATATCGTTGGTATTCAAGCCTGTAGTCTTGGATTTTGCATCCAAGGCAAGCATAAGGCACAAAACCCTCTAGAGATAAAATCACAAACATTATGCTTGTATAGAGACCATCTCTCTTGTATATTTTCCAAAAATTAGATATTTTTTCCTTACATGTGTCTATATTACAATGAAAGATAATGCATCCTTTTAGGACGAGCTCTCATTTGTAGTTGTGAAAATTCAGTTGTTACAATAACAAAAATTTCTTGAGTAGTAGATGCAACTTATATCCACTGTAGTCAAATGACTCACTAATATACATGTAAGCAACCCCTTTTCAACAACTAAAGTGGATTCAATTTGGGAGTCAAAAGTCACTTGCCTTGTTTTGAAGGATATTTTTATGGTGAACAAGTGGATAGTTAGGTTCATGTATTTTCCTCATATTTCTAATACATGAAGGTGCTTGCAAAGCATGAGAATATTGCATTAATCCACCCCCCCTTTTTGAGGTCTCATAGCTCAATGGTGGGATATTGTTAAGAAACATTGGGTTGATAGTTCTTCTATCTATATCAAATTGAATGATCATGCCTATGTCATTTCTGCCACCGCTATTACAAGATCAAAGGACTTTTTCAAGAGTCACGAGCATGCTTTTACCTACCTTTTTCCCAACTAGATATCATGAAGGTTATGGACAAGTGTCTTTATCCCCCCCTATGCATCATGAAGTGCCCCTTGAATTTTGTATTGAATTATCTATCGCCTTTAAAAATTCCTTAGGTGACAAATAAAAAGTGGGAAAATATACACTAAACCCCATATCACCTTTTTCAATATGTCCCACCTTCACCCCAAACTCCCATGTTTTCTATTATCTCTTCCACTTCTAGAACCTAGTGTTCCTTTCACATGGTTACTTGTCACTCAATTGACTAATGTCATTCTATCGAGTGAGATCATTTAGCCAAAATTATTTTCACAGAACCCAAGACCACTTCTACTAGTCTACCTCCATCTAAACCTATTGATGTGCCTAATCCCATGGGCTCGGATCCATCCCTCATATACATGACCCAACAATATATGGTCCCTATGGAACAAGGGTAATCCTTGACTTTATCCAAAATCTATGGAAAAGAAATAATGGAATAAGAGTAAGTTCAAGAGGATCATTTGGAGGCTTAAGCATGCTCTACGATAGTTCCAAATTTCTTCTCCAAAATTCGATCTATTTGCAACAATGGATATTCTCATCCCTTCTGCACATTATCTCTCAAAAACAGTTAAATATCTTCAACTTGCATGTACGTGTGCTCATATAAAAAAATAATGTTGGAATTCATTGCAAGAGCTCAAAGATGGCCTAGAATTGGATAACACTATTTTAGCTAGAGACTTAAATATTACCCTAAGTCAAAAAGAAAGGAAAGATGGATCTCTTGTGAGGGATCCCTTAAGGGACTTGGTTGAAAACCTTATCCTCAAATGGGACATGATGGACATCAAACCCGCCAAAGGTCTCTTCACCTCGTCAAACAAATGTGTGAACCCCAGGCATATAGAAATGCACTTGGACCGGTTCTTAGTGCAAAGTTCTTATCGTCTACAAGCGATGGAAGTTGTTTCTGATATCATTCCTTTTTGGGTGTTGAATCACAAACCGATTTCCCTCCTTTTCAAGGAGGAATTTAACTTAGGCTTAGATCATTTCCATTTCATCCCTATTTGGGTCCAATCCAAAGGATTTATGAATATTGTTGAGGAGGCTTGGTGAAGACCCGTCATAGTATTTGTTTCCTTTGTTTGGGAATAAAATTTAAGAAGGATAAAGAAAGCACTAAAATATTGGGAGAAAGGTTTAAAATACATGAATCAAGCTAGGCAACATGCAAAAAAGGATCTCGAAGAGAACCAATTCAAAATGGAATAGAATGAGGTCTCAGTCGAGGATCTCAGGGTGGAAACAAATTTGCACATAAATCTCCATAAGGATTGCAAAGCAGCCAAGAAGAATATTGTAGGATAAAATCTAGAAGTCTTTGGCTAAAATTCGAGGACAAAAATACTTTTTTTTTCCCATAAACAAGCTAAATCAAGGAAAGTAAGAAAAAAGGTCGCATAAATAGCTTCTCCTCAAGGTAAGAGATGGACAGAATATGAAAAGATCAAGGAAGAAGCTCATCTCCATTTCGAGGATATGTTCACCAAAAATGAAGTTAAGAAAGAAGGGTTAGTTGAAGAGCTTCTATCAACTATTCCTTGAGCTATTTCAGACGAGGAGAATGCCCTTTTAATTCAACTAGTCTCTAGAAAAGAAATAAAACATGTTATCTAGGAAATGCAGCCAGATAAGGCTCCTGGGATAGATGGCTTTACGATTAGATTATTCAGTGTCTATTGGAAAATAATTAAAGAGACCTTCACAAGATGATTATGAAATCTCAAAGGTTCTCCAAGATGGGTGGAGGAACCAATTCATGTTTTCTATACCTAATCCCCAAGGATCTGACTCCTTCATTTTCTCGATTTAGGTTGATATCCCTTTTTAATTCATAATACAAAATACTCACCAAAGTTCTGGCCAACGGGTTGAAAAAATTACTTCCAGGAATCATCTTAGAAAATCAAGGAGGCTTCATTAAGGGAAGCTCGATCTTGGAAAATATAATCCTAGTCAAAGATGTGGTCCACTCAATCATGAGAAGGAAGGAAAAATATATGGTAATCAAAATTGATAAGGAAAATTCTTTTAATAGGGTCTAGCATAGCTTCCTGTTCTAGGTAACCGGGCCAATATTGAATTCTCATAGTCATGTATTTCATGGATGAAGGCCTGCATTGGATCCCCCTAGATCACCCCTATTGTTATTGCAAGAGAGGTTACATTCTTCAAATCTAGTAAAGGTGTATGTCAAGGGTTCCCTCTTTCCCCAATGTTATATATCCTTGTGGACAACTCCTTAAGAAAAAGTTGGAAGAGGAATGAATGCATGACGACATCATGGGAATTAAAATGGCCAGAGGAGTCAACTCTAGCATAAATCATGCCAAATTTTCTCATGACACTTTGTTGATTGGGGGAGCATCAATTCGGGTGCAGCTTCCCGATTGAGGGAGGTCCTATCAAAGTTTTGTTCTGGATATGGTAGCAATGTCAACAATGAAAAGAGCTCAATTTATGGTTGGAACCTCTCACCAAAGGATATGTTGGACATATCTAGGAATCTAGGGATTTAAGGAAAAACCAGATGGGATGACTTCAGATATCTAGGGCTCCCGATTTTCTAGAACTCCCCTCACTCGAAGACTTAGAATTATTTAATTGAAATTATTTAAAATAAGTAGCAACAATGGGGAGAGATCTTCCTCAATCCTATTGGTAAGCTTATCTTGATAAAATCAATTTTTGTTGCTCTCCCTATTTTTCAATGTTCTTTAATTTTGGCTCCTTCCTCGGTGCTTTATGAGATAGAGAAGATAATATGTAGTTCCTATAGAAAGGAGGCAAGAAAAATGGCCAGAGACTCCATTTAGGTAGTTGGGATAATATTAAAGACCCTTATTTCTCTGGAGGTTTACAAGTGAGATACCTAAAAAGAAATAATCTTTCTCTTGGCCCCAAAGTTCTATGGAATCTCATCTATGGGAAAAGTGCTTGTGTTAAGCAAGTTGTAAAAGGAAAACATTTCAAAGGGACCAGGATGCATTTCCTAGATTCCTCTCCCACATCTTAGAAAGGATCGCAGTATGCCATCTCTATCTGAAGCCTTGGGGTTTCTTTCATGAAAAACTCTTTTGTATTCCTAGGAACGGGAAAAAAATAAAAATCATGGAAGATAGAATTATGAACAAGATAGAGGAACTCCATGGCCTACAAATTTGGATTAACGGATCTAGAATTAACACTCTTTGGGATCTATATGAGAATGGTGGTTGGTAATCATAGGTGTTTCTAGATTTCCCTAATCATTTAATGCCAACTTATGATCAACTCAAGGTTCTCTTGCATGGGGGAGCTCATATTAGCAGGTTCTCTAAGGATAAAAGAGGTTGGGGGTCAAAGTTTATGGCTTACTCAGTCTCTTAAGGGTCTACCACACTATCCCTCCTCTTGGGTGTGACTCCCAATATTTCCATATGGAAGGGAGTCTGGAGTAAAGGGTGACTCCCTAAAGTTAACCTTTTCTATTGGGTTTTGGCTCACATCCACATTCTCACTGGGACAAAATCCAAAATAGAGGCCTTCGGGGCCCTTCTAGGTGTTCTCTTTAGCAAGCTAATGTGGAAAATATAAAATATATGTTCTTGAGTTGTCCTTTTGTGCATAAAGTTTGGTATCATGCAATCTACCCTGTTGGAAGTGGTCTAATAAGACCTAGCTTCATTTAGGAAATGCTTGGTGCTTGGGAGATATTTAACCAAATTGCCTCAACCAAAAAGGCTAGTTTAAATCTTGCTGGTTAACTCTTCCTAAATTTATCTATTTGAAAATATGGTTTTCTAGAAACAACTATATATTTTGATCTTTGACTTCTCCCCCTACTGGAGTGGCTGCAAAAAGCTAAAACCTTTCTCTTTGAATGTGTGATGTCTAGAGGCCCTCTCCCTCTACTATTAGGCCTATACAAATAAGAAGATTGGACTAAAAAGGTCAAACATCAGGGAGGTTCCCCAAATCCCCTAGTCAGACTAAGAATCCCCTTCACTTGGAATATAAGTATGGATAAATAAGACTTTGAAATACGGTCAAAATATCGAAGAAAACATAATATTTTCTTTGACGGTTCTTTGAAAAACAAACTAAGGGAGGTGGGAGCGCGAAAGATCATTTTCAACCCTGAGGGATAGTGTGCGAATTCTTATGCATGGGGTTTGGGAAAAGTTTTGAACAACATAATTGAATCTTTGGTTCTCCTACAAGGTCTCAACCTGCTAAGGCAAAACGATATCTTAGATTCCCTTGTCTTTGGAGACTCTTCCATTATCATCAAGTTAACCAGGACTAGAACTGAGTCGAATGATCTATCTCTTCGAAGGTTAATTTATAGAATAAATGCAATCATCTCTGATATGCAAGGAATAAAAATCTATCATGTCCTTTGACAACTTAAATCTCTGGTGGATAGTCAAGCTAATAATATCTCAACCTTGGTGGAAGGTCTATTATGTGTGAATGAAGAGCCTCCTCAAAAATTCATATACCCTAATATTGTCATGAGGAGGTTAAATTATTTAAGATAATCAGTTCTTGCTCCAAGTGTATTGTGTGGGTGGGTATTGCGCCACTTCATAGTAATCAAGAGGATACGAGGAGCAGTTTTCCAAGCACTCAAAGGACAGTGGAAACAGATGGAAAAAACATTGTATGTTTGTTCACTCATCAAAAGAAGGATATTTCGACTAAGGTGGCCATGAATACAATTGTAAATTTCCATGAAAGGAAATATCCTTCAAGGAGGATGAAATCGACTCACCATGACGAAGCCATGATGATGGGAGTTAATATCACGTGCTTAAAAAATAGGGATAATTTATAGAGCTTCTGGTAGAAGAACATAGTGCGGGGCTTGAAATACAAAGAAGATTCACTCATCCATCCTCTCAACTTGTTGTTCTGTGGAAAATTATGTGAAAACATAGGGTATTTGATGCAATTGATGATAGTGGAAGCACCTATGATTGTTGCACGTCCTTGTTGAATAATCCTTCGGGATTTCATTGTAATTAACATTGCAGTTATTAGTTATTAGTTTATGGTTAATAATATCATTATCTAACTGTAGATAACGATTTTGAATTCCTTTATATGTAATACTCTTCTTTGAAATAATACAATTTTTGTTTTGATTATTCACGGCCTGTGTTAGTGGTATCAGAGCGAGGCAACGAAGCATTGGTGAGAGATAAGGAGCCAGTGAAGGAGTTGTCACCAAGAAGAGAGAGAAGGATCCTGTGAAGGAGTTGTCACCAAGAAAGGAGAGCTGCTAAGTAAATATTGTGGAAGAAAGACTACCCATAATGGGGGAGAGGAAGAGAACATATTAGACTGTAATTTGCGCATAGTAAATTTCAATGAATTCTTTAATTTCAATTGTTGGAGTAATTATGTTTGGTAAAGAAAATTATCATGAATGGTTTAGTAAAGTTAAAAATACTCTTCTTTTTAATGATATGTGGGATGGAATTTGTGAAAATGAGAATTCTGGAGACAAGAAAGATGGAGAGGCTACGACAGATGAAGTGGACAAAGGTGCATCAGTACCACCTAATTCCTCAAAAGAACTTGATGTCTGGAAAATCAAGGACAAGAAATCTTATGCTTTGATTATTGCCTCTATAAGTGAAGAAGTAGACATTTAGTTTCTAGCAAGACTTCTTTGGAAGCATTAATGAAATTAAAATATTTGTATGATTCACATTCTGAGCTTGAAACCATACAGTTGTTGATAAAGTTATTTAATTTAAATTTGAAAGATAATGATCCTATGAAACTTGCTTATGAAATTAGAGCCATTTTCCATGATATTGAAGCGACTGGTGTAAAAATTGGCATTCAATTGACTGCCTTTATTAAGGCTTTGTACCCTTCCTATACTCACTATCTAGAATCTCTTCAAGCTAGTGGCCAGATGAAATCTATGACATTTGAAAAAATTGTTGAGAAAATTGCAAAGAGAGAGAAAGCATTTGGGAAGAAGCAGTCTAATCCCAATGAAGAAACTTTGTTCCTCGCTTAGAAAGGACAAAATTCAAAAGAAGAATTTGCTAAAGATGATAATAGAAGCAGAGGACGAGGTAGAGGATAGTTCATAGGAAGGGGGGGCAGATTTAATCAAGGAGAGAGAAATTTTTATAGATGTGGCAAAGCTGGTCATATGGCCATTCATTGCAAAAATTCTTGGGATAAGACAGTTAACAAGAAAAATAAAACACAAGACAAAGGTAACCCTCCTGATCATGCACATTATGTTGTATCACATTGTAATCTTGGCATTGAATAAGTTTCTAATACTTCATCTTCTTCTTGGAATGATACTTGGTTGTTAGATACTAGAGGCACATGCCATATGACATCTAGAAAATACTTCTTTGAGACATTCAATGATCATTTTGATGGAGTAGTTTATTTTGCAGACAAATCACAGTTAAAACCTTCAAGAATTGGATCTGTTAGACTTAAATTACTAGGACTTATTGATTACATACTTACTAATGTTCTTTATCTTCCACAATTGAAGAGAAATTTGTTGTCTCTTGTGCATATTAGACATCAAGGTCATTCAATACATGTGTTTGATGACATTATTTAAATTAGAATAGCTTCTGATCATGTGATTGTAATGACCGAAGTGGAAGATGGCAAGCTTTTAAATTTGAAAGGTACCTCATTCAATTCACATAATTATGCAAATTTGGCTCAACATAGTGATAACATGTCTTCCAGCTTGTTGTGGCATGCTATATTTGGTCATATAAATTATGATATTCTTAGACTTATGAAACATAAAGGAGTTCCAGGGCTTCCTACTATTCCAAGACAACCTTCCCAATGCGATGCTTGTATTTTAGGCAAGCATAGTAAACGACCATTTCATGACTCTATGTCGCAAGCTTCCAAAAAACTAGGCCTTATTCACTCAAATTTGTGTGGGCCCATGCATGTTCCATCAACAAATGGTAATGAATATTTAATGACTTTTATTTCTGACTATACAAGGATGTGCTGGGTAAATTTAAAAAAAAAATCTCAATCTTTTGATACATTCAAAAATTTTCATTTGTGGATTAAAAATGAAACTCAACTCAATATTGGAACCCTTAGAGCTGATAATGGTGGTGAATATACATCTCAGGATTTTGAAAAATATTTGCAGGACAATGGTATTAAACGTCGAACCACTGTTCCTTATAATCCACAACAAAATGGTGTGGCAAAACATATGAATAGGACACTACTAAATATAGTAAGATCCATGATGTTCTTTAAGAATGTTAAGTTAATGTTTTGGGGAGGAGTTCTTTGTGCTATCTACATTCCGAATAGGTGTCCTTCTGCTGCACTACAAAACAAAACTCCTTATGAAATGTGGCATGTCCATCTTCAAGTTGTCAATCATTTTAGAATTTTTGGTTCCACATGTTATGCTTTGATTCCTAAGGAACAAAGAAATAAATTGGAAGTAAGAAGTCGAAAGTGCATATTTTGGGGATATTCTAATACTTTCAAAGCTTATAGATTGTATGATGAAGATAACATAAAGTTTATTGTATCTAGAGATGTTATATTTCTTGAATTTGACAAAGATGTACTCATTATTGATAAACAGCTTGCTCAGCTTGATAGATTCTACTCTAAAAAATTATATCGTGAAAGGGATAATGAACTTCCAAATCTTGAAGGGGGGATTCCTGTTCTAAGTCAATATTTGGAATTTCCTTCCATGACAACAATTTCTTCCAATCCACAAGTTCCTGTAGAAACAGAGGGTCAGAAAATTGATGATATTGTTGATCGAATGGATAAGTTAAGGGCTCATAGATAATGAAGAACCTACACTTGAAGAAGAAACAGAGCAAACTCCATAGAAACTAGTACGTATATTGACACAGACCAAGAAATTTCCATGAAGTTATGATGATTTTGTCACATCAAATTGTGAATTAAAATTTACTACTTTTGATGAACCTGCTTCTTTTCAAGAAAAAACCACTATTGATGAATGGATAAGTGCAATGCAAAGAGAGTATGATGCTCTCATAAAAAATGGAACTTGGAGGTTGGTGGACCCTTTAATTGGAACCAAACCTATTGGATGCAAGTGTATATATAAGAACAAGTATAAAGCTGATGGATCACTTGAAAAACACAAAGAGAGGCTTGAAGCAAAAGGATATGCCCAGAAAGAAGGCATTGATTACACATAAATCTTTGCTCCTACAACAAAATGGGGCACTATTCAAACTCTGTTTACTTTAGCAACACAAAAAGGATGGAAAGTACATCATATGGATGTTAAGACTTCCTTCTTGAATGGATTCTTGAAAGAAAATGTCTATATGACTCATCCTGAAGGTTTTTCTATCAAAGGTCAAGAGCATAAGTTATGTAAATTGGTAAAATATTTGTATGGTTTGATGCAAGCACCCGAGCATGGTATGAAAAGTTAATTGAACATCTTCTCAAGTTGAACTATACGCATTTCAATCTAGATGATGCAACTTTATTTGTCAATAAAGTTGGAAGATCAGTTGTATATCTAGTTGTTTATGTAGATGATTTTCTTATCACGGGAAATAATGATGATTATATAGCCTCTATTAAAACGGATTTAAAAAATATTTTTGATGTGACAGATTTGGGATTACTACATTATTATTTAGGAATTGAAGTAGATAAAAAACCAAAGCACATTTTTATTTCTCAGAAAAAATATATTGGAGAGTTATTGAGAAAATTTGGGATGCACGATTGTAATTATGTTTCTACTCCAATGGAGCAGAATCTAAAGCTTACTTCAAATGAAGGCATCGCATTTGAAGATCCAACAAAGTGCATGCAGCTTGTTGGAAGTTTAATTTATCTTACTACTACTTGTCCTTACATTTAACTTTTGTTGTAGGAATACTTTCCAGGTTTATGCATCAGCCCTGTGAAGGTCATTGGGGCACAACAAAACGAGTGCTCAAATATCTAAAAGACACTCAATCTTATGGAATCAAATATTATTTAAAAACACGTGCACGTTAGCAGGGTAATTTTTAAGGGCGAAATTTTGCCTGGCTATTTTTCGGGATTTTTTTCAAAATATAAATTCATTATTTGGTCATTTTAGGTCTATAATATCGCCTATATTTACATTAAATCCATTTTTTATCATAATATTCGCCAAAATTTACATATTTCAAGAGTAAATTGTATGTTTCATATTAATATTCGCCTACCTATCTATATACATGTTTTTTTTCTATCCAAAATAATCGCCTAGGACACTATACTTAAGTATAATATTAGAATCCTTAAAAAATACCCTGCACGTTAGTGAGTTGGAGAGTGTTATGTGGGTGATTAGGGGTAGGGGGTGTTAGGTATTTTGAGAGGGGGTGTTAAGGGATTAGGGAGGGGGTGTTAAGGGATTAGGGAGGGGGTGTTAGCTAGTTGGAGAGGGGGTGTTAGGGGGTTGAGGAGGGGTGTTAGGGGTTGGATTTATGGAATAAAATATTATTTAAAAAACACGGGCACGTTTTGGTTCGTGTACGTTTTGGTACACGATTTGTTCTCGTAGCCTTCGTGGCATCCCACTTGGCTCCCTCAGGCTTTCCCATTACTATGTTTAATAAAAGCGTATGCATTGTTGAATTCTACAACAAGAACATGCTTTGCAAAACATCCTTTGCATCTAAAAGGTCCTCCATCTTTGTGCGAGGACCCATATATAAAATTATTATCATTCTTGTTTAAAAGTAATAATAAAAACAAGAAGAACCAATGTTTTTAGGAAGAATAAGAAAACAAATTATCTTCACAATGTTGACAATTGGAGATAATTGAGTGATGTTCATGAATTAGGGTGGCTTCAAGCTTGATTGGATGATTCTCTTGTAGAGGATAGTGAGATAGTGTTCTCCAAATTGTTTTTATGTTTATTTTTTCTTCTCAAGAGTTTACTCTTCCATTGTCATGCTCAAATAAGAAATAGACATTGTCCTCTGCATTTTATTTTTTATGAACAATATAATACATACATTTTTTATCACATTATCATACTTGTGATTTAATACATATAGATTATATCTCATATACATTTTGTAACACCAACAACCTAATGCATAAGTGTTATACGAAACTTGCAATATAATACATATGCATATATAGCATAACCGAGTAGGCTCAACATCCCCACCGAGAATAACCAAAACGTATTTGTGTTTTATGTATGGGTAAGTAACAAATGTTACAAAACCGAGTAGGATGAACATCCCCACCTAGAATAACCAAAACGTATTTGTGTTATATGTATTGGTAAGAAAAAAATGTTAAAAAACTTAAGATAACTCAAATTGGTAAATAAAAAATACTACCACTTTATTAGTAATTTTTATAAATTATTTTAAAAAATAAACAATAAATATCACTTAAAAATATATATATATAACTCTAACTCATCTAATATTACAAGCACCTTTATATTATTATTAATATATATTTGTAATTACATTATCTTTTTAAACATTCCTTAAAATTGTTTTATACAATATGCACTTTAATCTACAATAAAATAAAATTAAAAATCTACATCATGCACAATGACATGGATCTAACATTTAACAACTAATTTACATGAACTACAGCTAATAATTTACAAATTTATACAGTATGCACTTTACTCTACGATAAGATAAAATTAATCCACAATGACATGGATCTAATATTTAACAACTAATTTACATCAACTACAGCTAATAATTTACAAATTAAATTCGCAAGACAACTTGTGTGGCAACTTTATATTATTATTATTATTTTTAATATATATTTGTAATTACATTATCCTTTTAAACATTCCTTAAAAATCTTTAAAATGTTTTATACAATATGCAATCGAATCTACGATAACATGAAACTAATAATCTACATCGACTTAACCCACAACGATATGGATCTAATCATTAACAACTAATTTACATGAACTACAACTAATAATTTACTAATTAAATTCAGACAACTTGTCCACACATGCAAATACAGTACATGGAAAAAGACACCAAAGGGAATGGTTCATTATAATAAGAATAAACAAAGCACTCATCATTGTTATAAACACTTATAATACCAATTGGTTAATAAAGATATATTTTTAATAATGGTATCTATAGATAGATACACATGCCTTACACTAGTTGCGATACTGTATTCATTGTGTGTTTTCAAACTAAATAATGTTATAAAAACAACCATTTGCCCATATAATAATGTTTCTTGAGCTTATCGCGACTGTTTATTCTGCTCATACAGTATGGCTGTAGATTTTTTCCATAGAGTGCAAATATTCAATTTTGAAAATGAGATGTAAGTTGTAACCCATTTGAAGAAATGTGTCTGTATATATTTCACATCGTGGGCTCTCTCCGACGGCCATCCTATCTCGCAAAAAGGTGGCACCCTACGAGCCTCCCGAGGCAAATTGGGTGATATGGTCCCTTTCCAAAGATTCACGACGGCTAAATTTGATTGAGAAAATATTGAAATTCTGGATGATTCTGTCTTAATACTTAAGTTTTCTATGAGAAGTAAGGAGATCTTTTAGATATAGACATAACAATAATAAAACTGATAAGAATTAATGAATTAGCTGGCTAACTCGTTGTTGTAATGAATTAGAATTAATCCTATTTGACGAGAGGGAAGATGATTTTTACGACTTCATGGCGAGTGTAATGTATATTACGTAACAAAGAAAAATCCAAGATCCCACCGCCTTCCTCATTAAATATATAGTAGACCATTTCATTTTGTTTCTCAAGGGCGAATAGATCGATCTAGGTTTTGTTGAATCTGGAAAAATGGGTGAGCTGCACAGTTTTATAGAATTTCCGTTTTCAATTAGTAGGAAGTTATTGAGTTCAGATCCCCGCGCACCTTCTCCAACGGGAAACGATCTGATACAGCGGTCTCGTTCTTACTTTAACGAGGCCACTCTCAACTCCGATCTGCTGCTCATTCTCGCGGCTTTCATCTGTTTTCTCATCTGTGCGGCCGGCCTCAACTTGTTGCTCACATGTTTGCTGTGCTCCAGGCGGCGGAGGCGGATGGAGCTCCACTCATCCGATGGGGTGGTGGTCAACACTGGATTGCAGAAGACTTTGCAGTCATGGCTTCCACGTGGAATGCATCGATAAATGGCTCGTCTCCAATTCTTGCTGCCCTTTGTGTAGACATCCTCTGAATCTTCAAAGTGGAAACAAGAAGCCGGAGCCGAGAGGCGCTCCAATCGTTCAAGCGACCGAGTCAAACAGCACCATGCAGCATATAGTTGGAGTGGTTTCTCTACGCACTAACACACTCCGAGTAACTGTATTGCATTCGTGAAAGCAATATCTGTTGGATGGTTATGAAGGCTATCTCATGTCTACGTAACACTGCAAACCCACTACACAAAAGTTTGCAACTGCAAGCTTTCAAACCTCCCGCTATTCAGCCAAGGGCGTTTTCTTGATGTGCTCAGGCCTTATATTCAAAACACCTTGGTGAATTTTATTTTCTTTGGAATTTGGTCAAATAAATGATATTAGATACTCATTTTATACACTTTATGTGAGTGAGATGTAAAAAGATTAATTTTAATATATAAACATATATGAAAATTTTATTTTATTTTAGTTTTTGAGATCTACATACCCTAAACACATGTTCTTAACTATTAGACCTATTCAAGATGTACTCACACCAAGAATGATCAAATTCCTTGGTGAAAACCATTTTTACATTACAAAATATGAGGAAATATTTACACCTAAAGGGATTTGATCCCTCTTCATGTTTCATAGATTTGGAGTTAAGATTGATCTATGCTAGTTAGATGTATATTTTCATATCAAATCATATTTGAATCCATATTCTTACTAGTCTTCAAATCTTCATATTACAATGTTGGATAAAGAGGTGTATGGGCAACCTAGAATACATAGGTTTTTTTCACACATCACTAAAACATCAAGCACTTTTCTTCCTTCTAGACTTTAGGGTTTTGTTTGCATGATTCTAATCAACATAGGTCCTTGACCTCTAAAATCATCATGCTGAGAACATATTGTAGGATTTCACCATAGCTTGAAGTGCATTGTGGTTTTACTATTTAGGATCCATGCCAATATATTTGTTATAGATTCCTAAAGTTAGTCTAGTGGAATCGCCTACATCGGTTAATCATTAGATAAGAGGGTCAAAGAGAAGAGAAGCTTCAAAATTAGGCTAGTTACCTTGTATATTATTATAATAAAAGGAGATGTGGTCAGCCTTAATCATTTTACTTGTTTTAGGAGGAACAACATACATATGTCAATGCTATATTGTAAAGGTTGATTATTAATGTGTCTCCTGCATGTTTAGTTTATAAAACACATTGTTGGTATTCAATCCTATAGTCTTGGATTTTGAAACCAAGGCAAGCATAAGGCACAAAACCCTCTAGATATATAATCATAAACATTATGCTATATCATAGAGACCATGTCTCTTGTAGATTTTCCAAAAAATAGATTTTTTTTTTCCTCACATGGGCCTATATTACAATGGAAGACAATGCATCCTTTTAGGATGAGCTCTTATTTGTAGTTGTAAAAAATCAATTGTTACAATAACAACAATTTATTCAGTAGAAGATGCAACTTATATCTAGCATAGTCAAATGACTCACTAATATGCATGTGAGAAACCCCTTTAGCAGCTAAAGAGGATTCAAATTGGGATCCAAAGGTTACATCACTTTATTTTGAAGGATTTTTTTATGGTGAACAAGTGGATAGTTGGGTTCAGGCCTTCTCCTCATATTTCTAATACATGAAGGTGCTTGTAGAGCATGAGAAGATTGCATTAATCCATCCTCCCTTTATGAGGTATCATATCTGAATGGTGGGGTATTGTTAAGCAACATTGGGTTGATAGTTTCTCTATCTATATCAAATTGAATGATTATTCCTATGTTAGTTCCTCCACCATCATTACAAGATGAAAGGTTTTTTTCTAGATTTATGAGCATGCTTTTACCCAACTGGAAATTATGAAAGGTTATGGACAAGTGGCTTTATCCCCCCTATGCGTCATCAAGTGGCCTTGACTTGTATATGGAATTATCTATGACCTTTAAAAATTCCTTAGGTGACAAGCAGGAAGTTGGAAAACATACACTAAACCTCATAGATCACCTTTTCATTCTACCTCACCTTCATCCTGAACTCCCATGTTTTATTATCTCTCCCACTTCTAGAACCTATTTTTCCTTCCACATGTTTACTTGTCACTCAACTAACTAATGTCATTCTCTCAAGTGATATCATGTAGACAAAACCATTCTCATAGAACCCAAGACTAGTTCTAGTCATCTACCTCCATCTAACCCTATTGTTGTGCCTAATCACATAGAATTGGATCCATCCCTCATATTGATGACCCAACCTTAAACCCCTATGGAACAAGGATAATTTTTTAAAGTATAATTGTCAAGTCAATGCACATATGGTTAGGATAATACTTGAAAATTGAAGTGAAAATAATTTAATGGCTTCTCCACTAGTTTTACTTCTTGGGACCCCATACCAAGTGACTCATAATGTTGTACATAATTCGTATGATAATCCTTACATCCTTGAAAAATATAGGTGCTTGTGGGTATAATTTTTGTTCCATTGCATCTCCTTCATTGACCCTCTCTAGAAAAAAAATGTTGTTAGGAAAGTTTCCTTCACTAAATGTCTCCATGTATGCATTACACATGAAGAAAAACCTAATCAACCAAAACTTCCTTCCCTTCCACTTGAACTTTGTTGTAGGGCCATTCTAACATTTTCCAACATCCTTAGGATTACCACCTACATGGCATACTCATCACGAAATATTATTGGTTCTATGTGCTTCCCTTCTTGATGTCCCCACCTATCATCTAGCTCCCATTGAAAGCGTTGATATTGTTGGAAATGTTTTCCCTAATTATTCTCTATGTTAATGGATTTCCTTCACCATTACCAAGAAATACTTTTATGAGTGGTTCTTGGTCACAAATTATTGTGCTCTTAATAAGGTGAACATAAAAAATATGTACCCGTCATGCATTGAATATATGCTTCATCAATAGGTTGGTGCTTCCTATTTTACCAAGCTTGATCTCACCTTTGGATAGCATCAAGTGTGCAAGAGGAAATATGTTTCCTAGAAGACCACCTTTAAAAACAAATTTGGTTTACGCAAGTGGTTATTTATTTCCGCTTAGCTCACCAATGCTTCAATCACCTTCATGCAACAAATCAATTATTTGTTCCATCAATTTCTATTTCATTTTTTCATCATATATCTAGATTATACCTTAAAATTTAGTCATTGGGAGAATCACATCCATCACATTTGACAAGTATTGGACACTCTATGCACCAATCATCTTCAATTCAAGAAAAATAATTTTGTTTTCTCACTATCGACATTTGGTGTCTTATTTGGGATTTTTTTTCAATCGGACTTCAACCAAATCCATGTAATGTTGTAGCACTCTTATAATGGCCCTTACCACATTCAACTAATTTTTTAAAACGTTACCTTGGTGATTTTAATTTCTAATGTGAATCCATATTTTGATTTCCGCACTTGACATGAGCATCACACACTTATCCAATGAATTCATGTTTTAGTGGACCCTAGGAACTCATGAAACTTTGCAGTAGATGAAGGACAAGCTCTGTTCAACCCTAATTACATACAAATTCCTAAGTTTTAGGTTCCCTTTGAGATAGGATGTTATGCCTTATACTATACCAATGGTTCCATGCTCAAATAGGAATGCCACATGGTGGCATATGATTTGGAGAGTCACTCCAACCACCATAATCAATTATAACATGTATGATAAATATTTGTATTCTTTGGTCCAAATCTTAAAACATTTGTAGAATTATTTCATGGATAAATAAATCATTCCCTATATAGAGCATCATATTTTGATGTTTACTATTTCATAGTCTAAAATTCAAGAAGAATGACACCTTAAGTGGATTTCCAATCTTAAACAATTTCACCTCACAATCAATTACAAGAATGGATTTTCCAATTAGATGGTTGATCTCTTGATTCGCCTAGCTACCCACATGCTATAGATATTGCATACCCATGTTGTAGTCTATGAGGCGTGGTAGCAACATTATGTGTAAGATCCCATATTTTGACTTTGATGGTTAAACTATATTATGGTGTATCTTGTTATTTATTTTCTTATTATCTATTAAAACTACCTAGACGGGTAGAACTATTATTATGAGGACATGTAGACCCACCTATATGCAAAACTTATGTATGAGTTTACCTATTATTTTATTAAGGATGATAACTTAATACGAATTCCTTTTAGGAAAATTTTAGTGCATGGCGACCATTTCAATCTGTATTATGAATGCATAGTTGGTGTAATACACATGGTAAATTAAACACACTTGTTTACATCAATTTCTAATTTTTAACATCTTTTATAGCTTAAAAATGGTTATATGGTTATGTGTGATTATGTGTTTTTGTAAGCTAACCTACATATTAATGGGCTAAGAGATAGGAAAATAATTGTAACATTGAGGTAACATAAATGTTGTGGGCATTGAAAGAATAATGACTTATCTTAATTAGAATTATTTCATGATTTAATTATGGCTTCCAAAGATTGTTATGATATGTGGGAAAGTGTAGGTTTTACAGGAAGCATTGTTTCCCAAACCAGTTATTTGATCGCATAGCTATAAGAACAATAATAGTGTCATAGTATGGTTGAGGATAAGGTATTGACCTTAGTTCTATAAGGATGGGTGGAGATATTACCCACCATGTATCCACTGAAACTTGGAGTTTTTCGAGACATGTGTTAAGCCACAATCCCCTAGACGTGTAATGGAGATTATTGGTTTCCTTGTGCAAGTTACATCAATATAGTCTATGCTTCCACCTACGGGTTATTACTGGAGTTAGGTCGATATAGTCAATGTTCCATCATATTGCAGTAGAGGAAATGGTATGATATAAAAAATAGAACGATATTAAGGAGGAATATGGTTCGATCTTAGATGAGAATCTTGCTTAGGGATTAGATGTGCCACTTGTATTTCCTTACCTAATTCATACCATGTTTAGAGAACTTGTTTTGGTTCACTTTTTATAATTTAAGTGTGATGATAAATTATGCATGAATTATTGTGATTTGGATAGTAAATATTATTGGATGATTCATTTACTTGGTTTACACTCATGCATACTTTCTTATGAACATGCATGAACTATGCATTAGATGCAAAGGGTGTTTGTTATTAGTAAATGCGTAAAATATGTGTACATTAGTTATGCATACATATCCTACATGCATACACTATTATTTTTTCAAAATAGTTCTTTGGATTCTTTGGAATGGTTTTCTCAACCCAAAAATGCTTAGAAACAGTAGAATCCAATTGTTCGTTGATGCATGCAATGACACAAGTTCAAGAGATCGATCAATAATGAGAATGGGCCTTCATAAGTGTTGTGATACCATGTTTGATAAGTAGGGTAAATCCACATAGGTCAAACACCTTAAGGCAACTACTCTTACAAATAGATCGAAGATTTATACACTCATGTATTACATGGTTAAAAACATCAAATGGGGAAACGGTATGTGGCCTCAACCAACGTAACCACTTCAGGAAATACATTAATTAAAAAAGGAAAATAGTTTACATATGAATCTAATAGAATTGATCATTATTGAATGAGACCAATATTCTTTAGTGTAAAGGAGATGAAGAATTATCAAATCACTTTATGTCTAGAACATAATTATGATCGTTAGAATGGATAATTACTAATGCATACTAAAGAAACACACTTTACATAAAGAAATATTAGATCAATTTGATCTTAAATAACTCTTAACTATACAAATATAGTAATAGGGTACTAGATAATGTGAAACTTGTATGTATTAGATCATTTGCATGGTTAGAATATTTACACACTAAGGGTTTTTTTTGGAAAATACCGAGGTGTGTATATATGCTAAAAATGAACATGATATCAAAAGCAATAATGTTAAGGGATACTTGAAATAATTGCTTTTAGGTACTTAAAATAATAACCAAATTTGAGAGTGTCTTATTGCATATTGCAAGGCTTCTACTTCAAGTGATTATGCCCATTTTTTTTTCTTCCCAACATGCTACTCATTGGGAGCATCTTTTGTCACAACTTCTAAATATCCACTTTGATGTCTTTTTGTGATCTTGGATTGGTAATATTGTATGTATTCATCCTCTCTAAACATTTTATTGTCATTTAGGGGCCATTGATTTCTTTCCCATCATTTGAATATCCACTTGGATCCACTTTCCTTCCCTTTTGTGTTTCCCCTTCTCTTGTGCAATTGTTGTCTCATAATTGAAATCCATTATCCAAACGTATCAATCGATTTTCTTATAGAATATTTTGAAGTAGATGGCCTCTCTAAGATAATTGCTTCTTACTATCAAATAAATAAATATGGAGGGAACCCTTTTGATTTGGGGTTGGAACAATCGTCAGTGAGACAATAGACTAATAGGTTGTGCTTATAAATAGATTCAAATATTCAATATTTGCAAGCACATCAATACCGTCTTTTGATTTCTTAGGATTTATAGTGGTGGTATTCAGTACAATCATTAAATATGAAGCAATGTTACTGTAATTTTTATTTCCCATTAGTCATTTTATTCTCTTCAAAGGAAGAAGTGCATTGCATCCTTAGATATATCTTGATCATGGAGACCCCATTTATATTATTATTGTTGATGTCAAATGTTTGAAGGTAGTTGAAGGGTTCATTCCATGAGTGTGTATTCATAGTATTTGTGCTCATATGAGTTACATATATTCAAGTTGTGAATGCAGCTAATGTTGGTCAAGGATTCAAACTTGATGGTATGTTTATAATTAGAACATTTCAAAGAATTATTGGTGACAACGAATGCAAGAAAGATGGAGGAACTATTTTTAAATTGTTACCTCCTTGTACAACTTACAGATAACTTGATTTTTCTATTAGATAAGTTGAATTTGATGTTGGAAAACAAAAAATATATATATTTGTGAGAGAGGCATCTTCACTTTGTTTTTTTTGTAGGGCACCACATGTGACAATACACACACACACACACAAAGAGATTGAATCCTTGTAATCGTTGTGGAACCCTAAAGAAAAAGGGCATGGATCCCTAAATGTCTATAGAATCTTGAACAAGAAGTAAATGGGTCATTGTAATTGATACAAAACATTGAAGAAGAAGGGAATGGATCCATTGTAGCTACTATGGAAGCTAGGTCCAATGGAAATTGATATGGATGGAACAACATAGTAGTTGAAAACTAAGAAGAGATATTATTTCATTGTTAAATATATATATTTTACATATAATGACCTTCTTTACATATGCATACAAAATAGGGATGTGATGTTTCATTGTGTCTCCCTTTTTATATATATGATAGTTAATTTCTTAATCGCTAACTAAAGTATACTATTTATTATACTTCAAGTTCTCATCCCATTTAATAGGGAATGGAACAACATAATAGTTGAAAAATAAGGAAAGTTGTTATTCCATTGTCAAATATGATATTTTCTACATAAAATGGACTTATTAATCTAGATATAGGGAAAATGACGTTGTCTCCTTTTTATTTTAATTATATTATAGTTAACTACTTAACCACTAACTAAGTTATACTATTTATTATCCTTCAAATATCTATACAAGAAACAAACAATATGTATTGAGAATACATCATTATATATGAACCCCTTACACATTTAACGACTTATAAACCAAAATATGTTTAGCAAAATAGTAAATTGTTATCATATTACTTACCCCTTAGTCCTTACAAGCATTTTTTTACTTGCATTTTTTCCTTGAAAAAATTATCACTATTATTGGAATAATGATAATTATTCCAAGAAGGGGTGGTGTCGATACAACCATTTCATTACTTAAGCACATCATATCACAATTTTCCAATACGTCAAAATGCATTGTTCATCGGCCACAATTTGTAATATTACTTGACCCATAGGGTCATCGCTTTATAGCATCAAGATGTAATGAACTCCCTTAAAGTGAGGAATAATATGTCCACATACTTGATTTATACCCTATTTGTGCCATACTTGATGGTTATATTCTAATTACTCATCTAGTTGGTTGATTATGTGACTCCTCCATTGGTTGGTTAGTTTGACTAGTTGAGAGCCTAGTTGTTCCATAAGTCAACCATTCATTCGACTCTTCTTGTCAACTATCAATTGTTGAATGTTTTTCTCTAGAATATTGAAAGGTGTGATGAACAATCAAATGTTTTTGTTCCAACACCCCCCCTGATTATCACAATGCTTCGAATATTCAGGAGGTGAAATTAATTCTATACACCCTCCCATAATTGCAGCTTCTTAGAGCCCATGCATAGCCCAAAGTTTGAAAAAAATAGCTTTTGGTAAATTCCTCATAAAGATATTAGTAATCTAATCATGAGTTTTGGAATATACAAGCTTGACAATAATTTTTTTATTAATTGTCTTAAATATGAGCATAAAGATCCACATGCTTCATACTTTTGTGTGCAATAGGATTGTCAGAAACATTCCTTTCACTCTAATTATCACAAAATATTAAATTTATTAGGTTGACTAAAAAACCAATATCTTGCAAGAGTTGTTGAATACATTTCACCTTCATACCAACATTAATTGCACCACTATATTAATCTTCTATGGTCAAAATAGAGATGACCTTTTGCTTCTTGAATGACCAAAGCAAGGGTTTGAAACTAATATGAAACACATAGCTATATGCCAACTTCCTATCATCATCATCCCCATCCAATTTCGAGTTAGTGTAACTGATCAGTGGCTCTATGGTATTAGTTCTATATTTTATACCAAGTTGATAATTACCCTTGATATAACGAATAGTAATATCTTTGTGGCATTCTAGTGACTTTTTTGAGGATCTTGCATAAATCGAGAAACCACAATAACAATGAAAAATATATTAGGTCATTTATGAGTTAAATATATCAAACTATTAAACAATTGTCAACAAATAGTCACGTCAACTCATGGCAAATTATAGTCTTTCATCAACTTTACTTCTAACTAAAAATGTGTAGAATAGGCTTTACACTCGATCATCTTGAATCTTTGCAAATGATCCATTACATATTTAGTTTGAGAAAAAAAGATATTGTCATCCAATTTCTATAACTTGAATGCCCAAAAAGTAATGTGAAATAGCGAGGCTAGTTATGTTGAGAACACACTTATACTAAGAGGGGGCGTGAATAAGTGTAAGACACTCTTTTTAATTTTTCAAACATTCATCAACCATAAGAAAACAATCACATATGCAGAATATGGAACACACGATTATTGTGGAAACCCTTTCAGGAGAAAACCACAAAAATTCTCTTTATAATTCTTTATAAAGAGAAGTGGCATAAAGCATATTGTATTCCCTTTGACCTTATTTACATCTAATCTAGTTTTGCAAACCTTCAATTAGACTACAAATCTATTTAAATCCTTTATTATTCAGCTATTCAAAAACCATATGAAGCCATCATTTCTAATTTATGTTAGTATAACTGTTTGGGAACTATATTAATGTAAGGCTATGGCGGCCTCTCTTAGTGTTGTAAACTCTGTAATGTATTTGCACAGGGTGGGATATGTGAGGAATTTTGCATCATAAGGGTTAATTGACTGTTATATTTATGTTTAAAGAGTTTTAGGATTAATTTGGAAGCTCTTCCCTAAATTGTTTGAATTCATTTTAGATTTTCGTCATCCCAAGATCCATGTTATATTATATTTTCAACATTCCCTACTTTGTTGTGCATGGAATTTGTGTATATGTTTTCTTAACATATTTAGTAGTTTTAGTAGGAATATATTCAGTAAAGCTGCTTGTTTTGAATCTGACTTGCTCCTTACTTCAGTCTGTGCAATTGGGAGAATATAAGGTTTTGTATTGATTTTGGTTCTTATTGAATATGTTTGCATAATATGCACACACTATTAGAGTGACTGCTACTGGTAATGTCTATAACTTTGGGGTCATTTTTCTAGAGTTGATGTGTGGAAGGCCTCCCATCACTAATGGAATGGATATTGCAAAGTGAGTTCAATCAACTCTCTCAGGGGAGGAAACATGGGAACAAATTCTTGAAACAAGAATCATAAAATTTTCCCTCCACATGTAGAATGAGATGATCTCAATGTTGAAGTTATCTCTCAGTTGCATTAACTCATCCCCGGATCTAGACCCAAAATGGGAACTGTAGTGGGAATACTCCAGATGGTCAGGAAAGTTGCAAAATCTGATTTTAATTAATTCCAAAGTATTTGGATGACATTTTACTTACCATATACAAGTGAAAACATGATACACTATTTTAAATTTTTAAGGAGACTTAATTTGTATGGTATTTTCAATGTGATAACGAACAACATGAATTCAGTCATGGATATATGAGGTGGTTAAAATGTTGGTATTTTTTATTAGGTTTTCCATTGAGAAAAACATGTTAGATTTTGTAGCTCAGAGGTACTTTTGCACTTATTGTGCCTCAATGTAGGGGTATGAGCAAGATGTCTCACTTAAGTGACTTTATAAAAATGATTTTTATAAAGTTAAAGTTGGGGTCTTTTATTATTTTGGGTTAAAGTGACTTTTTCGAGAGAAATGTGATTTTTATATAGTTTCATGACTTAAGTGACTTAAGTCATGTAAACTTGAGATTAAATCACAACCATCAATATTGTGGGGTTTACTGAGACTTATTGTGGCAAACATTCCAAGAGAGAGTTTTGTAGAGTGTGAGAGGCAAGAGAGTATTTTGGGGAAGTGAGAAAGGGGGAGCTAAATAATACTGAGAGCAATTGCAGTGGCGTGGGTGCACCTTTATAAGTTAGAGAAGGCACACAAAATGAGGAGAAACCTTATAGTGGCAAGCAGTCCATACATTATTGAAATCTAGGTGGTACAGTTCAGTTAGTTCATTCCCTACATTAGTGTGAAGACATTGAAATTGAGGAGCAAAAGTTGGGACGGTTTTCAAGGTCATTAATTGCTGAGAAAGGCTTGTATGGTCCCTTTGTTAGGATATTCTTATACTCCATCCTACTCCCACTAGTATTTTGATCATTTACATTTTCAGTCATGCATGCACCTTTAGGGTTTGCACGCATTCTAGGGTTTGCATGCATCCTAGTCATCAGTCCAGCACCTAGCCCTCAGTTAGCAAGCCCCCGGGAGCTTCTCACTATTCAATTTTAGCCCTCCAGTTGCTTAATGTGCCCTTCTTCCTTGATTTTAGGAAGCAACTCGCCCATCTTCACCTACCAGTCCAGTTGTCTTCAGTTTATACTCAATTACACTCAGTTACACTTAGTTACAGTCAGTTATAGTCAGTTACACTCAGTTACACCTACCAGACTCAATTTGACTGATGGTTGATAGTTACTTGAGCATTGATGACTCCACTGATGATGATGAAGACTTCCAGTTGTGCTCCGATGATACTAGTTTTGCTCCGATGACACTCCAGTGATCCTTTGATCACTCCATGAAGGATAATTCGAATCTCCACCTTAGGCATTCGAATTCCTCATGCATTGTATTATTTATTTGTCCATTTGTGTTTAATGAATTAGTGTGTGTGAAGTATTTTTGCTTCTATCCGAGTTCTATTGTATTATTATTCTATTGCTCATTATACTGTATTGACCACTCTTCTTCTATTTTCCTACTTAATCATAATTACTTTTGTGAGGTATACATCATCTCTTAGATCTGCTGTGAGGATTTTCACATGGTATCAGAGCATGTTGAGAGTATTGTTTATCTCCATTCTTGAGATTTTTTTGCAGGTTATTACCAAGATTTCGAGTGCAGCAGTTGCAGCAGTTTCTGCATCTTTGTAGCAATAGCAGTTCCAGATATTCTCTATTGTTTTTGCAGGTCTTCTATAGCTTCAATGTATGATTTAGAAGGAATCCCTCCTCTTTCTCTATTCAACTATGATGAATGGAAACTGAATATGATACAATATTTAAAGAGCCATGATCTCTTTGACTATTATTTTGAAAGAGAGTTCGAATACTCTGAAGAGAAGATTGACTTGTTGAATAAAGGTGACATGCACCTTGGATGAATGATGCTTACTATTCCTAAGTACATATTGTACCCTTTCATTATTGATATTGAAACTCCAAAAGAGCTATGGGCTCACCTGGATGAATGATTCGGCAAACAGAATGAAGGATTTGGTCCAAACCCTTTCAAAAGCAAGCAAAGTGATGCATTCACTCCCCTTGATGGTCTCTCAGATCATGAACCAATATCATCTCATATTGAAGTTGTTGACAAAGAACTTGCAAATTCTCGACTCATGCTCCAACTTTCTTCTCTTTTTGTTCTAGCTCACACTCTAGATATTGAAAAGGTCCTAAATCCTCTCTTGCACCAGAGTCTGTTGGTTTGCATCATGATCACATGATTATTTTGGAGGTAAAATCATCTATTGGAGGTAATCCATTTGCTCCTCTCAAGAAATCATCTCTTATTTACTACTATACGATCATTAATTCATGCTTTCAGAAGGTTATTGAAGATTATGTCCATTGCCATTCACTTGGGATAATTTCTCATGCAATTACTAGTTTTGATCTCACCTCTAATGGTTCAAAGGAGATCTCAAGAAACCATGATTCAAGTCTTGGATCTAATTTGGATTATAAGCAACTACTACTTGGGATAATTTCTCATGCATATGATAGTTTTGATATCACCCCTGCTGGTTCAAAGGAGATCTCAAGAAACTATTCTTCAAGTCTTAAATCTGATTTGGATTTCAAGAAAACATTACTATTTGATGGTTCTTTTTGGCATGATCTCACCCATGATGGTTCAAAGGAGAAGACAAAAGACTATCTGCATATTCATGTTTTTGATCCTACCTCAACTGATTCAAATCACAGGTTCAAGGATCATCCTCATACTTTTGGATTTGTTCTCATCACATTCGATCCGAAGAGAAAGTACAAACACATGCTTTTTGAGCATGATCCATTTCTTCCCAAGAAGAAGATACCTCTAGACATATGACCAAGCATCACACCTACTCGAGTTTGGAGCATTTATTTTTTATGTGTGTCTTACAGTCTGTTTTTGAGGGGTGGTATTTTTCCCATGAAATTTTCCCCACTTCCTTGGTTTATTGACTGTTATTATTCATTGTATTGGGTGACCTTTGGTATTAGTTACCAGGGCCCAGGATGGATTAAGGGGGGGTGTTAGGATATTCCTATACTCCATCCTAGTCCCACCAGTATTCTGATCATTTACATTTTCAGTCATGCATGCACCTTTAGGGTTTGCTTGCATTCTAGGGTTTGCATGCATTTTGCATGCATCCCAGTCATCAATCCAACACCTAGCCCTCAGTTAGCCATCCCCCAGGATGTTCTCACTATTCATTTTTAGCCCTCCAGTTGCTTAATGCGCCCTTCTTCCTTGATTTTAGGAAGCAACTCGCCCATCTTCACCTACCAGTCCAGTTGTCTTTAGTTTATACTCAGTTACAGTCAATTACACTCGGTTACACTCAGTTACACTTAGTTACACTCAGTTACACCTACCAGACTCAGTTTGACTGGTGGTTGATAGTTACTTGAGCATTGATGACTCCACTGATGATGATGAAGACTTCCAATTGTGCTCCGATGATACTAGTTGTGCTCCGATGACACTCCAGTGATCCTTTGATCACTCTATGAAGGATAATTCGAATTGCCACCTTAGGCATTCGAATTCCTCATGCATTGTATTATTTATTTGTCCATTTGTGATTAATGAATTAGTGTGTGTGAATTATTTTTGCTTCTATCTGAGTTCTACTGTATTATTATTCTGTTGCTCATTATACTGCATTGACCACTCTTCTTCTATTTTCCTGCTTAATCATAATTACTCTTATGAGGTATACATCATCTCTTAGATCTACTATAAGGATTTCCACACCCTTACAATAATTATGGGCACAAAAATAGAGACTATTCATACAACATTTAATGTTGTGACTGGCATACAACAATATGAAAAATTGACGCAATTTTCAAGGAGAAAGTTGGCACAATTTTCAAGGAGCAGATTAGGACAGTTATTGAGATAAGTGGATGCATTTATTGCTGGAATATTATGCTATAAATATCATTTTTTATCTGAATCTCTAGAAATAATAAAATCTCTCTTGTGGACTGTTTTTCCCCTTATGTGTTTCTCCAAGGTCGTTTGACCAAAATTTCCTATGTCAAATGTGTTAAATGTGATTGTTATCCACTATTTATTAATGTTGTTGTTTCCATATTTACTTAGCATTTAGTATTTATGCCTATAAAGTACAGTTGGATTTGCTTGAGATTAATGCATGAATATTGAAGTTTATATGAAGTAGAAATCAGAGTTTGCTAAGTGTTTGAAAAATTGCCTAGGTGAGTTTGCTAGTGTTTGATAGAGGTTTTAATAATGGGAACTGCAATGGGAATGCTCCAGATTGGCAGGAGATTTTCAAAATCAGATTTTACTTCATTCCAAAGAAATTGGATGAGATTTTACTTACCATATACAAGTGAGAAAATGATATATTGTTTTATATGTTTAAGGAGACTTCATTTGTATAGTATTATCAATATGATAAGGATCAACATGAATTCATTCATGGATGAATGAGATGGTTAAAATGTTGGTTTTTTTTCTTAGGTTTTCCATTGAGAGAAACATGCAATAGGGTACTTATGCATAGTAAAGTGCTTACACTGGATTATCATGGCCCATATCACAAATCCAGTGTAATTCCAAGCACAAATGTATAGATATACATGTTTATGATTTAAATGCTGAGGAAATTATTGTCTTCATAGGAATTCAAGCAAAATATCAGTTAAAGGTAGCGAGTTTGTAGAATGATTATGGTTTTCAAACATAGTCCAATACTAGGGAATCAATAAAGGATTTAGATCCATATTTTGATGAGACTGGAGATGTTCCAGGCATAACTGAAGGAAATGAAACAAATATTGTTAGGAAGATACCAACCTCCTTTTACATCCATTGGCATACTCACTTAGTGTTCAACTGAGAGAGATGCTAGAGAAGTTGGAAAAAGCAAAACCGTCTCCTTCCATCTAGTTGAATGGGAAAAGGATATTAGATATGATGGAGAGATGACCATCTTTGTAATAGTGTTCAAAGCCCCCGGATCAACGATGGATTGAGATTTCTAAAAAAAAGGAAATAAAAGGGAATTTCTTCAGATTACATGAATCTTAAATCATGGAATCATAAAAATTATGCCCCTCCATAAATATACAAAATTGGCCAAGATGGAACCCCAATGCAACATTAAATTGGGTTTTTTGTCAGCTCTTCTTTGGAATGATGTGAAAAGTAGAAGCTGTACATTTTCATAAGGTTAGTCTAGGTGTATACTTTAAGATGGTTTATCTACATGTGTCCTTTAATATGCAAACTTTTGTGTTTTGGGAAGCATGCAACCTTCCTTTCACATCTATTGATTTCTTGAACCGGTGCTTAGTTTATTTTCACATCAAAAAAGTATGTAATACATTATACAACATTTTTTGTCAACAATTACTCTAAATGAGTTGTAACATATGTCAAAAAATAAGTAGGAACATAACTCAGCTATTATATGACCAACTAAAGGTTAGCACAAAGTTAAAAGTTCAAACATGCACTAGGGATCATTCATTTATATAAGGAATACACCAGCATGTGAGTGACACTTCATCTTCTCTAAATTTCAAAGAAGTGAATTTTGTCGGAGAATACAGTTGCATCCATCACCTTCTACTACTAGGGTAAGATAGGGAGTCTTCTCTATTTATGACATTACACCAATGCAAAATCTCTTTAATTTCCAATGCATCTATGCTTATTATGTCTGTGACATCTTGTGATCATTTTGAACCTATTAGTTGAATGGCACAAAATTCCAAAAATTATTTTCTCAATTTAAAAATTTTTACTTTGGTTTAAGAATTATTTTTGCCTCGATTTTTGGAATGCGGAAACCAGGAAACATTTGTCCGCTTGTCCCTGATCCATTGTACATTGTGCATTGAATTATTCTCTAACTTTTCATTGTAATCTTCACCTTCATACGATAGACACTATTTGAAAAATAGTAAATAAACCTGACACTGCATGTTCGACAAGTTAAGGAGCGGTTGAAGAAAGATAGCAGGCGTGTGAGTTTCAGTCACTCAAGCCAGAAAAAGCAAGCCCGACGCTAGAAGTTGCTCCAGTCTACCAGGTGTAGAGGCCCCTGCGTGAAATTGGTATCAGAGCCAATCGATCATCTATAATCAGGTTCTCATGGATTCCCATATTCCCTATGATGAGTTCAGAAATAAATCTTCTACTAAATGTTCTACTTCTTCAATGAATGATTTATTTCCTAGTCGAGATATTCAATGGATAAATCATGGTAGTTTTGAGTTTGTTAATAATAATCCTACAAAACCCTATGAACTACCCCGACTTTCAGCAGATCAGATATATAAGGATATGTCTATGTTTCATTTTAAGTCTAGACAACTTTTTCAAGTTAATGAAGGTGTTTCCGAAGTCACTGTAAATAATAGTTCAGCCGGTCAGACCCTTGGTCTCCTTGACCCAGCAGAAGTAAAAAGTTATAAGAAAAAATATGGAAAGAATTTTGTTAATCTTGGTAGGGCCCTCATTGGTGTTGAACCTCTGGTCCGTCCTGGCGTAAATGCCACAGCCCTTGTCTGCTGTTTGGATAACCAACACAATAAGTTCATGGATGCATTAATAGGCGGAGTCCAAATGCCACTCTCAAATGGCATTCAATATCTAGATATAATTCCTGGCTTTAACATCTCTCTGAATGATCCCTGGATTCATAAAGTATTAGAAGTAAATATTTATACATCTGGTTTCGATATGAAGCCTGGAGCTTTACACCTCCGGATTCATCACTCTCTTGCCCTCCGATTTACTAATACTCAGAATCCAATTAATCAGTTGTATCCCAGAGACCAAGACACAGCTGCAGTCTTGGTTAGAAGGGATCCCAGGAATGGTTCCCTTGTTCCTTCAAAAATTTCTTGGAACCAACTCAGCTTTCCTCCTGAGTGGGTGGTGGATGCCCCAAAACTACCTCTTTCTCAGTTTGTCACCACCTCCGATATTCGTGAAGACTCCTCCTCTGTCGTTATCTCTTTCCCTCCTCCAACAGCCCAGCGTGGTGGGAATCTTCTACCCAGATCTACCTCTTTTCAACCTCCACACTCTAATAATTCTTTCCGAACAACTTCTTCTGAACATGCTATAAGCAGGACCTCCTCTATAAAAGAACCTTTCTTAAGACGAGCCTGCTTATATAAAGAAGTTCCTGTAAATATTCCCTTTTCTGTTGTTTGTCCTGAATGTCAGGACCTAGTCCCTCCCAAGCAACCAAAAGATAAAGAAATTTCACACAAATATCCATGTCCAAATCCTGAATGTGAACCTTCTCCTCTAAGTCAATATCCACATGAATTAGAATTCATGATGGCATCATCTCCCTCTAACTGGTGGGAAGAAAATTTCAAAAAAGCATCTACAGGTATCACTGAGATCCACAAGGAATAAATTTCTGATGCCACATCCCAGTTAGATCGCATTTTGTCTGTCCAGAAATGCCACATGGATAAATATGGTCTAGGATTCTGCCCACTCTCCAGCCAAACCAAAAAATTGCTAGACCTACTTGCTCAAGAAATGGAAAAGGGTGAGCAATACCGACTTCAAGCTAGAGAACATAAGATCCAACAAAGAATGGTACTCCCGCCATCTAGAATGAAGCCTTGTACTAGGAAAGACATCAAAGAACCCTCCTTGGCCCAGAAAGAAATATTTGAGATAATTAAGTTCGGCCATGCTCCTTTTGATCCTAAAGATTAGATCATGAAAAATCTGTTTTATTGGGATCTCTACACTCATCCAGAAGCTGAAGGATTCTGGAAACAAACATTGCCCCCAGGAGAAAGGAGAAAGATGTCTAAAAGATGGCACTTTGAGATGGATCTAAGAAATGAATGGATTTCCTTCTATGAATGGCAGAAGGAATTCAAACAGACACTGGCAATGATGCAGTCCTCTGCAAAGGCTGAGGACAAGAAGCCTGAGTTGAAAGGAGAAAAGACTCAGAACGGCCATCTATGGAAAAGTCTCCAGGGTGAAGAAATCTACACAGAAGTAAACTTTCCACCCTTCAGGCCAATTAAGCTTGAATATGAAGAAGGACTAGCACCTGCAACTCCCATCCTTCTAAATAATGATAAAGCCAAACAAGCAAATTGGTCAAACTTGGCATTAAAATGATTGGCCATCCAAAACATAGAAATACAAAATAGAATGCCAAGATCTGCACAGGTTGATTCTCTACAATATACTTGCAAAAAAATTCATGATGAAGTTCAACATATTCGATTGAATACTGTTGAACATATCCCAGTCTCTGCTCAAGAAGTCAGAACGACAAATGACTCTTTAAAGGACGATTTGACAGATTCCATATCTGACTTAGACAAAAATGTAGGAGAAGCCTTTTCCTACATAGCAGAGAAAGTTAATTACACTGCCAAAACAATTGGCAAGATCCAAGCAGAAATTGCTAAGCCAAAAATTGATCCATCTAAGCTTAGCCATCCTGGTGAATTATCTCTTGCTAGTTCACTACCTATCACACCTTCTGCACCCCTCACTCCGAAGACGTCTGGCAAAGAAGTCATTCTCATGGCTGCAGAATCCAGTTGGAATTATAATAAGCTGCGCAAATTTGTGCCTCCAGATCTCCACAAAGAAGATTCAGGTTTCCAGGAATCTTTTAACCCAAAGAATTTTTATTCATGGAATTTGGATGATAAGAATGAAGGTGAAATATTAGATATGGTCAATAAACTGATGATATGCTTTCAAGCTTATATGTCTACAGGCAGACACGACCATTCTGAGGCAATAAATGATATTTTCTCCGGCTTCAATGGAAATTTGGGTGTTTGGTGGAATGTCCATCTCCCAAATGTTCAGAAAATGGAAATACAGAACAACACTAAAAATGGTGAACCAAATATCATTGGTGCACTCCTGGCCGCGATCATTGCAGAATTTTGTGGCTATAGTGCTACAATTGCAGAAAAACATAAACGGATTCTGCTGCAACTCAGAATCAAGACAGTATCCCAGTATCACTGGTATCATAAGCAATGGATCAGAAGAATCTATAAGATTGAGTTTGATAGAGCAGAAGAAAGAGTTTTCAAAGAAAAATATTTTGCTGGTTTTCCCTCAGGGTTCCGGGAACTCCTGCGAGATAAATTTGAAGAAGATCTGTCTCTCCACACATGGGGATAGTTCAGAGCTGCTGCAGAAAAAATCTTCCTGCAATATTGTGAAAATAAAAAGCTAGATAAAGACCTCTCCCACTCGGTCTCTTTTCGTGGCGGTAGGGAAGTATGCCGGATGTTCGGCATTGAGCCTCCAAAAAAAGCTCACAAACATCACTCTGGCCATAAAACAAAAAATACGTATAAAGGAAAGTCTTCTAGCAGATGGAAGGTAACACATCCTCCAGACTCAAGAAAAGAGCCAGAGAAAAGAAAAATGAAATGCTTCTATTGTGGCAAAGAAGGCCACTCTGCTTCTGAATGTTACAAACGAAATCCAGATTATCAGAGGAAGCCGAAAGGAACAAGGACCTGGACTAACAGAGAAAAGGCATTCCCCAAGGTAGAACCTTTTGATGATAATCTCAGAGGAATACCTAGAAGAGCCCCTCCAAAAAGACACAACTTGATACATGTAGCATCATCAGATGAAGAGAATACAGATGAGATCACTGAATTAGAAAGCAGTGAACCAGAAAATACCGATCTCATGCATGTCCACCAGATGTACAATAATCATTGCAAATGTGGTGGAAAATGTACTGAATGCCGAGAAGAGCAAGTGACTTATGAGTCAGATAGTTCTTTGCAATCAGACGAACAAAAGTTGTTTGCTGCTTGGACTAAATAAAATATTAGAATAGAGTCTTCCTCTTCCTCAAGCGACTCGGGAGCAGCAAATTGTTTCATGGCTTGTACCAATGATGAAGATGAAGAAGATCCTAAAAGGTTGATAAAGAAAGCTATTGCCAAAATTAAAGGCAGTAAAAAGGATGACTTGGTAAATAGCTTTAACAAGATTTTCTTGGATGACAAGAAGGCCAAAGGAGTACAAATCCCAAAGCATAAATTTAGGAGAAAATATGTCCAAGATACAGAATCAGAGAAAGAAATCCCAGGAGAAGAAAAATTCAAATGGTCATGGAAAGTTGCTAATCTCCCGAGCATGGAAAAGAATGTATATCCTCTCTTGGCTAAAATGCAGCAAGAGCCACAAAAGATTGACCTGGCCACCCTTCATAAAGAGCATCTAAAGCTGGTACAGGAAGTTAAGGAACTCAGGTTATTGATTGAAGAAATGAAACAGCATCCAGGATCATCACACTCAAAGCCTGAACAGTCTGAAGAAGATATGCATTTAATGTTTGTTGTACATCAGCAAACTGTAGTCCACTTGCATATCAAAATACATGAAGATGAAGTCAAAGTGCTTGCACTCATTGACTCTGGAGCAAACCTGTGTTTCCTAAAAAGAAAGTATGTTGATCCTCATTATTGGGAACCTTGTCGAACTCCAGTTTGAGGATTTGGAGGAAGAAAAGCAATCGAGTACAAAACCAGCTTTGGAAAGGTATGTCTTGGCAATTTTTATATAAACTATATCTTTCTACTGGTTGAAGATGACTTTACTCATGAATGTATTATTGGAACTAGTTTGCTATCTACTACTATTCCTCATGGTGTCAAGTATAATAGTAGAGGCCAAATTGGTTATCATTTTACTGTTAAAAGAAAAGAAATATTTCTTCCACTAGTGTCATCTGAAGAAAAAACTCACTCAATCTGGACCCTAGAAGTAAATACTGTAAAGGAAAAAAGAAAAGAAAAAGGGATCCAGATTAGAGCAACAAAGAAAGCTGAGCACCTATACAAGCTAGAAGAAGAATTAAAGAATCCCAGTGTACAGCAAAAAATTGAAGAAATAAGAAGATTTTTTGCTGACAAGGTTTACCTCACGTCTCCTAATGCATTTTGGCATAGGAAACAGTTTTGGGTAAACCTAAAATACAGAGAAGGGTTCCAGGGAAACCCTAGTAGAAGCAGAGCCATCCCAATGAATAAAGAATACAGACAACTCTGCAAAAAGGAAATTGAAGATTTGCTGAACAAAGGACTCATCCAAAGATCAAGAAGTCCATGGTCATGTGCAGCATTCTATGTCAACAAACATTCAGAGTAGGTTCGAGGATTTCCTAGAATGGTCATCAACTACAAACTTCTGAATGATGCTTTGGAATGGATACGGTATCCAATTCCAAACAAATCTGATTTGATCAAATGGATAGCAGGAGCCAAAATCTTTTCAAAGTTTGATCTCAAGTCTGGATTTTGGAAAATTGGCATAAAACCAGAAGACCAGTATAAAACAGCCTTCAATGTGCCTCATGGACAATATGAATGGAAGGTAATGCCATTTGGCCTGAAGAATGCCCCTTCAGAGTTCCAGAGAATTATGGAGTCTGTTATGGAACCATACATGGACTGGTTGATGGTATATATTGATGATATTTTAGTATTTTCAAAGTCCATTGAAGAACACATAAAACATCTCAGAACACTGTTGCATGTTGTACATAAGAATGGGTTCGTTCTTTCAGAAAAGAAAATGAAATTGTTCCAAACTGATATTGAATTCGTGGGAAAAAGAATTAAACATGGAAAGATAGAAGTTCAGAAGCATGCCATTGAGTTTGCAGAAAAATTCCCTGATGTAATCATAGATAAAAAACAATCACAGAGATTTATGGGATGCTTGAACTATGTTGCAGCCTACTATGAAAATTGTGCTCAAGATAGAAAGCTGCTTAATAAAAGATTGGGAACAAACCCTCCTCCATGGTCAAAGCAGCACACTGAAGCGGTACGAAGGATAAAAGCAAAGGTGAGAACTCTTCCTATCCTTCATGTTATTGATGAAGATTTCATGAATATCCTTGAAACTGATGCTTCAGAAGAAGGCTGGGGAGCAGTACTGAAGTAGTGCAGGAAAGACTGCAATGGCAAAGATGAAGAAATAGTATGGTTCACTTTAGGAACTTGGAACGACGCACAGAAAAAATACCATACTATTGATAAAGAAATAAAGGCTTGTCTAAATGCAATTCAGAAATTTGAAATTCATCTAATGAATAAGAAGTTCTTAATAAGAACAGACAGCCAAGCAATGAAGTTCGTATTGGAAAATCCAATACGAAACTCTACTGCTAAAGAAAAGTTTGCTAGATGGCAGGCAATGCTTTCTCAGTATGAGTTTGAAATTAAACACATAAAAGGTTCTAAGAATTGTATTGCTGATTTTTTAACCAGAGAACATTTGTGTAGTGCTCTGGTTTTTACAACAGAGCACTGTGTAAAATTTCAGGTTTAATTTTCTACGTTTTAAACTTTATCAGTTTAAAGAAGTGAATTTCTAAGAATTTCTATGTGCCGAAGTAATATTTAGTGTACTGTGGTGTTTTCACTAACCTTACATTCGAAATTTGAAATAAACAAACATATTGTTATTTTCTTTTCAACAGCATAAGAATAGGTTTCACAACTTAGTAAATCAGTAAATAGCAGTAAATCAGTAAATAGTAAGTTTGCATGTTTACAGCAAGATTTAGCATAATAGTAAATAACAGAAATTACCTGATGCTGATGCTAACCGTAAGTTGTAGCAGGTTGTGTAACCCCTTAGACAGCCAAACTGAAGTGTCCACCCTACCGACCAGCTATAATCTTGCTGGCCCTTGGAAATCAAAGGATTTCCAAGCCCCCGAGCCCACAATCTGATAATCCCCAGAGCAGTCTTTCCTTCTGTTCTCAAAATCTTTCTGTTCGCCAAATTTTCTGTTCTCCAAGCTTCTTTTCTTCCCCAATCAAAAAAAAACCTCCCCCTCCTTCAACCTTCTCCCCCTCTATATACATGTCCATCCTCCAGAAGACCTTGGGCTTACTCCACCGCCCCAAACTTCCCCCTCTCGAGCCCCTCAAACCTTTACTCCTTTCCCTAGTTCATTCATCCACGTCTCCTTATAAAAATGTATAATTAATTACTCTTATGGAAAAATTCATTTGGTTTTGGATTGACGGTCGTAATTATTTATTACGGTGGGAATTATCACCCCAAGGTTATCCGTTCGGGACAAGTTTCATTAAATACAAGTCTATCCGCCATCCTTGATATTTTAATGTTATTAGTGTAATTAATAAAATATTATATAATTAGTTGCCCCTTGTCAACTTGGACATGATGTGTCTTAATGATCCACCTTATCCGTCGAGACTACTTTAGCTTGAGGTTTAAATTCCAAGATTAACATTAAATAATTAAATATCCATTTTCCATCACATCACGGTTATTCCAAAAGGATTATCTTATTATGGCTAACTTTGAAATGGAATTAATCACGCAATATTAATTTTATAAATCAATATTTTAAATCTTACTTATATTGCATTTGTTATGATAGGGATATAAATGTTTGCTGGAATATCATTTATTAATTAATAATAATAATTAAATCACCCTTTGACAATAATAAAAGGTGAATCAATCATAGTATTCTTAATTATTTGTTCACCACACGGGTACCCTATCATCAACATAGCATCCTTGTTCTTATAAACAAAGCACTTGTGAGGGCTTAAACAATTTTACTAATTACTTAGACACTATCATTACCCTATTCACAACAGTTCATCTATGACAATGTTAACTGACGATACTTGTCTTAGTTTATTATTACAATGTTTTCATATAATTACTAATTCACTTATTTACACATTGACAACCTAACCATTCATTACCTAAGTTGATTGATGTATCCTTAACTGAGTTATCTATGACATTTATACTACTATTCAAGCATGACAAGTATGTTATACACCAGTAATATTGTACACGTACAAGGTGTGCATGCATGGCCAGTGTATGCACATGTCGGACATGTACTATAAACAAACCCCATTCCGCCTATGCATACTTGCTAACTAACAATAGTATCTACCCCCATGCAGAAGAGCAAGCATAATCTATAGTATAATTACTTTAACATCCTCGGTTATTTAACAGTTAACCCTTTACGATTTAACATCATTGTCTTTATGTTTACATTAGTTTAATCAATCAAGTACAGGAAGGGTGCCTACATCCACTAACTCGGAATCAAGGAATACTAAACCCCCCAACAGTACTAACTAACACATCCTCCCATCATAACCTACGTCCAGCATCCTCCCTATCCTCCCTCTGCTAGTACAACAGTGGGTGTCGGACTCACCGATATGACCACATAGAACTTGAGAGCGATAGCGTCGGCTGAACAGCGGACCTATCCTCCCCTAGCAGGCATCCGACAATCGTCATCACAACAACATGGGGAGCGTGTCTCAGCACGGCCCTCCCACGACCTCGGGTCTCATGGAAACGTAGGGTGGGAAACACATCCATCCCTCTCAACATACTGGGCCTACGCCCTTATCAACTCATACTTGCTGCTATCGGGATTATCAGTTTGTGTTATCGTATCCTCATTTTGGCTGCTAAGGTTTGCTGCATGAACATGTTTTTCCTTTTCAATATATATCAGATCAAGTAACTGGATATCCCATAGCCCCTGTGTCCTGTAGGTTAGTGTTTTGCAAAAATACAATTTATAGAAAGCATTTTCCATTGATCGCCAATTGATCCATGTTATCATTTTATTTCATGTAACCTTTTAGCTCATCACAGGTGCATATGACATATAACATTTCAGCAATTCATATAAGAAGATGGTATCCACGTACCGAATCATATATTTCACATTTCATTAAGGAAAACATATAAACATATACTGAAATCGTAAAATAAGGAAATCATATGATAATCATGACATCATAACTGCATAACATAGTAACATCATAATCATGGTGAAATCATAAGACAGAGTAACATCATATAATGAGGTCCAATATAGTTTACTCAGTCGAGCTGAGTTCGACAAAAATATATAAGAAGTAAAGTACGGTGTGTCTAACTAATAAATATGCCGAATCAAAATATGGGCATTACATACACCCACCCTTCGGGAAACTTCGTCCCGAAGTTATGGTCAAAATAGTGAGGGAAAATCTCGACGCATGGTCTCTGCGTCCTCCCAGGTAGCAGACCCGGGGCTATACTTGTCCCATTGGACCTTAACTTGGTCCACATGGCGACTACGGAGCTGTCGAACCCTACGATCAAGTATACGTAATGGTTCGACCCTGAAGGTTCCCTCGTCCGAGACCTGCAATTCCTTCCAATGAATTTTGTGAGTCTCATCAGCTATGTAATGTCGTAATACAGAAACATGAAATACATTATGAGTTTTATGCAAGTGGGGTGGCAGCGCGAGACGATAAGCAACTGGTCCGATTTTCTCAAGAATTTCAAATGGACCTATAAAGCGAGGTGACAACTTGGTACCCTTCCCAAACCGAATGGTACTTTTATTTGGTCGGATGCGAATAAATACACGATCCCCTACTCCATAAGTTCTATCTGATCGGTGTGCATCAGCGTAACTCTTTTGCCTATCCTGTGCTTCCTTCAGCCGCTGCCTAATCTGTATCACTTGCTCCTCCATTTCCTGAATCAATTCAGGCCCAATTAAAACTCGATCCTCTAACCTGTCCCAACTGAGTGGTGTCCTGCATGGCCTCCCATACAATGCCTGATATGGCGGCATACCAATGGAGCTGTGATGACCATTGTTGTATGCAAACTCCACTAAAGGAAGATATTTCTCCCACTGTGTCTGTTGATCCATAACATACATCCTAAGCATGTCCTCCATCACTTGATTCACCCTCTCAGTCTGTCCATCTGTCTCGGGGTGATAAGCTGAGCTTAAGTTCAACTGTGTCCCCAATGCTGACTGCATGCTTGTCCAAAATCTGGAGGTGAACTTAGGGTCTCTGTCAGAGATTATCTTTTTAGGAACTCCATGAAGACGTACAATCTCATTTATGAATACCCTTGCCACGTCTGTCACATCATAGGTGTCTCTGACTGGAATGAAGTGAGCACTTTTGGTCAGTTTGTCGACTACCACCAAAATAGCATTATGTCTCAGAGATGTGAGTGGTAATCCTACAACGAAGTCCATGGAAATGACTTCCCATTTAGTCATAGGGATATCATGCGGTTGTAGGAGACCGGCCGGGTGACGATGATCTGCCTTCACTTGTTGACACTCAAGGCACTTTGAAACAAAATCCACTACATCCATCTTCATACCTGGCCAAAAGAAGAGTTGCTTCATGTCAGCATACATCTTCTTCACCCCTGGGTGCGCACAGTAATGCGATCTATGGGCCTCTCTAAGGATGGTTTCCCTGATATCACCTTCCTTAGGAACATACATCCTTCCCTGATACCGCAACAATCCATCTACCTCAAGATGGTACCCATCATACTTCAATTCCTGTTTCTTTCCATTCTGAATAGCTGAGGTTACTTTTAGATACCAACTATCGCCCAATAGTTGTCCTAGTACCCTTTCCCTCAAGTCAACCTTCAAGGGAATTAAAGAGAAAAGTCTCGGCCTTCGGCTTAGAGCGTCTGCCACCACGTTCTCCTTTCCTTTGATGTAAGAGATACCAAAGTCATACTCACTCATGAACTCACTCCATCGCCTTTGCCTAGCATTCAAATCCCTTTGGGTAAATATGTACTGCAAGCTCTGATGGTCTGTTTTAAGGGTGAAGCTTCTACCAACTAGGTAGTGCCTCCATAATTTTAGTGCCAACATTACTGCTGCCAATTCTAGATCATGCGTGGCATACTGCTCCTCATGAGGTTTCAACTTTCGAGATGCATAAGCTATTACCCCACCTTCCTGCATCAACACCGCTCCTAATCCTTGCTTCGAGGCATCGGTGCATACTATGAAATCTTTATCCATGTCTGGTACCCGCAAGATTGGTGCACTTGTCAACAATCTTTTTAACTCTGTAAAAGCAGCATCGCATTCATCGGTCCATTCATACCGGATTCCCTTGCGTTGCAAGGTGGTAATAGGTTTTGCAATTTTAGAAAATCCTTCCACGAACCTCCGGTAATAGCCTGCTAACCCCATGAAGCTGCTCACCTCATGAGCATTCCTTGGAATTGGCCAATCTTCAATGGCCTTTACCTTTTCTGGGTCTACAGAGATCCCTTCACCTGAGATGATGTGCCCCAAGTAGTGAATCTCTTTTTGGAAGAAGGAACACTTTGACAATTTACCATAAAGTTTATGTTCCCTTAAGCATGTCAAGACTAACCGCAAGTGTTCCTCGTGCTCCTTCTCATTCTTAGAATAGATAAGAATATCATCTAAGAAGACCTGAACAAAGCGGTCCAAGTATTTTCGGAAGACCCCATTCATAAGGCTCATGAATACAGCTGGAGCATTGGTCAAACCAAATGGTACCACTACAAACTCGTAATGCCCAAATCGAGTTCGAAAGGCAGTCTTAGGAATGTCGCCTTCCTTGATCCTCAACTGGTGATACCCTGATCGTAAATCAATCTTTGAGAAGACTGACGCACCTTTCATTTGATCAAAGAGGTCATCAATTCTTGGTATGGGATACCTGTTCTTCACGGTGGCCTTGTTCAAATCTCTGTAATCTATGCACAGTCGCAGAGATCCATCCTTCTTCTTAACGAAGATCACTGGTGCTCCCCACGGTGAGATACTAGGTCTAATCAGTCCCAAATCTAGCAATTCTTTTAACTGGATCTGTAACTCACGGAGCTCTGGAGTTGTCATTCTATACGGAGTCTTTGAGATAGGTTCTGCACCAGGTTTTAGTTCGATTGTGAAATCGAGCTCTCTTTCTGGAGGTAGTCCTGGTAATTCCTTCGGAAAGACATCCTGGAACTCAGAAAGTACTGGGTAAGAATTCAAGGAAGGTTCTTTACTATCGCTCACGGCCTCCACTACGAACAACTGGCATCCTTGTCTTAGGCACCGCTTAGCTTTCACCATAGAGATGAAACGGAGGGATACCTTCCTCTTCAAGCCTTGGATTTGAATTGTCCTTCCCTCGTCATCGAGGCACAACACCTTCTTTGCATAGCAGTCTATGAAAGCTCTATGGTCTTCTAACCAATCCATGCCAATAATGAGGTCATAAGTCCCCAGATTGGTGACATAGGCATCCAACTTAGTGGTGCAAACTCCTAAGTCAACCCCACAACTTCTCACTTTAAGACCTACTGGTTGCTTAGTTCCTGAAGCCATTTCAACCAGTTTGAAATCATCGTGCTCGTAGGCTGCCAACCCACATTTATCTAATGCAATTGGTGAAATAAAACTATCAGTTGCTCCTGGATCAAACAAAATTTTAAGTTTGACATTGTTTACATTACCAGTGGATTCTACTACGGTAGACTGATGTTCTGCCTGGTGGTTATGCACCGCTGCATGAATCCGATGACTGTTACCCGAACTATCCATGGGTGCTTTTCCTTCCCTATGCCTGCTGCTTGACTGACCCTTGGGACAGTCTCGCTGGAAATGAGGACCTCCGCATCCCCAACAAGAGAGATTGGGAGGGGCTTGCCTGTTGCTCGAAGGAATCCTCTGAGATGAGTTCCTTCCCCTGCTTCCTCTAAAACCCCTTGCTCCTCTATAGGAACTTCCTTGCGTACGTCCCTGGCTTTGGTGGGTTGCGGACGATGCCTGCGAGATTGAGTTAACTGAAGTATTACCCCTCGGTGTGAACCTGTTACCGTAAGGAGGAGGCCTAGATTGTCCTCCCCTGAAGTAAGGACGTGATGCCTTCCCTGAAACATACTGATTGGTTCCTGTCAACTTACTGCCCCCTTTTCCATCTGACATATCAGCTGCATAACGAGCATACTCAACTGCCATGGCAACTGAAGTTGGCTTCCACATCCGCACAGCAGCTCTAATCTTGTAGTTAAGTCCATACACAAAACGCTCTACCTGACAATCATCTGCATCTAGGTAAGGAACATATTTTACCAGTTCCATAAACCGAGATTCATACTCCTCCACTGTCCTGTCTCCCTGTACTAAGGCATGGAGTGCACCTGCCCGTTCTTCCTTGTAATAATTTGGCAAATACTTCATGTGGAACCTCTCCTCGAACAGTTCCCAAGAAGTTGTAAGAGGAGTAAGGTGCAACTGCTTCTCGAGGTCTGACCACCAATTCAAAGCATCACCTTTAAGCTGAAAGACGGCCATCCTAGCCTTGGAACTAGATGTGTACTCATTCAATGCGAAGCATCTCTTCATGCCTTCCAGCCATGCCTCTGCATGCTTACCGGGTCGTCCTCCTGAAAACTCTGGAACTTTTATCTTTTGTAACTCCCTCGATATGTCCTGAAGCGGTTCCAGTCTTGGGCCATGTGCCCTTTCAGAGTTCTCTCGACTCACTTGAGTGGTTTCCACCTCGGCGGCCCTTTCCGACTGCCTGTTCATCGTGGTCATAATAGCCTCCAATGACTTCATTATGATCTGCATTTCTGGTGTTGAGGTTGGTGGTGGTGGTGTTGGCGGTGGCGGAGGTGGTGGTGACGGTGGTCGACCTTGACCCCGACCTCGACCTCTGCGTGTTGTTACCATGATAGTTCCTGAGTTTATTGAAAATAAAATCATGTCCTTTGTTGTTCAATCAAATACACGCGGAACTAAAATGTAGGTATTCATACACTTATACTTATGCATAAGAAATAACTTGCATCATGAGATAACAGATTGTCAGGATTAGCGCAGTAAAATCTATAGTCATTTTTATTAAACAATCTTGTCATGGTGTTCAGCTCGTCGTGCTGGTCTTAATGGTGTCTTGTTTTTGACTTTTCGGGTCTCTTTCATCCCTTCGACTAGGAGTTGAAATCTCGGCAAAATTTTTAATATTAAATTTTAATTCTTAACAAAACTTAGGTTATACACTATATAAATGTATACCAAATTTAATTAAATTAAATACAATGGTGCTAACACTATACAAATATATATACGAAATTAAATTTAAATAAAGCAACGCTAACACTATATAAACGTATACAAAATTTAATTAAAATAAATGTTACTAACACTATATAAATATATATACGAAATTAAATTTAAATAAAGCACGCTAACATTATATAACGTATACAAAATTTAATTAATTTTTTAAATAAAATGATACTAACACTTTATAAATATATATACGAAATTAAATTTAAATAAAGCACGCTAACATTATATAACGTATACAAAATTTAATTAATTTTTTTAAATAAAATGATACTAACACTTCATAAATATATATACGAAATTTACCAAAACTTAGGTTATAACTTTTAAAACTAATTTTAAATAAAATAAATAAAATAAATAAGGAAAACTTTACTCGACCGCTTAGCCCTTTTCGCTCGACTCTCGGCTAAGCAAAAGGTATGGCCACGCGGCTCTTCGTGTCAGTTCACCGCCATGCAAGAAGCGAGTGTGCATGAAGGACACGCGGTCTCTCCAAGCAACCCGGACACGCGGTCTCTCCAAGCAACCCACCGCCATGTGAAGGTGGGGAAACCCTAAATAGGGTCAATCCCCAAGACGCGGCCATTTCTGCCCCTCTTTTCCATAGCTGTTCCGCTCTGCAACCATCTCGTTTCTATTCTCTTGACGTCTTCTTCGCCTGACATGCCCTCAGCGCAGAGCCTCTTCCTCCTAGCCATATGAGAACAATAACAACAAACCCACTCGACAATTTGACACTCTATGGAAACAGAGAGAGCCCTATATTTTATTGCTGCTGCCGTCCGAGGGCACCAGGTTCGCAGGCTATGCCGAACCAGAGAATAAGCAAGCACAGGCAATAAGCAGTGCGATAGTCGAAAAGCAGTTTATGGGACTCCTTCAATTATAGAAGTCTATCATCCCGAGGGGGCGTTTTATATGTGCGGCATTAGGTGCAGTTGGCCGAGGAAACCAGGAAATTTGAATATGGGTGGTTTCAGCGTATCTCTGAGAAAAGATGGCAATTTTAACGGATGCACTCTGAATGGCACTGAGGATTGTGTCTGAGATAGTATCTCCCGTACGAACCTCATTTTTTTTTTTTTTTATCCAGGAAGACGCCCAGCCCAGGTTGTGATACTTGAAACGGATTGAGCTGGGACTTCAAGATTGCGTTGAAGGAATTGATGCCCAGCGTACAATGGGGTATGCTATATTCAAGGAAGGAAAGGATACCAAAGTGGCATATCCATTAGAAAACCACAATGCAGACGTAGCTGGAAGGAGTTTCCACAATGGGCGGTTCATCCAGCGCATGCGGGAAAAGGCTGCTTCACTGCCTGCATATATGCAATGCCTTCTTCCTGCTTTGTTTATTGTTAGGAAAATACGACTGCATTCTACGGGAGTCGAACCTGGCTATCGGGGAACAGAGACAAGACGAAGGTGGGTCTGCTGGGCCTTGGCGCTTGGACAATAGTGGCGTGCGTGGGTCCTCATGCGTGCAAGGTTCTATGGTGTAGTGGTTAGCACTCTGGTCTTTGAATCCAGCGACCTGGGTCCTTATTCGGCTTGGCACTGGCTGCTGGAAGTGCTCTCGGTGTTGAGCGCAGCTAGACAAGAAGAGATCCCACGGGTTATACATCGTGCTCAACACGGTAGCGCTCAGATGTATTTGTTATACTGGTTTTCGTTGTTCTGGTAGCTTTAGGCGGTAACTTTGCGACTTGGTTGCCCTGAAATTCAAATCTCGGTTTTGAGCGCATGGGCTGGGCCCAATATCCTTTGGTCTCTCGTCCAAGCTCTCGTCCATGGCGCTTTGAAGGTGGAGACTATGTAGGCTCTTGGCTTGGGTCTCGTTCAGCTGAAAAGCCCTCGGTGCTGGGCACATACACCTTTGATCTGCGAGAGGTCCCAAGTTCAATTCTCGGAATGCCCCAGGCTTTTCTGGCAACGAGTTTCGGAAAGCCCAGAGAGAGTATAGCATCGAACACTAGGCATTCTTCACATTCATTCGAGGGCGTTTAACGGTACTGTGTGTTTTTAACTGCATAACTGCCGCTCGTCAGGAACAATGGCGGCGTTTCATTTCCAGAGTTGGAGGGCGGCCACAATTAGCCAGTCTCACCGACTTTCATTGCCCTCTGTCCCAGTGGGTTCGAAAGAGAAGCCTAAGTTGGCGTTTCCTGCATGGTCCGACGGCCGGATTTTCTCAACTATGCCTTCTGCCTCCTTTTCAGGTCAGTATTTCTTACGTGCTTAGTTTTATTCCCACAACTACATTTACAAACCCTAATGGAATCCTTCACAATAAAGAATGTGATAAAATTAGAGATAATGCCAGCCCTAGGAAGGTGTGGATTCTGCATTTTTGAAGAATGTGATAAACTAGTAACATTGCTAGGTAGCAATGTCCCTAGTTTTCTTACTGAATGCTGTTGGCTTCCAACCCTAGCTCGCAATTTTATGTTTCTGATTATGGTCATGGCCTCAGAGAAGCCTCTCGAGTGTCTGTAAATAAGTTTTAAATACAACTGGGATACAAATTTATAAAACTACGAAGAAACTATTTTTGGATGTAATCCTTAAGGCGTACAACCCCCCCCCGGTCAGAGTGTAATCAGTCCGGGATTGTGCGACCTCGAGGGTTTTAGTACCTATAGGGATTTGATCATGTGTTATTTTTGAAATATTTTATTCAACAGTTTAGACTTTGAGTTCTTGTCAAATTATGTATTAGGTTATGCAAAGCTAATACGCATTATACATTCGGTTTCAGTTATATATATCTGATAATAGTTTTTCTTTGCAATTATTTAGTTTTAGCTTCTGGCTAAACACAATGTACAGCAGCAATGCTTCAACGTGTCTGTGAAGATACAGCGCGAGTTAAAAATTGAGTCCTAAGCATTTGATCTAGAGCCGTGGCAGAGGTTGATTTATCTCAAACTAGCTCATATTTTCCAATCAGGAAAATTGAAATGTTCTAAACCATCCATGATTATGTATGTAAAATCGATCTAAAAAGGAGTTTCTTTCTAAAATAATTCAGGCTATATTTTACTCTGTATTTCCTACAGAAACCATAGATCCGAGATCAACACTATAATATTGTTATTTTAAAATTTCGATTCATATATATAGATATATATAATATCATTAATATACAGCACTCGGTCAATATTTCACAATTGTAGAGAACGTTTTCCAGCAAAAACCTACGGTATTCAAAGGAAGTAACACTTTAAACCATTAGGATTATCATATGTATTGTAAATTAGAATAGCATTCACGATTTTCATATGTATTTCTATTTCTAAATATATTTCCAATGTGTATCTATTTTGAAATACAAACACATGCCGTTTTCTAACATATCCAGATTTTCTAATGGTGTTCCAATTTTGTGGTCGTGCAGGTAAAAGAGGCTAAAGTTTGGTGCTGTTTATACCTCAATTCTATCCAGATTTATGTCCTAAGTTCTTTGTAGGTTTTAATATCTTGAATCCTCACAATGGTTTAGGTGTGTGCAGGCCCGAAAGGTCCAAAAGTGTCTGAGCCTTAGGCTCTGATACCATCTGTAGTGCTCTGGTTTTTACAACAGAGCACTGTGTAAAATTTCAGGTTTAATTTTCTACGTTTTAAACTTTATCAGTTTAAAGAAGTGAATTTCTAAGAATTTCTATGTGCCGAAGTAATATTTAGTGTACTGTGGTGTTTTCACTAACCTTACATTCGAAATTTGAAATAAACAAACATATTGTTATTTTCTTTTCAACAGCATAAGAATAGGTTTCACAACTTAGTAAATCAGTAAATAGCAGTAAATCAGTAAATAGTAAGTTTGCATGTTTACAGCAAGATTTAGCATAATAGTAAATAACAGAAATTACCTGATGCTGATGCTAACCGTAAGTTGTAGCAGGTTGTGTAACCCCTTAGACAGCCAAACTGAAGTTTCCACCCTACCGACCAGCTATAATCTTGCTGGCCCTTGGAAATCAAAGGATTTCCAAGCCCCCGAGCCCACAATCTGATAATCCCCAGAGCAGTCTTTCCTTCTGTTCTCAAAATCTTTCTGTTCGCCAAATTTTCTGTTCTCCAAGCTTCTTTTCTTCCCCAATCAAAAAAAAACCTCCCCCTCCTTCAACCTTCTCCCCCTCTATATACATGTCCATCCTCCAGAAGACCTTGGGCTTACTCCACCGCCCCAAACTTCCCCCTCTCGAGCCCCTCAAAACTTTACTCCTTTCCCTAGTTCATTCATCCACGTCTCCTTATAAAAATGTATAATTAATTACTCTTATGGAAAAATTCATTTGGTTTTGGATTGACGGTCGTAATTATTTATTACGGTGGGAATTATCACCCCAAGGTTATCCGTTCGGGACAAGTTTCATTAAATACAAGTCTATCCGCCATCCTTGATATTTTAATGTTATTAGTGTAATTAATAAAATATTATATAATTAGTTGCCCCTTGTCAACTTGGACATGATGTGTCTTAATGATCCACCTTATCCGTCGAGACTACTTTAGCTTGAGGTTTAAATTCCAAGATTAACATTAAATAATTAAATATCCATTTTCCATCACATCACGGTTATTCCAAAAGGATTATCTTATTATGGCTAACTTTGAAATGGAATTAATCACGCAATATTAATTTTATAAATCAATATTTTAAATCTTACTTATATTGCATTTGTTATGATAGGGATATAAATGTTTGCTGGAATATCATTTATTAATTAATAATAATAATTAAATCACCCTTTGACAATAATAAAAGGTGAATCAATCATAGTATTCTTAATTATTTGTTCACCACACGGGTACCCTATCATCAACATAGCATCCTTGTTCTTATAAACAAAGCACTTGTGAGGGCTTAAACAATTTTACTAATTACTTAGACACTATCATTACCCTATTCACAACAGTTCATCTATGACAATGTTAACTGACGATACTTGTCTTAGTTTATTATTACAATGTTTTCATATAATTACTAATTCACTTATTTACACATTGACAACCTAACCATTCATTACCTAAGTTGATTGATGTATCCTTAACTGAGTTATCTATGACATTTATACTACTATTCAAGCATGACAAGTATGTTATACACCAGTAATATTGTACACGTACAAGGTGTGCATGCATGGCCAGTGTATGCACATGTCGGACATGTACTATAAACAAACCCCATTCCGCCTATGCATACTTGCTAACTAATAATAGTATCTACCCCCATGCAGAAGAGCAAGCATAATCTATAGTATAATTACTTTAACATCCTCGGTTATTTAACAGTTAACCCTTTACGATTTAACATCATTGTCTTTATGTTTACATTAGTTTAATCAATCAAGTACAGGAAGGGTGCCTACATCCACTAACTCGGAATCAAGGAATACTAAACCCCCCAACAGTACTAACTAACACATCCTCCCATCATAACCTACGTCCAGCATCCTCCCTATCCTCCCTCTGCTAGTACAACAGTGGGTGTCGGACTCACCGATATGACCACATAGAACTTGAGAGCGATAGCGTCGGCTGAACAGCGGACCTATCCTCCCCTAGCAGGCATCCGACAATCGTCATCACAACAACATGGGGAGCGTGTCTCAGCACGGCCCTCCCACGACCTCGGGTCTCATGGAAACGTAGGGTGGGAAACACATCCATCCCTCTCAACATACTGGGCCTACGCCCTTATCAACTCATACTTGCTGCTATCGGGATTATCAGTTTGTGTTATCGTATCCTCATTTTGGCTGCTAAGGTTTGCTGCATGAACATGTTTTTCCTTTTCAATATATATCAGATCAAGTAACTGGCTATCCCATAGCCCCTGTGTCCTGTAGGTTAGTGTTTTGCAAAAATACAATTTATAGAAAGCATTTTCCATTGATCGCCAATTGATCCATGTTATCATTTTATTTCATGTAACCTTTTAGCTCATCACAGGTGCATATGACATATAACATTTCAGCAATTCATATAAGAAGATGGTATCCACGTACCGAATCATATATTTCACATTTCATTAAGGAAAACATATAAACATATACTGAAATCGTAAAATAAGGAAATCATATGATAATCATGACATCATAACTGCATAACATAGTAACATCATAATCATGGTGAAATCATAAGACAGAGTAACATCATATAATGAGGTCCAATATAGTTTACTCAGTCGAGCTGAGTTCGACAAAAATATATAAGAAGTAAAGTACGGTGTGTCTAACTAATAAATATGCCGAATCAAAATATGGGCATTACAATTTGCAGGAAAAATATGGAATTCATACCCCAAGTTGCATGGTGATTATCACAAAATGGCATGAAGGAAGCAACACATGCAGATATTTAGATGAACAAATGAGCTGGAGTGACTACGCTAGCCAATGGAAGCCAACCTGGCAGCTTAGGTCTACAGAGGTATTGGATGCAAATCTGCAGCATCGGAACCTATTAATAAACCTGGTCCCAGAGCATCGACGGTATCCAACAACAACAGTCACCATCCCAAACATGGTTTACGGCCGACAACTTCGACAAGAAATAGATGCCTCCCATACTCTCCAGACACATTTCCAAGACTTCTGTCTTATCAGTACAGAATCTGCTTTAGGTCAAGTCCTTGAGCAATATTATTGTATTAATCAAATGCGTGGTCTGGCAGCTTGGCCCGGAAATGATGGTGCCTTAAGATTCCCCCTCACGGATATCAACTATGGCAGCTATCAAAAGATGTGGTGGGATTTCTTAAAAAAGGACAATAGAGACCATGATTACTTTGCCAAAATCATGTTTGGCCTCCAGCGAGCCCATGTGATCCATGAAATTCCTGACTGGATTCATTGTTGGTGGAATGATTTCGGCCTCAGCAAAAGCGGTGTGGACCCTGCAATAATTCAGCACAAACATAGCCAGTATTGTATCCCATGCTCCAAGGTGCAAGACATGTATATAAGTGACGTGTGTGATAATACTCATTTACTACATACTTTTATTTCAAATAAATTCCAATGGCTTGTGAAGACCAAAATTCAAGTACAAAACATAAATGGGCAACGCATCATCATCCGGAGCATCTATACAAAAATGTGGGACCCCACTTATCAGCGTCGGTATGGCCATCCATACGACGATATGATAGAATGGCCCCAGACTCGTACTGCCTACAGTTTTTTGATTGATGACAATTGCTAGTGTTTTCATCATGAAAGGTTTTCCGTGGGATTCCTCTTTCAAAATCTCCACTGTGTAATGTCACCTCTGTCACAAGAGGTTTTCCGTGGGATTCCTTAGTAAAAATCTCCACTATGTATTGTCGTCTCGATCATAAGTGGTTTCCGTGGGATCCCTTATCAAGGATCTCCACTTTGTAAAGAGCCATGTATTAAAAGATTCGCTGATCATGATTTGTCACATGGAGACTCAGGACACTTTCCTGACTTCTGGTGCGGTTTGACCCACATCTCCGACACAAATCTAACTGGCCATCTTTAAGGACAATTTGATTCGATTTCACGGGACCTACATTGGTTTTCTCCCAAAGGATCCAAGGCTCCTCCATGTTATAAATAAGAGCCTGCCCTCTTCATTTGGCATTCGCATTCTTAGAGAGTCTAGAATTTGAGTCTGCAAGTGTTTCAGTAGTTGAAGCTTGCAAGGTCTACTAGGTGTCTAGGCAAGATTGTATGCTCTACGAGTTGCTAGACCTGGTATAACATCGCATCAGAATGTCTTAGCTTGTGTGTCCAAGATAGGTGTCGTTCTGATCTGTCTGCGCAGTGCTTCCAAAAGCCTTCGAGTACGTTCAGCGCTTCGGCCCTTACCCAAAGATAAATGAGCCTGCGTGCATAAAGAAGTTCCTGTAAATAAAGTATGCCGGATGTTCGCCATTGAGCCTCCAAAAAAATCTCACAAACATCACTCTGGCCATAAAACAAAAAATACATATAAAGGAAAGTCTTCTAGCAGTTGGAAGTTAACACATCCTCCAGACTCAAGAAAAGAGCCAGAGAAAAGAAATCCCGATGCTGGAAGTTGCTCCAGTCTACCAGGTGCAGAGGCCCCTGCGTGAAATTGGTATCAGAGCCAATCGATCATCTATAATCAGGTTCTCATGGATTCCCATATTCCCTATGATGAGTTAAGAAATAAATCTTCTACTGAATGTTCTACTTCTTCAATGAATGATTTATTTCCCAGTCGAGATATTCAATGGATAAATCATGGTAGTTCTGAGTTTGTTAATAATAATCCTACAAAACCCTTTGAACTACCCCGACTTTCAGCAGATCAGATATATAAGGATATGTCTATGTTTCATTTTAAGTCTAGACAACTTTTTCAAGTTCGTGAAGGTGTTTCCGAAGTCATTGTAAATAATAGTTCAGCCGGTCATACCGTTGGTCTCCTTGACCCAGCAGAAGCAAAAAGTTATAAGAAAAAATATGGAAAGAATTTTGTTAATCTTGGTAGGGCCCTCATTGGTGTTGAACCTCTGGTCCGTCCTGGCATAAATGCCACAGCCCTTGTCTGCTATTTGGATAACCGACACAATAAGCTCATGGATGCATTAATAGGCGGAGTCCAAATGCCACTCTCAAATGGCATTCAATATCTAGATATAATTCCTGGCTTTAACATCTCTCTGAATGATCCCTAGATTCATAAAGTATTAGAAGTAAAGATTTATACATCTGGTTTTGATATGAAACCTGGAGCTTTAAACCTCCGGTTTCATCACTCTCTTGCCCTCCGATTTACTAATACTCAGAATCCAATTAATCAGTCGTATCCCAGATACCAAGACACAGCTGCAGTCTTGGTTAGAAGTGATCCCAGGAATGGTTCCCTTGTTCCTTCAAAAATTTCTTGGAACCAACTCAGCTTTCCTCCTGAGTGGGTGGTGGATGCCCCAAACCTGCCTCTTTCTCAGTTTGTCACCACCTTCGATATTCGTGAAGAGTCCTCCTCTGCCATTATCTCTTTCCCTCCTCCAACAGCCCAGCGTGGTGGGAATCTTCTACCCAGATCTACCTCTTTTCAATCTCCACACTCTAATAATTCTTTCCGAACAACTTCTTCTGAACATGCTATAAGCAGGAAATCCTCTGTAAAAGAACCTTTCTTAAGACGAGCCTGCTTACATAAAGAAGTTCCTGTAAATATTCCCTTTTCTGTTGTTTGTCCTGAATGTCAGGACCTAGTCCCTCCCAAGCAACCAAAAGATAAACAAAGTTCACAAAAATATCCATGTCCAAATCCTGAATGTGAACCTTCTCCTCTAAGTCAATATCCACATGAATCAGAATTCATGATGGCATCATCTCCCTCTAACTGGTGGGAAGAAAATTTCAAAAAAGCATCTACAGGTATCACTGAGATCCACAAGGATGAAATTTCTGATGCCACATCCCAGTTAGATCGCATTTTGTCTGTCCAGAAACCCCACATGGATAAATCTGGTCTAGGATTCTGCCCACTCTCCAGCCAAACCAAAAAATTGCTAGACCTACCTGCTCGAGAAATGGAAAAGGGTGAGCAATACCGACTTCAGGCTAGAGAACATAAGATCCAACAAAGAATGGCACTCCCTCCATCCAGAATGAAGCCTTGTACCAGGAAAGACATCAAAGAACTCTCCTTGGCCCAGAAAGAAATATTTGAGATAATTAAGTTCGGCCATGCTCCTTTTGATCCTAAAGATAAGATCATGAAAAATCTATTTTATTGGGATCTCTACACTCATCCAAAAGCTGAAGGATTCTGGAAACAAACATTGCCCCCAGGAGAAAGGAGAAAGATGTCTGAAAGATGGAACTTTGAGATGGATCTAAGAAATGAATGGATTTTCTTCAATGAATGGCAGAAGGAATTCAAACAGACACTGGCAATGATGCAATCCTCTGCAAAGGCTGAGGACAAGAAGCCTGAGTCCAATGGAGAAAAGACTCAGAATGGCCATCTATGGAAAAGTCTCCAGGGTGAAGAAATCTACACAGAAGTAAACTTTCCACCCTTCATGCCAATTAAGCTTGAATATGAAGAAGGATCAGCACCTGCAGCTCCCATCCTTCTAAATAATGATAAAGTCGAACAAGCAAATTGATCAAACTTGGCATTAAAAGCATTGGCCATCCAAAACATAGAAATACAAAATAGAATGCCAAGATCTACACAGGTTGATTCTCTGCAATATACTTGCAGAAAAATTCATGATGAAGTTCAGCATATTCGATTGAATACTGTTGAACATATCCTAGTCTCTGCTCAAGAAGTCAAAACGACAAATGACTCTTTAAAGGACGATTTGACAGATTCCATATCTGACTTAGACAAAAATGTAGGAGAAGCGTTTTCCTACATAGCAGAGAAAGTTAATTACACTGCCAAAACAGTTGGCAAGATCCAAGCAGAAATTGCTAAGCCAAAAATTGATCCATCTAAGCTTAGCCATCCTGGTCAATTATCTCTTGCTAGTTCACTACCTATCACACCTTCTGCGCCCCTCACTCCGAAGAACTCTGGCAAAGAAGTCATTCTCATGGCTGCAGAATCCAGTTGGAATTATAATAAGCCGCGCAAATTTGTGCCTCCAGATCTCCACAAAGAAGATTCAGGTTTCCAGTAATCTTTTAACCCAAAGAATTTTTATTCATGGAATTTGGATGATAAGAATGAAGGTGAAATATTAGATATGGTCAATAAAATGATGATATGCTTTCAAGCTTATATGTCTAAAGGAAGACACAACCATTCAGAGGCAGTAAATGTTATTGTCTCTGGCTTCAATGGAAATTTGGGTGTTTGGTGGAATGTCCATCTCCCAAATGTTCAGAAAATGGAAATACAGAACAACACTAAAAATGGTGAACCAAATATCATTGGTGCACTCCTGGCCGCGATCATTGCATAATTTTGTGGCTATAGTGCTACAATTGCAGAAAAACATAAACAGATTCTGCTGCAACTCAGAATCAAGACAGTATCCCAGTATCACTGGTATCATAAGCAATGGATCAGAAGAATCTATAAGATTGAGTTTGATAGAGCAGAAGAAAGAGTTTTCAAAGAAAAATATTTTGTTGGTTTGCCCTCAGGATTCCGGGAAGTCTTGCGAGATAAATTTGAAGAAGATCTGTCTCTCCACACATGGGGACAGTTCAGAGTTGCTGCAGAAAAAATCTTCCTGCAATATTGTGAAAATAAAAAGCTAGATAAAGACCTCTCCCACTCGGTCTCTTTTCGTGGCGGTAGGGAAGTATGCCAGATGTTCGGCATTGAGCCTCCAAAAAAATCTCACAAACATCACTCTGGCCATAAAACAAAAAATACGTATAAAGGAAAGTCTTCTAGCAGATGGAAGGTAACACATCCTCCAGACTCAAGAAAAGAGCCAGAGAAAAGAAAAATGAAATGCTTCTATTGTGGCAAAGAAGGCCACTCTGCTTCTGAATGTTACAAACGAAATCAGGATTATCAGAGGAAGAAGAAAGGAACAAGGACCTGGACTAACAGTGAAAAGGTATTCCCCAAGGTAGAACCTTTTAATGATAATCTCAGAGGAATACCTAGAAGAGCCCTTCCAAAAAGACACAACTTGATGCATGTAGCAGCATCAGATGAAGAGAATACAGATGAGATCACTGAATTAGAAAGCAGTGAACCAAAAAATACTGATCTCATGCATGTCCACGAGATGTACAATAATCCTTGCAAATGTGGTGGAAAATGTACTGAATGCCGAGAAGAGCAAGTGACTTATGACTCAGATAGTTCTTTGCAATCAGACGAACAGAAGTTGTTTGCTGCTTGGACTAAACAAAATATTAGAACAGAGTCTTCCTCTTCCTCAAGCGACTCGGGAGCAGCAAATTGTTTCATGGCTGGTGCCGATGATGAAGATGAAGAAGATCCTAAAAGGTTGATAAAGAAAGCTATTGCCAAAATGAAAGAAGGTAGTAAAAAGGATGACTTGGTAAATAGCTTTAACAAGATTTTCTTGGACGACAAGAAGGGAAAAGGAGTACAAAGCCCAAAGCATAAATTTAGGAGAAAATATGTCCAAGATACAGAATCAGAGAAAGAAAGCTCAGGAGAAGAAAAATTCAAATGGTCATGGAAAGCTGCTAATCTCGCGAGCATGGAAAATAATGTATATCCTCTCTTGGCTAAAATGTAGCAAGAGCCACAAAATATTGACCTGGCCACCCTTCATAAAGAGCATCTAAAGCTGGTATAGGAAGTTAAAGAACTCAGGTTCTTGATTGAAGAAATGAAATAGCATCCAGGATCATCACAGTCAAAGCCTGAACAGTCTGAAGAAGATATGCATTTAATGGTTGTTGTGGATCAGCAAACTGTAGTCAACTTGCATATCAAAATACATGAAGATGAAGTCAAAGTGCTTGCACTCATTTACTCCGGAGCAGACCTGTCTTTCCTAAAAAGAAAGTATGTTGATCCTCATTATTGGGAACCTTGTCGAACTCCAGTTTGAGGATTTGGAGGAAGAAAAGCAATCGAGTACAAAACCAGCTTTGGAAAGGTATGTCTTGGCAATTTTTATATAAACTGTATCTTTCTACTGGTTGAAGATGACTTTACTCATGAATGTATTATTGGAACTAGTTTGCTATCTACTACTATTCCTCATGGTGTCAAGTATAATAGTAGAGGCCAAATTGGTTATCATTTTACTGTTAAAAGAAAAGAAATATTTCTTCCACTAGTGTCATCTGAAGAAAAAACTCACTCAATTTGGACCCTAGAAGTAAATACTGTAAAGGAAAAAAGAAAAGAAAAAGGGATCCAGATTAGAGCAATGAAGAAAGCTGAGCACCTATAAAAGCTAGAAGAAGAATTAAAGAATCCCAGTGTACAACAAAAAATTAAAGAATTAAAGGCTTGTCTAAATGCAATTCAGAGATTTGAAATTCATCTAAAGCCAAGCAATGAAGTTTGTATTGGAAAATCCAATACGAAAATCTACTGCTAAAGAAAAGTTTGCTAGATGGCAGGCAATGTTTTCTCAGTTTTAGTTTGAAATTAAACAGATAAAAGGTTCTCATAATTGTATTGCTGATTTTTTAACCAGAGAACATTTGCAGGAAAAATATGGAATTCATACCCCAAGTTGCATGGTGATTATCACAGAATGGCATGAAGGAAGCAACACATGCATATATTTATATGAACAAATGAGCTGGAGTGACTACGCTAGCCAATGGAAGCCAACCTGGCAGCTTAGGTCTAGAGAGGTATTGGATGAAAATCTGCAGCATCCCAACCTATTAATAAACCTGGTCCCAGAACATCGACGATATCCAACGTCAACAATCACCGTCCCAAACATGGTTTATGGCCAACAACTCCGACAAGCAATAGATGCCTCCCATACTCTCCAGACACATTTCCAAGACTTGCGTCTTATCAGTACAGAATCTGCTTTAGGTCAAGTCCTTGAGCAATATTATTGTATCAATCAAATGCATGGTCTGGCAGCTTGGCCCAGAAATGATGGTGCCTTAAGATTCCCCCTCACGGATATCAACTATGGAAGCTATCAGAAGATGTGGTGGGATTTCTTAAAAAAGGACAATAGAGACCATGATTACTTTGCCAAAATCAAGTTTGGCCTCCAGCGAGCCCATGTGATCCATGAAATTCCTGACTGGATTCGTTGTTGGTGGAATGATTTCGGCCTCAGCAAAAGCGGAGTGGACCCTGCAATAATTCAGCACGAACATATCCAGTACTGTATCCTGTGCTCCAAGGTGGAAGACATGTATATAAGTGACGTGTGTGATAATACTCATTTACTACATACTTTTATTTCAAATAAATTCCAATGGCTTGTGAAGACCAAAATTCAAGTACAAAATAGAAATGGGAAACGCATCATCATCTGGAGCATCTATACAAAAATGTGGGACCCCACTTATCAGCATCGGTATGGCCATCCATACGACGATATGATAGAATGGCCCCAGACTCGTACTACCTACAGTTTTTTGATTGATGACAATTGCTAGTGTTTTCATCATGAAAGGTTTTCCATGGGATTCCTCTTTCAAAATCTCCACTGTGTAATGTCACCTCTGTCACAAAAGGTTTTCTGTGGGATTCCTTAATAAAAATCTCCACTATGTATTGTCGTCTCGATCATAAGTGGTTTCCGTGGGATCCCTTATCAAGGATCTCCACTTTGTAAAGAGCCACGTATTATAAGATTCGCTAATCATGATTTGTCACATGGAGACTCAGTACACTTTCCTGACTTCTGGTGCGGTTTGACCCACATCTCCGACACAAATCTAACTGGCCATATTTAAGGACGATTTGATTCGATTTCACGGGACCTACATTGGTTTTCTCCCAAAGGATACAAGGCTCCTCCATGTTATAAATAAGAGCCTGCCCTCTTCATTTGGCATTCGCATTCTTAGAGAGTCTAGAATTTGAGTCTGCAAGTGTTTCAGTAGTTGAAGCTTGTAAGGTCTGATAGGTGTCTAGGCAAGATTGTTTGCTCTGCGAGTTGCCAGAACTGGTATAACATCGCATCAGGATGTCTTAGCCTGTGTGTCCAAGATAGGTGTCGTTCTGATCTGTCTGCGGAGTGCTTCCAGAAGCCTTCGAGTAGGTTTGGCGCTTCGGCCCTTACCCAAAGATAAATGAGCCTGCGTGCATAAGACAGAGGAATATTAGAAGTCTGAGAACTATTTGTAATATGAAAGCTCTGTAATTATTCCGTTGCAATTAATACAAAGTTTGGGTACCATTCCCAGTTTCGAATTTGTGTATTTCTAGTTTGTCTAAGCCGTATCACCCATTAGCCCGGGTCTGGAATTCCTTGCTATCTCGTAAGATTCATCGTTCTGGTCGTGAATAGCAGTAATTCACAAAGTAAGTCTCGAAGGAGCAGCAGTGCATGTTCGACAAGTTAAGGATCGGTCGAAGAAAGATAGCAGGCGTGTGAGTTTCAGTCATTCAAGCCAGGAAAAGCAAGCCCGACGCTGGAAGTTGCTCCAGTCTACCAGGTGTAGAGGCCCCTGCATGAAATTGTTCAAGACGTTTGTTGTTTAGGAACATTTGATTTTGTTGACTTAAGACAGAACATGGAGACTCGAGAGGGCCCAAAAGCATATTTGGACTTCAAAGCTTTAATATCTTTCATATATTCCTTATTCTATGATGTCGTGGCCTTGCCTACTCTCTCGAATTTTGTAATCTTCCATATATTCGAGACCAGACTTTGAATCTCACATTTTTTGGTTCAATTATGCTCCTTGTCTCTGCAAAACCCTTTATTCACTTGGTCGCACTGCAACAACATTTGCAGAGCCCTTGGAATGCAGTTATGAAGACTTGTGGAATGAAAATTCATTCGATGGGCGAGTTTTGAGCCGATCTGCATTGGCAGAATTTTAGTTTTAATTAGGGTTTCCATTGTTATCGTGTTGATGTCGAACTCCGCAGATTCAAGACGTCCTTCTCCCATCCAGCCATCGGTGGTGCTGACATTGACGTTTTTCATAATATTGTCGCCTATGTATTTTTGCTCATGATGATGACGGTGATGCAGAGACCAAAACGACATCTTCTTGGTTGCTAAATTCGGCTATTTAGCTCCCAATTCTACTGGACCAATTCATGGTGATTTTCTCAAATTTGTATAATAACAAGCTGCTATGGTGTGATCTAGTGGGATTTATTGTACTATGAAGCAACTGGGTGGATTAAGACTTGTCTAAGAACTGAAACATAAACCTAGTGATTCAAAGAAAGGAAAATGTTTTCTCAGCGACTGAACTTGCCATTTTAAGCTTAAGCCAAAGCTGATCGCTTGGAAACATTATTTGTTTCTGTTCTCAGGAATCCTATTGCGAGATGTTCATCAAATATCAGGAGGAGCTTACAAAGGCCTTTAAAGAAGCAATGGCATTTTTTAAGAAGATCGAAAATCAACTAGGTAGTCTAACCAAAGGGACTATCGAAACTTCCTCATTAGGTAAGCTCTCTTCAGTTTTAATTAATCTAAAGCCAAATTATTCTTTTGTAATGGTGTCTTGAGTGTCGATCAAGTGTTTTCTATGTGTTCAGTATTTCTTTCTCTCAAAGTAATTTTAGCTTCTAGGAATATTTTGCATTGACTATCAAGCCATCAGTAGAAAGGTAGTTCTAATATTCAATATAATATCTATGCATTTGTCTAATGAGAATCTCATATAGTCTACAAATCCAAGCGTGGAGGATTAAAGTGATGGGGTTTTTAGTTGGTAGTATAGAATGCAACATAAATAATAAACATTTTCCACCTTGCCATAGTGAAAATCAGGAGGAGGACAAAAAAGGTTTTCATCTGCTAAAATCATGTTCTGGTAACCTCCACACATGAACCAGGCTGGCTCTTCTTCTGGGACAAAGAGGGAAACGTGGCAGTTACTCATAGTCATCACACTTCCTTCTTTCCTTCCTCCCCCACACTTTACACTTCTTTCCTTCACAAACACATACATGGAAGAACTTATCGTTAAATATAGAAGTGCGCCGTTTTCCAACAAGATTGACTTTTATGCCATTAATTTAATTGGTGCATCTTTTCAGTTTGGATTTGTTATATATTGGGAGTAGAAATTAATGAAAAAGGGTAGTACTAAAACCAACAAGTGGATATAGTTAATTAGCAAGGTATGTTTTCATATTTGTCATATGTTGGAAGTATAAATCAATGAACAAGGGTGGTACTTACACCAACAAGTAGATATAGTTAAATAGCATGAGATTTGTATGTCCTAACGACATTCACTCTCAGCACTTTGGATTTGATCTTCTTCCTCTAAATAAACTCCCCAAGGAAGTTGCACTCAAGAGGGTCATTCCCAATTCCCGGATTGAACTGTTAAAGAAGGGACAGATCTAATATCATAGGCATAAAATTCAAGAGAATCCAATCTCCTAGGCATCTGAATGTCAATGTCCTAAGTTTGTTGGAAGCATATTCTCTCATAACTTGAAGCTAACCTAAATGAAGCTAATCCTTCAATGGAGTAGAATCAAAACTACCCCTCCTCAAGATCAGCAATGCAAGATAATTGCCATCTAGAAGGAGGTGCTCAGCACTGCTTCCCCGAAGGGAATCCCGAGTCAAAACCATTCCCAACCATATTCTTCTAAAGTCCTCTTGAAAGAAAAACAAGGGTAAAATTTCTACAAATTTTAAGTCAGTCAAACCCTGAAATATAAGAAGCTATGAGAAATCACACAAATCCTTTAGTCTCATTAATTCTGATTCAAAGGTCAACCAAATCTAGTAAAAGGCCGGTAAGAGCCTATAAAGCTTTGACTATTGTTTGGAAATGGACATAGAAATTTTTCTTTTGAAAAAATAATATGGTAAGTCCGATATATAAAAATCATATCCAAAATTTATACATTATTCCTTGATAAATTTCAATTTAATTGTCTTGATTTTTCCTCCATTTGTGACTATGATCTCCATAACTTGGAATTGTTCTTGAGCCATTGATAGTAATTAGGTATAGAAATTTAAACTATTTTAAAATCTCTATGAATATAGAAAGAGATCAGATTCCTTCTTTTACTCCGGATGCAAATTCAGTTGCGTCTCTTATTAGAAGTATACTCTAAAAATACCATATCTTTCTTACCATTTGATCACATAAGAAGTCACAAACTCCACAATATGGAAATTGTAATCAAGGAGTTTGAACTAGAGCTTATGTGTATCCACTGTATTCAAGTACTTTGAACTACAATTTACATTTATCCACTGTATTCGAGGAGTTTGAAATGTTTACCGACCTAATCCAACTTTATGCACGACATGCTACCTTGACCTTGTTCCGAGAAAGTGTACACGTGGAGGCTTTTTACTATTGGTCATACTGGTCTATAGGTAATTTGGAATGACTAATGGAAGCATTTTCTAAGAAGGCCTAGGAGTTGATGAAGCCGACGGGCAGACTGATGTACCAATCATATGCCAATCCAATGTTGAGGGAACGACAAGCAACATCTTTGTGCATTGCCTTCTATCATGGCATCTTGGTAGGATATGTTATTCAACATATTGGGTCCCATCAGGCCCCTGGGAGATACCTTTCGACATTCTTAGGCATGTCATGAGCAGGCGGGGTATGCTAATAACAACAATACCACTAGGGTACTGTGTTTATGTTTATGCTTATAGAAGTGTATTTTGACTGCCAAATTATCTAAATTTCTCATTACCCAAGGCATGAAAGGTGAGGAGAGAAAGGTTAGTCAATTTTTTATCTTTATATTAGCATTATTTCTATGATATGGTTCAAAAAATACTCCTAGATGTTAGAAATCCATCATTTTGAACTAGTCTAAGCTTTGTGTTTTGTGCCAGGCCAGTGTTTATATTTATGGATTTAATGGAGAACCAGGTTTCCTGCTCACTAAACCAGTCAAATTTATTGAATAAATGTAATGGTGGTATTGACCGTCATGTTGATATTGCTAATGATCCTCCTCTAATGATGAGTTAATTCTGTAATCGATATATGCCTCTATGGTTTAGGATGACGACGAGGAAAATCCATGCTATCTCCTTCAGATCCCGTAGTTTGGAAGAATCCGATGTATATATCAACAGTTGCACTATGCCAAGCTACGTGCACCTGGGCTCAACATTAACTGAAGCGTACTCCCACGCCCCACTATTCAACATTTCTTTCTCCACTTTTCAGTGACTTTCCATCATTTCTTTCTCCACTTTTCGGTGACTTTTCAAGGTTGCTTTTCGTTGGAGGTTTGAAAAATTAAAATCCCACCACGGAGCTATTTGCCTCTAAAACAATTTCAAAGACTTCATACTTTTCTTCCATGATACTCTCTGAAAGTAGAGGCAAATTCCTGCAACTTCATGTCTGTCATTTATGATCTGTTGTCTATGAATTTAGATAGATTGACTTTCAAGAATTAGTTTGTTTACAATGAAAATGGTATTTAACTTCAACTCGTTCCTGTTTGTTGGTGACTGTAGAGCATTATTTTGAATAATATGGAGGTACAACTATCCTCCGTCATCCATGCTCTATGCAGAATGGGGTCATTCACCAATCGCCAAACAAATGGAATTCCTCACGTCACCGTTTGATACCATGATTAAACTTGGATAAAGGGCATATTTCCTTTCACACCTTTTCTTTATTAACTTGTCTTTTCAAAATCGAACAAGAGAAATTGATTGTTCACCAAGAGATCCAAGCACTCCAGCTCTACAAGTTCTCAAATCAAATCTGGAAGGTTCCCCACAAAGAGATTCTGCGATAAAATCCAAGCACTGAAGCTACCTACACATGGTAAGGTTGTGAGGTAGCTTGAACCAATATTGTTGTTCATCAAAGGCATTTTTTCAGCTGTAGAATACTACAAACACTACTTGAAAAATCTCCAACTAAGCCTCCCTTCCAAGTCAATCTTATTAAGCATATCCAACCCATGTATACGCATTTCCAAATTCTATTTTCATGCTTTGTCACGGACATTGTCGCATGCGGCTCTTGTTCAACTTTTTATAGCACACAAACAATTACTTTTCACTTTCGTTATTTTTAATCATCTATGTAAAATAAATAGAATAGGCATACCTTTCGAGAAATGTCTCATACCTGTCCAATTTTCTTTAAGCCATCTAGAGTGTTTTGACTTACATGGATATCCCACCACCAAGAATGTGAATGATGAACAATGTTGTCCATCATGATTCGTTCCATTGGTTCAAGCCAGAAAATGAGTTACCATATTTGTTCCAAATGAATCAACCTTGTAAAACCTTATATGGATTTGCATAACATTGATTTTGGATCCAAGAGGAATACAAACTATAGTTCATTCTAGAAAACCAGGAGGCATTGAATTTCACTAAGAAAGAAGTCGGAGGAAATACCCGTGCCACTACAATGTACAAAAATTATTAGTAAATGTACCCATGATTAGCTGGATTAACTAAATACTTATGAATGCAAAAACCTTAGTGTGTATACAAGAGGGGGTTACCTTGAAAAAAATTTGAAACTTGGTAGGATTTGTAAAACCAAGATCAAGCATGAAATTTTGAATGCCCTCTAAGTGCAATCACATAAACGTTCACCCTGTAAGTGCAATCCGATGTGTATGAACCATGAACCAGTGTAGCTTTTATATAGGACAAAATCGTTCCTGATTTTTCCTCCAATACTAGAAATTGAGGGCTCAAAGAAGATATCAACATAAAAGATAGGAAAATGCAACCATATGTGGGATTACCAGGAAAATGGAGGGCGAAATAACCTCGAGGAGCCTCCATTACTAAAAATCGGGGGCAAAGGAAAGATTTCACTACAATTTCTGTATAAATCAAGGGCGAAAGATAGATTGGAGGGAGATTTTGTTAGGGTGAAAATATTTTTTTGCATTTTACTCATTAATATACAGAAGGGATATTCATTTTAGATTTATTTTCCTCCTAATAAATATTGGAATAATATATTTTATCTTAAAAAACCCTTTCCATATAAAAAAGTTGCCCACTAAATTTTTTAACCCCTTTAATTTCTCCAATTAGCTAAATTTCACCCCTAAAATTATTTATGCGTTGATCCAATTCAAAAAATTTCACTAATTAGTATATTCACCCGTTGGATACAAAATTATAGTCATATGTTAATACACTCTATCTAGATTTTCATGACATATTTTTTTTTAGTAAACAAAAGTTTGATAATGAATAAATGATGGTTTTCAAACATGACTATTTATCAATCCTTTCATTTTATAAGAACATATTGTCAAACATTTTCTAAATTGACCTATCATATCTCCAAAAAAAATCGTAAAATAATGAATAGAAAGCTAACATAATTCTTCACAAGCTTTTTTTTACTGTAAAATGAAATTCTAAACAAAAAATTAACTTTTGATTGCCGAAAGTTGGAAAAATCGGGAAACTGGATTTATTTTCTCAAACCCCCCACCCCCCCCCCCCCCAAAAAAAAATAGACACCAAGATCTTGATAATTTATTATCCTCATATAATATCGAGAGCGTGGTAACAATAGACTATATTGATTAATTTGGTCGTATATTTGGTCATTAACTGTCACAATTAATGACGAAATATATGACCAAATTAACAACCAAATATATGACCACAAGATAAGCTATAAGCAACCAAACTAAATATGACCACATTTTTTGTCGTATGATAAATGACTGCTAATTTTCCACCAGTGGTCGCCAACTCAAAAGTGGTCATTTATATGCGTATTTTGGTCATTTTTTGTCACTTATCTCTCATTTTGTACTAGTAAGGCACGGAGGGATCAAACCTCCAAACTCCTGCTTGTAAGACAAGCGCTCTTCCATTGGGCTAGCACCCTTTAAGAGTCCTCTATAATGAATCGTTAAAACTAAAACAACTTAATAATGAATCATTATAACTTATTTCCATCACTAGAAATCCATACTAGAAGATAACATATTGTCAAGTTGAGATACTATCTACAACACTAGTACAATGTACAATACTTACACATCGAAGCACTCTATTGATGCTCAACATCGACATGATTCTGAAGTGACAAAACATGATGCTAGAGGCGAACCAATTAAACGTATTCGCAATATCATTTTGTTTTCTCTATCATGTCCAACTCAATGTGCTTGTCATGTCCATATCTTATTTCATCATTTTTGTTGTCATATGACTCCTTCTACAAGTCTGCCAAGTTACATTTTCATTGTTGCCATGTCATGGTCAAGGGAAATTATGGGGATTTGCCATCTTTTCATTTGGGCATATTCATATTAGGTAGTCAACATCGTTATGTTCAACTTGTCCTACTGGTCTCACCTATATTTTTTGGCCAAAATCGTCACCCTTTTACTCTTGTGACAACCAATTGAAGTTTTGACAAGTTAATGTTTTTGCATCATGTCAGTTAAAAAAGCGTCAATTTCATAGGGCCTATTAATTCGTCAAGTGCATCCATTGTCATGGATCTCCCCATGTCTAATCCAAAAAGTGGAAATACCCCTGGATTCCCTTGGTTGCATGAAATCACCAATGTCCATGGTTTTAGAAAGAGAAAAGAAACCGGTCCTTTTTTAAAATCTCATCAATCAATGTCCATTCCTCATTTACCATTAACCTTTCCTTTCCCCATCGCTTTATTATTCATAAATACCACTTTTTACCAACTTTATTATTTCCTCCCTTTTCATTCAAGCATTTTATCAATACTGTACAAAGGAAGACCTCTATTACTATCCCCTCTAATGAACCTACCATATCTCTCTATACACCTCCCCTTTACTATTTCTCAAAGTAAATTTCTTAGAAAAAGCAATAAAATCATATAAATTCCTTTTACTTGAATTCCCCATTGGGCCACCTTTCTTCACTTTTCCCCCTTATTCAATGAATACCATCATTCAAAAAGGAAAAAAAAAAAATTAAAAGAGCTCTCGTCCTTTTTTATATAATCATTTGCCATTCCATTTGATTTCTTTATTTTAACTTCTTAGTAATATAATCCCTTTTCCTCTCTTGAAAACTTAATAGAATATGATGGATATTAAAAAAGGGGGGGTGATATCATAAAAGGACTACGCACTCCAATAGATTGACAGGAAGAGGGGCAGAGACATCCATGACAACAAAGGGTGCATTTCATTGCCATATGGTAAATAAGAAAAGGTGTTATAGGGTCGTTATACTCAGACATGGCTTTTTGGAATGGAATCCAATCGAAATGCAGAATACCCACAGCTAGATCAATGATAACACTTTTGATCCTTTTTATGTTTTATTTTTGTATATGTAATTTGTTTTGACTCAGGCATTCACTGTTATGCTGAGTATTTATAACAATTAATGTTATGCTAAATATTTATAGTTTTTGTTGATTTTACAAATTTCATTAATGTCCATAAGTAAAAGTAATGCAATGAAAAAACGAGTAGTAGATTCCACTTCAAGGAAGAAAGATACAAATAACATCTGCTTGAGAAACATATGTGATATTTAACATTGGAAAATCAACCACTCAAATTAGTCACCATACCTGCTATGATTTAAAAATTAATGTAGTTCAAGAGGAAATCTAATTATTAAAAACGAAATCGGACCACAAAGAAAAAATATTCCCAAATCAAGGAGAAACAAGAAAATAAAACTTCATAATAGACAAGGTAGTAAGCATAATGCCAGGTACAACACATGTTGAATGCAAGTTTAAAGCAGATATAGGTAAAGGAACCTGCTTCCAAAATTTCATATGCAAATTTTTCCAACTCCTCATTGCATTTGTTCATTGAAAGTTCAAAATGAATACTATCAATTTCTCGAATATACGGATTTGTTCCCATCCAACATGCTAAGAAGCAAACATCCCTGGTAACCTGCACATAAATCCATGGTAAAAGAGAAAGTTATTATTTTCCTCAAGTTTGCGGTCCTTGTATCTCCAAAAACAAGCAGCACTTTACCTCCTCCTCCTATGAAGTTAATCAAAAGACCAAAAAAATGCCATGTTCATGTCTTGTAAGAGAGCTTGTGCCATTTATACAAGGGAAAGAAATGCAAGTTCTGCAGTTTTTATTGATTAATGCTGGGTTTTTCAAGTCATAAGTACCTTAGCAGTTACATTCGGATTACCATATATATCACCTCCCATCCAGGAACCAAATCTGACATGAGTGCATGTCAAAGGAAGTGGCCTACCAGTATGCTGAAAAATTATAAAACAATAGCATTATTGTAATTAATTATTTTAGAATGTCGTATCTCAAAACCAAGTGGCATGCAAACTAGTATTGATAAATACCATCTAGAATCAATCTAATTTGTTCAATGGTGAGGAAATCAACCTTTTTTAAGGAAGCACTAACTCTACGTAGATAGTGAGGCACAACTTTCCAAAGGGACTGTTCCATAATATGCAACCTAGCAGAAAGGTAAGGTGATTAATATTCATGAAAGAAAAAACTATGTTATAGTCTCCTTGACACTCACTAGACATAGCTTCATCCACAGGTGTGGGCTTATGATGTCTCAGTTCATTTGTATGCCATGAGGAAGTAGCCTCTCTCCTCTGCACAGAAATCCAATTAACTAAATAATTTGCTGGCACTCTCAACATATGTGGAACATATGATATATCTAGATAACCAACACAAAAGGGCCCGGGATAAACAATTTGTTACCAAATATTCAATCAAAATTTCCCTCTCTTCACGGCCCAGGTCTACTCGATCATTGCACTCCAACAGATGCTACAAAACAAAAAAGGAATTCCAAATGGAGACTAGGGTAGCTATAGAAAAAATGTTCAAAAACACCAGAGAACACGTAGAACATACTGTTTACATTTTGCAAACCATAATTACTGTATACATCTAACTGTGGTAGAAACTAGTAAATACCAATGAAGAGGATATTGAAAAATAGTTGCATTAAGAAAAATAATCCAAGACCATGTGTAAAGTAAAGGATCTAAAAAATTTCAATACTCAGGGACATGACAAGAGTACTGACTTGAGAAAGGCACATTTTGAGTATGCAAATCAGAGTAGCAATTTTGATGCTTGATCCAACCTAATTTTTAAATAATTGAACTTTAGGCACTTCCACATATTGTGAAAATACACAAGGGAGAAAATTGCAAACAATCAGTATCAAATGTTGACAATGTATTGTCAAACAAATTTTAATAACAAGATATAGGAGAACACTTCTCCAATTATATTCATCAGTTTGCTTATAAGGCTCACAATGGCTAATTCCACTGATCTCCAAATGGATTTTAAAATAATGGGTGGAGGCTTAAATCCAAGTCACAAGAACTTACTACAATGCACAGATGCTTGTATTGCAATGTTTGTCTGTTTATTTGAGTTGGATGTGTAGTACAAACAATTTGAATCTCCTATAACATACAAGCTACCAGAATTAGCAAACAGTTTAGAATGAAATGCAACAAATTTAGTTAAAACTAAGTTTATATTAAAACCTGGTCACAAGCAACATTGTACAAATATTCGGGATATGTTCCACTCTGGATCATCTTGATGAATATGTCATCACATGAATTTGACAACTGAACAGTATTTTTTATCCGGCATACCCTGTAGAATAGTATGAATTTGTTCATATTAAGTCAGAATGTCCAGATTATTGAACCCTAGTTTCCCACAGTGGGGATTTTTTTATATTGCATTAAAAAATATGTAGTTTTTAATGACTCCAAGAGTCTAGTGAACAAGTATAATCAGTTGGAAAACAACATGAGAAACTATACACCAAATCCATATTTTCCCAAATAACAAGTCAAGAAGGAACCCGTGTAAGCAGGAAGCAAACTTGACGATCATTATTTTCTTCAATTTGAAGGATACTTTGTAGTGTGCATGCAAAATTGAAATCAATTCTACCCCACAAAAATCTAATAGATATAAACAAGCAGATCCATAAACCTGAATTTTTTTCAATACTATAGCAATATTTTGACAAGCATAATGCTTGCTCCATTCCAAACAAGTGTTGCATTTTGCTCATTAGGATACCATGGAGGCAAGCTTGCCTTAAGTTTTAGCTGTTGTAAGAAAAGTATTCGCAGATTTATCCATGAAAGCATAGAGGGAACTAACATAATAAAACATGCATCCATCACAACAAAATTAAAAGTAAAAGAAAAACAAATATCCATTCATCCAAAAAAAATCATCAGTGAAATATCCTTTAGAGTTCTTGCCTTAAGACTTCTAATAAAACTAGAAAAAAAACCATTGCCTTAAGGCTTAAGATGTTCCATTTCCTACAATAAGAGAACAAACATAATCAACAAATAGATATATATAGTTCATTTTGTACTCATTTTAAGAGAAATAAAATATACCTTTATGTATTATCAAATTTCCCAGGGATGCACATGATAGACTCAAAACAAACCCTATCTCTTGGATCCAAAAGAAATTGATAGAGAACATTTGTGAACTAATATTTTATATCAGGCCTTTCTGCAACGAAGGTTAAGCTTAATTTGAGTGTTCTGATAGCAAAGTCACCACATGACAGAGACTGACAGTGGAAGAGGAAGAGTGTTTAGCAAATCCAAATGGTGAGAGACCTGAGCATAGGGAATAGAATGGCATGGAGAAACTGGCATGAAACAACTCCTTTCTTTCCCTTACCTCTTTCTTAACTAAAGTGTTTCCTAACTACTTTCCCTTATATCTAAATCAAACAATTAGGATGTATCACCATTAAATCGAGATCACAATTCCGTATAGAAGGTGGAAGATGCGCATGAAAAGAATACAAAAAAAGTATAAATAAATGAAGGAAAAAACTGGGCAAGAACAAGAATCCAATATTTCACATAGAAATTAATGGTTCTTATCAATATTGGGAAAAACACAGGGTACCCACACGAAGCTAGTACCCAAAAAGGCCGCAATGGAAGCGCGCGAGTGGAAAAAAAACAAGGGTGCGCATGCGTATGCTCCCCTGCTTTAGGAATACCAATCGTCCACATTGGTGAGTTGACGTGGACAAAATTTACGCGCAAGTGTACGCAAATATATGCACGCACGCTGGTTTGTACATTTACACCATTAAATTGATTGTGTTTATACATGTGTGCGCGTTGTTTTAAATACACGTGCTAAAAGCGCGCACACGCTAATAACGTGTGTGCGCATTTGTTTACTAATCCGAAATGTAGTTTTGATGTCATCTTCATCTATCAAAAACAAACCATAACAAAAATTTCTTTCTAGGGCTCGCTAGCCCCCAGACCCTCTGTTGCGCGTGCTGGGATCATAACCAAACATGGGGTACAAACACAGCGGAAACAAAATCATCTATGAAATTGGAATATTATGCTCCACAACCAACAAAGAGATCATGGGGTTAAGATGGGAGCAGTAGCATCCCACGTCATGCCTGCAAGGGTCACGCCCAGTGCAACGCCACGCGTGATTTGAAATGTAAACATGCTTAGAGGGTGAAAGAAGATGATTCAGACCTAAATGAATGTTTCATAACTCAGGAGCTACGATATGGGGATGAAATTATTTGGGCCTTGGGCCCTAAATCATTTGGATATGAGTGTTTTTCACACCAAAGACGGCCCATAGGGCCTCAAACATGGTCGAGTAAGCAAAATAATACAAAAAATACCCTCTCGTATGTCCAACTTTCAAAAAAAATTGTAAGGGGCCCCTGGATTTTCCCTGGGGGTGTGTTGTGGTCACAACAGTGGGATACATGAGCCATGAGTAGGTTTTGTAAACTGAAACAAGGGATTTAATCCCTAAATGACCCTCTCAACCTCAAGTGCCATGAACAAATCCTAAAAGCCACAATGTTAGCCATCTATAAGGTGTCTTTGGAATCAAAGTTGAATGTGAGTGTCATTACAATGTCTTGGGAATCATGTACGAGTATTGAACAAGAGCCTTTGTCAATAATATTGTATTCTTGGGAATATAAACACCATTAGTTGTCCAATATAGATTATCCATAACATGCTTTATGCATTGTGGATGGTTCTTGGGCCCTTAACCCTAGTCCTGGTAGAAAAACAATAGCCTCAAGCCCTTGGCCATAGTTTATGGAGGGAAATAACAATCTTAGACCTGAAACATATTTTGTCAAGATCAAATGCAATGAATGCATCCTCAAACTACCATGAAATACCATGGATATGTTGCAAGGCCTTGAACAATGTCAAAGAATGAAAACAGGTTCCTTGAGATCTTATTGAAGCATAATGAGCTCAATTGAATTCCACTTGAGCCTTAATTGAAACTTCTTGACCTCAAGCATCGTCAATAACACATAGAAGCCATGACACTAGCCCTCTACAAGGAGTCTTTTGCATAAGAATTGAATATGGCTACCATTATGATGTCTTGGGGTCCAAGGATTTATCTTGGCTCCTTAACCATGGCTAGTGGAGGGAAACAAGAGCCGCCAACACTAACTATTGCTTCTTAGGCACAAACACCATGAAAGAGTCCCTGGACCACCACATATGTAATGTCCCCTCCCACAAACCCAATTCGAGGGAGGGAACATGATACCAATATCTGGGATTTTACATAAACTCAGCCCATTCATTAGATTCATACAATTAAAAACAAAAGTGTGCAGATGCAAATCAGGCAAGCATGCACAACGGAATTAAAACATCATCCACACACAATTCATGCTCATCCAGCATAACAAAATAATCATCGAATTAAACATTTCAGAAGTAAATACACTTAGAGGATACTTATCTTCATTGTGAAATTGTCCCAAGTAACTAGCTATGTCACTGCAATGTTCCACCAAAACATAGACCAGTTGTGTTCATCAATTCTCTCAACACAACTGCCACCCCCGAGCTGGGCATGATTCTTACAAGGAAAAAGGGACATTCAAGCTCATGCATAGCCAAAGCAATAGATACCCATAAACCACACCCCAACATACTCTTTTCTCACAAATCCAGCACAATCATTGGGCATGGATGCTCATTTTTAACAATGGGATTTACAAACAAGATGGCCATGGGTTTTCCCCCAATCATTTCCAGCCAAAAACGGATTCTGGGATGGGGAAAAACAAGCATAGGGAGGAAAACGATTTCTCCCCCAAACTATCAAAGCATTTAGCATCCAAACGATCTCTATGGAACCCCCAATTCATTTCCCCTTCTTCCCCACTAATATATAACACAAAAATGCCCTTCTCCCAACTGAGAATGAAGGAAAACACACAATTTCAATGGGGAAAAATGCCCAGCAAGCTCCCCACTCGTGAGAGAGCCAAACTGGTTGATGGATAAAGGCTTGGGGAGCAATTCATTGCACTTTTCTTGCCCAAGGAGCAAAACATGATTTTCCATGAAGGGTGGCTTGCCCATACTCGAATTTGGATAGCCATACCTCCCATTCCCCAAGGCATTAACTACCTCGACAAACTCTTGGGAGAAATGCATGATTGGGTACAAAAGTCAACATGGGTAGTTGAGGGTTTGATGGGTTATCTCATTGACACTTGGCTTGACTTGATTGGCTCAAGGGTTTGAATGTTTTCCCTCCCAATTCCTTGTAAAATCATGCCCTCATCTCTTGTTGCATTGCATAGCTAGTTGTGGGTATTTTATTAAAATGCATATTTACATGATATTTGAAATTCCAATGTGCCTAGCTAGCACATAAACCATATGCATCAATAAATCGATGGCAGGGCCTTGGCCTTGAGCTCCTCACCATGATTTAATAACAATATTACATCATGTACATTTTAATGCAATAGGGTCAAAATCGAGACATTACAACATATGAAATCTATAGGGTATTAGTCAACTTCGAGTGTGTTATGTGTGCCATGACTAGGTTAGTTGTGAACCAAAAATGGGTATCAAGGTCTGACCAAGGTATAGGAACAACAAGAAGCTCCTCATGCCTTTAATGAAGCTTCTCAGGCTCAAGCACAATGAACAACAACTACAACTCAATAAGCTTCTTAGGATACGATGTTGATTGCTTCTTCAAACCACCACACATAACCCTTGTGGGGTACCTCTAGCAAATGCAGAGGGATATATATACCATGATTAGGCTACATCGCATTCCTTAAACAATATTATGTCATCATCATCATATTCATAATCATCATCATCATCCTCATCGTCATCATCATCCTCATCTTTATCATCATCATCTTCATCATCATCATCATCTTCATCATCATCATTATCACCATATTCATCATTATCATCATCATCATCATCACCACCACCATCGTCATCATCATCATCGTCATCATAATCATCATCATCATCCTCATCATCCTCATCGTCTTCATCATCATCATCGTCATCATCACCATCATCATCTTCATCATCTTCATTGCCATCATCTTCATCTTTATCATCCTCATCGTCATCTTCATCATCATCTTCATCATCATCATCATCATCATCATCATCATCATCGTCATTGTCATCATCATCTCCCTCTTCCTCATCAACATATTCATCATCATCATCTTTTTCATCATCATCATCATCTCCCTCTTCCTCATCAACATCTTCATCATCATCATCTTCATCATCATCATCATCATCATCATCATCATCATCATCATCACCATCATCATCTTCATCATCATCATTGACGTCATCATCACCATCATCTTCATCGTCTTCATCATCATCTTCTTCATCATCATCATCATCAACGTCATCATCATCATCATCATCATCATCATCATCATCATCATCGTTGTCGTCGTCATCATCTTCATCATCGTCATCACCATCGTCATCATCATCAACAATATCTTCGTCATGATCATGATCATGATCATCATCTCACACAAGTAATGATTGAACAAAATTAGAGAAGCTCTGTATATCCAAAATTAGAGAAACTCCTTATCATGATGAAGACGATGAAGATGATGATGATGAAGGTGATGAAGATGATGATGTTGAAGATGATGATGAGGAAGAAGGTGATGATGATGAAGATGAAGATGATGGTGATGAAGATGATGATGATGATGATGACAACGATGATGCTGATGACAATGATGATATGAAGATGATGATGATAAAGATGATGATGATGATGGTGGTGGTGGTGATGACGATGATGATGATTATGATGAAGATGGTGATGACGATGATGATGATGAAGACGATGATGATCATGATCATGATAATGATGATGATGTGGATGATGATGATGATGATGGTGATGATGGTGATGATGACAACAATGATGATGATGATGATGATGATGATGATGATGATGATGACAATGATGACAATGATGAAGATGATGATGTTGATATGGGTAAGGGGCTAGGAGGGGTCTTAGCTAGGGGGAGAGATAGAGAGAGATTGAGAGAGGGGATTAGTAATGGTCATATTCATCATGATCATCATCATATTCATCATGATCATCATCATGATCATCATCATGATCATCCTCATCCTCATCCTCATCTTCATCATCACCATCATCATCACCATCATCCTCATCATCATCATCGTCCCCATCTTCATCATCATCATCATCATCATCATCATCATCATCATCATCATCATCATCATCATCATCATCATCCTCATCTTCATCATCATCCTCGTCTTCATCATCATCATCATCATCATCATCATCCTAATCATCATCATCGTCCTCATCTTCATCATCATCATCCTCATCATCCTCATCTTCATCATCATCATACTCATCATCCTAATCATCATCATCATCATCACCATCATCACCATCATCATCATCATCATCATCGTCGCCATCTTCATCATCATCATCATCATCATCATTGTCATTGTCATGAATATGATGATGATGATGATGATGTGATGATAATGAAGACGATGATGATGATCATGATGAGGATGGTGATGAGGATAATGATGATGATGATGAAGATGAAGATGATGGTGATGAAGTTGATCAAGATGATGATGGTGATGATGATGATGATGATGATGATGATGATGATGATGATGATGATGAAGATGATGATGATGATGATGATGATGATGAAGACAATGATGATGATGATGATGATGATGATGACAAGGATGATGAGGCTGATGATCATGATGACGATCATGAGGATCATTAAGATGATGATGATGATAAAGACGATGAAGATGATGGTGATGGTGACCACACTGATGATGATGCAGATGATGAAGATGATGATGATGATGAAGTAGATGATGATGACGATGATGATGATGAGGATGATGATGATGATGAAGATGAGGACGATGATGACGATGAGGAGGATGATGACTATCATGAAGATGATGATGATGATGATGATGATGATGATGATGATGACGACGAAGAAGAAGAAGAAGATGATGAAGATGATGATGATGATAATGATGATGATGAAGATGATGATGATGACAATGATGATTACTATGATCATCATCATAATCATCATCATCTTCGTCGTCCTCATCGTCCTCATCATCATCATCCTCATCTTCATCATCATCATCATATTCATCATCATCAAAATCATCATCTTCATCATCATAATCACCATCCTCATCATCATCGCCGTCCTCATCTTCATCATCATCATCATCCTCAACATCATCATCATCATCATCATCATCATCTTCATCGTCTTCATCTTCCTCATCATCATCATCATCCTCATCATCCTCATCTTCATCATCATCATCATCCTCATCCTCATCATCTTCATCGTCCTCATCTTCAACATGATGATGAGGATGATGTTGATGATTATGAAGATGATGTGGATGAGGATGATGAGGATGATGATGATGATGATGATGAAGAATATGATGAAGATGATGATGATGATGATGATGATGATGATGAAGACGATGATGATGGCAATGAGGATGATGATGATGGAGATGAGGATGATGATGATGATGATGATGATGAGGACGAAGATGATGATGATGAGAACGATGATGATGATGATGATGATGATGATGATCATCATCATCATCATCATCCTCATCTTCATCATCATGATCATCCTCATCTCCATCATCATCGTCTTCATCATCATCATCATCATCATCATCATCATCATCATCATCACCATCCTCATCATCATAATCATCCTCATCTTCATCATCATCATCAGACTCAACATCATCATCATCATCATCATCATCATCATCATCTTCATCTTCATCATCTTCATCATCATCATCGTCTTCATCGCCCTCATATTCATCATCATCATCATCATCGTCATCATCCTCATCTTCATCATCATCATCATCATCACCATCATCCTCCTCCTCCTCCTTCTCCTCCTCCTCCTCCTCATCATCATTGTTGTCGTCATGAACTGATGATGATGATGATGATGATGTGATGATGATAATGAAGACGATGATGATGATGATGATGAGGATGATGGTGATCAAGATGATAACGATGATGATGATGATGATGATGATGATGATGATGCTGATGGTGATGAAGATGATGATGATGATGATGATGATGATGATGATGATGGTGATGATGATGATGATGATGATGATGATGATGATGACGAAGATGATGATCATGATCATTATGATAATGGCGACGATGATGATGATGATGATGATGATGATGAAGATGAAGATGATGATGATGATGATGAAGACGATGAAGATGATGGTGATGACGACCACACCGATGATGAAGAAGATGATGATGATGATGAAGCAGATGATGATGAAGATGATGATGATGATGAAGATGAGGACGATGATGATGAGGAGGATGATGATGTTGAGGATGATGATGATGATGAATATGAGGATGATGATGATGATGAGGATGGTGATGATGATGATGATGATGATGATGATGATGATGATGTTGAGGATGATGATGATGATGAAGATGATGAGGATGATGATGATGAGGATGGTGATTATGATGATGATGATGATGATCATCATCCTCATCATCTTCATCATCGTCCTCAACATCCTCATCATCTTCATCATCATCATCCTCAACATCATCATCATCAGCATCATCGTCGTCGTCGTTTTCATCGTCGTCGTCATCTTCATCTTCATCATCATCATCATCGTCATCATCATCACCCTACCTCTAACCACACCTCCCATCTCTCTTTCTCACTCCCTACAAATAACACCCTCTCCTCTCTCTCTCTCTCTCTCCTCTCCTCCCCCTAACCATTACTAACCCCCTCTCTCAATTTCTCTCAATCTCTCCCCCTCGCTAAGCACCCTCCTAGCCCCTTACCCCTAACTAACCCCCCCTCTCTCACTCATTATTCCCTGCTTCTACACCTCTGTCTCTCTCCCCCTAACCTCTCCCCCATCCCTAAGCAACTTACTCTATCTATCTCTCTCCTACTCCCCCTAGCTCTAAATCCCCTCCTCTCTATGTATCTCCCCTCCTCTCCCTAGCCCTTAATAACCCAGGATCTCTTAGTCTCTCTCTCTTCCCTACACCTCCACCTCCCTATGTTTCTCACTAAATCCTTGAGCATTGGTTTGGGCGCAGTATAAATGGTCAATTTACAGGCAACCTCCGCTACAAGGTATTTCCCTTGTAGTGAGAGAGAGAGAGAGAGAGAGAGAAATATTAATCAGAGAGAGAGAGAGGGACATATGGGGGAGAAGAGCGGAGGGTGGTTACATAGAGAGAGAGAGAGAGAGAGAGAGAGAGAGAGAGAGAGAGAGAGTGGGAGGATGAGGTTTAGGGGGAGAGGGGAGCATGGTTAAGGAAATAGTGAGAGAGGGGGGAGGGGTAAGAGGGGGATTAGGAAGAGATGGGAGGAGTGAGAGGGAAAGTGTTGGTTGTGGAGCCTAATCTTACAGTCTCATAGATGATGTTGTTTCAGTCGCGTTTATACCCCATGTTTGGTTATGATCTCTGCATGCATAATGGGGGGTTCAGAGGCAGTGCCCTCGAAAGAAATTTTTGTTATAGGTTGCTTTTGATATATGAAGATGACATCAAAACTGCACTTCGGATTAGTAAACAAATGTGCACACGCATTATTAGCACGTGTGGGCTTTTAGTGTGTACGCGTGTATTTAAGACAACGCGCATGCGCCATTTAAATTTCTAAGTTTTGGTGGGCAATTCCTTTCCTACCAACATGGTGGATGACTTGGCTGCTATGGTTTTAGGTTTGGGTTGCTAAACTAAGTCGCTTGGACTATGTTATAACAAAATACATCTTATTCTATAATTTCTTCTGTTTCAAGCATGATTCTGCATATGCTACTTGTCCACTGCTAATGAAATTGCACACACTTGTAGAACTATGTGTGCAGATTCTAAATATGTAATTTTTTATTAAATCTATTATTTGTTTCTATTTTTTAATTAATTTTAATTGCACTAACGTCATTCTTACGCAAAAAGTAGGTTATTTCTTTCGTCTATAACTTTTAATTGGCTCACCTATTTTGAAAACGGAAAAGAAGCTGCACAAGTACACACAAAGACCTACATCCTAAAAAGAAAAAAGTTCATTTATTATGTTAAGACTATGATGTCAGGGACTAACGCTCGACCTTGTCATTTTAGGGCTTGGATAACTTCCTTAATTAAAAAAATAAATAAAATTAACATAAATAAATATGGAAAAATAACGTTGCACTAGAACGACTTGTTATCTACGACTGTATATAATTTTTTTCACAAAATTCCACCATTTGCATACCAAACCAGGGGACTAATGCAAACATATTCATTATGTTTTCTTAAAAAAATAATGTACCAACCTTAGGAGACCCCCATTTTTTGGGAGTTATACTTAATTTCCATAAATAATATTTATATATTACGGAAGGTAATCCGATTGTCTACGTTTCATCTTCTTGCGCCATATTCCAAAAATTTGGGTAGGTATCTCTAATATTGCTTTTTAACGTTCATATTTTTGTTTTTCCAGGAGTCCATTGCGACTAACGTGTCATGAGTGGCCAACATTAGCTTGCACCAGCCCGATAATCAATGCACCTTTCTGTGCCTTATGAATTATGCCCCACACAACTGCTTGACTATATAAAGACAAAGATTTTGGTCAAATTTACAGACATCTAACATTCATATGAAGTCGTTTACTTGCTTAATTGTTTCCATATCTAATTACAATTAAACCTCTTCAATTTAACCCAAAAATGAATCTGAATTGCTAGATTCACTTCCACAAATTATGGAGAAACCCAACTACTTAAATTGTTAAAGACTACCTTTGTCCCTGAATTCCATGTCTTCCCAACGTTTGTGCGTCATCTCCATGTTAGTTGGTCCTTCTGATAAATGTACCCACTCACAGTCATATGGTGTTTTCCAGCAACTGGGCGCACTCAACAAAGATGCAGCTGAGCAGACACAGGCATAGACACAGAATGGTGGTGTGGTTCCATCCAAGAGGAAAAAAAAAACAAGTCGATCCCCTAGATTCTTTAATCCTTAGTCAGTTCCATTCAGAACACAAATATTTTATCCCCCATCACTTCAATCTTCATCGTTGTTCCAAATTTGTATGGCTAGCATAGCACATTACATTACTATCTCAAACGTATCAATAGAGTCGACGCCCATTTCAAAACAATTTGGGTTCAGAAGTCGCAGGACTCTCATTCAATAATGCTAACCTATTCTTCACAATACACTTTTGGCACTTTGAAGGTATTATGTGTGTCCAAGTTAGAAAATATTAGCAGAGAATGCAATATTTTGGAGAATCAAAATAGTAGTTGAAGACAATAATAAATTACAGATGGACTCACCCTAGATAAAGTATAACACAATTTGGCAAGATATACCCTATTCAGAACATCATACAAGTGAAGAACCTCCTATAGAGCACCTACTCCACACAACAACCAAACCGAAAAATGTTTTATCTTATAATGCTACAACAAAAAAAGACAAACAAAGAGAAATATAAATCAAATTGGGTTGAAACCCTGCAGAAATTGCACGGCGGGGAGGAGGGAGGTCGAGCCACCTCAAACCCTAAAACAAACAAAAATGAAACAAAAAAATTAAATATCGATGAAACCCTCACAAAGAATTAAGTGAAGGAACCTTGGCGGACTAAGTCCAGAATGGGTTGAGTTGTAGACATCCCACCATAGCAATTTACAACATATTTTCAATATGATCCTAAAACAAGAAACATATGCCAACCGAAGACCCCCCGACAGATCATATCTATTGAAGCTTCATTTTGTAAAATTCCCTAATTTCGGTTGCTCTATTTTCCTTCCCATTCTTTTTTTCTAATTTACTTATTTTTTTTAGCTCATTCACTTTTTCCTCTTTTGTCTTTTCTTGTCTTTTTTTTTTAATTTAGTTTCCACTCTTTATTATATTTATATTCTTAATTTTTTTAAAAATTTATACCAATATAAAATTCAATAAACTTATATTTAAGAAGATTTCTTAAATAATGAATCTCCATAAAACATATAACCACCTCTTAACAAAAATGAAAAAATATACTACCATGTCTACATCAAAACCATTAACTTATAAATTAACAATATCTAATATAAAACAAACTACTATGTAAAGGAAAATAATATAAAAATCCACTACTTAGAAAAATCATAAATTTAATAAAAGTGTAAAATTTTCTCTCATAAATTTGAAATTATCTTTTAAAAAATGATTTCAAAAATATATTATAATCAATATCATCTCATCCAAACTATACTATATCCCAGTACTTTATGTAATAACAAATCATAAATTTTATATAAAGTGTAAATATTTATAATCAATATCATTAAATCCAAACTGAACTATATCCCAGTACTTTCTGTAAAAAGAAATCATAATTTTTATATAAAGTGTAAATATCTTTTAATCATAATTTTTATATAAAGTGTAAATATCTTTTAATAATATGAAAGTGTAATTTTTTTTTAATAAGTTTGAAATTATCCTTTGTAAAATGCATTCAAAATATTATATTTAATATCATCACATCCAAACTATACTTCATTAAGTTATGAAATTGATAATTTTTTATTTGTTTGAAGAGATAAACTCTGAGAGAACAACAAAAAGTCACTACTAATTATAATATTAAACATGGCACTTTAAAGAATTTTCGTACTAGATGACTATTTATATAATATTAACTTATGAAATAGATAATTTTTTATTTGTTTGAAGAGATAAACTCTTAGAGGACAACAAAAAGCAACGAATAATTATAATATTAAATATGGCACTTTCAAGGCATGACTAATTATAATATTAAACATGGCACTTTAAAGAATTTTCGTACTAGATGACTATTTATATAATATATCTTCTTCTTTCTTACCTTCCATATGGATCTTGTGTGTCGCAATGGAGGTTTACAGAATCTTTGAATAGCCCTCCAAATATTCCATCGAATGCGATTTATAATTTAAAAATGTTAACGATACCATATACTGAGATCTTTTTGTTGGATAAGTGTTACTTTGGGTTGTTTGTCATGTGTACAATCTGTTGGGATTAATTTCATCTAAAAAAACATATCTTTTCCCTTTACTCTATAAAGTGTTGGTAAGGGCGGTCTTATATATATATATATATGAATGATACCACGTCTTTGAATTCGTTGTTCGTTTCAGTTCCATGTCACCGGTAGAATACAAAACAGGTCACTTTTGGAGATTTTACTCGAGTAAGATAATCTTTATGCAAAATAGTTTGAATTTGATTTATTTTCAATAAAATTTAGATAATAAATTTGATAAAAATATTAATGTCAGATTGTCGAAATAGTTTTCCATGTTCAAAACCAAAACCAAGCGTTCCAAATTTTTTTATAAAGAACTGGTATCTATAATGAATTTTCAGAGTTTCTGGTCCATTTTTCTGAAGTAAATTGGGTTAAAAAATCCAAACATTTTATAAAATTGTTATTAAAAAACAAACAATTCTTTAATGATAGGTAGAATATCCATTTAAATTGACAAGTGTAGATTGGGTGGTTGGGAGGAATGTTGTTATTCTCTCTATCCGGGTCTAAATTTTATTTTGTGACACTTGCTTCTTCGAAGCGGATGATTGTAATTCTGGCCATACTTTGATTCCGGATTTGATTATCGATTTGATTATCCGAAATAACAAGTGTTGGCATTTTCCTGATGGATGTAGCCCTCTAACAAATGATAAACCATCATTTAAAAGAAAGAATATCAACTTAAATATTCAATATAAATAATACTTTAATTAGGCAAATATTATCCAACCTGCTGCATTAAATGACATACAACAAGTTGGATAATATTGACCTTTAACTCTAAATACCACTTGCAACGATAAGATATGGTGATGATGATATGTGTCTTTGTGCACAAAATGTTATTATTTGGATTGCCCGATGGCTGAATCCTATAAGGAAATGACAGAAAAATCTCAAATATACTATAATTAATAATAAGCGGAGTTAAGAAGATCTTTCAGTGACAGAGATGAGCGATAATAACCAGTCAGGATTGAGATGACAATTATAACAATTGCGGGCTAATCATAAGATATTATTGAGATTTAACCATTCAAGATTGAGATGATGTTATTGAGATTTAACCCTTCAAGATTGAGATGGCAATTATAACATTATTGGCTGGCTGCATCATGAGATATTATTTAGATTCAAGTAATCAGATTTGATGCTGAGAAAACGATTGACGAGAGGGATAGAACGTTTTGAGAGGTTACAGTGACCAAGTGTAATATAAGAAACACTGAACAGGCAAGATAGCAACGTCATACACACCTTTAGATAGCTGTTAGATATTTGCGATGATCATATGAGGCATCTCTACAAAATTATAAAGAGAAAGTATTTCTTCATTTTGTTTGCAAAGGGGAATGCTTCAATTCATTCGTGAGGTGTTGTGGATTTGAGTAAAATGAGTCACGATCTGCAGAGCATTTTAGATATTCCGTTGTCAATTGGCAGGAAGTTATTAAGTTCAACTTCCACACCTGCACCTTCTAGTTCTTACGTTTACGCGGAGGCTACTCTAGACCCCGATCGACTAGTCATTCTCACCGTCGTGGCCTTGCTTTGTCTTCTCCTCTTTGTGATCTTTCTCAACTCGTTGCTCAGATGCATGTTACGTCGCTGCAGGAGGCGGATGGTGCTCGACTCATCCGATGGGGTGGGCAACCCTGGATTGAAAAAGGTGGATTGAAAAAGGCGGCCATGAAAGCACTGCCAATTATAGTTTACACCGCTATCTCGAAGACATATATTTCTACAGACTATGATCACATATCGGATCTCATACAAGTAGGTACAAAAAAGTAAATTAGTAGTACCTAAATCACTACAAGCCTTTACATTTAAAGAAATTTTATTTATGTTACATGCAAGACCTTTTTTAATATTTATGTATTTTTAACCTTTTTCGATTTCCTTTCACAGGTCAGATATATATAGTGGTTGCCCCAAAAAATAATGAATGGGGTTTTGACTATTGGTTGGCACGTTGCTTAGAGGGGAAACAAATCATTCTCGAACATGTTATAGATGATGAAAATATTGAATTCTCAATTGGCTCGATGGTTATAAAAGGGGAGTACTTGACACTAGCAGTACAACAAAAAAGGAAGGGTGGGTATGTATATCAAGATTATAAACCAGGAGCTATAGTATACCACTTCACCAACCTGGTAGTTGGTATAAACATCAAGCTCCACACAATTTCGAACAAAAATAGGTCACATGTATGATACTTGCTACCTCATTTAGAGCATGAGATACTGATGGACACCATTGGCAGTAGAGATGATCCAGATAGCCTACTCGAGTGAGTGCATTGTCAAGTGTTACTAGATTGTCCAGTGTGGCTAGATTGTCAGGGGCATTAAATTTAATCATTAAAGTGTGTGCTGAAGCACAATTTCAATTATTTAGCCTTCAGTTTATTCCCAATGTACTAATTTGTGATTGTCGGATACCATTCACAAATATAATTTACTATTCAGAGGATACTGGACGAGTTATAAACACAATCCTACAATCCCAGGTGAGTTATCTATAAATAATGTTTGCACATTTTCTTTATTTTCTTATGAGAGTACTAATGTTTAGCCTTTCGTGTGCCTAGGATACAAACACTATTTATGGCACATTGGAGGTGCCAAGAACAACCAGTGTCTTTAGACACCACCAAATAGAAATCGGAAAATAACATGCTCTCGAGTCAAGTTTATCTTCATCATCTTCATATGCCAAAAGTTCTCTTGTATGTCAAGTTTATGAATATTTATGCCGATTTTTACATATGACCAATAAACCTTAAAACTAACAATTATCAACAATTATGATAGTTCTTTTCTAACTTCTTTCAATACTTCATTTTGTTTCATGTATGTACATAGCCTAGGTATATGGCCCTTTTGTTTCATGTATGTGGGTAGCCTAGGTATATGGCATTTTGTTTCATGTATGTGCATATAATTCATGTACATGTGTTTCTACTTCTAAGTCATGCATGCATGTAAAATTCCACTTGTGATCCATGTTCAACCCTATTCATTTGTTTCATGTATGTGCATAGCCTAGGTATATGGCATTTTGTTTCATGTATGTGCATATAATTCATGTACATGTGTTTCTACTTCTAAGTCATGCATGCATGTGAAATTCCACTTGTGATCCATGTTCAACCCTATTCATTTTGTTTCATGTATGTGCATAGCCTAGGTATATGGCCTTTTTGTTTCATGTATGTGCATAGCCTAGGTATATGGCATGTTGTTTCATGTATGTGCATATAATTCATGTACATGTGTTTCTACTTCTAAGTCATACATGCATGTGAAATTCCACTTGTGATCCATGTTCAACCCTATTCATTTTGTTTCATGTATGTGCATACCCAAGGTAGATATGGCATTTTGTTTCATGTATGTGCATATAATTCATGTACATATGTTTCTACTTCTAAGTCATGCATGCATGTGAAATTCCACTTGTGATCCATGTTCAACCCTATTTATTTTGTTTCATGTATGTGCATAGCCTAGGTATATGGTCTTTTTGTTTCATGTATGTGCATAGCCTAGGTATATGGCCTTTTTGTTTCATGTATGTGCATAGCTTAGGTATATGGCATTTTGTTTCATGTATGTGCATATAATTCATGTACATGTGTTTCTACTTCTTAGTCATGCATGCATGTGAAATTCCACTTGTGATCCATGTTCAACCCTATTCATTTTGTTTCATGTATATGCATGGCCTAGGTATATGGCATTTTGTTTCATGTATGTACATATAATTCCTGTACATGTGTTTCTACTTCTTAGTCATGTGTGCATGTGAAATTCCACTTGTGATCCATGTTCAACCCTATTCATTTTGTTTCATGTATGTGCATAGCCTAGGTATATGGCCTTTTTGTTTCATATATGTGCATAGCCTACGTATACAGCATTTTTTTTCATGTATGTGCATAGCCTATTCATTTTGTTTCATGTATGTGCATAGCCTAGGTACATGATCTAAACCTAGAGAGTTCATAAAACCCTAGTTTGTAGTTCCATGTCTCAAGTTGTGAACCCTAGTTTTATTATGCAATGTCTAGTTCATGAAACCCTAGTTGGTTTGTAATTTGTAAGTGTAGCTTACGCATATGCTTGTTGCATTATACTTTGGTACAAGAATAATATAGCCTGTGATCTCTAGACACATAGTGTTTTCTTAATGCTGCAACATGTTTTGCGGAGTTGACCCAACAATGCGAGATTGCATTGATAGAAAGTGAGCAAAACCCTAGTTTAAGAAACGAATGCACAATGAAGCACTGGGCCATGAAAACACGGGGGAGAGGACTACCTAGAGGTAATGGCATGCCAGGAGAGCAACGGAGTTGACGGTTAGTCGATCTGACCTCTGGTTGCCAAGTTATGTCGAGTTGCAAGTCGCATGAAAATATCATTCAGGGACACTTGGTGACTTTCGGTCTGGGAGTGAAAAGACAAATGGAGCAGCAAGATTGCATGCCATTGGCACTTGGTAGTGTGTATGGGAAATGCTGATGTGGGACCGCTACCAACACTGGCTCGATGGAGTCTTTTGTGGAGTTGACCCAACAATGCGAGATTGCATTGATGGAAACTGAGCAAAACCCTAGTTTACGAAATGAATGCACAATGAAGTCACTCGGCCATGAAAACATGGGATAGAGGGCTATCTAGAGGTAATCACATGCCAGGAGAGCAATGGAGTCAATGGTTCATCGATCCAACCTCCGGTTTCCATGTTTTGTCGAGTTGCAAGTCGCATGAAAATGTCGTTCACGGGCACTTGGTGACTTTCGGTCTCGGAGCGAAAAAACAAATGGAGCAGCAAGCTTGCATGCTGTTGGCTCCTGGTAGTGTGTATGGGAAATGTCGACATGGGACCGCTACCAACACTAGCTCGATGGAGTGTTTTGCGGAGTTGACCTAACAATGCGAGATTGGATTGATGGAAACTGAGCAAAACCCTAGTTTACGAAATGAATGCACAATGAAGTCACTGGGCCATGAAAACATGGGGGAGAGGGCTACCTAGAAGTAATCACATGCCAGGAGAGCAATAGAGTCAATGGTTTGTCGATCTAATCTTCGGTTGCCGAGTTATGTTGAGTTGCCAGTCGCATGAAAATGTTGTTCAGGGACACTTGGTGACTTCCGGTCCGGGAGCGAAAAGACAAATGGAGCAACAAGATTGCATGTCATTGGCTCGTGGTAGTGTGTATGGGAAATGTCGACATAGGACCGCTGCCAGCACTGGCTTGGTGGAGTGTTTTGCGGAGTTGACCCAACAATGCGAGATTGCATTGATGGAAACTGAGCAAAACCCTAGTTTATGAAATGAATGCACAATGAAGTCACTAAGGCATAAAAACATGGGGGAGAGGGCTGCCTAGAGGTAATCTCATTCCAGGAGAGAAACAGAGTCGACGGTTCGTCCATCCGACCTCCGGTTGCCGAGTTATGTCGAGTTGCAAGTCGCATGAAAATGTCGTTCAGGGACACTTGGTGACTTTTGGTCGGGGAGCGAAAAAACAAATGGAGCAGCAAGATTGCATGTCGTTGGCTCCTGGTAGTGTGTATGGGCAATGCCTACATGGGACCGCTACCAACACTGGCTCGGTGGAGTGTTTTGTAGAGTTGACCTAACAATGCGAGATTGCATTGATGGAAACTCAGCAAAACCCTAGTTTCCTAATGATTAAAACATATCTCTTATATTGTTATATGGGCCATGAAATCCTACAATCTAATGACCCATCACATTCCACAACTCTTGGAAAATATCATGTCCCTATTGAATTCTAGTACAGGTACACTTGCAACATTGTATTATTCCAAAGAATTCATTTCATGGCTCTAGAAGTACTACAAATCTTATTCCAACTATATCACTAAATCCCTTATGGAAGAAACACTTAGCATGTTTACATAGCTAAGAAGTTAATAACATGCCTAAAAATCAATCTTTCATAGGAATTGAGGTACATACCTAGCTTTGAATAATAAAGATTTACAAAAAACAAATCATCAATAAATAAATGGGGGTATGCATTCCTTTTTTAGGTCTTATGACGATATGCCCAAATTTACATTCAAAACTGCATTGTCAACTTGAAGTATACAAATACATTTATCAAACATGATTCTTTACAACTAAGAATTCCTTGTCTCATTTAGAACATTTATACTCATTCATTAAAGCATTGGTAATCATAGCACAACATTGAAGAATTACCAAAAATGAAATTACATAGTTTTACAAAGAGGATTTCTCCATACACTAAGGCATCTAGAGCCTTCCTTTCTATACCGAACACAATACATTCATTATTTCCAATGCCAAATCTTCCCCCAAGGTGTTTGATCCCTCTCCAAGTTTCGTTTTCATTAAATGAAAGCTAAGCGGTAAATGGAATTAGTTATTACTATTTACAAGAGTCTTTATTAAGTTGGAAAGCAAACGACCTTCACAGGAAGAATTTTGCTTAAAAAACAACACATAATATTCCATAAGAAGCCATGTACTTGGATGGAAACTTGTCCATTTGCAATTGAAATGTACCCTCAAACAAACACAAAGCCATAAACCTAAGAACATATTCAAGCATATATCTGCAAGGCATATAATACACATCTCCATCCCATATCAAGTCAACTATATAGGTAAATCTGAACATTGCTTTATATTATATGTGCATGTATAATGTTTTCAAAAATGGCATGCCATGGCCATAATACATAATTGTGGATCATACTATACATCTGTGTGTACATACAAACAAAACGGACATGTATGTATTCCCCCTATACATGGATTCTATATGTACCCCCCCATACATGAATTCTATGTATCCCCCTTTTCACTGCCAATGTCAGTGGCTAATGAGAAGTCTATCTTTCTTTTGCAGGTGCTCGATGGCATTCCTCAACGATCTGCAAAAGGAGACATTCTCAATAATGGAGACTGCACACAAACCAAAATTTGTAAGTTAGTTTACCAAGCTATAGAAATAAATAAAGCTCTATGTACATTTGTTCAAATTCAAAGCAAATATAACATTTTTACTTACCATGCGTGTGTAAGTCCTCGGCACTGAAACTGCATGTACTTGGGTGGGGGGGTGTGTAGGGTCATTAGTGGCCCCGAATGGTTGCTCTTCAGGCACCACTAGCTCAGTAGATGCCTACATAAAGTAACATACATGTCAATGTCAGCAAATACAAAGAAAATAAGACATATATATACTACATGGATGAACAATGACTCTTTCAAAGAAATCGAGACATACACTTACCTGGGGGGGGGCAGAGGTGGGTCAGCAACAACCTCGATTGGGTGCTCTCCAGGCACCACTAGCTCAGTAGATGCCTGCATAAAGTAGCATACATGTCAATGTCAGCAAATACAAAGAAAACAAGACATATATATACTGCATGGACAGACAATGAGGGTCAGTGCAAGCTAATGAGGGTCACTTTTGGCACGTTAGATGCAATAGAAAACTGAAAAAGCAGGCATCCCTCAACTTACTTGGATTTTTTGATTTACTTACGGAAAATATCTTGCATTGAGTAAAAAAGATGAAATGTAGGAAATTGAATCACGTTTCTGAATATATAACTTTTATGTATTGAAAATTTGCATAGCTATGTCAAGTTTCAGTTTTCCTAACAGACACTTTTTATTTTTCAGGCAAATGATAAGGTATATGTTTTTGTGGGTAGAGCCTTTGAGGGCCTAAATGATGGAATCAAGCTACAAAAATCGGCATGCATGTAGAGAACACATAGCACTTGTGCGCCATTATTTTTTGAAAATTAAATTAGTAATTTTATAATTTTTTTATAATTGTCTAAGTGATCAAACCTCAAAAATAGTACATCTTTTGTGGGTAGAGCCTTTGAAGGTCTTAATGCAAAATTCTTGAAATGGGTTTTTCATAGAACGTGGAGGTTAGTGTCCTCTTGTGCACCATACAATTTTTTTTTGAAATGATTGAGAATTGAAAAAGTTATGGAAGAAACACTAACAATGTGTTTCACGAGTTAAGGAGGTAGGACAGAAAAGAAATTGAAAGAAAATAGGAAAAATTAATATTTCAAAATAAAAGTTACATATTTGGAATCTGCAGAAAAAATGCTATTTGTGTCTAAGATTTCGTCAAAAATGACTCTGTGTAGCATATTGTAACAAGTGGCTAAGCACAGGCTTCTCCAGAAACTGGAAGAAATACCCAATTAGCTTTGGTTTTTCATTAACATAGCACAGGTTTGGAATTACCGAAGCAAACTCCAAAGCATACACATAGGATTATTGTTGACATGTGAGCATGTGACTCGGCCTGTTTAAATTCAAAAATATTGCCGCGCTTTTAGATTTACATAACGCGTACGCGTTATATAACTAAATAACGCGTGCGCGTTATATCAATAATTAACGCGTACGCGTTATATAACTACATAACACGTACGCGTTATATAGTTACAAAACGCGCTCGCGTTATTTAAATCATAAAATACATGTTCAATACTTGAGAAAGAGGGGGTGTAGAAGTCAAGGGAAATTTTGTTTAATATTTGAGAAGGGGTGGGGAAGGCTCAAGGGAATCTATGGTTAATATTTAATAGGGGTCGGAAAGGGTCAAGGGCTTAGAAGGATGTTGGAAGCTTGAGTGGGGAGAGATGAAGGGAATGAGAACATGATGGGCTACAGGGGGTGAAGGGAAGTGGAGCTTGAGAGCACTATTAGGAGTAGAATAGGTTCTGAAGAGGTATAGGGTTAGAAGTTGAATGTGAGACTTGAGTGACAAGGGGGAATGGATGGAGGCAAGGGGGATGTGAGAGAGAAATAAAGAATACAAGGGGGGGAGAGACATAGAGCGAGGGAGGGAGAGGGACAATGGGGAGGAATGGATTTGGAGGGAGTGAGATAGATGGGGATAGAACGAAATAAGAGATAGGAAGGGAGGGACAGAAAGTGTTGGTGGGAGACATGCAGAGAGTGGTGGCGATGGAGAGAGAGGGAGTGATGGAGAGATTGGGATAGGTTGAGGGAAATATGAGGGAGGGATAGAAGGTGAGAGACAGGCGATGAGAGAGGGAGGGAGAGAAGGTAGGGTGAGGGATGGAGGGAGAAAGTTGGAGATAGATATGGATGGAGGGGGTATGGGTTTGAGAATGGAAAGTGACATAATGTGTGTGTATGTGTGTGTGTTTGAGAGAGAGAGAGAGACAGAGAGAGAGAGAGATCTAGAGAGATTGATGGTTGGGGAGAGAGAGACTAGAGGGAGTTGTGAGCATCATATTCTCCATCAGCATCATATTCTTCATCATCATCATCTTCATGACCATCATCGTCATCATCAACATCTTCATCATCATCATCATCATCATATTCCTCATCAAATCAAAATCTCCATCATCATTATCATCATCATGATCATCATCTAAACATCACCATCACCATCATCATCAACATCTTCATCATCATCACCATCACCATCATCATCAAAATCTTCATCGTCATCACCATCACCATCACCATCACCATATTCATCATCATTGTCATCTCTAGGTTCCCCATCAACATCAACATCTCCATCATCATCATCTTCTTCATCATCATCATCTTCATCACCATCATCATCATCATCAACATCTTCATCATCATCACCATCATCATCATCATCATTATCTTCCTTGAATCAGATCAACATATCCATCATGTCACCATCATCTTCTGAACATCATCATCTAAACATCACCATCACCATCACCATCATCATCATCATCTTCATCATCATTACCATCACCATCAGCATCAACATCTTCATTGTCATCACCATCATCATCATCATCATCATTGGCATTTGTAGGTTCCTCATCAACATCTCCATCATTATCATCTTCTCCATCATCATCATCTTCATCACCATCATCATCAGCATCAACATCTTCATCATCATCACCATAATCATCATCTTCATCGTCATCAGGTCAACATCTCCATCATCATCATCTTCTTCATCATCTTCACCATCATCATCATCATCATCATCTTCATCGCCATCTCCATCATCTCCATCATCTCCATCATCATCACCATCACGATCATCATCATCTTCATGACCATAAACATCTTCATCATCATTGTCATCTCCCCCTTCCTCATCAACATCTCCATCATCATCATCATCATCATCATCATCACCATCTGAACATCACCATCACCATCATCGTCAACATCTTCATCATCATCATCATCATCATCAGCATCATCATCAGCATCAGCATCATCATCAAAATCTTCATCGTCATCACCATCACCATCTTCATCATCATTGTCATCTCTAGGTTCCCCATCAACACATCTCCATCATCGTCATCTTCTTCATCATCATCATCTTCATCACCATCATCATCGTCATCTTCTTCATCATCATCATCTTCATCACCATCATCATCGTCATCAACATCTTCATCATCATCACCATCATCATCATCATCATCTTCCTCATCAGATCAACATCTCCATCATGTCACCATCATCTTCATCTTCATCATCATCATCATCATCATCATCATCATTACCAACACCATCATCATCAACATCTTCATCGTCATCACCATCATCATTGGCATCTGTAGGTTCCTCATCAACATCTCCATCATCGTCATCATTGGCATCTGCAGGTTCCTCATCAACATATCCATCATCGTCATTTTCTCCATCATCATCACCATCATCACCATCATGATCTTCTGAACATCATCATGATCATCATCTAAACATCACCATCACCATCATCGTCAACATCTTCATCATCATCGCCATCAGCATCATCATCAAAATCTTCATCGTCATCACCGTCACCATCTTCATCATCATTGTCATCTCTAGGTTCCCCATCAGCACATCTCCATCATCATCATCTTCTTCATCATCATCATCTTCATCACCATCATCATCGTCATCATCTTCTTCATCATCAACATCTTCATCATCATTGTCATCTCTAGGTTCCCCATCAACACATCTCCATCATCATCATCTTCTTCATCATCATCATCTTCATCACCATCATCATCGTCATCAACATCTTCATCATCATCACCATCATCATCATCATCATCTTCCTCATCAGATCAACATCTCCATCATGTCACCATCATCTTCGTCATCATCATCATCATCATCATTACCAGCACCATTATCATCAACATCTTCATCGTCATCACCATCATCATTGGCATCTGTAGGTTCCTCATCAACATCTCCATCATCATCATCATTGGCATCTGCAGGTTCCTCATCAACATATCCATCATTGTCATTTTCTCCATCATCATCACCATCATCACCATCATGATCTTCTGAACATCATCATGATCATCATCTCAACATCACCATCACCATCATCGTCAACATCTTCATCATCATCGCCATCAGCATCATCATCAAAATCTTCATCGTCATCACCATCACCATCACCATCACCATCACCATCTTCATCATCATTGTCATCTCTAGGTTCCCCATCAACACAACATCTCCATCATCATCATCTTCTTCATCATCATCATCTTCATCTCCATCATCGTCCTCATCAACATCTTCATCATCATCACCATCATCACCATCATCATCATCATCTTCCTCATCAGATCAACATCTCCATCATGTCACCATCATCTTCATCACCATCTTCATCACCATCATCATCAACATCTTCATCATCATCACCATCATCTTCATCAACATTATCATCTTTATCATCTTCATCTGCATCATGATCATCTTCATTGTCATCACCCTCCTCCTCCTCATCATCTTTATCATCTTCATTTACATCATGATCATCTTCATTGTCATCACCCTCCTCCTCCTCATCATCTTGTGCACTTATGCACTTAGGGATTAATATTTAGAAGAGGGTCTAAAGGCCTTTATGGGGGAGGGGCTCTAGGAACAAGGTAAGACAGAGAGGGCAGGGGGGAGGGATAAAGGCGTAGAGGGTTAGTGATTAAGGGAGAAGAAGGGAGAGAGTGCTATAGGGAGGGATAATGACGAAGATAAAGAGAAGGTGGAGAGATGGAGAGTGGGGTGGTAGAGACATGGCTGAAGGGAGAGAAAGAAACATGAAATAAACATGTAGGGAGAATGAGGGACAGATATTTAGAAAGAGATAGGGGGTATCTAGGGATTATTGGGAGAGAGCTAGGGGGTATTAAACCATACAAAACATTTGTTTTGTATGCAATCATATAAATTATTACTTTTCTTTGATTTTGTTCGTTGCCCGAGCCGTGCACCTAACCTATTTATTGTGCTTGACTATATCGCATTCGCGTTTTTTCACTACATATCGCGCACGCATTTTATATTTATATAACGCGTACGCGTTTTGTAACTCCAGAAATAATGGACTGTTGCTGTCCGAGAGCAACTTCACTCTGTCCGAACGAAAGCAACAATCCCGCGATTTTTCGAACAGCACGAGCCCGCGTCTGAAAATTTTCACATTCTACACCAACTCCATCATTTTTTTTTATGCAGGTGCAGCATTGAGGACATCTTTCATGGTTGCTCACTTTGGTGTTGGGTTATATGGCCATATTTGAAGAAAATAATTAGCAAGCTTGAAGAATCTCCAATTGAAGAACACCAAAGATAAGGCCTTTGAAAGATTCATTTTGCCTATATTTGAGGAGCACACAAGGTAAGATATCAAGCTTCAAGACCAACAAGGAAGAACTTCCATTTGCTTATTATTGAAGAGCTTGTAATTGAGGAGCAACAAAAACAAACTATATTGAATTGATCATTGTGGTGATGGGGAATGCACGTAACCGAGTAAACAAATCAACAAGGAAGAAGAGACCTCAAGAAGTCATTGAAGAAGAGAAAGAAAAGAAAAGAATATACATGATGAATCGGAGGCTTTCTTTGGAAACTAATCCAAATCCAATTGTAGAGGATACCATGGTTCATCCTATTAATCCACGACAAGAGGGACCTTCAATTTCCACAATAGTTGTTGAACAAGCACCCCATGGAAGTAATCAAGAAGCAAAACGTAGGTGCTCATTAGGGGATGTTTCAATTCCCACTTCAAGTCAAAGTGATAAGTTACCATCTCAAGATGAAGCTCACGAAGAAACACCCAATTTGCTATCCGGATGTGGTTATACAAGCGATGAAGTCAGAGAGGCGTTGGACATTTTGCCTACTGTTGAAGAAGAGAATGTTATCCACACCATCGATGAGGATGTTGGACTTCCACAAGGGGATGTTGGACTTCCACAGACCATGGATGAGGATGTTGGACTTCCACCATCCAACTACCAGGAAGAGAATGAAGGACACCAAGCTACTACTGAAACGCCAGAGCGTCTTGGTGATGCGCTACATGGTACAATTCCAACCCCCTTACCTCCATTAGCAAGCACACGTCGAAGAACTCCGAAGCGTATACAAGTTGATGAAAGACTTATGAATTCCATTGAAGGTACGCTATCTAAACGTAGTATTGCTTATCAAACTCAACAGATACTTGATAAATATTTTGTTTCTAAATGTGATGGAGATAAATGTAGATTATTTTTATCATTGTTAAAATCTAGGAGCATGAATGTTGTTAGGAAAAAGTTAGGGATAAAGATGATAAAGAATTCTGAACCAAGTTCTCATATAGTTAAAAGCCTAGTAGATGCATTTGGTAAAATTGGTAAGAACACACGTTCAAAGGACCGCAATGCTGCTCGTCGTGTGTTGTCACAATCAATTGCAGATAAGAACACCAGGGCCCTTCGTATTCTCAGGCCTACATCGAAACTAGTTAATTTGAATGTAAAAACCCTCCGTAGGTATTCTATTAGAAGAGAACATCTTGACACAACCGATCAGACAGATTTTTGGGCCTTTGTTGGTCGGTTGCCACGTCGTGACATGAAGCTAGTTGATGCAGTAAAGGGACTAGTGCATAGTTTTTGGCATGATCACACAAGGCCTTCTTCAAACCGAAAGGATGTACTAAAACTAAGAAGGGGTTCAAAGGATCGTGAGCCACATACTAAGCATTTTCTTGATATAACACAGACAGAGCTTTACGAAAAATTTAAGATTGAGCATAGACAATTGAACTTGGGGCAAAGATCTTTTGAGAAATGTAAGCCATGGTATGTTAGAATAAATACTCTTCGTAACACTTGTTGTTGTAGATACCATGTAGAATATGAATATTACTATGAAACATTTTTGTACATTCGTCGTGTGTTGCATACTAACATTGTGCAGGATTGCTCCATGACAATACCACCGACTTCATCAAGAGAATTCATTCATAGCATCATGTGCAATAGGCCCGAGGGGCAAACATACTATGCAAAATCTTGTTTGGATGGAACATGCTCCAACTGTGCTGGAATGGCATTATTGAGCCAATGTATGCACGAGAATGGAGACAGTGAATTTGGGAAAATGGTTACAGACATGAAAAGTTTCAAATATATCAACTATGAAATAGTCCCAGGGAAAGAAAGCAAAAAAATACAATTGGTGACATCTCAGGTATGCATTTATATCTATAAAATTATGTTGTAACGGTTACATTTCAATCCTTACTTACAACAAAAAACTGACATTGAGATCATTTTGTGTCACCAGGTACAAGTTAGTGACTTCATCAAGGAATTTATTGAAAAGACACATCAATATGTTCAGCATGTCCACGTGGCACGATGGCAGGATGAGAAGTTTAGAATATGCAGAGATACATTTCCCCTTGGTACTATACTTTCAGTTGTTGATTTTGCCGAGAACTACACTCTGCAACCTCAAAATGAGATCCAAAGTCAGTATTATCACTCTGAGCAGGTTTCCTTGATGGTCCATATCACATACAGGCATGGCCCAAATAGCACTGAAGAGCAAAGAGAAATTCTGAAGGAATATCACTTCTACATAAGTGATGATAGGTGCCACGACTTCCACTATGTACGTCATTGCTTCATCATGTTCTATGATCACTTGAAGGGAAGGAACATACAGATGGACCGACATTGGATTTGGTCTGATGGGTGTGCTGGTCAGTTCAAAAATGCACGCATATTTCAGTGGTTGTGTTCATTGCATAAAAACTACAAAGTGCCACATATGTGGAACTATTTTGAGACTGGGCATGGTAAAGGAGAGCATGATGGAGCCGGAGCATGTGTCAAAACAGCCCTACGAAGAGAGGAATTGAAAGTATCTACAGAATCTACTATTCTAAATGCTCAATCTATAGTCAGGTGGTGCACGTCAGTAATGGGAGAGGAATCAACTATGCGAGTAGAATCCACAAGAAAGAGACATGTGGAGAGATTTTTTTGGGAGGTGGTAGACATAGATCGTTCACATGCATGGGAATGCAAGACTGTGCCTGGGACTCGTGGCTTTCATTCGGTTCGAAGCTCTGATAACCCAGTATTTGAAATTTGGACCAGAAAACTTGCTTGTTTTTGCCCGCCTTGTTGTGATGGTGACTGGGATGGGTGTGAATCATTGGATTGGGTTGATGGATGGGATCGCATATCACTTCCACTTGATCAGCGTGCAGTTGTTGAGTTAACTCCGTTGGAAGAAGACCAATCATCTATTTCTGCAGATTTTGATCATGTCTCAGACCTTGTACAACCCGGTATGATGCATTTCCTTAACGTTTTTTGTTTGTTTACGTAGTCTTCAAATGCACATTAATGGCCTTGTATCGCACGAAAAATATTTTGATCATATACCTACAATCATATAATGCAGGGCACATATACGCAGTGGTTGCCTCAAAAGATACTGAATGGGGTGATGAATACTGGTTGGCACGCTGTATAGATGGAAAGCAAACCCTCATTGTGTCCATGACTGACGATGAAAACAACCACTTTCCAACTGGGTCTATGGTTGTTAAAGGTGAATACTTGACACGGGACAGCAATGGAAGAAAGAAGGGTGGATATGTTTACAGGGATTACAAACCAGGTGCAAGTGTATATCACTTTACCAACTTAATCATTGGCACAAACCTTCAGGTACGAACAATGCCTAGTCGAAATACATCGAAGGTACGCTACTTCTTACCGGATTCAGAGCACGAGAGACTAATGGAGACCATCAGTATAAGAGATGATCCGGAGGGCTTGGTTGTATGATAATAGGTGGGATCTAGCATGATGAGGTACGTTACATACTTTTAATACTATACTATTTTCACTATTTGTAATTGAATATTGATATATGCTCAATTTTCACATGTATGTTTCATATGAATATGTCAATTTTGCGTTCTTGATATGCCAAATTTACAAGAGATGGATTAAAATTATATTATGTTCATATGATCAGTAAACCATATATTAATCATGTTTGAGAGGTTGCTTAGCTAACTTTAAGGGCATTTAAGCTCTATGTTAAGCCCAACTAAATCCTTATGAATCACTAGACAATCGAATTGGTTCCTTGAGTAATTCAAATTTCTTTATGTAAAACCATTTTTCATTCATTTTAGTATGAAATCAAGTTTTTAGTATTTTTTTCTCTTTACTGGCTCTATTCTAGTTTCCTTTGAAAAATTGCTCAAAGTATTGTTGTTCTTAGTTTTATGAACCTATTTGTGATCTCTTTCATGTGATCATAAGATTTTACACATCACTGCCATAACCACTAGACAATTGTACACTATACAACTATGAAAGTCTCTCTTAATCTAGCGACAACCACCTTTTACCCATTTCTATAGAATTTATTTTCTTTAATAATTTTCTAATCCAAATTTTAATAGCTATTACATTTTCACTATACAACTATGAAAGTCTCTAGTGACAACCACCTTTTACCCATTTTTATTATACATCTCTAAGTTATCCACACAAAAACACACACATATATATATATAATAATTATTGTGTATTCATAGTCAAAACTAAAAAATATATGGATTAAAGTGGATAAACATTAAACTAAAATTATAATAATTGTGTTTTTTAATCCATTTTTTACATATGATCAGTAAACCCTAAAATTATATTATGTTCATCATGTTGGTTATTGGCTTCACCCAACAAAATTAATTCAATTCATGCTCACTATATTAAACAATACACTTATATTAAATTTAATTCATGTCTTGTTAAATATTTCATAATGAATTAGCTAGTTGAGAGCACCACCTTAGACCAAGCCATCATCATCAACATCTTCATCATCATCATGGACCTGCAAAACCCTAGTTTCCAAAGTGTCTAGGCAGGTTCGGGCTAGGAACACTAGCCATACACGCCCGGTGGATGATTTTCCAAAGTTGACCCCCGTGTGCAAAAATTGCACACTCCCACACTGAGCAAAACCCTAGTTTCAAAGATGGACCTGCAAGGTGACACATGGGCCACCGGGTAGGAGGGGAGGGGCACCCCTGGCACTATCCCGGTGTGCTGAATCCAACGGAGTTGACGGTTCGTCGATCCGAGCCACGGTCTTCATTCTATGGCTCGTCCCGTCTCACTACCAGAAGGCCTTCAGGGACACCTGCTGGATACCTACCGGGGGCATAGAACTCCAACCATGCAACAAAACCGGGTTCCGGGGAGACCTGCAGGTGTGTCTAGACAGGTTCGGGTTAGGAACACTAGCCATACTTGCCCGGTGGATGATTTTCCAAAGTTGACCCCCGTGTGCAAAAATTGCACACTCCCACACTGAGCAAAACCCTAGTTTCAAAGATGGACCTGCAAGGTGACACATGGGCCACCGGGTAGGAGGGGAGGGGCACCCCTGGCACTATCCCGGTGTGCTGAATCCAACGGAGTCGACGGTTCGTCGATCCGAGCCACGGTCTTCATTCTATGTCTCGTCCCGTCTCACTACCAGAAGGCCTTCAGGGACACCTGCTGGATACCTACCGGGGGCATAGAACTCCAACCATGCAACAAAACCGGGTTCCGGGGAGTCCTGCAGGTGTGTCTAGATAGGTTCGGGCTAGGAACACTAGCCATACTTGCCCGGTGGATGATTTTCCAAAGTTGACCCCTGTGTGCAAAAATTGCACACTCCCACACTGAGCAAAACCCTAGTTTACGAAATGAATGCACAATGAAGCCACTGGGCCATGGGGAGACGAGGGAGAGGGCCCCCTAGAGGTAATCGCACGCCAGGAGACCAATGGAGTCGACGGTTCGTCGGTCCGACGTCCGGTTTCCGAGTTATGTCGAGTTGCAAGTCGCATGAAAATGCCGTTCAGGGACACTTGGTGAATTTCCGTCCGGGAGCCAAAAAGCAAACGGAGCAAGAAAATTGCATGACGTTGGCTCCCGCAAGTGTGTGTGGGCAATGCCGACGTGGGAACACTGCCAACAGCCATAAATCCATGATAGTAAATTAATTCATGACAAAAAAAACTGAATTATTCCTTTCAATGGATGTGGTTTTCAATTTCCTATGTTGTTAGGTCAATTTGGCACATTCATTGAAAGAAATTGTAGACTTTAATGATGATCACAACAAGTGTGTTTGTTAAAACCTTGTGAAATAGAGCATCAAAAGACCTACATTGTAGGCCATATAATTGTGTTTGTTTACCTTTTGTTTGATGGACCATGCACAATAAGCCATAAAATAATTTTTGAAGTAGGTCATTTTATTTTTCTGATTTTTTCTTTGGTGGTGTTGAAAAAGACCATTGTTCTTATTGATGGGATTTCATGTGCTTATGATTCTTTGGATAAATGAATTGAAAAATTAACAAAATTAACAAACAACCCATATACCTTGGAATATAACACAAGAGTGACCATGTTAGGCAATCTTACTTATCTACTTACCTATGGTCATCTAAGTAGACCATTTGGATCATGTCTATTACTAATGATCTCCATTAACTTTTCATGTTCACAATGAGGCTTGAAGTATCATACCTTTGATGGGTGCTTCCTTGGCATTGTTTGTAGTTTGAGGTTTGTATCGAAAACTAAGTTTGTAAAGTGGTATATAGATTCACCTAGTCTAATCTTGAAATACATAACCAACCTTCTTCCATGTTTGGTCATCCAGTGTTAGATATTATCCTTTATTAACCATCAAACTGATTACAAGTTGATCACCATTGTCATCTATTAGTGAGACATGAGGGTTTGGTTCGCCTTTAAGGAACATGCCAACAAATAGTGAGTGCCCCATTAATTATCTTTTAGGGAAACCATTGCATATATGTTCATTTTAAAAAACATCAGTTCCAACGTGTGAGTCCACTAAATAGACAAAATGTAATGTATTCATGCTAGTTGATAAGATTTAATCTCATATTCACAAAACTTGGTTGTACAAGATTTGAGACATGATCATAATGTGGTGAAATGGTTGATTAGTCCTCATCCAACTAGGATAATTCAATATTTATACCTAGAATAATGGCGAGTGATAGAATTTTCTTGTTCATATTTCTACTATAACATTGTTTGAGTTTCAAACTAAATGAAATCCACAAATTCCATGCATTATTCTATGTGATTGATCTACATCAACCACCTCCCAAAAATATCTCGTCTTCTTGTTCCATCTACAATTATTGAAGAACACCATTCAACAATAGATTTTGTGTAACTAATGAGAGAATTTCTCGTAAACTTCCATTTTTACCTGCAGAATATAATGTTTACCTACACAACATCTCGATCATGATCCCCTTTCCCACACTCAGTTTCAAAAGTCCTGTAAAGGCAACCTTTACATTTACATTTGCATTAACATGACAACCAAGTCTCAAAAATGAGATTGATGGTGTTTATTCTCATGCAATGTATACAGTTAGGATTAAGACAACTGTATAAATCTATGGAATTATAAATGGAGATATTAATCCAAAAGGAAGCCAATGTTGGCCTTGCCAATCTTTTCTTCCGTGTGCAAACGAAATATTAGATTCCATTTTGCTATGTTTCCATGTAAAATATATTTGAAAAAAAACATATATTTGGATTATATGGAAATCCTTCTTACCTTTGACATTGTTTGGGATCTGCAGGATGGGAATGAAGTATTTTTTAGGGATTAAGAGGAGTATTCAATTACGCAAACTTATGAATGCCTATTGTGACAAGCAATCCATTGATTTCAACTCCATCAAATTTCTGTTTGATGGATGATGTTTGCAAGGTGAGCAAGTTTAACCCACCAATGCGAGATTGCATGCAATTACACTGAGCAAAACCCTAGTTTACGAAATGAATGCACAATGAAGCCACTGGGCCATGGGGAGACGAGGGAGAGGGCCCCCTAGAGGTAAGCGCATGCCAGGAGACCAACGGAGTCGACGGTTCGTCGGTCCGACGTCCGGTTTCCGAGTTATGTCGAGTTGCAAGTCGCATGAAAATGCCGTTCAGGGACACTTGGTGAATTTCCGTCCGGGAGCCAAAAAGCAAACGGAGCTGGAAGATTGCGTGCCGTTGGCTCCCGCAAGTGTGTGTGGGCAATGCCGACGTGGGAACACTGCCAACACTGGCTCGGGGGAGGTTTTTGCAGAGTTGACCTACCAATGCGAGATTGCATGCAATTACACTGAGCAAAACCCTAGTTTACGAAATGAATGCACAATGAAGCCACTGGGCCATGGGGAGACGAGGGAGAGGGCCCCCTAGAGGTAATCGCACGCCAGGAGACCAACGGAGTCGACGGTTCGTCGGTCCGACGTCCGGTTTCCGAGTTATGTCGAGTTGCAAGTCGCATGAAAATTCCGTTCAGGGACACTTGGTGAATTTCCGTCCGGGAGCCAAAAAGCAAACGGAGCAAGAAGATTACGTGCCGTTGGCTCCCGCAAGTGTGTGTGGGCAATGCCGACGTGGGAACACTGCCAACACTGGCTCGGGGGAGGTTTTTGCAGAGTTGACCCACCAATGCGAGATTGCATGCAATTAAACTGAGCAAAACCCTAGTTTACGAAATGAATGCATAATGAAGCCACTGGGCCATGGGGAGACGAGGGAGAGGGCCCCCTAGAGGTAATCGCACGCCAGGAGACCAACGGAGTCGACGGTTCGTCGGTCTGACGTCCGGTTTCCGAGTTATGTCGAGTTGCAAGTCGCATGAAAATGCCGTTCAGGGACACTTGGTGAATTTTCGTCCGGGAGCCAAAAAGCAAACGGAGCAAGAAGATTGCGTGCCGTTGGCTCCCGCAAGTGTGTGTGGGCAATGCCGACGTGGGAACACTGCCAACACTGGCTCGGGGGAGGTTTTTGCAGAGTTGACCTACCAATGCGAGATTGCATGCAATTACACTGAGCAAAACCCTAGTTTACGAAATGAATGCACAATGAAGCCACTGGGCCATGGGGAGACGAGGGAGAGGGCCCCCTAGAGGTAATCGCACGCCAGGTGACCAATGGAGTCGACGGTTCGTCGGTCCGACGTCCGGTTTCCGAGTTATGTCGAGTTGCAAGTCGCATGAAAATGTCGTTCAGGGACACTTGGTGAATTTCCGTCCGGGAGCCAAAAAGCAAACGGAGCAAGAAGATTACGTGCCGTTGGCTCCCGCAAGTGTGTGTGGGCAATGCCGACGTGGGAACACTACCAACACTGGCTCGGGGGAGGTTTTTGCAGAGTTGACCCACCAATGCGAGATTGCATGCAATTAAACTAAGCAAAACCCTAGTTTACGAAATGAATGCACAATGAAGCCACTGGGCCATGGGGAGACGAGGGAGAGGGCCCCCTAGAGGTAATCGCACGCCAGGAGACCAACGGAGTCGACGGTTCGTCGGTCTGACGTCCGGTTTCCGAGTTATGTCGAGTTGCAAGTCGCATGAAAATGCCGTTCAGGGACACTTGGTGAATTTCCGTCCGGGAGCCAAAAAGCAAACGGAGCAAGAAGATTGCGTGCCGTTGGCTCCCGCAAGTGTGTGTGGGCAATGCTGACGTGGGAACACTGCCAACACTGGCTCGGGGGAGGTTTTTGCAGAGTTGACCTACCAATGCGAGATTGCATGCAATTACACTGAGCAAAACCCTAGTTTACGAAATGAATGCACAATGAAGCCACTGGGCCATGGGGAGACGAGGGAGAGGGCCCCCTAGAGGTAATCGCACGCTAGGAGACCAACGGAGTCGACGGTTCGTCGGTCCGACGTCCAGTTTCCGAGTTATGTCGAGTTGCAAGTCGCATGAAAATGCCGTTCAGGGACACTTGGTGAATTTCCGCCCATTTTATAATTTAAGCCACTTTTAAATATTTGAACTTCCATATTATTTTTGAAAGAGTATAATATTTCAAAACTCCTAAAGAGACAAAAACACATGATCAAAACTCCTAAGGCTGTAATTTAGAGTAGTAATAATGGGGGTGATGGAGTTGAATTTGATCCTATGGAAGATAATGATACTAATATTATTGAGAATAAAGGGATGATAGGTTGATCCATGACACCTTTGTTTGCATGGATGAGGATGCACCTATGTATGAGACCTATGATAATATTCATGATGTGCATCTTATTGATAAGGCACACAAAGGCCTATACAAGAGATCAAAGATGGGTCACTTTGTCTACTAATTTGATGTTGATAAAATTGAAGGTATTGAATGACATTTCAAACAATGGTATGACAAAGATCCTAATGTATACACAAGGTTAATATATAAGGTGCCCCATAAGGTTCTTTGTCATATCCCTATAATTCTAGGTTTTTGATGATTGTTTAGGTTAAAAAACATAGCACATTATATGGATTATCATGTACAAAGATAAGTGAAGATGGTATTATATGAGTGGCTACAAATGGTTCTCAATTTATGATCATCAAGGAAATATTACCCATTTTTTAAGAAGAACCTCATAATGTTAGACTTTCATTGGTAGTTGATGGCAATGGGTGTGCATGAGTGAGTTCGTTGAAACCTTGAAAACATTGTATTGCATTTAGTTTGATTAAATTACACGAGCAAGAACTTTGACATAACTTGTAATGATCATCCAAAATCACAAATTTTAATTAGATACCAATTAGTGCATGCATGTAGTGAATTCGTTGAAACCTTTGAATATAATAGTTTGTTCTTTTGACATAGTGCATTCATGAGTAATAGATAATCCACACAAATCAACACATTAGAATGACACAAGTACATGTATCCAAAAGTACATATATATCCAAAAGTGCATGTCTCCAAAAGTACATGTATATCCAAAAGTCTCCAAAAGTGCATGTCTCCAAAAGTACATGTATATCCAAAAGTATCGAAAAGTACATGTATCCAATGAAGTCAATGTACATGTCTCCAAAAGTACATGCACAATAAAGTCAATGTACATGTCTCCAAAACTGAATGTATCGAAAAGTACATATATATACAAAAGTATCCAAAAGCACATGTGTCCAAAACTATCCAAAACTATCAAAACTCAAGCTTTCTCTTGTTCTTTCCCGACGTTGATCCTCTAGGCACATCCCTAGGATCAATGTGCATCCCTGGATCCTGCAAATTAAATATCAATTGTTAAATTCAACTAACTATGTACACTAATACATTATCTCAACAATTATCAACTGGTGCATGGAAAGTGCATGAAACACTTGGTCACTGAAGGACATCTCACCTCAACTGACAAAGGAGATTGTGTTGCTTGTGTAGCAGATGGAGCCGTCGGTTGAACATCCAGGATGGTTGAACCAGGGGGGCCAGGCACTGCTCCTGCTGGTGGTGGCTACAATGAAAAAATGTTGAAATAGTTAGAAATGCATGAATAAACAATAGGTCCAACAATAATAAACTATGTAAAGATAATGTTGAAATAGTTACATACCTGTGTGTGATCAGTCGCCACTGCAGATGCGGCACTAACTGCTGCATCAACCATTGATGCAAGGTTCTCAACAGACAACTCGGGTTCCTGTTGCAGTAAACATGCAATTCAAACATTAACAAAAACGATTTATGCACTGGATTTCAAGTTAAACAACAAATATCATCGAAGGATATACATTACCGTGGTGTGAGTAAGCCCATGTTCGTGGGCAGCTGGAGTCTTTCTCGGAGTAGAACGCCTCACATACACACGACCCTTGTTCACGAATGGCCTGGAGGGAGATGCAAATCCAGGCAATGGGCCAGATGTGTCGGATGGTGCCTACAGTCAGCAAGTGTTCATGTAGTTAGACATGCATGATTCAACAAACAAACATGTATTTAAAAAATGTCATTTTTAATTGTTTACCTGGAGCCCAGACGTTTCAGGGGACGGTATGACCATGGGCACTACCTCCACATTACCTTGCCCCTGTGAAGGATCTGCCATCTGCAAGTTTAATAATTGTAAATATTAGACCGTATATAGCATTAATGAACTAAAATGTAAAGTATGTGGAAATTAACAAATTAACAAGTATTAAAAAACTGAAATTTTAAAATGTTTACCTCGGTGTGAGATACGGCAATAGGTGGTATATAAGATGGGCCTGCCGAGTCTGGAATATCCGGCTCTGGGGCGTCACTGCCGGTAATCATCATCAACTGCAAGTTCACAAAATTAATATATTAGCTCAAACTATATATATGTGTACAAAGACGAAAATAAATGAAGAATTTATTACAATTAACCATCAAGATACCTCTCTCAAAAAGCCACTGAAGGCAACATCTGATGCAATACCATAGCAGGGACGACCACATGACGTGCACTCGTGAGGATCAGTACTAGGATGGGGAATAGCTGATGGTCCTCCACTAGTGGATGGTCCTGATGGTCCTGCAGTAGTGGATGGTCCTGATGGTCCTGCACTAGCTGATGGTCCTGCATGGTGACGAGCTGGTGTATGTACCACACCAGGGACAGATGTCCCTTCCTCACCCATATGTTGAACCATCCTGCCATGGCGAACAACCGTCCGTGCCAAACTCAAAAATGCATCCCGTGTCTGCGGAATAATGCGATGTGCTGGTGGGACATCTGGCCCAGGCAACTGCCTGCGAGGTGCAGGGATAGGGCGATCCTGGTCTCGAAGCCTGGCATTGGGTCGGTTTTGGGGCATCCCCCCACCGATCCCCTGGAACTGTAAGATGTCAAAATAGTTAACGTGTTTATGCAACACGAACTCTGCATACATCTTTCGAAGGAAATATAAGGGAATTTCCCTGTTGTTGTGTGGTGGCATATCAAAAACCATGTACCATCTGTCCATCCAGTTATCAACAAATGGTTGAAACGTGCACCACTCAATGGAGATATGCGGCTTGCTTGCATTAGGGATTTCCCCCGTCCGAGGGTCCCTAAACAATGCAAATATAACCTCTTTGGATATTTTTAGCTTTTTTACTGCATTGTAATCTAGTCCATCAGCATATTGTTGTCTTTTTCTTTCTCTGTAAGATGCAATATCATACAGGACATTCGTAGATTGTGTAATTGTGTCCACAATTGCATCCAAGGTTGATGCAAGTGAACGGCGAATCCTGTCGCCACCACTAAAAGCTTCACTTATGCCCCTCAATTGGGCAAGCTCAATCAATATTTCGGCATTGGCATCCATAGCCGCAACTGCAATAAAGACATTAATACGAAAATCATTAGAAACATATACATGGTATATAATGACGTCTCTTCAAAATTGAACATGTATTAAATCAAACTCACATAAGCAATTTAATGGCATTTACTTACATACATTTAAAACTTAAAATTAAACATTTGACAATTAAAAAGTAAGTTAGTCAGATTGGCAGAGAGGAGGAGGAGGAGGATCAAGGCAGTGATGAGTTTGTTGATTCAGGCATGGAGGAGGAGGATCAAGGCAGTGATGAGTTTGCATCTATGTGTCTCAATGTCTCATTGTGTTTTGTGATTGTGAATGACAAATGTGTTGTGATTTGTGAATGATCTAATTTCTATTGAATATTTCATATTTGTAATTGTAAATGTAATTTCTATTGAATATTTGTAATTGTAAATGTTAAATTTTATTGGATGATCTATATGTCTATATTTTTAAATTTTAATATATTTTAAAAATATATTAATTCTGGGGGTCACCGTGTCCTACGTGTCATAATTCCGGGGGTCACCGTGTCTAGTGGGGACCAGGGATCAAATTTGAAGGGTGGGGTCCCATTTCACTATGAAGGGCTATGAGATATTGAACACTATTGAAGGGCTATGAGAAATTTATTAATATTTATTCTATGTGTATATATGGATGTGTTCATGTTGTATGGATTGGATTCTAGGTTAACCGAGGCCTTTTTAGAGCAAAGAATGGGGTAATTACTATTTGGGAACAAGTTTTTTATCAAATGTAAATTGCGGTGATGGAAGATATTGAGGGTGCCACATGTTGTGGAGAAAGTAGTATTGATTCCTATGACGTAATAGGGAGTTCAAAAAGTCTGGTTTCAAGTATTGTCATGCGTAGCTCGATTGATTTTTCTCGCGCTAGGGTTGTAGCAACTGTTATGGCCATTACTGTTAAAAGGATTGATGGGGTGGAATCCCGTGAAACGATGAGTTCTTTTGTTAAGACGTAGATTCAGTGAAATTTGGTGGGAGTCTTATGTTCATTTTATGCACAAAATTCGATTACTTGATTTTGTTGCATTGTTAACTCTCCTCCTAGTCATAGCTACAATCTCTTATATAATTGTGAAGGTTATCAATCCACTCAATATATTAAAGTTGTAGTAGGCCAAAATCATCCACATATTTATTGTACTCACAAATGTTGACATTCCAATTTCTATGTAGAGCGCCCATTAACATTAGATTGTATGGGACATGTTTTTGAGGCATGATGTCATTATCTCATAACAACAAGCTTTTTATCCATAAATATGTCATCTACAAGCCAACGGAATTGTTCCTAATCCTTTATAAAACTTTGTCATAATTATATCAATACCAACATTCCTACCTATTGACTTAGCTTAGAAGATATTACACCTTCGGATAACCAAACCTGATTCCAAGGTTGGTAATCATAAACGTAAAAGCATCATCATAAGGAAATAGCATGTTGTGTTGAGGAAATTCCTTTTTTTCCATTTCCTTCTCAGTATAATATTTGGTTGTGGATCATTTAAAATGTATAATTTATTTTAATATAATTGGGAAGCTAAATTCAAATTCATTAATATATTAATATGATTTGATTTTTTTATTAATAATAAGTTATTCTTTTCATTTGAAAATGTAATAGTACATCAAAATTTCAATGTTTACTAACGTAGTAAAGTTGAGAGGCTTTATTTTTCAGTGGATATAGCAGACCTGTAAATTCATAGGATGTCAAAAATCTAGTCAGCCTTGAAGTTGAGCTCCTCAAAGAAAACGAATTTCTTTAAATATGTTTATGGCAGGCTGGCATTGCCAGCTTCGCTCCGCAAACTATCCTGGAGGACTGGAGGAGATAGGGTAGGTGGAACTTGGAAGTAGCTCATCCACAGTGGAATAGGGGTATAAGAAAAAGCTTGTTTCTATTCATGCAATATGGTCGGAGCCATGGAAGCATGGAATTCCAACATTGACTTGATACAACAAAGAAAACAAAAGGTGGAACTTGGGAGCTGCAGGATTGACTTGATACAACAAAGAAAACACAGGGTGTGAGGCTGGGAGCCGTAGATGGTAGGATTAACTTGATACAACAAAGAAAACACAGGTCTATAGGTAGGGGCCACGGGCAGGAGCAACAACCTGCAACATTACAAGAAGTTTATGGATTGTGGATTTTGTCTGAAATGCCAAATTCGCGGGGGCATATTAACATAATATATTATACATTGAATACTCAATTAACTCACGGAGTCAGCATTCACGAATTGGTATGTGATAACTTGTAACTTGGTAAGCCCGCTAGCAACAACACGTATGAGCCACCTTCCAGGTTTAATAATTTTGTTGATGCCATTAAATGTGTTAAACACGTAAGCGCTCGCTACAAACACGAGAACTTCGAAGCGTTCAAGCCATGGGCTACTCAGTGTAAGCCCGTCCACGTAAGTTGCTCAATGATATTATTAGAGGCCCAATGGTCCATGATCCATGGATGATCGAACACGTGGATATTGGAGAGTAAGCGAGTCCCACTCCCAAGTCACCTAGCTAGTAGCCGCATTCCCAATTTCCCACTAAAAATTGTTGATGGGTGAAATTTGAAGCTACCCTTCTGTTGCAATTTTAAACAGTAGTGGTTAATTTAATTATTGAAGGGCTTACCATGAAATTAAATTTTTTTTGCATGGTAAAATTTGAAGTGGCCTTCTATGACGTGTGGGTAAAATTTGAAGTGGCCTGAAGGCTTCAAATTTGAAGCCTGGTGGGGACACTCGTGTCCCGTGTCCTCGTGTCGGGTGACTTAGATGAATACATTGTAGAAAGGGGGGAGTTTTAATTTTTTCAATTTTTGGTTTGATTATGAAGTTTTGAGTTTTTTTAAAAGGGTTTCATTTTGAGGTGTGAATTTAATTACAAATTGGGTTATTCCCAATTTGATCAATATTACAAAACTAGGTTAAACAATAAAAAAATTGTAATTTGGATTAAAAAATCACAAAAAAATGATTTGGGTGAATAAATTACCTGATTAGATGAGAATGCACCGGTGAATTTGTCTCCCCTCCAGCGAAATCGAGCAAGACGGATAGTTGAGTGGGCCACAAAGCGTCCTCGTCCAGGGTCAATTTCGCCTCTATTCGCGTTTCTGATGCGTGAGTGTCGCGGGTGGTCGGCAATCGGCCGACTGTGTTTTTAAATTGATTTTTAGTTTTACATATCGCGTACGCGATTTGTAAATACATAACGCGTACGCGTTTTTAACTACATAACGCGTACGCGTTATTGTTACCTAGCCTACATGTCCAATGACATGTTAGGCTCGGGTCTTACCATGGCAGATGGTAAATATCAGAAACGCGTTATGTTTTAGGTATCAGGAACGAGATTTGAAAAAAGTAGCATTGCATCTAAAGTGACCCTCATCTTCTTGCACACACCCATGACTCTTTCAAAAAAAGCAAGACATACACGTACCTTGGGGGGGGCATAGGTGGGTCACCAACAACCTCGGTTGGGTGCTCTTCAGGCACCACTAGCTCAATAGATGCCTGCATAAAGTAACATACATGTCAATGTCAGCAAATATAAAGAAAACAAGACATATATACTATACACACAGACAATGACTCTTTCAAAGAAAGTGAGACATACACGTACCTCGGGGGGGGTAGAGGTGGGTCGCCAACAACCTCGGTTGGGTGCTCTTCAGGCACCATTGCATCACTAGATGCCTACACATAAAGTAACATATGGACCAATGTCAACAAATACACAGAACACGAGACTGTATATAATATGTATGGACGTAGAATGACCTTTTCAAAGAAAGAGAGACATGTACACACGTAGTTGGGGGGGGGGAGAGGTGGGTCATCAACAACGTCAATTTAGTGCTCTTCAAGCACCACTCCATCACTTGATTCCTGCATAAAGTAACATATGGACCAATGTCAGCAAATACAAAGAAAATGAGACTGTATAGATACTATGTATGGATGTGCAATGACCTTTTCAAAGAAAGAGAGACATGTACACATACCTGTGGGAGTGGGGAAAGAGGTGGGTCACCAACAACATTGATTTGGTGCTCTTTGAACACGACTGCATCACTAGATGCTTGAATAAAGTAACATATATACACAATGTCAGCAAATACAAAGAGAACAAGACTGTATATATATACTACATGGACGGAAAATGAATTTTTCAAAGAAAGCGAGACATGTACACGTACCTGGGGGGTGAAGAGGGTCACCGGTGGGTGGAATAAATGACGTTGGGCTAAATAGACGGTAAAACATAGCCTAGAAACCATGCTACGTAACAAAACATAAAGATACAATTAGAAAATTTCTAATAATTAAACGCATACATGTTTCAAATCATTAAAAGCATAATTAAAAGAATACTTGAGTTTGGGAATCTTCCTCTACATGAGAGGGACCGACTTGGGATTCCACAAATTCATCATGCCCACCCTACATAAAACATATTGTATCGAGTTTAAGACATATTGAATGTTGCAATCTCTAAATTATAAATATGAAAATCACTCGATAACAAATTAAAAAGTAAAGTTCTTAGAGCTAATGGTGAAGCACCAAAATCATATGCAGCATTGACTGCTGCATCAATGACATCAGCATCAACAGCCGAATTATGTGAATCTGGGGTGTCATTGTACACCAACTATATATTTGTTCATGTAAATGGTCAGATAATTATTTAAATAGAAATAAATTACGAAACCATTGAAAACTGTGATATAAAACAAAATATATATACTATGTAAAGAATGAATTTTACTTACATATCGAAGTAATCCGTCACCCCGAAACTTTGAAACAGGCCCATAGCATATGCTTTGACACGATGTGCAAGGGCGTGGAATAACTCGATGCTCTAAAGACTCTGCGTCACTGGTGTGATGTGTAGCTCTGGTTTGGTTTGGGGACCTAAAAGGTGGATCCTGACTATGAGATGGTCCAATCCCAGATGGGCTAGCCTCAGAAGTTACAACCACTTGGCCTACATTTCCTTCGACAACAGTCCCATGTCGAAGCAATGTATCAGTCAAATCGAATAAGGCCTCCTGTGTATCATCAAGAACGGGACCCGCTGGAGGATATACCCGAGGGGGGTTTGGTGTGCGTGGAGGGCGTTGTACATAGTTAGGATCGGTCCTAGCCCCTTCCCTATCTTGGGGTATCCCATGACCTACACCCTGGAAGTCTAGAATGTCAAAATAGTTCACATGTTTCCCCAAGATAAATTCTGCATACAACTTCCTAAGGAAATAAAATGGGATGTCTCTATTCCTGTGAGCATCTTCATTGAATACCATGTAACAAAGATCCATCCAATTGGCTTTAATATTTGGTTCCACGCACTAGTCTATGGAAATGTGTGTTCGACTGGTGGGTGGAACCAATCCAGTGCTAGGGTCCTGGAATAATGAAAACAATTGGTCTTTGGTTCTCTTTAGTTTTTTGACATCTTTGTAGCTCAAGCCAGTGGAATAGTATTACCTCTAGGAATCTCTATACGAGCTAATGCTGTACAGTGCTCCCTGGGAATTGGAATTTGTATTTGTTATGGAGTCTAATGCCTCAGCTAATGATTGTCTTAAGTGGTCCCCCCCCTAAAGAGTGAGCTAAGGTGACTCAATGAACCCAAATGAGCCAGAATCTCTGAATTACGGTCGTGTTCCTCCTCGATGTGTAGGTTTGTGTTTGGATTTTGGTTTGGGTTTGGGTTTGGGTTTTGGTTTGGGTTTGGTTTCGTGTTTGGGTTTGTGTTCTTTGTTAAGAATAAAACAACAAATTCAAAATTTCATTGTTTGGTTTTTAATACATGTAACAAATTTTATTAAATTGGTTTAAAAATAAATAAAAACTAGTAAATTAACAAACACAATAACGAAACTTTCAAAAAGGAATTAACAAACTAGTAAATCTTGCCACCTACCTTCCATTTTATCCGAATTGTGAATTGGCTTGCCTCCTCCTTCTCTCAAACGCAAATCGACTGTGTGTTTTTTTGCCTTCTCGATATTGCCAGCCTTCACTGTGTAGATTCGGAAAATGAGGTCACGGGCACTCTGTTTTATATATATATCTATATATCTATTGCATTACAAATCACACTTGCGATATATCGAAAGTAAGATATATCGCACTTGCATTTTTTAACTCTATTAATCCTTTATATATGAATGAATAAATGATAGGGGATTTCCTTGGACCAAGGGCGAGGGAGACAAGGGCACATTGAATTCTACAAATCCTTAATTAGTAGGTCGAATTCCCATCATTTGGACCTTCATTTTTGCCAATGTATAAGGATTTTCACCCCTTTCTCCATTACTAAGGAGGGACAATTACAACTTTGTCACTCCTTGCAAGCCTACTAGGGAGTGATAATTACAACATTTTCACTCTATGCCATGCCTTAGGGGAGCGATAATCATGTTTGCACCATTTGAGCTCGGAGGGATTTCTTCTGCTTGCGATTACAACACTCAACCACTTGAGCTAACCCACTGGGATTTTGTGTCACAATTTCTCCTTTGCTATTAATGGTATTTATATTATATAAATTTATGGAGCCCCTTTTATCTTCCAATGATTTACCCAACAATCAACATCCTCATATAAAATTTTACTAAATATAGAGTAATTCCAGGAATGCTCTTCTCCTTCATGTTAATTATCGTATGCTTGTGTAGAATACATAATTAATCAAAATAAAGTTTCATCGAAGAAAAGAACTCAAAATACCTTAGGATATGTATTATAAATTAGTAATGTTCATTATAAGTATTGATTACAAAAGATCATTACCAAAATGTGTTATTTTATCTCCATGGAGTTTATTTGTAATTGAATTACCATATTTGTAGTCATCAAATATATTTCCATAAAGAGATCACATGAGTAATGAGATGAAGATAGAGAATAGTTTTTTTCAAATGTCTAATTTTATATCTTCGTAGGATAGGGGGAAATAGGTTTGAAGGGAGAAAAGGTAATGGTAGAAGAGAGGAAGCGGGTTGCTTATTCTTATGATCTATATTAAGAGATATTAGCCTCCATTTTAATAACTTTAGTTGAAATAGTGGTTGCATGGATGGGTGACATGGTGTGGTTGGATAAGCAAGGAGGGAGTTATATGGGGAAGGGTATGGTAGAAGACATCAAAGGAATAAAAAAAATTAGAGGAGAAGATATTGAAACAAGAAATCAATTTAGTGCACAAATTGTACATGTGACATTAGTTGTAGAAGAGATCCAAGGTGCCTTTTACAAAAGCGTAACATATCAAATAAGAATGAATATAAGACAAGAAAATTAATGTTTCAAATCATCTCTAGTATTCACATCTATAGAACAAACAAAGTTTGTATATGGTCCCCTCTCTCATAAATCAATTGAATCTCTCTAACTATGCCTTTGCAAGTAAAATTATTTGCATAGAGACAAAAAAATTATTACAATAAATGAAACTCTAATCATACAAACAAACGGTGAACAAAAACAAAAACACAAATGATGGTGAAATAAGAAGACCATATGAATCAAACCCTAGTTCAACTACAACTTTGAAATATGGAAGAGATATGGAGGTATTCAATTCTTCTAGAGGAATGAGAGTAATTGGGGGTACATATACCATTACAGATCATGATTCTTAGACTGTATTTTGATCATCGTGAAAAAAATAAAATTTAAGATGATACACATGTTGGTTAAATAATTTTTTAATATAAGGTTGTTGGGCCCATTTGCAATATAAAGGTCTAATATAGATGCCTCAATATGAATCTAAAGAAGATACTATATTCTCAGTGAATATATTTTGTTTGATACACTTGTTCTTGGAAGTTGCTTGTATTTTTCTTTTGCTTGTAGGCTCATCAACTTGGATCCTCAAGCTAGGAGTTGGATCAACAAGGAGCATCGAGGACAACCTTCAGGGATGAAGTGGGACATCTACCCCTTCTCATGCAAATGCTTGCTTGGATTGGCTTGTGTATAAACTGTATCTAGGAGAAAGTATTTAAACCATTTGTTTCTTTTCTATCTTGGGTTACGTGTCTAGGGAACCTGCTTTATACCAATAGGAACCCTATTTTCTTTTCTATGTTGGGTTAGGTGTCTTAAGACACACAATGAAAAAATTTGTAGATGTTGCAACAAAGTTTTGGTGTTCCAAATCGCACTTATGATATATATATCGCACTTGCGATTTGTAACTATTACAAAACACAAGTCCGATATATCGCATATGCGATATAGGCTAACTAAGCTTAGCCTCGATTTTGGGATTGGGTTTGTCCGAACCTAGCCACAATAACGCATATGCGTTATGTATTTTCATTTAGGATGTGCATTTTTTATTTCTAAAATGGCACTAAAAAGTGGAACCAACTTCGTGCTCTTGCCCATAACACAATTAGAACCTGGTAACTGTGGAAGAGACAAACAGCCAAAGGAGCCCGTTCCACCCAATCTTTTCCTGAAGATAGCCAAGTTACTTTCCTTACGATCCCCGAGCCTGTTCACTGAACCACCAGGATGAAGATATTGTGTGGGGAATGGAATAAGTTCCTTTGCAACTTAGCAGTAGTACTTAACAGTAATACTTATGCCTTTAGCAATATTGAACTCAGCAATGTGGCTGCACTAGTTCAGAATGTAATCTTAACTCACTCAATCACTTCTAACCTTCCGCTCATCGAGTCTCTTGTGCTCCCTTGTCTTTCTCTTTCAGAAATTTTCACAAGGTCAGAACTGAACAACCTCTTGCTGAATTCGATGGGTAGATAAAGCATGCCTAGGTCTTTGGTCAGTTTGCTTTAGCTAATGAGCCACCTGCTCAGTTCCACTTTCTTGGGGAACATGACCATAAAAATAGGGAAGTTGCCCCCTTCAACAGCTAGAAGTGAGTTGAGGATGCTGCCAAGTGTCAGTTTTCTCTCCACCCCAGTCCATTCCTCCTAGTGGGTCAGTGGACACTCATTCAACAGTCTCCCTTGGATATTTGTCGCCTCTTTTATTTATAAATAATAAAATATTCAGAGTAATTAGTTATAGTGATCCTTGACCCCACTTTATAATAATCATAAAACTTTACAATAACATAAAACATAATGTTTTTCTCACAACATAAAATGTTCATAATTTGGGCATGTGACATGACCGTTTATAAATAAATCCCAACCATTCGCATCTTCAGATATCGAGATTCGAGGACTAGAGTCCGAGCTAAGACTTCCAAGAAATATCAAACATAATGGGATGCGAAGGTTAAACATGGGATTCGAACCCATGTCACTTATCCTTTGTATAAACAGACCGAGGAGGGGAGGCTTACGTGTAGCGTCTTCCCTTACTTCCTCAGGTATGAAAAACCCTGGACACCAAGGGAAGTCGAAACATACAGCAATAGACAACAAGGTATTAGTAAATGCACAAGGTAAATATATATGTAGCAGTAAGAAGACTGATAGCAAGGAATTAAATGTTACACAATACCTAGAGAGGGCTAGTGTAATATCCCCAAATAAAACAATTTTCTGAGATTTTATTATTTAAAGTTCTAGTTGTTAAGTTAGTAGTTAAGTAAAAGAATGATTACATTGGCAGAACTGAAAGATTCCAAGTGTATGCATATGGACTATTTTAAGAGACAATTTTTTTTAATAAAAATAAACAAATGAATTTGGTAAGAGCATCCATGCTAAATGAGGAAATCGACATCCTAATGGTGGTGGGAAAAACTGAAAGTTAACATGAGAAATTGTCAAACAAATGTCAAAGAGTGCATTGATGGCACTAGACACAATCCTTGGAAAATAGGGATCTCAATAGGAACACGATTCCTATGGGAATCAACTATTTCCCAAGACCTAGGAAAAAATATAAAAAGACGTATGAGTGAGGCAGGACGCTGCCTAGTATGTCGAGGAGGAGAACTCCTAGTTGATGATGAAATAACAGATGAGTGTTGAGCAAAAAGGAGAATTTTTTACAAAGGTTAATTGTCTTCCACCCTTAGGTTGCAGGATGTGGCTCGAGGGAGATTTGAGCGTGCTGGTGGCAGCTTTGGATCTAAGGTTGGGAGGAGTGTGGCTGCTTATACCTTATTCGGCAGAACAAAAAAATCTCTACACGTTCTATGGATTGACTGTGATTGTTAAAAATTTGTTTATGATCTATTTTATTAATCTATGTATGATTGTAAATGTAATTGAAATTATGAAGTTATAAGTAGTCTTCTGAACATTCATATTTAGAATATGAATGAGGTTTTATGTTCCATTTCCGTAGGAATTTATTGTTTAAATATTCTAGTATGTTTATTACTTTTGTGTTAAGATTATGTTAAAGAATTGGTAGCTGAATCAATACGACAGATCCACTTTTTATTTTTACCTATGGGAGCTTAGAATACTTAGAATAAGCCTTCCAATAGCAAGTCTTAATTCTATAAGGTTAATATTTCAAGGAAATAGCTGTGGGATTTTTAAATAAAAATATAAAATAGAAGACTACTGTGGATAGAAGATTCGATCACTTAAATTCTTATCACGGATAATGGTGATTCCTGCGTGTTTAAAATAAGAATGTTGAAACCGTATTTTATCAAGATGAGGATGGAGGGAATGCCTATCCCAACAGACCTTTTGAGTAATTTCTTGAAGATCTATTTTATGGACCTTTCGAGTTCTACTCTTTTTATTTTATGTTCAGTTTTGTATTGAGTATTTCGTCCATTTTTTATATGGGTATAACCTAGGTTGTAGATATTTAAAAGGACATCGTCCTTGAGTCAGCCTATGACAGACAAAAACCAAAACCATGGAGGATATACATTAGCTATAACAACCTGTATATATTTCAATAACTAACTTTCCAAGTCTTTACCCGATGCCGATTCATCACCATGCTGAAATTAACAGTAAAAAGACAAAAATAAATATGATAACCATTTCTCGTAAGATCGAGTATCCACCTGTTTTTATATCTATAATCGCTATAAAGATAAACCCTACATGCAATGGATAACCAACGAATGCGTACCATGTGGTCTCTACGGAAGTTCCCTGGAAATGGAATTGGAAATAAACGGTAAATAGTCAATGAAGGAAGCCCTGTCAATTATCATACAAGTAGAAATCTAAACTTCAAAGAGTATATTTCCTTTGTATAATTTTGTTGTATTATTACCCATAAAGCAAAATAAGAAAAACATATAAGTATTGGCCAATCATATATATTAAAATAAACTATATATAGCTAATTTAAAATATTTTGCAAAATTATCTATAGATGGCTCAATCGAAGAAAAAAAAATCTTAAAAAAATAATCTATATAGCTCACTTAAACTATGTTGTGGAATCTCTCTCTGCAAGCGATTTTTTTCCTTGGTTGGTTTTTTTTTTTTTGAAAAATGCTAGTTAATTATAACTCAAATGTTTTATTAGTTATCATGAATGACGATAAGTAAGTTAATTTCAAAAAGTATTTCAATCATCGGTTAGTTTTGAAAAATCTCTAATAAGGTTAATTTTCTTTTGTTTCTTCAAAATTAAACTTATTCATTTTTTTCTATGTTTTTTTTTTTTTAAATTTTTAAATTTCATTTTGTTTGAATTTAGATAGAGATTTGGGATTTTGTTCATTCTTTTGTAGATGAAAAAGATATTTGGATTCTTTTTCTATGTTTTTTAAAACAAATATTTGGTTTGTATTTAAATATATACAAATAAAATTGCGTATGGAAAACTTAATATGTTGGTGGTTTATGGGCCTAAGTCTTTATGTCTATAAGTTGGGGGAATCTATAATCGAATTAAGGGTTTTCCATTGCATTAAGGTTATCTCAATTGCATATTCCTTTAGTTATCTCTACGTGTATGAGGGCCCCACCTTAGCCAAGTGTATGACAATCCATCCTCCTCCAATATTATATAGCTACTCTTTGGAACTTTGGATTTCGGCCCTCTCTCTCTCTCTCTCAGCAATATCCTCCTCCCCCTGACCACTAACTTCTATCATTATCCCTCTGAACACTAACCCCCATCTCTCTCTCTCTCTCGCTCTCTCTCTCTACTTATAACCCCATCCTCTCACTCTTTATCTCTACCTACCCGAACCCTAACCCCCCCCCATCTCTCTTTCTCCCCACCTACCCCTACTCCCCCCTATCCCTCTCTCTCTCTCTCCTTATACCCCCCCTTTTCTATGACCACCATCCTCCTCCCCAAACTCATAAACCCCCAATCTCACTCTCTCTCTACCCCAACCCCCTACTCCTCTCTCTCTCTCTCTCTCTCTCTCTCTCCAACCCTTACTAATCCCCTCTATCTCTCTCTATCTCCCCTACTCCTACACCTACCCCTCTCTCTCTCTCTCTCTCTCTCTCTCACAACACCCTAACACACACACCCTCTCTCTCTCTCTTGCAACACCCTAACTCTCTCTCTCTCTCTCTCTCTCTCTCTCTCTCTCTAATCCATTCCCCTACCACTAACCACCCCCCATCCTATTATCCCTTTCTCCCTCTCCCCCTACCCTTAACCACGCCCCCCCCCTCTCTCTCTCCTACTCCTACCACTAACCATGCCCCCAACCTCTCTCTCTCTCTCTACCATGAAGCTAGTAATATTTTATGTGATTTGACAACTTGTATAATGTGCCAGCATGTAACAAATCATGTCAATTGTTTTCATAGCGTTGGAAGGTTTTAACATAATGAAAGTAGAATTTATCTTTTTAGTGTATAGTGCCTAGCGTCTAGCAGTGTACCATATAAAAATTCACATTTTTCTAATACAAAAATGTAATTTCAACAATTGATTGATGGCAATTTCAACAACCAAACTTTCCAATTTCAATAATTAAAGAATTGTAAAAAATGCATTTTTTACAAAAGTTGCAATTTTAGCGTCCAAAGATTGCGATTTTGGCAATTTGAATAGTTAATTAATTGGAATTTCGATAATTGCATATTGCAACAACAGGAATTTTTTAATTCAAATTGCAATTTTGGCATCTCGATAACTACAAATGTGGAAGCCAAATCCCACAAGCACAGTTGGTTTCAATGGGCCTTATTCTGCATGGTGACCTGATTTCAAACCCCACAAGGTAGCTGGGAGGATATTTAAAATCCACCAATGCTAAGAATTGGTGTGGCCTAGCAATCCTCGCGTGATTTTGGTTTCTTAAACCATAGGCTAATCACACAAGTCACTAAAACAAGAAAAAAACTACAAATTTGGGATTTTGAACTAATATATGATTCATGAAAAAATCACATTTTTTAAAGGAAAACTGAAATTTCAACAATCAAGAATTGCAATTTCAACAAATGGAGAATTATAAAAATTGTGGCTTTTTATAGAGAAATTGGAACTATAGCATCCAAAAACTGCAATTTCAACAATTCATTGTTTGCAATTTTGATATTCGCATATTACCATTTCATAATTTTTTTATTCAAATTCCAATTTCAACTTTATAAAATTGCAATTTTGACAATTATGAATTCACAAATTTAACAACAAAAAGATTGAGCCGACTACAAATTTGAAATTTCAACTAGTATATATGATTGAGGACAAAGTCACATTTTTTTAAACAAAGTATGCAATTTCAACAATTGATGAAAACGAAAGCATATCTAACTAACCCTAGTAGGCTAGAACAAACATAAATGTGGATTTTCATCCAAGAGAAGTACAGAGTGTCAGGCCAAAGAGACTTTCAAAAAAATTGTGTTTGATTTTGATTTTTTTTTAATTTTTTATTTCTATATTATTTTTATAAATTTTTTTATGGTTGTAAATAAATTTTTGTTTATTTTAATTCGGTTTTTGAATTTTTTTTTGTGTTTTTTATGTTTTTTTATTGTGGTTTTTTATGTTATTATTTTTTAAATTCTAACTAAAAAATGGTAGTGATTCTAGGATATCCGATTTAAGATTTTGACTGCACTGATATCATCTTTAGTTTCCAGAAAGTTTTAAATGTAGCCCCCAGAAAAGAGAGGGGGAAAAGATGGGGAGAGGGGGGAGTGGAGTTGGATGGGAGAGGGGAAGGGTGAAGGAAGGGGAGGATGGGGATCGATTTAAAATTTCGACTACAGTGATACCACCCGTAGTTTACAAAAAGTTATAAAGGGAGAGGGGAGAGCGAATTGGATGAGGGAGGGGAAAAGGAATGAGAAGGTTCTTTTTTTGTTTTATTATTATTATTATTATTTAAAATTATAATTTTAGTTTTGATCTTTGTTTAGTTTTTAAATTTTATAGTTTTTTAATAAAATTTCATTTAAAATGTAAAAAAAAAAACCGGTTTTTTAAAATGTTCTAAAAAAATTAAAATTAAATAAAAATTTGAATTTTTTTAAAAGTTTCATAAAGTTTTTTTTTTTATTTTATTAAGAAAAAAGATTGGGTTTAATTTTTTATTTTTTTTTTTAATTTTTTTATTTCTATTTTATTTTTATAAATTTCCTTTTACGGTTGTAAATAATTTTTTGTTTATTTTAATTTGGTTTTTGAATTTCCTTCAGTAAAATGTGTGTTTTTTTATGTTTTTTTATTGTGGTTTTTTAAGTTATTATTTTTAAAATTTTAACATAAAAGACATGACAGTGATTTTAGGATATCCAATTTTCAATAATGATATTATCCCTAGTTTCAAGAAAATTGTAAATATAGCCTCGCCCAAAAAGGATGATACTGGTATATTTAATAAATACAATTTTGAATTATGATTCAATGATATAATAATGCCATTTTTTGAAATGTTGTGCTAGATGTAGCATTAGTTTTTAATTTCGGCCTTGATTTTATGGGTTTTGTAAACAACAATAAGGATTGTTTTGGTCCATGTCAATATTTCTAACAAAAAAAAGTGGTGCTAGCCGTAGCACATTTTTTTAAAGTGTTTTTTATGCAAAAATACGAGTTTTTATCGCTAGAGTTCTCGTTTTGAATATAAAGTTCTCATCAAGTTGTATAACTTGTTTCGAGAACAAGATACCAACATGGTTAAATAAGCATGGTGATGTTTTTAAATGATGGGTGGATAGATTGATTAACCCTTGTGGTCTACTCCATGAAATACGAGCATGGTATTAGGTGTAATGTAAGACTAGCACATCTCCATCACTTACAGATGTAAAAAATATATAGGTATCATCTCTAGTTTTAAGATTAAGATTAAGATTATGTTTAGATTAACATTAATAGTAATAGTAATATTACTATTACTATTAATAATAATATTAAACATTAATTTTATAGTTAATGTTAACATTAATATTAATATTAAAGTTCATATTTATTTTAATTTTAATATTAATATTATCTCAATATTAATTTAATATTAATATTAATATAAATGTTAATTTCTGGATAAAATTTTTTAACTATATTAATTTCTTGTTCTTATAGTTATTATTCATTTCAGTTAACATTTATATGGTAAATGTTGAAGTTGTCAAACTTCCAATACAACATATCTTCCATCAAAAGTAAGGGAAACTTCTCAATAGTAATTTTACATATCTTACATAATCAACAGTTATAGTTATATATGTAGAAAGTTATATATACATTTGTAGTTTCGCTATTTAGAGATTTTGGGTGTTCTAAAGCAATAATAGAATTATATAAATTTCCATCACACTTATGATATTATCATAAGATACTGTATTATTTTATACATTTAATTCTCAAATTTTAAATTTATTTGCAAAATGATGCTTTGGCATCATTATAGAAACCTAAAGGATAAGTTGATGAGAAGTTTTTTTTTTTAATTAGAACAACTTCAAACACAAACAGTTTATCGCCTGTATGCTTTGTTATAAATATGTGATAGGTTCACTATAATTGGAACACCATGTTGGAGGGATATCGATAGTTGTGTAACAAATCCAAATTGGCGAAGGTACTTAAAAAACTACCTGGATAGGTACTATTAGTGAGAATTCAAAGAATTCAAAAAATATTAATGTAAATATAAAAAATATTATAATTTAATCATAAAAAATATTTTAATCTAAATACCTACCTCCAACAAAATGAAAACAAACCGGCATTGACAGATAGAGTTGTAGATCGAGCTCACCGTTCTTCGAAGTAATTAATAAATCTTAAATTAGAAACTTACACTAACTGGATGCTGTTTATACAAAAGCGTTCTCTGTATTTCTCATTCAATTACATGCATCGCTCAAAGGGTTAACATTTCGGAACATTATTCAATGCAAAAAGGTCACTGAGTAGTGTACGAAATGACCCATATGCAGATCTCAACATATATTTCTATTAAATCGTCAAATGAATTTTAGGAATAGAAAATATAATACAAATTTTAGGATTCCATAAGCATATGATCATATGATCATAACAGATAGACCACCCAAATCAGTATGGACTCCCATATACAAACTTAATTTCCGAAATCCCTAAAAGATTTTTGGGCTGTAGATAATAACTTAACACTCAGCAGACACAAATCTTCCATTACTGCACTTGGCTTGGAAGTCAGAGACCGCTTAAAGAAAGAGTTAGTTAAAGGACATCCATGAGCTCACAATTGATGAGACTCCCTTGCTTTTCCATGGTGAGTAGCTTTTTGCTGCAAGACTTCCATTCGCCAGGCATTCCTTCATGGAAGGAGGGATTTTTGCCATTAACAAAGTTTTCGTGGAGAAAACAATCTTTAAATCAAAACCCCAATCTGTAGCAAACCGTAAAGGTGACTTCTTTGCAAACTACAATACAAGGTGACTTAAAGACGTTTGAGAGCAGAAAAAAAGACGGAATCACTTGTAGAGCACTCAAATGAGAAAAATCTTAGATCTTTTACTTACCTGCAGCCATGGCGTTTATGGAAGCTGAGCCGAATCTTTAAAGCATTAGTTAGAAATAGAGTACGTCAATCTTGTTTCTATAGAATTATGATTGATTCCTTAGCGATAGATTGGAAACATTCCCAAAACCTAATTGATATCTATTAGTTGTTTCTGGTTAAATGAGTTCATTCATTATTTATCTATTCTTAGCTATTTATGCCTAGCTACATGTTATTGTCCATTAACCATGCATTAACTACAGCTTATAAATGCATCCATGCATATGCTAACAACTACTAATTGTTTATCTGTCATGAACTTCTAGTTATCTATTTATTAGCTATGAGTTAGTTATCCATTCATGAATCATCCAGTTATTCATTTCTTTTTTTTATAATTCTTTATTTTGAATTTGGAACAACTTCTATAGAATCAATCTCCAGAGTACACTTGTCCCATCAGTTTGCAGTCTTGAAAAAGCATTAGCTATAATCCACCCCAAATTCTAAAATATAAACTTTATATAAATAAATATATTATAAAAAATATAATAAAGAAAAAAATAATGGAAAGCTTAGAATGAGAGAGTAGAGTGGGAAAAACCTAGGAAACCAAATAAACAAATAATCAATTAAATAAATACTAGTGACGAAGAAAAAAACTCAATTTAGTAAACCTGGGGTGGAAGAGAAATTTAATTTAGGAAAGGTCTTTATTGATTTTTTTTGGTAATTAACAATAATATATTTGCTTATATATTTTTTCTAATTCAACCAACTTGTTTATATATATATATATATCCAATTCATAAATAATCAAATTTAAAAGATATTTAAAAAAGAAAATTACTTCAATAATATCATCCACTACCCATGGTTATTTATCTGGCTAAGAATATGAAAATACTTCTGACATTCTACATAACTATGAGATATATTTCAATGCACTAATACTTTGAAAATGCTTTTTAGAACAGAAGGAACTTCCAGATCTGAAACAATGTCTGAAATAGGAAACTAGAGCATTCGCTGACATATGCTGCTTTTGATATCAACTACAAACAACATGAATGCGTACATGAAGCCGATTTACCTTAGAGCACTAATTCCAACTGGCCAAACAAAAATAATACTACTTGATAATGTCAAGGAAAATTAAACCGAATAGAAGATTGCACAAAAATTGCTATAGAAATGAAAATGATGGCCCGACCTATATGGAGAGAAATCATAACCTAGTACTATGAATTTGTTAAATAGTACTATGAATCTCTTCAACATGAAGAGGGGTCAAATTTATTAAAAATGGTTCTTACTTAACCGGGAGTGCTTCCTCTAACAAATAAAATCTTCGCTCAAATTTATTACTATAGAAAATAATTTTATAATATTTTTTTAAAATTTACCAATAACAATTTAAAGAAAATAATAATAATCTTGATGCTTGATTCTAAGTACATTATAATATTCTTATTATAAACCAATGAAATGGAGGTGAGAGCTTAGGCTCCTACTAAAGCACAATATCTCTGAAATCTATTATTCGTATAATATTTTCTGAAATCTATTATTCATACAATAGACTCTCTTCAATCAACAATGGTCAGTCATAGCTTCTTTTTGTGGCATCAACCGTGACATGGTGGCATTCGATATTTTAAAAATTGGCATTTTGAAACTAAATAAATATTTGATACAGAAATCAGGTTTATGCAAACCTTAAACCGTGAGGGGATGGGGATAGCGAAATTCCCCTGCCACCATGCTCTCGATATTGAAAGAGCGCACGAACAACCTGTCTAGGAACTTGACTGTACTAAGTGGCGCAACAATTAAGAAAGGTCAAATATTTAAAAAGTCTATACTCTCCTGACTTACCATCAATCTTTAAAAGTCCAGAGTAATCCATAATTCCTTCATATTGTAAAGGAAAACACAGCGCTTATAAACATTAGTCTAAGATTCGACTGAAGGAATTAAAAGACACAAAGTAATAATTTCAGAATATGCGTATCCGAAGTTTATGTGAATTTACTCTGAAGCATGGTATGTTTTAGATCATCATTTTCTAAAACAGTTTTCAATTTCAATGTGAGATGAATTAATTGCAAACAAAAGTAGCTGCATGTAAATATCGTCGGCTTCATTCCTGTTATAACAGCATGCTGAAATAAAACACATATGGCTGACAAAAGAAAAAAGAATGCATAACGAGAGGAAGCAAGAAAGCAGAAATGGAGAAGGCTGAGCGAACACTGTAAATCATTATGTCCTGAAACCGAAAATGAAAGGTTACATCTAACTGTAATAGGTGCAAGGGTCATTGACCTGTCTTTCCATTGTGGTGAAAAATCAATTTAGGAGCCGGTGATCTATACAATGATGATTACGATTTCTGTTACAATAAAGTTTCTAATTCACGATTTCTTTGCTGCAGTTGTTTTATACGCTTCTTGAGATGAAACAGGTAATCTTTTGTTTGAAGGAGGACTGTAGCTCTGCTTGCATTCTATCAAACAAAACAATTAACAGTAGAACAATAAGAACTACAAATCACTCAAAGCACAAGATTTGAAGTAGGGAAAAACGAAAATCAGTACAAAACAGCTTACCTTGGGTTTAACAGGTACTAAAGCCCGTAAAGCAGAGAATACATCACTCATCTGTTCTCGCCTCTTTCGTTCTGCTACAAGATGGTGGATAGCGACCTTGTCGTAATTATTGCCAACGGCCATGCTCCTGCGGATGGAATTCTTGTTATAACTTAGCGGTGGAAGAATTTTGTGGTTATTGATGTCTTTCAAAAAGCGGATACAGCGCTTCTGCAAAGACAATATTTTTTTGGGCTCGTTGAAAAGTGGTAGATCATGATTTATAGCCTTCCATTCCACGAACGCGCTGTTTCTATTCTTCTCAAAAGAGAACCCTAATCTCTTCCTACTGCTGTTCATCTCTTCAGTGGATTCAACTGAAACAATGGATTCATGAAGTTGCACAGAGGGCTGTGCATTATCAATGCCCATTTGACTGTTTGTAAAGAAATCGGAGAAACCGAGATCATTTGATGGCGTAGGAGGCAAACAAAAGAAAAGATAATCAGCAGCAGATTCCAATGACTCTGCTGGCCAATTAGTTGGGCTGATGAAATCAAGTCCACAAAAATCAAAGTCATCAGCTGTAGATTCCATGGACGCTTATATATATCTTCTAATAACAATTTGGGAGAAGACGATGGAGAGAAGATGCTGTCTAAAAGCTCGCCAAGTTACGGGAGAGCAAAACTGGAATTGTCTGCAGTCTTGCTATTATTTTCTCGAACCCTTTTCAGTGCGCAATAGCTGTAAATCCGATTATATCAGGCAGCTGTTTACTCACAGCATGAAGATTGCAATAAAGGAATTTACAATGATATGTTTATATGCAAAAACATTCTAATAAATTTTTTATATTAAGGAAATTTACCTGGAAATTTAGCATAATCAGTTTTGAAACCATGAAAGATGGACTTACTGGTGAACTGGGCGAAAGACAAAACTCTCAGTGACTACGTTACTGCTAGTCAGGAATTAGCCATTGAACATCAATTCGAATAAAACATAGATAAACTAGGAACTGCAATTGATTATGAAGGAATGCTTAGCGACGGTGCTGGTGTTATAGCGTTTCATCGAAAGAGTCTCACAAAAGGATGGTATCAAATTTATTGAGATTAATCATTTTTAAATGTGATTAATAGATAATTTACTGTATTTCTCAACATTTACCCTAAAATTTTCTTATCCGCACTGAATCTATCACTTTTCTTCAAGTTTCCTACTTGCATTTTTGTCTTTATTCTGCTCTGCGTTTTCGATTGGGACATTCCATACCTATCTGTAAATATCGCCACATTTTGTGGGTGTAGAACAAAGGCGTGTACCGGCAAATTTTCCAAAAGGTTAACGAATCATTGATTTGAATGATGCATACACAGTCACAAATTTACCCCATGGACAACTACGATTCACTGTAATGCTATTTACTGTTTCTCCTATTAATAGTAAGTTATATTTTCTGCAGAAAAAGTACGATTCACTGTCATTTAATCAAAAGAAAGAGCATCAATCCGATAAAAGATAACGATTTTCTTACTCTTTTGACAAGTTTATAAACCAATGGTTTTTCGATATAGAAGTACCGTAACATTGAAGAAACCGAAGTGGGTTGTACATTCAACCATCTTTTTTTAATTCTAAACAAACACAGCATTCAATGTGGTGGTGACATTGATTTGAATGATGCGTATACATCACAAATGTCGGTTCTGGTTTCAACTTTCATGTTGTATATCAACCACAATAATTTTGGTCGTTTTGCAAGCAACATTTCCAACGATATTCCGGTACATCGTCATGTGAAGCAATTCAGTGAGGGAAACATTTACAGAACGTGAATGCTACATTGATTTGAATGATGCATACACAGTCACAAATTCAGCCGTTGCAGAACATTGTCCTTGATCATGGATGACCACATTTCCATTCCACGGACAAAAACCGCTTGTCCTTGTAGTCTGTAGGGATTTCCTTTTCTTTTGGGGAAGTTTAGAAACAAAATGGTTTTTCCATATAAACCTAAAACATTGAAGGAAACGAGGAATCGACGTAGCGGACACTCAAAGACCGTTGATTAAGTGCGATACAGGTATAGTTCTTAGAGTGAAGATTAAAATTTAGGAATAAAATTTATTTTGCTGGTTAATAAAATAACCCAACCTTAGTTTCATTTTTATTTGCATTCCCAATTTTTCAATTTTTCAGGGACAGTAAGTTGGGAATGACGATTATATATATATATAATTAAAAATATTGAGAAAAAAATTAGAACCAATTATCAAACTCAAATTACAAAATGAAATATAAAATATTTTATTATTTATAATCATATTTTTTGTAGTAGATATATTAGTTATGATGTGTTTCTTCTCTTAGATGATCATAGATCATATTTTGAAAGGAAATTGACATGTAAGGAAATTGACATGTAATTGCTACATGAAAAGAAATGAAATGCCAAAGTCCAAGAAATGGCCACAATAAATATGTAGACAAATGCTCTCTTCAAAGGGTGGACTGGCCATTAGAAAACCCTTTATCCATGTATTAAAGCATGGCCACCCCATGACCGAGGAGTGCTTGATCCACCTTGACCCTAACATCAACTCTCTGCAGCTTGGGGTTAACAAAATATCCACTAAGTATAGGTTGGCGTGCACATCTTACACCATCTATGGGCTTCGATATATGCTTTGCATTCTTTCGCTCAGTGATGACTAAAAACATGTCAATTACAACCAATAACCAATATGTTCTTCCAAACGTACAAACGATCACACCGGTCTATTAAAGGATTTGGTCCAAAGCCTTTTCCCATGAGGAGAATTATTAAAATAATAACAATATGTATCAAATTCCTCAAAACTGCCATAAACTAGTTGAAACCTCAAGACAGCAAAAAGGGAAGTCTCTCCAGGAATCCCCAATCGGTTGAGGGACTTCAAGGATCAAGGACGTTCCTTAAATGTCCTCGGTTTTGATGGGTATGGTTAGGGTATGGCCAAGAAGTCCCCAAGTCCCTCTGATGAATTGGGAAAGTTTTCGAGGAGTTCCAAAATCCCCTAAACGCGTGAAAGCATGAAATTATTAGGGGGATGGGTCCTCGTGCAACATAGAATAAAATTTTAATTATTTTAATATAGATTAAATTTAAACATGGAGATACATTATTTTTTTTTACTTGTTATGGAGATAGATTGGATATAGGTTTTTTTACTTTCTATGGAGATAGGTTTTTTTACTTGTTATAGAGATAGGTTATTTACTGTAAACTTATGTAAAACTTTGAATATAAAAAATTGAAAATGATTGAATATAAAAAATAATTTGAAAATGATTAAAAAATTTATTATTCAATTAATTTGAAAATGGTTAAATAAAAGACTAAGAGATAGGTGATTTATAACTTATGTAATTGAAAATGATTGAATATAAAAAATAATTTGAAAATGATTAAAAAAATTATTATTTAATTAATTTGAAAATGGTTAAATAAAAAACTAAGACGAGAAGGTAGAGTGCTTATACGTGCCTTTTAGAAATGTTGTAAGATATTAGTTATTCATAATTTAAAATTAAAAACTTAAAATAATTATGAAAATTATACTAAAAATAAGAGAGAGAAGTGACATATAGTGCTCTATACCTTTTAAAAAAAATGAAATAGAATAATAAATCAAGTAGTATAAACTTATTTTTTATTGATACAATGTTAAATTAGATTTCCACTTCTCATTGTTACCATTATTTTAAAAGAAGATAAACTCTTAACCACTAAAAAAACACTTGTCAATATATATATATATATATATATATATATATATATATATTACAAACAAAACTAGTTTTATATAATACTATTACTTTTCCTAAAATTGTATATGTTTTACATGATAATGATGTTACAGATTAAGTAAACCAATTACAAATGAGTAAATTGATATTTTAAAATTATAAAAATTATTTTTGATTTTTAAATATTAAATTTAATATATATATTTTTTAAAACTATTGAAAATTATAGAAAAATCTGTATAACAAGCAAAATAATTAAAAGTAAAAAAGTTTGAATCCTAACAAATTGTTATATAAGGAGACCTAGTTCAAAAAATTAGACAACAAATTGAAATTGAAAACAATTGAAGGAGAGGAATTAACTAATGTAAAAGCGGATAAAATAAGAGAGACAAAAAAATGAAATTTATTGACAAAGTTTGTGAAACAAATTAAATGTTTAGTTATGTGAACGCTCATCAAAACTTGTCAATAATATGTTCACCATTGTAAAAACCATACTTTATTATTGATTACCATACTTTATTATTGATTTAAAAGTGCATAAAAAGGGTTGACATTCAAAAGGGTTGGCATTCAAATGGAAGCTTTAAGCCGAAGAGGGTGAGAAGTTAGGCCGAGCTATGTTTTTTGAGGCGAATTTGGATTGTTGGATACTGGAATGTAGGATTTGCGGCAAGAACAAAGGATTTGGTAAACTCCTTGCAAAATAAAGGGATCATACTTATATTTAATTAATTTTTAATTATTTGCTTAAGGGTTTTATGAAGTTTGAAAAGAGTTTTTATATTCTTTTAACCTAGGGTCTAAGATAAATTATAACTAATGATTTGAATGTAAGGAAGAAAGATATAGCATAGGGATTCATAAGTTGGTTTTAGGTTCATGGTTCTTCGGGTGAGGACTACTTAGAAGGCTTTGTTTATTAGGGAGAGAGAGTAACCAATTGATTGAATGGATTTGTAAGGTGGGTTGTTTCATTGTTAAAATGTAGATTCGAGTAGCTCTTGAAATCAGTTTTTTAAGGATCATGGTCTTCTTGTTTGAGTTGTGTTGGGATATGGTATGGAGGTGTCTATTCGAATCCATATGAGTATTTTATGATAAAATTCATGAGAAGGTAGCCATCAGGTTGAGGAGAAACCAAAATATCTAAAAAATGTTAGAGAGTTGTTTTGATCAATCTCCATCATGAATTGAATGTGAGGGGAAATGTTGTTGAGGTGTTAAGAAACAAGTTTAGTTGTGTATGGCTATAGGGCCATATGAGAAAGGGATCATCTACAAAACACAACCAACATTTTGGTTTAAGGGAATATATGTTAAGGGATAAATCTTCAAATTGCTCCATGGATATGTTTTTGTGGGTGCATACTTTGAGTGCCTAAATGATGGAATCAACCTATGAAAAATAGTAGACATATAGAGAACAAGTAGTATTAGTGCACTACTATTTTCCAAAATAAATTAATAAATTTTTTAATTATCTAGGTGATATAACCTCATAAAAAGTACACCAAGCATGCGTGCAGCCTTTGAAGTTCTTAATGCAATTCAATCATAAAACCATTTTTTTATAGCATGTAGAGGTCGGTTCCCTTTAGTGCGGCATACAATTTTTTTTCAAAATGGTTGAGAAATGGAAGAGTTATGGACGAAACACTAATAGTGTATTTTTCGAGTTAAGGATTTTTGAGACAAGAAAAATAAGAAAAAAAATATATACTATTTTTAAAAATAAAATATTTAGGATCTACAAAAAAAAATGCTATCTTTGTCTAAAATTTCATAAAAAATGATGGTGTGTAGCATACTGTAACCATCATCTAAACATGGGCATACTAAAAAATGGATGTATTGCTCAATTAGTTATGGTTTACCACATTCCATGGCATGGGATTGGTAAATCCGAAGAAAACATATAGGCACAAAGAGGCCACACCATCACATGTAGAGGTTCAAGTTTACTGCTACAAAACATGAACATGTATTGTTTAAATTCAATTTTTTTCCCTCCTAACTAAAACGTCTACGCGATTTGGTGTTACAAAACCGTACGCATTTATCATTACAGAAACGCCTACATGTTTTCTGAACAAAAATGCTACCACTTACCCAAACTATCATGTCCCCCCAAAATATGAGCATTGGAACAAGTTCCTAACCCAATCAATCCCTCGGTTTGAGGAGGCAGGTGCATAACCATGGGGTTAATTTTTGAATTCCTAGGAAATTAATTAATTAGAATTTGCAATAAATTATATCCTAAGTTTAAATATGCACATGAATTATTTATTTTATGCATTTAATTTTTTCATGTGGAATAAAAGAGGATAAGGCTCCACTTGGGCACATAGGAGGATAAGGTTGACTAAGATAGCTTGAGGAGGAAGCAAAGAGAAAAGATGCCAAAGCTAAGAAAATCGGAAAGGTGGCAAAAGCTCAACAAAAGCACTACAAAGCAGAAAGCAGACAAAATCAGAAAAGTAGGAAAGCTTAGAAAAGAAAGAAAGTTCAGTAAATCAAGAAAGTCAAGAAAAGCCAAAAAAAGTAGGAAAAGAAAAGCAAAAAGTGGAAAAGCAAGGAAAAGCAAACAAAGCAAAAAATAAGGAAAGCTAGCTTTCCTCATCCACTCAAGGAAGGCACATTAGTTGGTTTAATTTCTCCACAAGTCACACTCTCTCCATAAATAAATCAATTCTCACCACATTCACATCTTTTGTTAGTTTGAAGAATTGTATGAGATCAATTTTTCCTCAAAGACTTGGGAGGTGTGCCCCTGGTCAAGGTTGGGAGATGTGCCCCAGCTTCATGTGAGAGAATGATGGAATTCAAAAATTATCACTGATTTTATTTGTAGGTCCTGTAGTTGAACTCATATAAGGTCAAAATTCAGAAAGCTTCTTCAAGTCTGTGGTTCGAATCTCAGAGCCATTCATTATTTCTAGTATTGTAATGTTCAGTAGGAATGGAGAGAATGTTTTGTAATGATACGAGGAGCCTATTGGAACATATGTGATGTATTAATAGTGAATTTAATCCTCAAATATCACAATCTTGAATAAAATTGCAGAACTCATATTTCTCTACCCTTCCTAGATTTAGCTAGAATTTGACTAGTTTCCAGTTTAAAACTTAATAAATGCATAAGAACTTATTGAAATGAATTAATTATTGTTCCTGGAGATAAATAAGAGATAAAAATCACATACCATGCTACATATCAGCAATTCGTGATCTTTTAAATTTTGTTTGTAAATCCTGAATTCGCACTAGCTGAGTTGTCCTAGAAGGCAATTTTATGTATGTTTTTGTGAGACTTGCCTAGATCTCTTTGAAAATTTATATGATGATTTTTTACTGTTAAATGTATTTTATTAATTGATATTTAACCTATTTAATCTCAGAAACACTCATCGCCATCTTTTAGTTAAATATCTCTCCCATAATAGTCTGCATATGCTGAGTGGCCCAGGAGTGTTGGAGTAAATTGCAACTTGCTGCTCTTGAAACATCAATGTACTCAATACTTTTTGCAGAGCTATCATACCACATCAGAACCTTCCATCCTTTCGTAGCCTCTGCCCTTTTTCATTCCCAGTAATTCTAGCTTCCCCAACCATTTTTTTAGTTATATTTGAGAAGAAAGGAGTTTTTGTATCACTCACATATGTTGGTACATTACAGTGGTATTAGATCATGGTCCTATGAAACTTATCTTAATTTTATTCTATGAGCTCAAGAAGATATTCAGAGTCCAAGAAGAAGATTCATTTGTCAGAAGGAGAAGAGGAAGAGGGGATCAATTCCACTAAAGGAAAATTACAAGAAGGATCAGATATGTCTCATAATAAAGATAGGGAAGAGTTCAAACTCTTTGTTCAAGGAATGATGAAAGGGATGCAAGACATCTCTCTCAATATTGTTCAATCAAGAAAGGAAACCAGCGAGTTCTTGGCTCAACAATTAGGAAGCAAGGTGAGAGAAGGGAGTAGCAAGGGCACCCCACATGGCGAGAGGAAGAAGAGTGGTATCCATGTTTTCTAAAAACTAGGCCTCACAATCACCCTGGTGAATTCAATATGGAGACTCCATCTCGCTCAAGGACTACTATGCCTAAATTTACTTAAGAACAAAGAGAAGAACATGAGGGTTGAAATGGAGGTCTTGCTTCATGAGAGGACAAGTATATTGAGTACCTTACATTGAATGAAGAATGCAGAAGTGCTCTACCATTTAAAGACTTCTGTGATATGAAATACAAGTACAATACAAGAGGAGGATTCAGAATGAAAAATAAGAATTTTGAACTCAGAAATGTCAGTGGTAAGATTTCTTTACCCTATTTCGATGGTTCTAAAAAATGCACTACTAACTCTTGGATTTAGAAACTTAACACATATTTTTAGTTGAATCCTATGGCTGAAAGAGGTGCCATCAACATGGCTACTCTACACTTATATGGAGAAGAAAATCATTGGTGGTTTCATGGACTAAAGACTCTTGGGCATGACCAAGTAACCACCTATGAAGCGTTCACAAGAAGGTTAGCTGAAAGGTTTGAAAGAAGGGATCTTGAGATCACCTTCAGGGAAATATCACATGTAAAACAAATTGGCTCTCTAGAATCCTACATCTCTGAGTTACAAAAATTAGTTGTGATGGTCTTTGACATTTTAGAAGCTAGGTTTATTTTATTGTTCATTGAAGGGTTGTTAGAACCTTTGAAAAGCTTGGTGAAATACTACAGACCCAACACCTTGCAAGATGCACTAAGTCAAACCAGAGACTTGCAAGCCTCTCTTCCAAGGACCAGATTTCCACCAAGGACTGTTGGTCCTAATCAGTTCAAGAACCAAAGGGCACCTATGAAGATTCCTTCTGGAAATTCCAAAAAAGATACCTATGCCAAGGAATGACATGAGTTGAGAAGAAGGAAGTTGTGCTTCACCTGCCAGGAGCCATGGGTTCCTGGGCATAGATGTGCCAAAGGAAAGGTACACTACATTGAGGTTTAATTAGAGAGAGAAGCTGAGGAGGAAGAAGAAGAGGCCCGAATAGATGAAGAAGTGGCCTATGAGACTGCAGAAGAAGAACCTACTCCAAAGGTGAGCGAGATTGAATTAATCTCAGGAGTGCCTCGCTACCATACACTCAGATTCGAATGAGTGGTTCAAGGTCAATCATTCATTGTGTTAGTGGATGGAGGAGCAACACACAACTTCATTGATTAAAATTTGGTTGAAAGAAGGAAATTGCATACCGAAAAATTTCGTGGCTTAACTGTTATTATTCCAGGTAATAATTCTATGAACTACTATAGATGGATTCCTAAATTGCATATTTGTATAGGAGAAGATACCATTACAGATAGTTTTTATGTTGTTGATGTGGCTGATACTGACATGGTTTTGTGATTCCAATGGTTGCACTCCATTTGTAAGCATTCAATAGATTACCAAGTTCCTGAAATGACATTCAAGGGAGAGAATGGTAAAGAGATAGTGTTGAAGGGAAACAACACTTATCCCAAACAAGTGTTAAGTGCACACAATATGAGCTCTATTCTAAGGCATGGAGACATTGAGTGGGATGTTGAATGCCTAATCACCACTAAGGTCACCTCATTCGAAGTATCTCTTTGTCCTAAAGACATTCAGAAGCTTCTCCAAAAGAATAAGAAGGCATTTGGGGACCTTCATCATGGTAGGCCTCTAGGTAGAGGAGTTGAGCATAGGACTGAGTTGGAGATAGAAACTTCAGCTATCAAGGTGCATCCCTACAAGCACCCAAAGAGATTCAAGGATGAAATAGAGAGAACCATTAAGGAGCTGCTTGACTTGGGGTTCATTAGGCCGAGTTCAATTCCTTTTTCCTCATCAGTAGTTCTTGTGAAGAAGAAAGATGGAACCATGAGAATATGGATAGATCACCAAGCTCTTAACAAGAAGACTATCAAGAATAGATATCCTATTCCAAGGATATATGAGCTTATGGATGAGCTCCATGGGGCCAAGTATTTTTCTAAGATCGACCTTAGATCTGGATACCACCAAATCAGCATGAGAGAAGAAGACATACAAAATACAGCCTTTCGAGGCCATCATGGACACTTTGAGTTTCTGGCTATGCCTTTTGGCCTAACAAATGCACCTGGAACTTTTCAATCGTGCATGAACAGGGTGTTTAGAAAACAACTCCGTAAGTTTTTAGTTGTCTTCTTTGATGATATTTTAATCTATAGTAGGACTTGGGAAGAGCATTTGCATCATTTGGATATTGTACTAACAATCTTGCCAGATCAATGTTTTTATGAAAAGCTAACCAAGTGTGAGTTTGGAATGACTGATATTTTGTATCTTGCTCATGTGATTGGTCAATATGGATTTAAATTCCATATGGAAAAGATCCAAGATATTCTAGATTGTCCTAGTGTCACATACCCAAAATTTCAAGGTGTGTAATTTAGTGAAAATTTTTCAAAATTTCTTTTCGCCTATGATTATCTTGATTGACTTCAATATTACTTTGTGTAATATTGAGCAAAAGGTGAATGCGATACAAATAATGCAGATGAAATCTTATTAACAAAGTATTACTCTTTATAACATTCCTAATTTAACTAAAGAATTCTTCAACATGACCATTCCGTACAACATGGATGACTTATGAGATCAATTGACAAAGCATAACCTTTATATAGCGACAAAACCATCACAATTATCAAGGAAATTAAACACATAAAAGATACACCAAAGAGACCATACGAAGAGACGATTTTAAAGTGGTTCACCCCATCTCTTGGGCTACGTCCACAAAGGTTGTTTATATTTATTATTTCATCAAAGAGGTTACATCGTGCAATATGATTTTGCTATCCTATCCAAATATACAACCCACCAAGTGTATTAACACTCAATATTAACATAACAACTCTTAATGGTCTTATACATAGATTTGAATACTATGATTGTAATGTCCTACATACTATCACAGTTATACCCCTTTCGTAAAAAAAAGTGTTTCTCCCAAGTTTAGGCTATCACACTATACCTTTATATACTTTTAAAGATATATTTTATTATCTTAACAAAGGCTATCACACTCTACCTTTACATACTTTTAAAGATATATTTTAAATATCTTAACAAAGGCTATCACACTCTACCTTTACATACTTTTAAAGATATATTTTAAATATCTTAACAAAGGATATCACACTATACCTTTACATACTTTGAAAGATATATTTTAAATATCTTAACAAAGGATGACTTCTTATACATTCCTTACTTTAATACACAATTTATATTCCAATCTTTAACTAAGGTAAAACAATTTAATCCCTAAGAAAAGTCAGTGGGCTTTATTATAACAAGGAGTATAATATGGATTATTCTAGCATTCGAAACGGAAGTCTATTCGTAAATAAATCACTTGGCTTAAATATATTATAAACATTATTCTGGCATTTAAATTGAAAGTTTAATTCATAACTAAAATCACTTCGCACTTCCTCCTCAGATGCAAATCATAAAACGGGTTACAGAAAAATAAGAGACACCAGACCCAACACAGGTCAGCTTGAGAGCTATCTGTCCCTACCATCCATATCTCAATTAATATGCATATGTAAACTAAGTAGCAGTTTGTGGCATTCGTACTCAGGAATTCGAGGTTGTAAAAAAATCAACAACATTAAACCTAGCAATCTTCAACAGAGGTTAAGGTTTCAGAGTGTACTTAAGACATTCTCCAAAGGGATAAACACTACAGCACGCATTCCACAACAAGGTTTAAGGGACCCCAACTCAACAAGCATTAAAATACAGGAATTGCTTACTCCAGAATTACTATTATGGTATCCTCCATCGAGATTGAAGTTCAACACCCCTCAACGCAAGGATCCAACATTTTACACAGGATTTAGATGAGACCTTACATGCATTACCACAGGAAATGAGATCAAGTCTCAACACACACTCAAGCAGAAAAGAGATCAAATGCAGATATTAATACTCTATATTAACTCCGTCATACAAGAAAATGGTAGAAGCATTATCCTGATATACAATAATACCGAGATGCTGGCGCTATGCTAGCACTAACTCTGTCATACAGAGGTTATGTAAAAGAAGTAGGGGGAGGCAAATAGAGTAACAAGTTACTGTAGAAATCGAAATCGACAGTAATGGGAAAATAAACACATACCGAGAATTATATATATACCGTAGTTTGGCGATCTGAAACGCTACCCTCTCCAATTCTCCCGCACCTCCTTGCATAGGTTGGTTGCTTCAAAGATCACTTTCTCCCAAGCTCCTTAACAGAGTCCTTCTGAAAAATCTACTTCTCTGCGTTTTTCTATGCGGAAATATGATCTGGACTCTTCTCCCCTTCGTAAGCTTCATCCTTACCCTAACTATCAGATAGGAGACCAGAATAGGAGATTTTTACACAGAGATCTAAACTCCTAGTACCTGTAGAGGAATGAGGACCGACAATATCTATATAATGCAAAAACTAAAAACTTGCAACCTGCTACTCGGTAAATCCCACTCATCAATCTTGATGGTAGTGGAAGATCGTGGGTCTCTTTACGAGACAGATGGCTTGAAACAAAAAACATGCTGGCAGTTAGGTAATATTTCATTAGCTCCACTAAGGAGGCAGTTTTGCTAAAAAAAAAACTCTTTCGAGTTCTCCTCCATCTTGGAAGTATGCCCCTTTTTATCATACTCATTTACATTGAATTTTACTAGTATAACATATGTATATACAATATACATATGTATATTATAATTCCTAGTAACATAAAAGAAGTATTAATTCGTTTATGGGTAAGGTTAGGCTATCCCCTTTTTTATTATAAGTACTAAAAAATGTGAGATTTCTAGCCCATAGTTGGGTTTAGCATATGTTTCGAAACCCTTTATCTTTTTTCCATGTTTTACTTACCCATAATTAAGTAGATAGGATTTGTTTTTATATATATAATTATCATAGTTCATACATTTTCATATATATATATATATATATATATATATATATATATATATATATAGTATTAATAGTACAACCATTTCATGCACATATATTCTTATAATATGTGTTATTTAAAAAGGGCCTCCTATACATCTACATATATAAATATTTCTCTTCTTTTCTTTTATATATATATACCTTGAAATGTATACATATAACTATATATATAGTTTAGCTAATCTCTAATAACTTTTGGTTATCACAACTTAAATAATGACATTAAATAAATCCAGCTATTTTTTTTATTCATATATACAAAATAAGAGTGTATATATATGTATCTATATAATTTAGATATAGATGGTTTCTTTTCCAAATAGAGATGGCATCTTAACTTTTTCCTTTATATTTATATATATATATATATATATCCATTGTCATATATATATATATATATATATTTTCCACTGGATATAAAAATATATTTCTATATTATATATTATGAGGAAGTAAACTTTCCTCTAATATATATATATAAATTTATCATAATCAAAGTTATCATTTCACTCATTTAAATATATATATATATATACATACATATATATATATATATATATATATATATATATATATATCATTTTTAATTATATATGAGTCTTTAATTGACTCTTTAATGTCATGAATGCACCTCTCCTTTGCTTAGTTAGGGGTCAAAGTTTAATTATAATAAAATAGTTAACCTAGTGTTAACCATTAGGCCTTTAGAATTCCTCTCACTGCCTTTCAGCAACTAATGGTGTCTTCGGTATCCTTTTACTAGGACTTAACCAATAACCTATCTTAAGCGCTTACGACACTTTTATGACATTTGTCGTGAAACTTATTTCCTACTAGCCATTAGATTCTTTCCTCTTAGTGGATTTAGTTGTCGTCTTCTAGATGCGTCATCGTGAATTCTCCTAAGTTAAAATAATACAAATGAGCGTAACACTAGTTTTAAGGTCCACTAGTGGGGCCTTGGCCTTGAGCTCCACACTAGGGCCTTTGAGGGATGTTAAATCCTCCTCCCCTTAAGAATAACATCGTCCTCGGTGTTCAACAATTTGTCTTTTGCATCCTTTCATCATCTTTCGCTTGCTTTTGTTCTTACGCTTTGGTCATATTCTCATTTTTGCAAATTCCGCAAGCTCTTATCACTTGTATCCTGCACATTACATAGATCATACCAGATCTTCCAACGTTCTTTAGTATGACTGTAATGTCCCAAAAAATAGCAAAAGTTTAAAATTTTTCTGACACTAGAATAAACTGGAAAAGATATGACGAATACTAACTCCAGCACTGATAAGTGCTTACTGTACTGATATTTTATTTCTACTCTTTGAAATGTCTTAGCTTCATAACTATCATGGTTTGCTGATTATAAAGTTCTACAGCTTTGCGGAAATGTTTTAGATGTATGAACTATCTCATGTGTACAAATGTATATAATGTGAGTCTTCTTCTTACGGCTGTAAGGCTTTTATTGTATATGTATTAAAGTTCCACTAGCAAATAAGGTGGATTGGATCCTTTATTGGTGGCGGTTGGTGCTCATGATATATTGCTAGATCCTCCAAGGGTAAGAGTACCCTGGTAGGGCTGCTGAGAGGTAGGGTGTAAGAATGAGAATTCCTGACTTACTTAGCGAGATTTGCTAATGTCCTTATTTTGTGTCTTATTTGCAGGTATACTTAAGTGGCAAACACCTAGAGTACTTACTACATAGTTCCATTAATTTGCAACCCAAAGTATGGGATGGTTAAAGATCGACACCTCTAGAATCCTTGGAAGTTGTTTGTGAAACTTTGCTGAATTTAAGGAATTGTTGACTTTGGTAAAGTGTTACTAGTACTAGGCAATGGTTATGGCCTTTGAAACTATTTTTATGTTTTATTAAAATGTAATGGGCAAGCGTTACTTTCCTACTATAGACTTTTGGGTCCAAAACGAGATCTTTGGGGTTGGTGGTAGCATTCAATGCACATTTGTGATGGCACATGGCCACGCTACCAGCTTTGATGGGGGTTCTCTTCCTGGTTTCTACGCCAACGAAGTTGTGTTTCATTTTACCTATTTTGGTCGTGGAAGCATTTGAGGGTTTCATGTACTGACCTGAGCTTGGCTCATGGTCAGCACAACCTGGAGTCTTCGTATGCAGAGATGGGGACTGTCTAAGAAGGTAATGGCTGTTGCGTTCTCCTACTAAATCGATTTGGTGAATTGTTTTGATAATGCATTTCAGGGTTCTAACTTCGTGTTGTTTACTTGTTTGGCAAGTGGTCGCATGATACTCTCCTACCTGGTTGTCAGTTGATGGGCTACATCTTGCCTCTGAAATATTTACTTAAGATAAGTTCAGGGTCCTTCATCCCTTCACTCCGCTTCTCGCTTTTGTGGAGGATAGTGGTGGTGTATGATTTGTGATGAAAAGATAATACTTGTGGCCTTTCTTGGGTTTAATGTAACACGATTTTGGTTTGGTTAAGGTTGTCGTTGGATGGACCACTGTGTAATTAAATCTATTGATTTTCTATTTAAAGTTCCTGAAGGGTTTTGGCCATTTGGCTCAGTACTAAACCCTGTAAGTTGTAATGGCGATATGCAATGTGACGATTGAGATGGGTGTTTGCGTATTTTGCTTGTAAACATTTAAGCCGTAGATTCAATAAAGGAGAAATGACTCTACGATTTAGTTTTCTGTGTTTTCTTATGGTAATGGTAGTTCTTCAATGGGTGTTTTGCTATCGTTGCCCCTGCTTGGTAGTTTGTTGGTTGTATGGTTTGCACAGTGGAAACAAAACGTTCTCTTAAATGTATTGGGAACATTCATAGGAAGAGTTCCCCTCTGACTGGGAAGTGTGGTTTCTATGAAATTTGATGAGCTTTGGACCTACCACTAACTCTATGTGTTTTCTATAAATGGATTTTGATATGTAGGGACTTGATCCCATGATCTACGTTTGTATCTGAGTTTCATCTCTATGCTATTGTTAATGTTTTAAATGAAGTATTTGTTGGATGGAGAACTGTGTAACCCTTCTGTGTTTTTGTGAGAAGTCCTAACCCTAGCTACTATTTTGATTGACTCTGGAGAGAGCTTGGGTTGCTATAAAGAAGATTTTGTATGCTATAGGCTGTTGATTTTTGGAATGATAAAACATTAAGTTTCTTTTTTTAAAGTTTAGGTTGTGAAATGAAAAAATGTCAGAGACTAAGTTTGTAAATCGTGAATCCTAGAAATTACTCGATGCGTTAATTTTGTTGGTAATGCGTTGACTGTTGGTGATGAATGACACTTAGCATAGTTCTGTGTGCTATCGTGGTAGTGGTTGATTGAATCATTTGATAAATAAATGCTTTGGGATCATACTGTATTTTGTTTTACTGCTCGATACTATAAATTCGATAATAGCTTTGGTCAATGGATGATGAGTAAATTCTATGTTTTAACTAGATTTGTGTAAGAATGAATGTTGTAAATTTGAAAGAGGACTTTAGTAGAGATCAATATAAAAAGGTAATGCGAACATAATGCTTATCCTAGTTATTGTACAGATTTATGGAAAACATTAAAATCAATCACGGTTTCAGAATGGAGAGGATATTTACATATATAATTTTACTATTGCTGTTTTGAAATGTGTATCTAAATACTAAGAGCAGATGTCTAGGTTATGACTTTGCTAGGATGTCTAGCACATGAACCTTCTAGACATTCTACTAAATCCTAGTTTCTAAGTTAACGTAATCCTAGTTTACAACCAATGCTCTTTGTTTGTCCTTATCAGAAAGTATATAATTAAACGATTTTAGGATGAAAGAAAAAGACAAGGCTAATGATGTTGGGGTAGCATCCTGTATTACTTATCTAAACTCTATTATAACTTAAATTGAAAGGTTTACATTTCATACATGATTACTTTATGGCATACTCCCTTCCTGAAGTAACCTGATTACTTTGTGGCCTGATCCCTTCCTGAAGTAATTTGCACACTCAAACAATAATTAGTGTAGAGCCTTCTGAGCTCAGCTGACCTGTTACAATGAATTTGGGGCTACCACGTTCCTCCCAACCTTGACCCTTGAACCGTTCTGGTTCTATCTGGATCCCCCTGAGCTTGGTTCCAACATGCAATGAGAGGTAGAGGCCCTAGATCCACTGTTGGTTCAGTTTTGAGAATTTCTAAGTAAGGCTACTTCAGCTTCTTGGAGCAGAATACTCTTTCATGGACTACCATAAGATAATTATAATAACCAAGAATGAGAGATGATACCCAAAACTTAGGATCTGCCCTCTTTAAGTGGGGAAGTCTTGAATTAGGACTGTTGAAGTAATTAATTTCTTTTAAATTCAATAATTAATAATTAAAATATATTATTTAATTAAATATCTAGTCCTCTTGAACTAGGACTTTTCCAATTGTTTGACTATAAGTCATTTTGATTTATGCTCTTAATAATAATTATAATAATAAAAATTATACTAATAATTATTCTTATATTGAATACATTTCACTTATCTATTAATACACCATTTATAATATTAAAAAATGCATAAATCAGATATACTAATTATATTCCATAATTAAATAATAACACCATTATTATTAAAGCTCCTAATAATAATAATAATAGCTTGGAGGCCTTTATTTAGGTTAGTCATAAAAGACTACTGGTGATTATCTTTTATTTAGTTATGTGTCATCACATGACACTCTTTTCTCTTTAACTTTTAGGGACATGGTCCACTTTTTTTGGACGGTCTTGGTCTGCTTGGTTAGGTACCTCTATTCTCTGTCTTTGCATGTCGGATTCCCTAGTTCAACATGGTAGCTCCCGCAGTAGGTGATGATGGATAAAAAGATGAATCATTTAATCAATTAAATAAATGTGATAAAAGTGCTCTTCAGAGTCTTTCCGACTCAACACTGTGAAAACTCCATAACCCTGAGTGCTCTTCAGAGCCATTTAACTCAACACTCTCACATGGGCGTTACTCTAGTGCAATTCCAGAGTCCTTGCTCAACACTAGTGCTAGAATGTGGTTGTGAGGCACATCTAGAATATTTAAGTTGCCTCAGATCCGGTATTCATTTATCAAGCTTGGAGTGCTCCAGGGCTTATGCCCAACACTCTATGTACATCAGGGCTTACTCCCAGTACATCATATTTCCTCTAGGTACATCGGGGCTTTTTCCTAGTATGTAGGTAATCCGTGTGTTTCTGAGTCCACGCTCAAAAAACCATATAAGTCAATTATGTCATTCACATCACTGCACAGTATGTAAGGAAAGGTCATCTCAGTATATTAGGGTCTTGTACCCACATCATATGGTAAAAACATAAATCAGAACATTGGGGTTTCCTTGCTCAGTATATAATCAAATAATGAAATTCAGTCAGGGTCCATGCCCAATATGTCAGTCTACAAAAGAATAAATCATATGCAGTAGGGTTCATGCCCAATAATCAGAATAAATCATATGTGCTGGGGCCGTAGCCCAATATAACATCATAAAATAGTTAGTCCAAAATTCAGTATATTACATCCCTCCCCACTTAGAACAACACCGTCTCGGTGTTTCTAGGGACTAGGAATGAGGTCATGAAACAAGGCGGGGTATGCCTCTTTCATGGTGGCCTCATTCTCCCAAGTAGCCTCATCTGGTCCAAAGTGCCTCCATTGCAGTTTCAGCTGAGTAATGGTCCTCCTCCTAAGCTGGACCTCTCTCTTGTCCAGAATGTGAATTTGTTCTGGCGTGAACTCCCCTTCGGGCTCCACCTGTAATAAGGACCAATCAATAACATGTTTAGTATCGTATACATATTTCTTTAATAATGAAGCATGAAAAGCATTATGAACTTTTATATGCGCTGGTAAGGCCAACTCTTAAGCTACTGGGCCCTTCTTGGCCAGTATTTCAAAAGGTCCACAAAATCTTGGGGCTAGTTTCCTGCAACGTACCAAGCTCAACGAGCTTCGTTTTGCTTTTGTTTTTAGAAACACTTGTTTGCTGACTTGATAGTCCTTGTCTTTTCTTTTCTTGTCTGCAATACTCTTTTGGCAGTCTTGTGCTTCTTTTAAGTTTAGTTGTACCTTGGAGACTAGTTGTTCCAAGTCCTTTAATAGGTCGGGTCCTAACATAATTCTATCTACTGGACTATCCCAAGTCATGGGGGTCTGACATTTCTTACTGTAGAGTACTTCGAAAGGGCTCATTTTGGCCGAGGTTTGATAACCGTTGTTGTATGCAAACTCTTCTAGGTGCAAATAATCTTCCCACTTGGTGGGGTTATTCATGACATACATCCTCAACATGTCCTGGAGGATTTGGTTTACTCGTTCTGTTTGTCCATCGGTCTGGGGGTGGTCAAGGTACTGAGTTGTAACTGGGTTTCCAGACTGGAAAATAATGCTCTCTAGAAGTTGCTAGTGAACTTCGTGTCTCAATCGGAAATGATTGCTTTGGGTATCCCGTGCAATCGAAAAATATCTTTTAAGAATATTTGTATGATATGAACTACTTTGTAGGTAGATTTCACCGGTATACAGTGGGTTGCTTTAGACAGTTTGTCTACCACTTCGAAGATGGAGTCGTTCAGTTTCTTACTCTTGGGTAATCCTGTAATGAGGTTCATACTTATTACCTTCCATTTCCATTCTGGGATGGGTAGGGGTTGAAGTAATTTGGAGGGGTGTTGGTGTTCTACTTTGACCAATTGGCACTCCTGACATTTTGCGATGAACATTGCGATGTCAGCTTTCAACTTAGGCCAAAAGTAATGTTTCTTTACGGCCGATATCATCTTTTGATATCCGGGGTGTTCCGAATAAGGTTTCTAGTGAAACTCGGTGAGAATGTTTGATCTAATGTCTCCACTCTCTGGGACGTACAGTCGGTCTTTTGACCACAGTAGTCCCGTTTCGTCTATCTTATATTCTTTCTGTTGTTGGAAAAGTCTGTCTTCCTGGATCTTTGCAAGGATTTCCATATAATAACGGTCACTCTTACATGTCGTTCGAATTCTGTGGTGTAAGTCGGAGTCGGTTTGGATTACTGTGACCTCATAAAGCATATGTGCTCGACGGCTTAAGCATCCACAATCTTGTTTTCCTTTCCTTTTATATGCTTTAGTTCGAAATGGTATTCACTAAGGAAGGCTAGCCACCTGGCCTGCCTAGCATTTAGGTCGGGTTGGTGGAAAAGGTATTTCAAACTCATGTTATCAGTCATCAATAGGAATTTCTTTCCCATGAGATAATGTCGCCACATCTTTAGAGCATGGATGATGGCAGCTAGTTCGAGGTCATGAGTAGGGTAATTCTGCTCATGTTCTTTTAGTTTCCTCGATTTGTAGAATATGGAAAAATTGTCTTGCATACAGACTCCTCCGAGTCCTTCCTTGCTTGCATCCATGCAAACGACAAAGTCCCCATTGGGATCCATAATACGCAGAATCGGTGCACTAATCAGTAGTTGCTTCAACTTTTGAAATCTTTCTTCGCACTTATCCATCCAGATAAACTTGTTGGCCTTTTTCTGCAAGGCGGTCATGGGACATGCAATCCATGAGAACTTCTCAATGAACTTCCGGTAGTATCCGACTAGTCCTAAGAATGATCTTATATCGAATATGCAAGTAGGTGTGGGCCATTCCTCGATCGCTTTGACCTTTTTGGGGTCGACAGCTATTCCCTTCTTGGAAATAATATGTCCTAAGTATTGAATCTAGGGTTTGTAGAAATTGCACTTCCTAAACTTGGCTTAAAGTTGGTGTTCCCTTAGTATCTATAAGACAATTCGGAGGTGCTCCTCGTGTTCTACTTCGTTCTTGGAGTAGATCAGAATGTCATCAATAAAGACTAGAACAAATTTATCGAGGTATTTACTAAAGATATTGTTCATCATGCACATAAAGTTGGCCAGTGCATTCGTCAACCCAAAGGGCATCACTACGAACTCGTAGTGGCCGTAACGGGTTCGAAACATGGTCTTGTTGATATCCTCATCATGGATCCTCACTTGATGGTATCCGGATCGTAACTCGATCTTCGAGAAGATCTTTGCCCCTCCGACTTGGTCAAACAAGTCATCGATCCTAGGGAGTGGGTAGCGGTTCTTAATGGTCATCTTGTTGAGTTGGTGGTAATCGATGCACATTCGCATCATGCCTTCTTTCTTCTTGACTAAGAGTATAGGTGCGCCCCAAGGAGACACACTAGGTCAGATGTACCCTTTTTTAATTAGTTCTTGTAACTGTAGTTTGAGCTCCACCAATCTTGGTGTGCTCATGTGGTACGGGGCTTTAGAAGCTGGTACTGACCCGAGTGTTAGTTCGATGGAAAAGTCTAAGTCTCGTTTAGGCAGTAATCCTAGTATTTCTTTGGGAAATACATCCTTGAATTCTATGAGGACTGAAAATTCTTTGATCTTCTGTTCCCTATCAGTTTCTATGTTTTGAATATTGACGGCAAAGAGTTTGCAACCCTTTCTGATACATTTCTTTGCTTGTAATGTGGAGATCTATCTTACCGACACTTTCTTAGGGATACCCTGAATCATGTTCTGAATCCCTTAGTCATCCCTACAAAGCAAGGATTTGTTTAAGCAGTCTAGGAGGACATGGTGTTCTTCCAACCAATCCATGCCGATGAGTACATCGTACGACCCTAGGGGTAGAATGTTTAAATCTAACCTAGTTTGAAATCTGTTTAAGTTTATCTCACAAGTTTTTACTAACTCGGAGATCCTTCATTTGGTACCGGTGGTTAGTTGTACCAACCACGGTTTCTTGTGAGATTCTCAATTCAACTTACAAGTGTCCACTAACTTAGGGGAGATATAAATTCAGCAAACGCCGAGATCTATCAAAACTGAAACTGTAGTGTTAGAGATCTTACCCTCTAATTCCATCATGGTGGCTTGGTGATCTTCCTGTCGACCGTCGAGAGTGGCATAGATCCTTGGTGTCTTTTCCATGTCTCCTATGGCAGTCTCTGTTTGGACATTATGTAAAACTCCATCCATTTTGTTGGGGCAGTCTCTGTAGTAGTGGGACCCTTGGCATTTCCAGCAAGAAACGGTTAGTGGGACAACTTTGGTCCCTTTGTTGAATGTTGGCCTGTTGACAGGTGGTGGGGGTGCACTTGACCGTGTTTACAGTCGGTTGAAGCCTCTATTGGGTGGAAAACTGTTGTTGTGTTTTCAGAAAGGTGGGGGTCTGAAACCTGGTTTCCAGTTGTCCGAGAAGGTTCTAAACCTACCTCTATTTCGGTTGATGTTGTCATTCCTTGGTTGTCCGTGTTCATAACATAGCCTTGCTTTATGTAAGATTATATCAAGGGTTTTGGGCATGTCAAACACTATCTTTTCTCTAAAGTTTGGTGGAAGCCCTCCCAAGAACTGCTAAATATTTACCTTCTCATCTTTTATATAAGGCACATAGTGCAGCAAGTCTAAGAATCGGTTTATGAATGCTTCCATAGTTAGGGAGCCCATTTTTAAATCATGAAATTATTTTATTTTCTTGTCAAAGAATCTTTTAGACATATACTTGTCCTGGAATATTCTGTTGAAAGTATCCCAGGTTATGTCTCTTAGCTCTTGTCCTTTGGTGTGTTTCAAGTCCTGCCACCATTTGGTAGCTTTACCGTTTAGGTTGTATATGGCTAATCGGGCTTGCATTTCACTGGAGTAATTGTGAACTTTGAAGTATTTATTCATCCCTAGCAGCCATTCCTCAGCCTTCTCCCCAGAGTTAATATCTCCGTCATATTATGGGGCTTTTATCTTTTGGAATTCCCCTTCCAGACTATCATCACTTTTCCACCTTTTCTTGCAAGGAGGTGGTGAACCTTTATCATTGGAATAGCTCTTACCGTCCTCTTCCATTGATTCCGGTAGGTGTTCTCCCTGCTCTTCTCCTTTAGGACTGGTAGTCCTTTTTGTGTGACTGTTTCCCTTCTTAAAAGTGTTGACTGAGAGTGTGGGCTGTCCGTGGGAGTTTGCCTTTGTAAGGTCTAAAGCAGTGCCTCATTTATGGCCTGTTGTTCTCTTCTTTCTTGCATGTTTTCGTCTCGGATGCTTTGGAATTTGGCCTGTAGATTCTGCATGGATTTCATTAAATCTGAATTGAGTTCCACCACAATTTCTTTCTCTCGTGGTGGTGAGTTCAGATTTCCATGTATGCTGCTGCCCCCTTCTGCATACATTTTCAGATAGTGACTATACTTGAAATGTTATATAAGTATAAAGAGCAGAAAATCATGTTAGTTCATTTTTGCATAAAACAAAATAAAAATTTAAATATATGTTTATGTTTACTGTGTATCTGCAGTGGATGTTTGTAATGAGCCCAATAGGTCACTTAGTTTTGTAACTAGGATCTGATACCACTTGTAATGTCCCAAAAAATAGAAAAAATTTAAAAATTTTCCGACACTAGAATAAACTGGAAAAGATATGATGAATACTAACTTCAGCACTGATAAGTACTTACTACACTGATATTTGATTTCTACTCTTTGAAATGTCTTAGCTTCATAAGTATCATGGTTTGCTGATTATAAAGTTCTACAGCTTTGCGAAAATGTTTTAGATGTATGAACTGTCGCATGTGTACAAATGTATTGAATGCAATAATGTGAGTCTCCTTCTTACAACTGTAAGGCTTTCATTGTATATGTATTAAAGTTCCACTGGAAATTCAGGTGGATTGGATCCTTTATTGGTGGTGGTTGGTGCTCATGATGTACTGTTAGATCCTCCAAGGGTAAGAGTACCCCGGCAGGGCTGCCGAGAGGTAGGGTGTAAGAATGAGAATTCCTAACTTAGCAAGATTTGCTAATGTCCTTATTTTGTGTCTTATTTGCAGGTATACTTAAGTGGCAAACACCTAGAGTACTTACTACATGGTTCCACTAATTTGCAACCCAAAGTATGGGATGGTTAAAGATCGACACTTCTAGAATCCTTGGAAGTTGTTTGTGAAAATTCGTTGAATTTAAGGAATTGTTGACTTTGGTAAAGTGTTACCAGTACTAGGCAATGCTTATGGCCTTTGCAACTATTTGTATGTTTTATTAAAATGTAATGGGCAAGCGTTACTTTCCTACTATAGACTTTTGGGTCCAAAACGAGATCTTTGGGGTTGGTGGTAGCATTCAATGCACATCTGCGATGGCACATGGCCACGCTGCCAGCTTTGATGAGGGTTCTCTTCTTGGTTTCTATGCCAATGAAGTTGTGTTTCATTTTACCTATTTTGGTCATGGAAGCATTTGAGGGTTTCGTGTACTGACCTAAGCTTGGCTCATGGTCAACACACCCTGGAGTCTTCATATGCAGAGATGGTGACTGTCTGAGAAGGTAATGGCTGTTGCATTCTCTTGTTAAATCGATTTGGTGAATTGCTTTGATAATGCATTTCAGGGTTCTAACTTCGTGTTGCTTACTTGTTTGGAAGGTGGTAGCTTGATACTCTCCTTCTACCTGGTTATCAGTTGATGGGCTACATTTTGCCTCTGAAATCTTTACTAAGTTCAGGGTCCTTCATCCCTTCACTCCCCCTCTCGCCTTTGTGGAGGATACTGGTGATGTATGCTTTGTGATGAAAAGATAATACTCGTATCCTGTCTTGGGTTTAATGTAACACGATTTTGGTTTGGTTGAGGTCATCATTGGCTGGACCACTGTGTAATTAAATCTATTGATTTTCTATTTAAAGTTCCTGAAGGGTTTTGGCCATTTGGCTCAGTACTAAACCCTGTAAGTTGTAATGACGATATGCAATGTGATGACTGAGATGGGTATTTGCATATTTTTCTTGTAAACATTGAAGCCGTAGATTCAATAAAGGAGAAATGACTCTACGATTTAGTTTTTTTTTTTTTCTTATGGTAATGGTAGTTATTCAATGGGTGTTTTGCTATCGTTTCCCCTACCTGGTAGTCTTTTGGTTGTATGGTTTGCGAAGTGGAAACAAATCGTGCTCTTAAATATATTGGCAACATTCATAGGCAGAGTTCCCCTCTTATTGGGAAGTCTGGTTTCTATGAAATTTGATGAGCTTTGGACCTACCACTGACTCTGTGTATTTTCTATAAATGGATTTAAGGATGTAGGGACTCGATCCCATGATCTGCGTTTCTATCCGAGTTTCGTCTGTATGCTATTGTTAATGTTTTAAATGAAGTATTTGCTGGATGGAGAACCGTGTAACCCTTCTACGTTTTTGTGAGAAGTCGTAACCCTAGATACTATTTCAATTGACTCTGGAGAGAGCTTGGGTTGCTATAAAGAAGATTTTGTATGTTGTAGGATGTTGATTCTGGAATGATAAAACATTGAGTTTCTTTTTTTTTAAGTTTAGGTTGCAAAATGAAAAAATGCCAGAGACTAAGTTTGTAAATCGTGAGTCCTGGAAATTACTTGATGCATTAATTTTGTTGGTAATGCATTGACTGTTGGTGATGAATGACACTTAGCATAGTTCTGTGTGCTATCGTGGTAGTGGTTGATTGAATCGTTTGATAAAGAAATACTATGGGAGCATACTGTATTTTGTTTTACTGCTTGGTACTATAAAGTCGATAATAGCTTTGGTCAATGGATGATGAGTAAATTCTATGTTTTAACTAGATTTGTGTTATAATGAATGTTGTAAATTTGAAAAAGGACTTTAGTAGAGATCAATATAAAAAGGTAATGTGAACAGAATGCTTATCCTAGTTATACACACATTTATGGAAAACATAAATATCAATCACTTTTTCAGAATGGAGAGGATATTTACATATATAATTTTACTATTGTTGTTTTGAAAGGTGTATCTAAATACTAAGAGAAGATGTCTAATTTATGAGTTTGCTAGGATGTCTAGCACAGGAACCTGCTAGACATTCTACAAAATCCTAGTTTCTAAGTTAACATAATCCTAGTTTACAACCAATGCTCTCTGTGTGTCCTTATCAGAAAGTCTATAATTAAACGATTTTAGGATGAAATAAAAAGACAAGGCCAATGATGTTGGGGTAGCATCCTATATTACTTATCTAAACTCTATTATAACTTAAATTGAAAGGTTTACATTTCATACCTGATTACTTTGTGGCCTGCTCCCTTCCTGAAGTAACCTGATTACTTTGTGGCCTGCTCCCTTCCTGAAGTAACTTGCACACTCAAACAATAATTAGCGTAGAGCCCTCTGAGCTCAGCTGACCTGTTACAATGAATTTTGGGATACCACGTTCCTCCCAACCTTGACCCTTGAACCATTCTGGTTCTATCTGGATCCCCCAGAGCTTGGTTCCAACATGCAATGAGAGGTAGAGGCCCTAGATCCACTGTTGGTTCAGTTCTGAGAATTTCTAAGTAAGGTTGCTTCAGCTTCTTGGAGTAGAATACTCTTTCTTGGAATACCATAAGAGAATGATAATAACCAAGAATGATAGATGATCCCCAAAACTTGGGATCTTCCCTCTTTAAGTAGGGAAGTCTTGAATTAGGACTGTTGAAGTAATTAGTTTCTTTGAAATTCAATAATTAATAATTAAAATATATTATTTAATTAAATATCTAGCCCTCTTAAAGTAGGACTTTTCCAACTGTTTGACTATAAGTCATTTTGATTTATGATGTTAATAATAATTATAATAGCAACAATTATACTAATAATTATTCTTATATTGAATACATTTCACTTAACTATTAATACACCATTTATAATATCAAAAAGTGCATAAATCAGATATACTAATTATATTCCATAATTAAATAATAACACCATTATTATTAAATCTCTTAATAATAATAATAGTTTCGAGGCCTTTATTCATGTTAGTCATAAAAGACTACTGGTGATTATCTTTTATTTAGTTATGTGTCATCACATGACACTCTTTTCTCTTTAACTTTTAGGGACACGGTCCCCTTCTTTTGGACGATCTTGGTCAGCTTGGTTAGGTACCTCTAGCCTCTCTCTTTGCATGTCGGATTCCCTCGTTTAACATGGTAGCTCCCGCAGTAGGTGGTGATGGATAAAAAGATGAATAATTTAGTCAATTAAATAAATGTGATAAAAGTGCTCTTCAGAGTCTTTCTGACTCAACACTTTGAAAACTCCGTAACCCCGAGTGCTCTTTAGAGCTATTTAACTTAGCACTCTCGCATGGGCGTTACTCTAGTGCAATTCCAGAGTCCCTGCACAACACTAGTGCTAGAATGTGGTTGTGAGGCACATCTAGAATATTTAAGTTGCCTCGGATCCGGTATTCATTTATCAAGCTTGGAGTGCTCCAGGGCTTATGCCCAACACTCAATGTACATCAGGGCTTACTCCCAGTACATCATATTTACTCTAGGTACATCGGGGATTTTGCCTAGTACATAGGTAATACATGTGTTTCGGAGTCCACACTCAACACACCATATAAGTCAGTTATGTCATTCACATCACTACACAGTATGTAAGAAAAGGTCATCTTAGTATATTAGGGTCTTGTACCGACATCATATGGTAAAAACATAAATCAGAACATTGGGGATTCCTTGCCTAGTATATAATCAAAAAATGAAATTAAGTCAGGGTCCATGCCCAATATGTCAGTCTACAAAAGAATAAATCATATGCACTAGGGATCATGCCCAATAATCAGAATAAATCGTATGTGCTGGGGCTGTGGCCCAATATAACATCATAAAATAGTCAGTCCAAAATTCGGGATATTACAATGATATGAGTATACAAAATTTCAAAACAGTAAATGTTCATCATTCTACCTCTTCCTTGAGTAAATATTATTCTAATATTCATAATATTCACACATAAATACATCTCATAGTCTAGTTACAAGACAATCATTATCATTTTCTCATATCATAAAACAATTCTTTCAACAGAACTTTGTTTGATCATCAAACTCTTTGTACTTCAGCAATCATGGAGACTTGCATAGAAAATGCTCTTTTGTATTTCAGCAATCATGGAGACTTGCATACAAAAGAACGAGTCATTTGCCAAAAATTGGTAGGAGTATTATCTCAGTAAGAACACATCATTCTTACTCTGTAACTCAACAGGGATTCATCTGTCTACTTTCAACGGGGATATGACAGTCTTACAGTACAACTTAAAACATAGCTTTGCCTCATCGAAAACTTCTTGTGTGCATACAGCAGAACCACAAGAAAACATGAGCTCTTCCTCTGCTCATTTCGATGGATATAAGATTAACTAGGTCTTTTGGGTCAGTATAACATTCAACGAGCACTCCACCTACTTTGTTCCACTTCCATGGGGAACATGACCACAAATTAGGGTATAGTTGTCCCATAACAACAAGCTAGTTACTAAGTTCATGATGTTATCTTCTCTGCCTGAGCCAGAAGATAATTTATTTTTCTTCAAACCTTCTCGTTTGAGTCCAGGAATTATTTCTTTGTAACAATCATTATGATTTCTTGCATGCCACACACACATAATAACGACAAAAATAGAAATAGATTCATTTATCATATTCTTTGCATTTTCATGGTTACATATCAATCATAAGTCTTACCATTGTAAGTAAATCGTTATTTACTTTTGAGCGATTCAGTTCAACTTATCTGTATAAGTGCTTTTATAATCAACATTCTTTCTTGATCATGTCATTCGTCGATGTTAAAATTACTTCCTGAAATGTTAGTATAAGGAAACATTCATTGGATTCAATTGCTCAAATATTGAGTACATTAGTTCCTTAGCATTATGCATATGCTCGTTCAATTAACTTTTACATCCTCTTTGCTTCATCTTGATGTAAGCTCTTCAATATATTTAATGTATAAGAGCTATTAGTAAATAAATCACTTGGCTTAAATATATAATAAACATTATTCTGGCATTCAAATCGGAAGTTTAATTCATAACTAGAATCACTTCGTACTTCCTCCTTAGATGCAAATCATAAAATGAGTTACAGAAAAATAAGAGCAACTAGACCCAACAGGGGTCAGCTTGAGAGCTATCCATCCCTACCATCCATATCTTAATTAATATGCATATGTAAACTAAGTAGCAGTTCATGGCATTCGTACTCAGGAATTCGGGGTTGTAAAAAAATCAACAACATTAAACCCAACAATCTTCAACAGAGGTTAAGGTTCAGAGTGTACTTAAGACATTCTCCAAAGGGATAAAGACTACATCATGCATTCCAAAACAGGGTTTAAGGGACCCCAACTCAACAAGCATTAAAATACAGGAATTGCTTACTCCAGAATTACTATTATGGTATCCTCCACCGAGATTGAAGTTCAACATGCCTCAATGCAAGGATCCAACATTTTACATAGGATTTAGATGAGACGCTACAAGCATTACCACAGGAAATGAGATCAACTCTCAACACACACTCAAACAGAAAAGAGATCAAATCTGTACACGTAAGCAACAAAGGATTGGGATTATGTACTTCGCTTCTCTTCACAATGTATCGACTGAGATTCATATGAAGATCCATAGGTAAATAAACATTTACCTAGTAACTCTGTTCACAACAGAGATTAGAATTTAAACATAGATTTAAAAAGGGTTTTCTTTCCATTAAGCCGGAAAGACATTATCAAGATGCAGAGATTAATACTCTATATTAACTATGTCATACAAGAAAGTGGTAGAAGCATTATCCTGATATACAATAATACCAAAATGCAGGCGCTATGCTAGCACTAACTCTATCATACAAAGGTTATGTAAAAGAAGTAGGGGGAGGCAAATAGAGTAACAAGTTACTGTAGAGATCGAAATCGGCAGTAATGGGAAATAAGCACTTACCGAGAATTATATGTATACTGTAGTTTGGTGATCTGAAACGCTACTCTCTCCAATTCTCCCACACCTCCTTGCATAGGTTGGTTGCTTCAGAGATCGCTTTCTCCCAAGCGCCTTAGCAAAGTCCTTCTAAAAAATCTACTTCTCTTAGTTTTTCTATGAGGAAATATGATATGGACTCTTCTCCCCTTCATAAGCTTCATCCTTACCCTAACTATCAGATAGGAGACCAGAATAGGATATTTTTACACAGAGACCTAAACTCTTGGTATCTCTAGAGGAATGAGGACTGACAGTATCTATATAATGCAAAAACTAAAAACTTGCAACCTGTTATTCGGTAAATCCCACTCATCGATCTTGACGGTAGTGGAAGATCGTGGGTCTCTTTACAAGACAGATGGCTTGAAACAAAAAACATGCTGATGGTTATGTAAGATTTCACGAGCTCCACTAAGAAGACAGTTTTGCTAAAAAAACTCTCTTGATTTCTCCTCCATCCTGGAAGTACGCCCCCTTTTATCATACTCATTTACATTAAATTTTACTAGTATAACATATGTATATACAATATACATATGTATATTATAATTCCTAGTAACATAAAAGAAGTATTAATTCTTTTATGGGTAAGGTTAGGCTATCCCCTTTTTTATTATAAGTACTAAAAAATGTGAGATTTCTAGCCCATAGTTGGGTTTAGCATATGTTTCGAAACCCTTTATCTTTTTTCCATTTTTTACGTACCTATAATTAAGTAGATAGGATTTGTTTATATATATATAATTATCATGGTTCATACATTTTCATATATATGCATATTGTATTAATAGTACAACCATTTCATGCACATATATTCTTATAATATGTGTTATTTAAAAAGTGCCCCCCTATACATCTACATATATAAATATTTCTCTTCTTTTCTTATATATATATATATCTTGGAATGTATACATATAACTATATATATAGTTTAGCTAATCTCCAATAACTTTTGGTTATCACAACTTAAATTATGACATTAAATAAATCCAACTCTTTTCTTTATTTATATATATATAATAAGAGTGTAAATATATGTATCTATATAGTTTAGATGGTTTTTTTCCAAATAGAGATGGCACCTTAACTTGTTCTCTCTCTCTCTCTGTCTATATATACATATATATTTTTTCCACTGAATATAAAAGTATATTTCTATATTATATATTATGAGGAAGTAAACTTTCCTCTAATATATATATAAATTTATCATAATCAAAGTTATCATTTCACTCATTTAAATATATATATATATCATTTTTAATGATATATGAGTCTTTAATTGACTCTTTAATGTAATGAATGCCCCTCTCCTTTGCTTAGCTAGGGGTCATAGTTTAATTAGAATAAAATAGTTAACCTAGTGCTGACCATTAGGCCTTTAGAATTCTTCTCATTGCCTTTCGGCAACTAATGGTGTCTTTGGCATCCTTTTACTAGGACTTAACAGATAACTTATCTTAAGCGCTTACGACGCTTTTATGACATTTGTTTTCAAACTTATTTCCTACTAGCCATTAGATTATTTCCTCTTAGTGGATTTAGTTGTTGTCTTTTAGATGCGTCATCTCGAAGTCTCCTAAGTTAAAATAATACAAATGAGCGTAACACTAGTTTTAAGGTCCACTGGTGGGGCCTTGGCCTTGAGCTCCACACCAGGGCCTTTTACATAATTACATTTACAAAAAGTAAAAAATAATAAGGGTCAAATTTGAGGGATGTTACACCTAGTCTTAAAAATGTCACTGAACTAAGAGGGTTCATTGGGCTATGTACCTACTACCAAAAAATTTTCAAAGGATTTTCCAAGTTTACATCTCCTTTGACAGATGTCACTAAGAAAGGAGCTTTCCAGTGTACAAAAGAATCATAACAAGTGTCGAATAAAATGAAAGAGGTAATGAGCAGTTGTCCTATTCTTGCACTTCCATATTTTTCTCAACCTTTTTGTTCTTGAGTGTGATGCTTTAGGGAATGGGATTGGAGCAGTCTTGATGCAAAATAAGAATCCCTTGGCCTTTGAGAGCAGAAAATTGCAGCCACATGAAAGGTTGTATTCAGTTTATGACAAAGATATGCTAGCCATCATGCATGCGCTATTCAAGTTTAGACAATATTTGGTGGTAGGTAAGTTTATCATCAAAACTGACCACAACAATTTGAGGTACTTCTTAACCCAAAAGGAGATGAATGATAGGCAACAGAAGTGGGTAAGAAAGGTCCAAGCATTTGAATTTGATATTGAGTATAAGAAGGGTAAGATGAACATTGTAGCTGATGCACTTTCTAGAAAACCCACACGTGCATTGTTCAAATTCCAAGATGATTTAAATACAACTTGGAGTATAATATACCAAGAATCAGTTTGCTTGTGAATTATTTGATGGATTAATTCATGATGATGCTTATAAGATCCTTAATGATGTCATTTATTATAAGGATAGGATATTTATAGTTCCATAATCCATCCTAAAGAAGAATATTCTTGAAGCTTCCCATGATATACATCTAGCAGGTCATCCTGGGTTTGTGAAGACATATAGGAAGGTAAGGGAAAGATTCACATGGAAGGGGCTAAAAAAGGAAGTGGTGGAATATGTCAGGTCATGTGTGGAATCTAAAAAAAATAAAGTGGAGCACACTCATCCAGCAGGGATCCTACAACCACTCCCCATCCCAGAGAAAAAATGGGAGAGTGTATAAATGGATTTCATCACAGGACTTCCCAAGAGCCAAGGTAAAGACAGTATTTTTGTTGTGGTTTATAGGCTGACCAAATATGCACATTTTTTTTTTGTCACCACTAATATTGAAGCAAACTAAGTGGCTGAAATTTTCATCAAATAAGTTTTCAAACTTCATGGATTACCCAAGTCCATCATCAGTGGCAAGGACAGTAAGTTTACTAGCATTTTTTTGCAAGAACTGTTCAAATTAGTAGGGATAAGTTTGGACATGAGTACTAGATACCGTCCACAAAATGATGGCCAAATAGAGAGATCAAACCAATGGCTGGAAGGGTACCTAAGAAACTATGTCTCTAACAAACATAATTCATGGATCACTTGGCTCCATTTGGGGGAATTTTATTACAACACCACTTTTCATCTTTCAATTGGTATGTGTCCCTTTAAGGATCAGTATGGATATGATGCACTTACATTTTTTGTCTTGAATTTGGTGATTGTAAGACACATAAAACAAAGGATTGGCTCCAAGAGATCAATACATACTTAGGACTCTCAAGGACAACTTGCGAGTAGCACAAAATCAACAAAAAGTGCAAGCAGACAAGCATAGAGTTGAACGAGCTTTCCAAGTTGGAGATCTGGTATATTTGAGGTTGTAGCCCTATAGGAAGTCAGGATTGAAGCGTAAAGGGGATGAGAAGTTGCATCCAAGGTTCTATGGCCCCTACCAAGTTTGAAGAAAGATCAGTGAAGTGGATTATGAGCTAGAGTTTCCTCCAGGAAGTTGGATTCACAATGTGTTCCATGTGTCATGTTTGAATAGAGTAGTAGGGAAGAAATTCAAAGCTTCATCATACTTGACACCCCTTGATGATGAAGGGAATTTGGTGCTGATATCAGAGAATATTTTGGAAGTTAGAGAAAATAAATTAAGGATCAAAATCCTTAAATAATTTTTGGTGTAGTGAGAAGGACTACCTAGTGAGGATGCTACTTGGGAAGGAGAACATATCTTACAAAATCCTAGTTTGAAATTGTTTGAGGAAAAGAAATATTGGATGGGGAGGACTATCATGTCCCCCCAAAAATGAGCATTGGAACAAGTTCCTAACCCAACCAATCCCTTGGGTTTAGGAGGCAGCTGCTTAACCATGTGGTTAATTTTGGAATTCCTAGGCAATTAATTAATTAGACACTGCAATAAATTATATCCTAAGTTTAAATATGCGCATGGATTATTTATTTTATGCATTTAATGTTTTTATGTGGAATAAAAGAAGATAAGGCTCCACTTGGGCGCATAGCAGGATAAGGTTGACCAAGATAGCTTGAGGAGGAAGCAAAGAGGAAATATTCCAAAGATAAGAAAATCAAAAAGGTGGAAAAAGCTTAGAAAAAGTAGTAGAAAGCAGAAAGTAGACAAAATCATAAAAGCATGAAATCTTAGAAAAGCAGGAAATTTTAGTAAATCAGGAAAGTCAAGAAAATCCAGAAAAAAAGAAGGAAAATAAAAGGCAGAATGTGGAAAAGCAAGGAAAAGAAGACAAATCATAAAAGAAGGAAAGCAAAGCATAAAGAAAAGCAAGAAGGAAAGGTAGCTTTTCTCATCCAATCAAGTAAGGCACATTAATTGGTTTAATTTCTCCACAAGTCACACTCTCTCCATAAATAGTCCAGTTCTCACCATATTCACATCTTTTGTCAGTTTGAAGAATTGTATGAGATCATTTTTTCCTCAAAGACTTGGGAGGTGTGCCCCTGGTCAAGGTTGGGAGATGTGCCCCAGATTCATGTGAGAGAATGATTGAATTCATCCATTATCACTAATATTATTTGCAGGTCCTATAGCTGAAATCATCTCAGGTCGAAATAATCTCAGAGCCATTCATTGATTTCTTGCATTGTAATGTTTAGTAGGAATGGAGAGAATGTTTTGTAATGATATGAGGGGAATATTGGAACACATATGATGTATTAACAGTTAATTTAATCCTCTAATATCAGTCATCTTGAATATAATTGAAGAACTCATATTTCTCCACCCTTCCTAGATTTAGCTAGAATTTGACTAGTTTCCAGTTTACAAGTAATAATTGCATGATAATGTATCCAAATGAAGTAATTATTATTCTTGGAGATCAATAAGATTCCAAAAATGACATACCATGCTTCATATCAGAAATACGTGAGCCTTTAAAGCTTGTTTGTAAATCCTGAATTCACACTAGCTGAGATGTCCTAGAAGGCAATTTTATGTATGTTTTTGTGAGACTTGCTCATATATATTTGAAACTTTATTAAATGATGTTTTAATTTTAAATGGATTTTATTAATTTATATTTAAACTATGTAAGCTCAGAAGAACCCATCCCCAGCTTTCAGTTAAATATCTCTCCCATGCTAGTCTGCATATGATGAGTGGCCCAAGAGCGTTGGAGTAAATTGCAACTTTCTTCTCTTGAAACATAGATGGACTTCGTAATTTTTGAAGAGGTATAAGACCACATCAGAACCTTCCATCCTTTTGTAGCCTCTGATATTGTCCATTCCCAGTAATTCTAGCTTCCCCGGCCATTGTTTTAATTAAATTAGAGAAGAAAGTAGTTTTTGTATCACTGAAATAAGTTTGTACATTACACAAAAAGACTAATACACCCCCTATACAACTCACAAATACCCTCACAAACATGTAACACATGGCCCCTTCAACCCCTAACACTCCCCCTCCTAATCCTCCCCTAACCCCTATATTTTGTTTAAAGAATACATATTTGGAATCTCCAAAAACAGTGTTATATATGTGTTAGCACTTGATTTTTGCAATAGGGATATGGAGGTGGAATAAAGGGATAGCCCTAAGTCCATAGTCCGAAGGAAATAATACAAAGGGTAGCCATCACTCTGGTTTCCACCGTAGGATGGGCGCTCAAGGTAGATCAATGACCCTCGTTGATGATCGCATGGATGAGGCACGCAGGGAATAGTCATAAGGGCAGTTGCAACGGTGAAGACCGCCGGACAGGTGGCAGCTAGAGGAGATGTCATGAGGAGGATAGACAATAAGCAGTATCGGTTCAATAAGCGTGCGATACTACCAAAACATAAAGGTAAATCTCTGGCCACGTGGACGATTCAGGGAGGCAAAGTAATATCCTACGGTCGAGGTTAAGGGTCCCACCATGGTAGGTGCAATGTGACAAGATAAACGGAGTAGATTACCCTAGGAGGATCTATGGTCCTTGACGATCATCGCATCAGGAAGTTTCCTGCTAGATAGAGGAAGGAGTGGTTGCGATGAGTGGGACCCATTCGACAGATGTCGACACCGGGGCCCATCGCATGATGGAACGATAGTGTTGGAAACCACTTAGGTGAATGTGACATGGTTTTCAGGGACACGTGATTCCAAATGAACGATGCTGATCAACGTGGGAGGAATTATCCGACTGTCGATAGATGAGGGTTGTCAAACCAGTGGTTAAAGTGGAGGCTGGATATGACGACGGAGATCAGCACGTGAGAGATCAACGGTTGGGATTGATGGGATGCTAATAGATGAGCCCGAAGGATAGGTGAACACATTTTATAGCATTTGACGGGTAAAGTTGACATTTTTAATTTTCTAGGGCCTGTGTGGGCCAAGGATTTCTAGTTGCAGTTAGGTCGAAGCAGACAACGTATTTTGTCGCCAGGGAGGCCGAAGAGGGGCTAGTCTCTGGAAATATTTAGGAATGCAAGTTGTTCTGTGAGGTAGGGCTTTCATCTTGGTGCAGTAGTTCGGCGTCTAGCCACCCAAATGAGTAGAAGCCTGAAGGTCCTACTTGCATAACCAGATGCGGGAGGTTCCCGTGGTCCTGTATTTTGTTCGGCTCTGACTGGACCAGTCTGTTTCGTGCTTGTTGCATGAAGCCCCATATATTTGAGTATGGAGGTCTCCCTGGAGATTTCGGTCATCGCCTTGTTTTTCCAAAGTCCATCAGAGAATCGGCAGACCTCCTTAACCGCCCGTTTTGGGTTTGTCCTCAACAGTGAGGATAGCTCCCCTGCCCTACTGATCATTCAAAGTAAATGCTGGTCTGCCCGAAGTTGAATGTGGGTCAATACCAGGCCTCAGTTTGGGATAGTTTCTAACCAAAGGTATCCACCCACAGGAGACAGGTTTCTCCGGTACTAGTGACTTCAGGCCTCGACCCCAGCTGGGGGAAGAAGACCGAGGGGAGTAAGCAGGGAAGACATCTCTCCCAGCCATATGGGTGCGAAGGTGGGGTTCTCAAGGAATTACAAACATGCTAAAGAAGGGCTCGAAAGTTAGTGGAGGCAGTCGGCTAGGAGAGCATCTCCGGAGATCAATTTTGGTTCTTTCCTATCTAGCGGCCAGCTGGGGCAGTTACCGTGCTATTTTTTGCCTTCTTTGGTAAAAATGTTTGTAAAAGAAAAAGGGCTGGAGCAGTAGGTGATAGAGGTGCAGACTAGAGGAAGGTCACTTCTGGGGACCGTTAGGTGGCCTAAATGGATGTGAGGGTGATGTGACCCACGTCTTTCGGCATATGGGGGAGAAGTGAGGTGAAATGTTGTGACATAGACAAGGCCAGAAGGATAAGCAGCTTAAAAGAATCTTTTCTGCTGTCACAATGATTGTCGATGCGATGGAGGCCACCTCAGTGTCATCATCTACTCCGCTATCTATCTGGAGATATTTTCCAAGCGTGTTTCAGGTCAGCTCAGACTCAGGGCATCATTACTACTTAATTGGGTGGTCCGATCAAGTTATCATGGCGACTATGGCCACACGTAACCGCTGTCATCATCACAACAGTTATGGATATGGTTTTTTCGTCAGCTGTGCGAGATCGATATATAGAAAGGATGGTACAACTGGTAGCTGGGGGCATCTTTCAGTTTGGATTGGATCATGGAAGAGGAGCGAGAGTCCGGAGTGGTGTTCATGCCCGAACAGGCATGGTCTGAGGTGGAAGGAGAACATGCTCCTTTATCTCCTGTAATGTTCAACCACGTGGATTCCATCTCCGATAGTGAAGGTGAGGAGCCCGAAAAGTGACAGTTCCCAAAAGAGTTCGGCATCAGAGAAAAGAGGAGATTTCGAAAGAAGAGGGGGACATCCAACAAGACACAGTGATCATCCATGATCTCATGCTCCCTACTGAAGAAATGACACCTCCTCCACCAGCTGGAGAAGCGCAGGAGGACATCTCTCTGAAGGTAGAAGACTTCTTTGATTCGCAAGGCCGTTTGAAGACTTCGGAGTAAGGTGGTGCCTTGTTCATAATATTTTTGTTTCCCGTTTTAGTCAATCTGTTTTGAACTAGACACATATGTAATATTCCAAATTTGGGGCTGTCAAGGTGGCAACGTAATTTTGTTTGTTTCCCAAGGACGAATTCAAGGCCAAGAACCTATAAAAGCTTTGTAATAGAATAATTAAGGGTTGGAAAGTCATTCATCTAAGGCCTGAGGGGTGAGCCTCGTTTTGAGAATTTCATATTAATACAATGTGCAGTGCCTATGGTAGACTATTTTGCAGAGATTCCTGTGTCATTCTAACTTGTAGTCAGTTTTTCCCTTTTTCTCAATGTGCATGTGTTTCTTGTTATGCCTTTACATTATGTTTTCTATTTCATGTCCAAGATCAGTGTATAATAGTTTGGAATCCTTGGAAACACACTCCGACTATTATCTTAGATGTTCACAAAATATTTCTACTAAAGTTGATATTGAATTCATCTTTGTTCGATGCTCATATCAACGGACTGTTCTTATTTTCTTCTTTTACCACCAGAAAATATCTTTACGACGACAAGCGAGTGGCTACCTTGCCTTTGTTAGAGTAGTCCTTACTATGGCATTGTTATCTGATTTATGTGTAATATCTTGACTCCATCACCCAATTGTTTTTCCTTGTGATTATCCCTCCAACATTTCCTCACACTTTGTCCCATCAGAAATCTTACCTTCTGTTAATAGTTTAATTGAATATTTTTTGATTAAGGAAGGCTGGTCTGTTTGTTCATTGTTGACGCCTTTGAATATTTCCAGTCTTTCAGAGATTTATAGAGAGAGCCCTCTCCGACTATGCTGGGTTAGTAGCATTAGTCCAAAGTTGGTTAGTGGTTACCCCGAGTTTCCCTCTCCTGCAACCCAGGAGAGAAAGATTTACATGTGAAGCAATTCATTGAGAGAAAGATTTCCAAACGGTGAATGCTACATGAATTTGAATAATGCATACATAGTCACAAACTCACCCGTTGTAGGACATTGTCCTTGATCATGGATGACCACATTTCCATTACACGGACAAAAACCGCTTGTCCTTGTAGTCTGTAGGGATTTCCTTTTCTTTCGGGGAAGTTTAGAAACAAAATCTATGTCTTCAAAAGAAGATTTACATTATGATGTACCATACATCTAATTTGAAATATATATATCACGAAATATAATGTGATAATACATTTTCTATTTATCATTCACTTAAATACTCCAAACCTAATTTGATTGATATTCATTAATATGTTAAGTTTTTAAATATTCCCATCCTTTTAGCTATGTTAAGTTTTTAAATATTTTTACTCGGTTTCGAAATAGCTTCTCCAAAAATACGTCGTTGGAAACTTGGACCTATTTCTGACCATTTTCGATGACTATGTAGGTCGCGAACAACACGAGAGATAATCAGCAGCTGAAGATTCCAATGACTTTGTTGGCCTGTCCCTGAAGGGATCGACGAAATCAACTTCACAAATATCCTATCATCAACTTTGCTGCGATATATAATTCCCACAGATGCAAACGTCGAAATATATAGGGAATTATTTATGTGTTGCAAAACATTGTAATTAGCTTAACGAATTATCATGTCAGGAAAGATGGACATGGGTTCTGTTGGAATAATGTAGAAATGATAGGCAGGCTGATTGGGATTGGGTTGATGTGTACTTTCTATATTCAGTATCTAGAGGTTTGAGATCCACACTTCATGGATCTATTGTTTGGTTTGTTGTGACTATCTACACCTATATATTGTAATTTAATTTCAATAGTTAATTGAATTGGTTTGACCATTCTTTTGTGTATGAGAGCAAGCTTTTGTGCTCTGCTCCTCCTTGCCTCTGTGTGTGTGTGTTAATTTGGTATCAGAGCCCATAGTGTCCTATTGGTGTGAAGAGCCCATTGCGGCCTGTTGTGGGAGCCAGCTATTGCTATGATTTTTCTTTGGGTTGGGAAATCCATGAGGAATGTGTGAAGAGCCCATAGTGGTGTGAAGAGGTTGAGTGGCCTGTTGTGCGAGCCGTTGTTGAAATTATCCAAGCCCATTGTGGCCTGTGGCGTGAAGAGCCCCCATGGTCGCCGTTGTGAGAACTCAGATCCTCACTGAAGGAAGCTGCCGATTTGTGAGGCCGTCAGCCAGACTATAAAAGACTGTGCTTTGTGAGAGAGATACACTTACTACAGCGTGAAATAGGAGAGACCCACTAAGAGAGGGATGCATCACTGTGGAAGAGTAACCCGCACTGACAGAAGAGGACATCGCTCGGCCTGGAAGGAGCCATTGAGAGAGAGAGGCCTCGAGCTATTGAAGCCATGAAAGAGACCCTAAGACAGCCGCGTAGAGGGCCGATTCACCATGGTGTGAAGTTGCCTGTGTGTGCTTCTTGATCAACACATGCTGCTACAGCCTGTGAAAGAAAAAGGGTGTGCCATTGAATTCAAAACATAGCCATCACCGTTGACATCATAGCTGACACATCACTGATAAATGCCGATTGGTGAGATTCTTGAAGACGGTGGATAAATTTTTGGTGAAAACTATTTGTTTTTCCCGTGAACTCAGACTACTGCGAGTACCAAGTCTGCTAGGGCGCAGTACCCCTGAACTACCGCGGGTTCATACACTACAAGGGCGCGGTACTCTGTGGGCACGATAACACCACAGTACCGTGAGTTGACATGCTGATAGGGCGTGGTACTTCAGTCGTGGCCTTATGCGCTTTTCTTAAATCGAAACTACCGCGTGGTTGCTGGCCAGTTGAGAGCAGTATTGCATTCTATGGCTGCTGTAAAGGTACTCGAATTTTTTTTTATTTGATTAGTCGTGCATTCTCTCCCTAAGACTAGGTGCAATGGCTGCCGCCGCTCAATAGCAGTTGGTTGATACATACATCAATGAGGCCTCCAAATTGAATGGAGAGAACTATGTCAACTGGAAATTCAAGTTGCAGACTGTCCTTGAATTATTTGGTGGATGGACGATTGTGAATGGCACTGAGTTGAAGCCTGCAGATCCAGCGCTCCTTCCCAATTGGAACAATAGGGAAGCCAAAGCCAAGGTAACTCTGCGAATGTCTGTGTAAGATAATATCATCCCTCACATCAGAAACTGTGACACATCTAAAAATACATGGGATATGCTCAAAAGTCTATATAAAATCACTGATGCAAATTGGATCTTGTTTCTGGAGACCAAACTGTTGTCAGTCAAGATGGAATCAAACGAAGGGGTAAGTAAATTTATTTCTCACATCAAAGTGTTTATTTCAACACTTGCAGCGAGAGAAAAACCCCCAAATTTTGTAGAACTCACAGGTATTCTTCTTCAAGAAGAAGAAAGGATGAAGAACTTTGAACTCGATGCTCAGGGTTCAGATCTTGCACTAATGGCAAGAGGTCAATATATGCACAGAGGAAAACCATGGGGCAGACCATGGAATGGAGACAGAGGCAACTCATGGAACGGAGATAGAGGCAAACCCTGGAATGGAAACAGAGGCAACTCATGGAACCGAGATAGAGGAAAATTGTGGAATGGAGACAGAGGAAAATTTCACTCGAAACAGAAAGGTATGGCTCGGACTGATGATTTTAGAAATAATATAGATGGTCATTATTGGGACAAACCAGGACACCTCAATAGAAATCATTACTACAATGAAAGTCACAATGCAAATCACAATGGGAATTTTGCAAACACAGAAACTCCAGAAATTGATGAATTTAGAAATCTGAGATTATTTATTTCTGAGGATGCTCTATCTGCTGAGACAGATGATAAGAATGCATGGTTCATAGATTCAGGTGCATCTGCACATATGTCTTGTAGGAGAGAATGGTTCGATGAATACACTGAAAAGCTTAATGACACTCACATCTATTTAGGTGATAATAGGTCACTCAAGGTTCAAGGTTATGGAATAGTGAAGGTGAAATTATCTAATGGTGAATTGAAGCAGATACATAATGTTATGTATGTCCCTAGTATTAAAAAGAATCTCATCTCTCTTTCAACCATAACCGATTATGACCTAAAGGTAGAATTTGGCAAGTACCAGTGTCATGTCAAAGACATTCGAGACCACTACAAGACTGTTGCTATAGGTTCAAGATGTGGAGGACTATATAAGATGGATGTGTGCAAAGACAGTCATCTAGCCCTGGCATCCACCATTATCACCACGGAGGAAATCTGGCATCAAAGGTATGGCCATATCAATCATCATGATCTTATACTGCTTCAGAATAAATCTATGGTTGAGGGACTGCCTGTAATAAGGAATGTGCATTTAGAATGTAGTGCTTGTGCACTTGGTAAACAACAACGAGATGCATTCCAAATACATCAAGAAAAGAAGCAAACTGATCTGCTTGAATTAATCCTCACAAATGTATGCAGACCTATGCAGACTAAATCATTAGGAGGTGCATCATATTTTCTAACATTTATTGATGATAGATCTAGATACACATGGGTCTATTTTATAAGAAGAAAAGGATACATCTTCGAATATTTCAAGGAGTTCAGAATGATGATCGAAAAGAAAACAGGAAAATGCATTCAAATTCTCAGATCAGACAATGGAGGTGAATATGTGTCTGGAGCTTTCAAGAAAAACTGTAAGGAGAATGGAATCCAACAACAATTTACAGTATCACACACCCTTCAGCAAAACGAGGTAGCTGAGCGAAAGAATAGGACACTAGTTGAATGTGCTCGCATCATGCTCCAAGGTAAGAACATGTCGAATGGTTTTATGGGCTGAAGCTGTTAATACTACTGTATATTTGAAAAATAGAAGTCCAACAAAGAAACTAGACCTACAAACACTATTTGAGGTTCTTCATGGATATAAACCTGAAGTTAAGCATCTACGAATTTTTGGTTGTAAAGCTTTTGCACATATACCAAAAGATGATAGAAGGAAACTAGATGCTAAATCCTTTGAATGTATCTTTGTTGGAGATTACAATGATCATAAAGCTTATAAGCTATTTCATCTTAGCTCTCATAAGTTAATTGCAAGCAGAGATGTGGTATTCCGTGAACATGCAGATACAAGTGATAAATTTGACCAAGGGAAGATTCTTGCTAACAATGATGAATATGTTAAATTAAACCCTATAGTTCAAGAGCATGAATTGGATCAGCCACAACAGAAGGAGCAGGGACAAAGTCAAAGCGGCAGAAGTAGTGAAAGCAGCATGAGAACTTATTCTATCAGTTCAGATGATGAGGCAGCAGAAAGCAGAAGGATGATGGATGGAACCCCTATAGGTAATGTAGTCCTAAGAAGGTCATCAAGACAGATTCGTCCTCCTTCAAGGTATGATGACTATGCTTTAATGACCAATGCAATGAATGAACCAATAAATTATAAACAAGCCAAAGATAAAGAAGAATGGGTTGAAGCTAGGAATGAAGAATATAACTCTATTATGAAGAATCAGACTTGGCAATGAACAAAGTTACCAGAGAACAAAACACCCATAGGATGTAAATGGTTGTTTAAACATAAGCTTAAATTAGATGGTAGTATTGACAGATTTAAAGCAAGACTAGTTGCAAAAGGTTATGCTCAACAGGAGGGAATTGACTTTGAGGAAAATTTTGAACCAGTAGCAAAACTAAACACAATTAGAATTCTGGTTGCATTAGCTACAGTTCATAATTGGAATATCCATCAATTAGATGTAAAATCTGCTTTCTTAAATGGTGAACTTAAAGAAGAAGTGTACTTAGTCCAGCCTGAAGGCTTTGTGCAGAAAGGGTAGGAGCATCTTGTATGTAAGTTAAAGAAAGCTATCTATGGATTGAAATAGGCCCCTAGGTCATGGTACATAAAGATTGATACCTTCTTTAATCAAAAAGGTTTTGTGAAAAGCCAAAATGATCCTAATCTTTATGTGAAGAAAGATAAGGAAGGAAATGTTTGCCTAATATCTTTATATGTCGATGATCTCGTCATTACAGGAAATGCATGTAAGTTGATAGCAGAAATCAAAAATCATTTATCACAAGAATTTGAAATGAAAGACCTTGGTAAACTTCACTATTGTTTGGGACTTGAAGTTTGGAAAGAATCTGGTAAGACTATGATCACTCAAAGTAAGTATGTGAAGGAAATATTGAACAGATTCAATATGAGTGATTGCAAAGTATCAGTAATTCCTTTAGAACAGAATGTAAAGCTATACATTCAAGATGGAACAAAAGATGTAGATGGTACTTTGTATCAACAATTGGTGGGAAGTCTGAATTATCTTACTACTACAAGGCCAGATATATCATATGCATTCAGTATCCTTATCCAATTCATGGCTAAGCCAAATGAAAGCCATTGGAAGGCTGCAAAGAAGGTCCTTAGATATCTGAAAGGGACAACGAACTTTGGCATTTTATATACTGATAAGTTTGATGTTCAATTGACAGGATTTTCTGACTCTGATTGGGCAGGAAACGTTGATCACAGAAGGTCTACTACAGGATATGCATTCAACATTCGATCTGGGGTCGTATCATGGAGCAGCAAGAAACAACCAACTGTTTCTCTATCATCCACAGAAGCTGAATATAAAGCTATGTCCAGTGCTACATGTGAAGTTGTCTGGTTGAGGAGGATTCTTGAAGATGTTGGAGAAAAGCAAAGAGAACCCACAAAAGTACATTGTGACAATCAAAGTGCAGTCAAGATGGCACACAACCCAATTTATCATGCAAGGACAAAACACATTGAGCTGCAACATCACTTTGTTAGAGAAAATATTGAAGCTAAGGAAATTAAACTTCTGTATTGTAACACAAGTGATAATGTCACTGATATATTTACAAAACTTGTTGGCAGGATTAACTTTGATATCCTTAGGCAGAAATTAAGTGTTATAGAAAACCCATTTCTACATTAAGGGGGTATGTTGGAATAATGTAGAAATGATAGGCAGGTTGATTGGGATTGGGTTGATGTGTACTTTCTATATTCAGTATCTAGAGGTTTGAGATCCACACTTCATGGATTTATGGTTTGGTTTGTTGTGACTATCTACACCTATATATTGTAATTTCATTTCAATAGTTAATTGAATTGGTTTGACCATTCCTTTGTGTATGAGAGTGATCCTTTGTGCTCTGCTCCTCCTTGCCTCTCCGTGTGTGTGTTAATTGGTTCTACGAGATACAAAGCTTTCAGCGACTAAGTTAATGTTAATAAGAAAATACCCCTTACAGATCAATTCCAATAAAAACATATATAAACCTGCAATTGCAATTCATTATCAAGGGAACCAAGTTTAGTTTATGATGTAAAATATAAAGATTGTACTCCAGAAATCTGCAAAATAAGACAACCGTGGCTCAATTTAAAATTTTAAAATGTTACTTTAAAAATTGCAGATTGCAAGGTCCATAGGGTTAATCCACATAGACATGATTTTTTAGTTTTTAAATTCAGAGAAATCGATGGCAAAAGAGTTTGTTAAAAATTAAATGGAATAATTATATTAATAAGTGTTTATATCTTAGAATTTGGGGTGTGAACTATCATCTATGCTTTTCCTAGATTGAAATGGAATAGAATTATGTTTTTCCTAGATTAAAATAAAATGGAATTAGTACGGTACACATTAGTCACAAGTTAACTAGCTATATGGATAAATAATTTATTTTCTTTCTCAATATCTTAAATATGTAACGTTTAAGCTTTTATGATTTACATATCATTTATCAACGGTTTGCCATTTTCAAACTTCTTTTATCGGTTCGCGCATGTCTTCCTCGTGTTTTCAACAGCGACATTCCATGTTTTTAATATATTGTTATATGCACATATCTACGCCATTTCGTGGAAAATACATGCCGATCAGCGTGCTTCATTGTACTCCAAGCAACGTGATTCATTGTACTCAGCGACCTCATGCAGATGAATTTTTACAAAAAGCTGAACGTGACAATGATTTGAATGATGCATACACAGTCACAATTTCACCTTCATGCATCATGGAGCACCACATTTCCATTCTACGGTCAACGACTACCGGCTTTTTTTTTCGAGTTGTCCAAAGGAAACGATTTGAACACTCTTTTTTCTTTTTGTGTTCGTTTTTGGATTATAGAAAAAAAGTCTATAAGAGTTGTTGAAAATCAATAAGAGTAGTTGGAATGGTAGATATAAAGTGTTTATGTGTAAAATGAATAAGAGTTGCTAAAAGGTAGATATAAAGTGTTCATCTGCAAAAATCAATATCTAGTTGTTGGAATGGTAGATATAAACTGCTGATACTATAATTCAGATTCAGATGCATCAATTTAAATGCATCAAAAGTATTTTATAGTAGTTCAATCAATTTTTAAAGTATATAATATATAAAATGTTATTTTTAAAATAGATGAACCTTGTTGAAATTGTAGATATAAAATGTTTGTGTACAAAGTGCATAAAATGGATAAATAGTTATTGAAACGGTAGATATAAAGTATTTATACTAGATTCAAATACATAATGCTATTTTTTCAATCTATAATAAATATCATAAGACATCTCCTTTTCTTCTTTCTCCCTATCCTCCCATCTGTATAGATTTTCAAGTCATTCTTTTTGAAAAGTATAAAAATGAAACCATGTTTCAACATATAGCTTTTATATTGGAAAAACCTCCTATCAATTATTAAGATCTAATAAATAAATAAATATTTTTGTTGTCAAATTTATGTGGTGGTTAGTTTTAGATGATTTCCATATCAGGATCCATCATGAGGATACAATATCAAATGTGAAGAACATGAGAACTAAGATATTAATATAAAAGACGTGGAGATAAAAGGATAAGTTATAATCAGCTCATGTGAAAAAGCTAGAGTTTATTTGGTAAAGAAATTAGGGTTTATAATGAGATCACAGTAAATAAATAAATATATATATATATATAGTGAAAGTTCATTAGTCGGCCTTAATGAGATCATAGTTGTTGGTAGTCCAACTAGAACCAATGAGACTCAAATAGTAGTTTGAAGGCCTTGACCTAAACATTGGGGTGATATAAATAGTTTTTTAAAACTGTTATTATAAAGTAAAAGGTGTGGTTAATGTTTGAGCATAAATTCAAATTAATGGAATATTTACTATTTAGTATTCATAAAACTAGTTCTCTTCTATCTAAATTATATGGAACTATATGTAAATTATATGGAATTATTTTATAAAAAAGATAAATATATCATTAGAATAAGTTCTAAAAATTATGCTCGTATTACTAACTATCAACCAACCATAAAGCCTTTGGTTACTCTTAGCATTATAAAGGAATGCCAAAGTACTAAAATCATTATCTTCTCTTCATTATTGAATTAGGGAAGATTTTAATAGAGTGCCTAAAAATAACCATTAAAATAAAGTTGAGAGTTGTTGTTATATAAAGTTGAGAGTTGTTGTTATATAAGGGTAGTTGAGAGTTGTTTGTTATATAAGGGTTAGTAAAAAGAAATTAATTCTAATGTAAAGATTAAGCAAGGTTGTCTCTACTTTCCTACTTTTTTTTATAATAATTGCATTTTTTTTAGTGATTAAAGAGAAAGTTTTAAGAATTGATATTTATCTTGATATTTTTGTAGAAATATTCAAATTTAAAAAAAAAAAATTATTAATTTTCTAGAAATTTTTTATGATATTCTCAAATATCTATGTCCTAGTACTAGTCTCTCTATGACAACCTATAAAGTAACCTATAAAGTATTACAATCAAATCTAATATAAGATCACTTCTAATAATTTATAGGAAGACAATAACAATTTGGAGGAAGTTATATCATACAAGTATCTTGGAGTTTCCTTATTGTAAAATATTAAGTCGAACTATATAACATTGAGAAAAATATTAATGGAAGCTCGACATCCTATTTTTGTACGAAGCGTCTAGACTATGTATGAGAAATGAATGCTCTAGTCATACTGGATAGAAGAGTTCTTTGTCACATTGTTTTATACCTTTTTGAGAGAGGAGACTAACTTTATGAAAAAGTTCATTAAAGAGTTCTTGTTTATTTTTTTCAAACACTTTAAATATGAAAACACCGACAGGCATGAATAGATCCGGTCTCGATATAAAATCCATGAATCAGTATTTTATCGAGCAATCTTCTATATTGTCTTCAAGATCGTTAAAAAAAGAAGAAAGTGTTGAGATTCCCTTCCATGGACTCATAAAATTACACACGGAAAGACCCTTTTTCAGGCCGGACTCCTCATTTTTCAGGTTCATTAAAAAATATGTTAAGGGACTCGTCACTGGGTTAGCTATATCGAGCATGATTTTATCTCTTTTTTAAGCTCATTAAAAAATGAAGAAGGTACTTAAAAAGAGAAAAGGGAAGGGAATGATCTAAAAATGTATTTTGATATAATGGCAACAAGTCAACTATGTCCTTGAACAAAACATGTATTTTGAGTCTATCAAACAAGTTGGGTTATATTTTTGGAATTAGTATCAACCTAATCTCAGAGTTATTACTCCACTGGTTGGTTACTCTTCCAATCATATGGATAATCTGTTAATGTCTTCTACATTGTGGATTTATATCATTGTTCTCATTGCATTCAAAGTTTCCTAAGTCACGATTATGTTGTGCTCATTGTTCAAGGATAGAACCTATGAAAGCCATTCTGTAGTTTCCTTGACCTCATGTGTCGGCCATTCCTGGTGTCACTATGTTTCATCGTGCTCTTGGTCCTGCTCGAAATCATATCATTCCTTGATTGTTCCTCATGTTGGATGATGGAGAATTCCTTAAGGCCTCCCTTCCAACAGGATTCTTCCCACCAAATTCAGCTCATCTTGATCTGGGAGTGAAGTTTAGATTTTCAGTAGTACCTTGTTGATTGCAGTCATTAGTGGAAATTTCTCTCGCTATCGAGTTATGAGAATACATCATTGTCTCTTACTCGATGGATTCTTCAATTCTTAGAATCAAAGAACATCTATTAACACCTATTAGAATGTACTACGTACCTTAGGGCCCATTTTCATTATGGGTGGGATAACTTGTGCTTGTTAATGGTATACATTAATGACTGGTAATCAAATGGTATCCTCCATGTTCAACGTCAACTCATTTATTCACATGGTTAGGATTTGTACTTTTAGGCGATTTGGATTGAGGACCTTGGGCCTATAGTAGCATCATCATATTTTGTTATTTCACAAGTTGCGTAAGACTAAGCGATACTCCTTTTGGATCTTGATAAGACATAGATCCACTTTGTTCAATGTGGCTATGATCTCCAGTTTTGACATAGATCCACCTTTGTATTTATGTGCCTATGTTCATGTTTATGTATTTCTCATGGATACATGATTGTATTCTTATGGCCATGATATATGCTTCAGCTATACATATGTAGTGTATCACCATCGCATCATTCTAGTGGTCATGTTCTATCATTTGAACATGGATATTTATCTTGGGAATAAGATTGTCTGACACTTTCCTCTGTTTGAGGTACTTGATTGAGCTTACGATTCTTGAGTCCTTTGGTTTTCTTGACTCTATAACCCAACCTCTCATTATTTATAATGTATTTTAGCCATCATGTTCCCTTCTCACCTCATACATGAGAATGCATATGTTCTAACCAAAGTTGGCACTTCTCCATCCATGAAGAAATGCTCTCATGACAACACTTCATGAAGCTATCGTCGATCACACAAAAGGACACTATGGAGGGAAGAGTTGTATTTGGGAGCTCAGTTGTGTGGCCTTAACTTATTCATTGATTATCTAGCTGTTAAGGAGCTTCTGACCATATTTGGAGACCAAAACACCCCCTGAAAAATCCCTCAAAATGGCATTTTTTTCCCATATTTTCACTCACGCACAAGTTCCACATGGCTCACCTGCGTGTGGTGCACACCTTTCCCCTTATCTCACCAATGTGTGCCTTGAAAAATGCCAACAAATATAAAAAACCTTGAAATTAGGGCAGGTTTGGTGGTTTTGGAAACCTACTCCTTGGTTACAACCGCTCCCTCCTTGACCCAACTATCTCCTTCCAGTATAAAAGAAAGGGATATGGGCCATGAAGAGGACTCTTAGTCCAAGTAATGTTATAGTAGATAAATTATCACTCCCTTCCCAATCATGTGTGCCTAGATACTACCAAACCCTAATACATGTGATCTGGGGTTGGGATTCTTGGAGAAGAGAAGTAGGAGATCATGAATCAAAGGTTTTGTGAGGTGCTTTAATAGAATAAAGTTAAATTTGTACTTGATTCATTCATTAATGAAAGAGTAGACATATTTCCCTTTCCAAACAACTCTTTTTATGCTTCTATCAGATTTGGTTATTTGTTGATGTTCATTAGATAAATTTTTTATCTTTTGTTTGAATTTGAATCATTTATTTGTATCCAAATATGTTTGAGGAAGGTTTTTGAATTGGTTTTGCAAGTTCTTTTATTGGAGATCAATTGAAAAGCTCAAGGATAACAAAGAGAAGGCTAGGATCAACCTTCAGAAGTAAGGTACATGCCCCCTTAATTTCCAAACTCTTTGTTTACTTTGCTTGTTGCAGAACCCTAGCTATTTGATTTTTCAACCCTGGTATGTTGGTGACCTGAGCCCCGTCATAGGATGATTTTCCTAACAACACCTAGCATAGAAGGAGTTTTCTTGTGATTGGTATGGAATAAGAGATTCTATTGTAAAGGGATAAAAGACATAGCTTGCTACATAAAGAAAAACATGTTTTGTCATATTAGGATTCACAAAAATTGTCCTTCAATCATTACATGTGGATAGAGATTTTAGACATCAATGCTAAATAGATTCATATAGCAATATATGCTATTTTGCGCCTATTAATTCTATTCTTTATAAAAATAACACTCTAGATAAAAAAAAATCCTTATAATTGCTTGGAACACGATATTTCCATCTGAGGAAATGAATGCAATATCCACTTGCTACGAGAACTTAATGGTAGAAAAGAAATTAACCAAGCTATTATCATCAACAATGATTCTAAAATGATTGTAATGTGAACGCTCTACGGCTAGAGGATGACCTTTCCTTATCTAGTAGATACAAAAGAAACTCTGAAGAATTGGTTGAGAATTTGTTTGGTATTGAGCTAATCAAGATTTGTAGTTCTTAAGATCTAATAACTTGCAATAGTCTTATGAAGCGGATGGAATCCAACTAGATGACTTGTATACATAGTTTGGGTAGTAGTGTCATAGATTATGTGATACATTTTATCCCCATGTGATATTTAATAGGGGGAGGTGAGGATCAAAGAAGTTCTTTGAGCCTCACCTCTCAAACCAAAATGCTAAATAATCTCATAAATAAATAATCTCACCATAGAACACAAAATATGGAAGGAAAAATAAAGTGATTTTGATTATAAGGCTCAATTCCTTTATATAAGATTATAATAGGTCTAGTTGGACTTTCTCAGAAGGAGCTTATTAATGAATCTCATTATTTACTAATAGAGACCTAGCTAACTAGTGGAGTGCAATAATGGAGAGGTGGGTCTCTCCTTGACCCACATGGGATACTAGTTAGCCTAATTCCTCCCAGTTTAAGTTGGAAAGCGTCCCTACTTTCTTCCTCGTGGTTTAAGTGTGAGAACACTCAAACCAAGCCTTGAAAGATTATTAAATTGAAATGATGTTTGTAGAGAGAACTGGGAGCTAATATGACAGGAGGCATTAGTGTTGGCTGGTGAGTACATAGAGGAGTGATTTATTACACAAGGGAGAAGGTGGGGTGTGGAGATAGTCTAGATGTTTCTCTAAGATATGATGAATTTAAGCAGGTGCCTACATAGACTAGGTGGGAGGGCACATTGCCAAAGGAACCGAGACTGAATGATGTTGTTGAGAGAGGTGTAACTGATTATGTTTCTATTAATGATTTTATGACATATTTTTAGTTTCATATCTAGTTCGATGCACATTCATAGCTTTCTAGTCGATATCCATTTGACTCAGTTCATTCTTCGATCCGCGATGTCGATTTCACCATATTAGGATCATATCTTTCTTTCGATTCTTATATCGGGTTTAAGATTTATTTTTCCATACCTTCCAATGTTGATCAGATCTGATATTCATTTTTGGTTGATTAAATCCACCACTTCGGGATGAGCACTATGGGAAGGTGTCGTCGTTTAATTTTTCTCTCGACATTTCTTTTTAATATCATTACTCCGATGCTATGGACCTGACATGTATCATCAATTGTGTTCTAATTCATTTATAGGCATGTCATTGAAGAACGACATTGTCGAAATCATTATTTTGTTATTGCGACCTTCTCAATGTTCCAATCCTAATATTTGCATGGCCGATGTTGTGAATCCAAAACTATTTTCATGATGTTCTCTTAATTGATCCTTTGGGTCCACTTTTTTCAATTTGACTTGACATGGTCTGTCTCGATGTTGGTTGAATCGCTGGTTTGATTTCTTCAATGATTGAGTATTTGTATCATTGGGTTGATTATTTTATCACACCTTTTGGATCGTTATTGATTATCCTACATGCACTTCCTCCATTTCATGCTGGTTGTGTCACACATGAATTTGCTCTTGAGTATTTTCTTGAGACGGTTTCATGCTCATGCTCAAGGTGGGATACCATGCTATTCTTGACACTCTTTACTTAGCTTTGGTCTTCATTGCATAAGCTAATTATTTGAGATGATGGCTGGTTATTACCTTCATTCATTTTTTGAGGTTTTTTTATTGACTATTTAGTTTTCATTTTATGATTATGGATTCTACATTAGTTTGATATTTGAACTTGATTAAGATATGATTGAGTCTTATTTTTATTTTTGGATGTTTAGAACCATAATATTTTGTAAATAATCATATTATTTTAAAGGTTGTTTGCTTAGACTAGCTTAATAGTTTTGATATTTAATTTGAGCTTATTCAAGTCATTTTTAATATTTATGATCATGCTTTGGTTTTGATTAAATTAATTTGGGAATTTAAAAATTACTTTTTATTAAATCTATATGAGGAAATCACACAATTTAATTTTATGAAACAAACATTTTTAACACATATATTTGACCTTATTTAGATATTAATCTCTCTAATTTTAATGTGATTATGAGTTTCAATGAGTTTTTGAGAATTGTTGAGATTAAAATTTAATAAAGCCCCATTCCCCCTGGTACCCAGATTGCAATCTCTTCTTTTGCTCATACTTATTATTCTACTCCACCTTGTTGACCAATATCTTATCACATTCATTGATGAAGAGAGTGTTTTTTAATTGTAAAAAATAAGGTCAATATATTCAAGGTATTGATGGGGTGCAGGGGCTCAAAAAAATGATTTTGGTAGTTATTTATTAATATCCAGTGAAATTATGGGTATTTATTAATATCTCATGAATGTGCGTGCTATGTCATTGTTTCACCAAGTGAAGACCCCATGTTCTTACCACAACCCTCTCTACTTCCATTAACAAGTTCTTTATCATGGTGTTAACTAAAAAGAAGAGTAGAATGGCCAACCCTTGGTATCATAAAGAGTGCAAAGAGGCTATAAAAGGCATTAGGGATGGTTCTAATGAGTCCCTAAAACCAACAAGATCTCTAGGTGAAAATCTATGATTTAAAGGGAAAACTTTGTTATATAAATAGAGAGGAAGAAAATATTTTGCGCCTCTCTAAGGTATATCCTAATGAATTCTAGAGGAAAATTCTAAGTTGTACAACTAATGAAAATAATATGATTACATTAAGGGATTAGAACTCCTACCTTAAAAGGATTTAGGAATCTCTTGATGTCATCGAAAACATTCACACCTTCCATATAGAGGAAGAAGTTTTCTCTTTAGATTTCATAGAATCCTTTTTTAATATTTTCACAAAAGGAAACGATAACGACATAAAAGGATACCAAGCATATATATTATAAATTAGTGCATCTATCCTCAACCCTCACATATACATGCTCTTCAATTTAGTACACAAGGAGGGTTTCCCAAAACCTTAGACAAAAGCCTCATTCCCAAAACCCTAGACAAAAGCCTCATTGTCCCTATTTTTAAAAGTGGAGATAAAGAAATCTATAAATCCATTACAATTAACCCTCTTTTAGTCAAATTATATAGTATTATTCTTAGAAAAAATATCAACATATTCCTAGAAATTCAAGGAAAAAGAGAGAAATGACAGGTAGCATTTCAGAACTAAAATTCAACTTTGGAACACCTTCTTAATCTTAGGACCATTTTTTAGGAGTGTTTCAATAATAAAACTAATATTTATTGTTATTTTGTTGTCATTAGAAAATCATTTGACACAATGATTAGAACTAACTTGTGGAGTACATTAGAAGAGCTTAAATTTCCTTATGAGTTGAGAGTTATTGGTTTTACAAGAAGGTTATTTCCATGTTTAGGAAATTTGAGGTCTAGTAAGAAGAAATTAATTGTAATATTTAAGAGTCAAGTAAAGTTGGCTCCTATCCGCTACACTTTTTGTTATTTACATAGACAAGCGAGAGGGTTGTTTGGAAGATTTAGGCTGTATTAGAACATCTATTACTGGTATAGTCATCATCCCTCTTCTCTATGGTGATTATATTATTCTTATGGTGAGGATTCCCTATGATCTCAACAAGAAATTAAATGTTGTCAAGTATTTTGGCTCTAATATGGGTATGACTAATAATACTAACAAAGCAAAGGTTGTGATAACCAAATACCAAAATATCACTTAAGATAATTTAATGTATGGCATCAACAACTTAGAGGAAGTGACTTCATATAACATCTCATAATCGATTTTCATCATAAGCATAACTGAAAATTTTATTATTGGCTTAAAAGAAAATTTAAATAAATAGACCTTTGGCTTTGGGATATGAAGGAGCTCCCCTTTGAGACTCTCTATCAGTCCTTTTATCTTATATGGTTGTCCAGTTTGGGGCTACAACATCTCTAGAGAATCATAGAGACTTGAAAATAATGAATCAATGTAATATACCGAATTTTGGACTAACTATTTTTGTTGTTATATTGGGCCACGGGCCTAGAACATATGTTTTATTTTGAGTATTGGACATGAGCCCTAGCACCTATGATTTATTCTTTTATGTATTGACACATCGGGCATGGACCCTGACTGACTTCTTTATTTGAGTGTATACTGGGCGAGAAGGCCCCAATTTTTTAATGATGTTCTCCAGTTTTGATATGGGTACAAACCCTAATATACTAAGATGACCTTTTGTTACCTACTATGCAGAGCTATGATTTTACATGATTTGACTTATGAGTGTGTTGAGCGTGGACTCAGAAACACGCATATAACCTACGTACTGGGCATAAGCCCTAATGTACCTAGAAGAATGTTTATGTACTAGTAGTAATCCCTGAGGTACATTGAGTGTTGGGCCTAAGTCTTGGAGCACTCCAAGCTTGATAAACGAATACCGGATCCGAGGCCACTTAAAAGGCTCTGAAGAGCACTCGGGGTTACTAGATCTCAAAAGTGTTGAGTCGAGAGAACTCTGAATAGCATGTCTATTTTATCATCACATCTATTCAAATTGGTTAAATGAATCTTCTTCTATCTATCATCAAATACTGCGGGGACTACCATGTTAAACGAGGGAATCCGACATGCAAAGATAGAGACTAGAGGTGCCTATCCAAGCTTACCGAGACCATCCAAAGAATTGGACCTTCTCCTTAAAAGATTAAAAGAAGTATCATGTGAAGATAGATAATTTAATAAAAGATAATTACCAGTAGTCTTCTATGACTAACATGTATAAAGGCCTCAAAGTTAATCTTATTATTAAGAGCTTTAATAATAATGTTGTCATTATTTAATTATGAAATATATTTATTATAAAGGGCTTATACATTATTTAAATATTATTAATGATGTGTTAATAGTTAAGTGAAATATTATTATTATTATAATCATGGTTATTATAATTGTTATTGAGAGCTTAAATCAAAATCACTTATAGCTAAACAATTGGAAAAGTCCTAGTTCAAAAGGACTAGATATTTATTAAATAAAATATTTTAAATATTAATTATTTAATTTAAAGAAACTAGTTATTTCAACAGTCCTAATTCAAAGACTCCCCTACCTAAAGAGAGTAGATCCCAAGTTTGAGGATCATCTATCTTTTTCATCATCTTTCTCTGAGGGCAACAAAAGGAAAGACTTCTGCTCGAAGAAACTGAACCAATAGTAACCCTAGGTCCTCTATCTTTTTTGCATGTTGAAATCCAGCTTGGGGGGATCCATACAAAACAAGGAACGGTTGTAGGATCATGATTGGGAGGAACACGGTAGCCCCAAACTTATCCAGATAAAGGAAATCATCCTAACAGGTTAACTAAATACAATAGGCTCTGCATTAACTATTGTTGAGTGTGCAGGTTTCTACATGAAGGAATCAAGTGCTAAGCAGCCAGGCTTCCATAGGAAAGGATCGATTGCTCAAGCAGCCAGGTATGGAGTATTCATTGTTCCATTTTCCAATTATAATAAACCTAGGATTTTAAAATTAGAATCGATACTGCAGCATTGTTCTCATTACCAATATTATCAACTTCGAGGTTCTGCCTGGAACCCAGTGGAGGGTCTAGCAGGTCTAGCGAAGCTAGCCTGTGCTAGACAACACCCCAAGAGCAAACTTAGAGTTATTATACTGTTTTAAACACTTATGTTTTTCTGTCTGAATCATCTTACTAATTCGTAGTGCAGGGATTCCTTATGTTCTCTTTAAATCGTTTATTAATATTCTCTCTATGCTTGAAAAACATTAAATAGAAATAATAACAGTAGCAAGACATACATCAGATATCTTAGTCATTCTACCCGTCAAATAGTGGAAGAGACCACAACAGTATTACTTACTTCTTTCTATTCTTTAAATCTAGGTATACCTCCATATTTAAACATCTATACAATTCTACCAAAATCCATTACAAAGAAACAACTCTTCAGAGATCAAATAGTGGAAGAGACCACAACAGTATTACTTACTTCTTTCTATTCTTTAAATCTAGGTATACTTCCATATTTAAACATCTATATGATTCTACCAAAATCCATTACAAAGAAACAACGCATCAGGCATTTCAAGGAGATATGTTTTGTGAACATAGACCCATGCATTCCATTCTTTTTATTTACACAGTAGTTCCAAATCAAAACGCATTGACTTTCCAGTAGGAAAATGATCTTATTACAAGCAGTAAAATGATTGTTAGAGTTAGGGTTTTTATTTTGTCCCTTTATTTATTTTCTTCCTTTCTGTTCTTAGGATTTCCCCACATAGGAACAGCAAACGTAGTAAATAAAAAAGCAGCATTACAAATTAAAATTGCAGGCTCACATCAACCATAGACACGATTGCTTTCATCCATTTTTCTTTAAACATGTTTATAGACCCTAAGTTAGACATCATGGTTAGAATTAAGAATTTCATCATTTAAACATTTCAGAAGTCCAGCGTTAAAACCATATAGCACTTAGGTTACAGGGACCACGACTTTTCTCTTCGAGCCATAATGAAACATAGTAAAATATTCACTACATCTCACAACCACAAACTCAGGCTTATATCTTTACATTTTAAACATTTAACCCCTGTCAGGCTCAAGGGTCGAATCCCACTACAAAAGTGATAGGCGACTCCTACTCTTCGAATTAAAAGCCCATGTCAGATATCGAACCCCAGGAACAACTCAAAAACCCAGGTTACCTTAAGAATCTAGACATAAGACAGAAGCATCACTGGCAACAACGATTATCTGAATTTCCATACAGAAGAGCAAATCGATTTCTTCTAGGTGGAAAGCACTAACAGCTTATACACCCATATAAATTTTCTTATCCATAGTAAAACGCAAAACATAGCAAAGACGAGTCTCATAGTTTAGCATGGGCTCCACTGTTTAGGAAACCAACCCTTCAACAAGATTTTGAATTAATTGATTACCAAATGGAATAAAAACGACCAGTGACTCTACTTTTGTTCACACAGCCATTTGAGTCTCAAAATAAAGAAAACGCAGAAGTTAATTTCCCATTATAAATAGCAAAACGAGAATCCACAAAACATTCCAGACATGAAAATATTCGTTTAAAAGCCATATGCACACAGATACAAATACATGGATAGCAACCGAAACCAATCCATTAAACCCTACTACAAGCTTAGAGACCCACATAAGTTTTCACCATCGAGATATTATTATAACAATATACCAAACACCGGGTCAAGCCAAAGGAGAGCTCCCTGGAGACTCCAAATCCAAGTGAGCCAAAAGGCATCACGAAGTCTCTTCATTGCAAACTTAATAAAAGCTTCCCTCCAACAACCGAGACAGATAGGTTTGAGAGGTTGAAAGAACTCTGGACTTACCAGTCCAATGCCCTTTGGAGTTCGTATTGTTTGCCATCTAGTCCATGCAGAGAGCCCCACTCTACCTGTCTGTAGAGGAAACAAAAAGAAGTTAGGGCCTAGAGAACTCATTAAAAACATGGAAGTAAAACTGAGAAGCTACAGAGTTAAACATGGGGATAGTTACCTATCGAAATGTTCTTCTGCATTGCTTCTCTGTCCACCAAGTGTTACCCTGGCCATGAGCGTAGATCAGGCCAGGAGCAGCTACCGCAGAAACGAAAACTGAAGAACCCCTCTTAGCCAAAGACAAGTGACTTCACGAATTGACAAACTTTTGGCAAACCCTCGCTAAGATCCTTAGCCTAGCTGGCCAAGGGCCACGTGATAGCCATGTGCGCATTTATTACAATCCAACTACCACGACAGGGCCATATTTACAAATTGAAAACTATAGTATAGTTTTGTAGGTTCAAGCACATGGGAAATTATCATTAGGACAAAGACTTCAAACCATGGATACTAGCACAAAAGGGTGTTTTTCACTTGAGAGTATTCTTTTGCTTCACATATTAAAAGTACCCCAATGTTGGCCACCGAAGGACACCTGCAAGGAGTTAACAATAAATATGCATTAGCAAAATCGCTAAGTAAGTCCATAGGTTTCACCCATTCACACCTTACCTCTCGGCAACTCCGCCATAAGTGCTCAGAACAACCCCAAGGTTTCAAGGTGTTACAACTTCCATCATCAGGTTCATCATGCATGAGAATTGACAATTAGACAATCGACATTTTAAACTTACATAAAGATCATATAAGAGGAAAATAAACTGCTAGTATTATTTCATGACTGAACTTTACACAATTATACTCATCATAAGTATTTCCGCAACAAAAGCAGGACCGATAGAAATTACCTTGCTAGGAATTTTTCCCAAACTCCTAAATACTAAATACAAGTACCAATACTTTTGATAGTGCTGAAGTTAATTTATAAATATACAATCTATGTTAGGAAAACTAGCAAGAAGAAGAATTTTTTTTTAGTTTACTATTTTTTGGGTTATTACAATCCATAAGTTTTTTATAACATAATTAATCTAAAAACTAAAGGCAATCAACCCTATCCTATAATCATCATAGAAGCAAGCCTCTTCTCAATTGAGAGCATGGCCATGAATAGGTAACTAATGTACAAGAGAAAGATAAACAACAAGGGAGAAAAGAGCTTTCCTCCTATAAATTAAGCAAGGTTAGTAGAGAGATGCCAAGTCATGGCTAAATCATTAGGGAGTTGAGGCAGACGTCAATGCATAATAGTGTTAATATCAAAAGTATTATTACATCTAAATTGAAGGATAATATTTAGTGTAATAAAGAGTTAGAGGATGAGACAAAATTAAGATAATATAAGGAGGTCATCAACCCTAATCTAGAAGATTAAAAATATCTCTTTGTTTTAGGTAGTGTAAAGAAGAAAATAAAAATTGCTAAAATAAGAACAAACTCTCATAAGATTAGTGTGAAACAAGGAGTTTGTAAATTCCTAAAATTCCATGGGATGAAAGAATCTGTCATCTTTGTGACACAAAGAGGGTTGAAGATGAAATTCATTTTTGCATAGAATATCTTTCCTACACCAACTTTAGAGGGCATTCTCAAAATATTTACTTCAATAGTAGTCTTCTAAAGAAAACCCATAAAATGCCCGGGGATGAATGAACACATCTTAATTCGTAATTGTGACACAATATCCTACACTCACATTGGAGGGCATTTTCAAAATATTTACTAGCATAAAAATAAAATTCTAAAGAAAGTCAAATGACGTTTTTCCTTTTTAAGATCACATAAATAAAAATTATTCTTAATAAACCTCAATAATAATAACAATTATCACCATTATCAATTTTATTTTGTAAATAGTAAAAAATTGACAATTGATAAATAAATAATTAAGATAAATTTACATTATTTTAAAAATAATTTTGTAAATAGTAAAATCCTATAAAATTAAAAAAAATATTTTTAAAATAATACCATCATAAATCATAAATAAAGTAAAATATTATCACAATACTACATTATAATCATTTATGTTGATAAAAAATACATTAATTAATTAATTAATTAATTAATTATATATATATATGTTGATGAAAAATACATAAATAATTATTTTAAAATGTTTTATTATTTATATGTATCATATATATGGGAAATAATTATAGTAAGATTTTGAATTTAAATATTTATGTTACATAATTTAGTGAAATTTAAATATATTGATACATTTTATTTATAAAATTTATAATATTTTGATTTTTGAAAGTATTTTAAACTGACAATGGAAATGTACAAAGTTTATTAGTTATTCAATATAGTCAAATTATATAGTGGATTTTATTTAGTTATATGATATAGATTTTAAAAGATAATTATTTGGGTACAGTTTGGATGGTTGAAAAAAAATTGTTACCTTTCTCACTAAATAAATAAATAGTAAATAGTAAACACAGATAAATAGTCATATTTACAACTCTGGGCATGCATGCCTTGGAAGTTTGCTTAGGAGGTTTGCTGTAAATTTTTGTATATTGAAATATATTGCTTTCAATTCTTCATATGAGAACATGTATTTTTGCTTTAACTCAGGAAACACTGTCTGTTGCATATAAACATTATGGGCTTCATCCTTCCATCAAAGCATGGACATATAAAAACGCATTTGGCCAACAGAACAGACAGGGAGAAAGCAAGAAAGAAGAAATAGAGAGGGCTAAGAAAACATAATATATCACTTCCACTGAAACACTAAATGATTATGTCCACTAAATGATTATGTCCACTGAAAGAATACATGACTGTGGCCATTGAATTAAAATATAACTATGTCCTGTAGAAACAAAAAATGTCTTACATAACATCAGTAAGAGCTACCCGACCTGTCTTTCCATTGTGCTAATTAATGTAAATTAAATTAGGGGACTGATGACCTACGTGAAAATGAATTATGGCAAATAATGCTTCTGAGTCACGAGTTCATTGCTCCAACTGTTGTATATTCTTCTTCATATGAATCATGTAATACTTTGTTTAAAGAAGCTAAGAGAACATATTTTATCATTTCTTCCGAAACACTATATGACTATGTTCACTGAAAGAATACATGATTGTGTCCTGAAACAAAATAAATGACATACATATTTTTTTATCAGTAAGAGGCTACCAGACCTGTCTTTGCATTGCGCTAATAAAAATAAATTAAGTTAGGTGAATGATAGCCTACGTGATCATGATTTCTGGTATAATAATGCTTCTAACTCTCGGTTTCTTTGCTCCAATTGTTGTATACTCTTCTTCAGATCAATCACGTAATCTTTTGTTTGACGAAGCACTGTAGCCCTTCCTGCATTCTGTCTCACATCACAATTAACAATTCAACAATTAGAGCCACGAAGCAGGCACGGGAACAAGTTTTCAACTAGGGGAAGAAGAAAAGTGTTAGCAAAAAAATTACCTTGGGCTTTACGGGCACTAATGCGCGCAAAGCAGAGAATACATCACTCATCTGTTGTCGCCTCTTTCGTTCTGCTACAACATGGTGGATAGCAAGCTTGTCGTAATTATTGCTAACGGCCATATTGCTAGACTTATGGTTATTAATTAATGGCTGGGGAATTTTGTGGTTATTGAGGTCATTCAAGAAACGGATAGACCGCTTCTGCAACGAGCAATATTTTTTGGGTTTGCAGGAACGTGGTAGATAAGGGTTTATAGCCTTCCATTCCACAAAAGCGCTCTTTCTTTTCTTATCAAAAGACAACCCTAAACCCTTCCAGTTACTGTGGATCCCTTCAGTGGAAACTGAAATAATAGATTCCTCCAGTTGCAGTGAGGGTTGCCTATTATCAACGCCCATTTGACTTTGTAGAAGCAGATCCGAGGAAACGTGATCATTAGAGCACGGAAGAAGCAAACAACCGCAGTGGTAATCAGCAGCAACAGATTCAAATGAATCTGTTTGCCAGTCGGTCAGCGGGTCCATGAAATCAGATTCGCAGACGCTGTAATCATCAATTATGTTGGGATGTAGAGGTTCCATAGAAGTATTATAGATATCCTCTAATAACAAAATGGCAGAAGGTGTTGGAGACGACATCCTATCTACAAATTTAAGAACTTGCAAGAGAGCAAAATTAGAATTGTACTGGTTTATCACACTATGAGTATGCCAACATAGAAATTTATAATGAACTGTTTCTCTACAAAATATTGCAATTATCTTAGTGATGGTAGGAAAGATTGACTTACAACTGGGCTGGGTAACAGAAAAGGCAGTGAGCGACTGCGTTATTGCTCATCACTGAATACCCATAGAAGATCAATTCCAGTGAAACATAGATAAACCAACGGAATCGGTTTATGAACGGAAGCTTTTTTAGGAGAAACACAAATATAGGGTTTTGCAGAGTTGAACAACCTTCTGTGAATATAGAGTTCAACTCAGAAGAGACGAAATACAAATAGAGGTTGCGTGTCCATATTGTATATGAGACAGGGGCCGACATTAATTAGGAATACGATATCAACGACATGTTATCTTTATAATGATAAGTCCCTGAATTACGACTTAAGAAACATCACCATCACCTACCCTAATACAGCTACCACATCACCTGTCCAATGTGGTTCAGTGGGAGTATTTGTAAACATAGTAAAATAATTTCCAAGAAAACAGAAACATGCCGCGTTTGAAATGCGGTAGTACAATTTGAGAAAACTTAAACATGCCACGTTTCAAGTGTTGCAGTACAGTTTGTAAAAAGCTATGTGCATGACGCACGCACAGTCGCAAATCCACCCTCCACTGGACATGAATCACAACATTTCCATTCCACGAATAACAACCGGCTCTCGAAACCCATGGCATGCTATTTTCAATCCTTTTATTCTGATAAGTTAAATGCAAAATCGCAATTTTTAATTCTTAATTGTGATCAACAGAAGATGAGGATGGATATATATATATAAATGAGATGATGCAAAACATAAAAAGAAAATGAAGATGGATATATATATATATATATATAAATGAGATGATGCAAAAACATAAAAAGAAAAGAGAATGGCGCATGCATATTTATACTAAAAGGAGATAATCCAAAACGAAATAGGAAAAGAGAAAAAGAGTGAAAACGTTAGACTCATTATAAATTATATTACGAAAAATCCTAGTCGTATGTAGTTTCGAAAGTGTCTCACTTCCTTTGGTACATCAAATTATCATTATTTAGTTCGGAAGTGTCCCATTTCCTTGGTACATCAAATTATCATCATTTGGTTCGAAAAGGGTCCCATTTCCTTAAACAAATGAAAGAAAGAGGCTTGGAAAACATAACCGGAAACCCACTTCACTTGAGTAGCTAGCAACAAGGAAAAAAATTTCTAGGATAAGTGAGATGAACGTCTTCACGCAACGAGGGAAATTAATAGATTTTGAAACTATTTACATTGATTGCATAGGATGCGTTGAATGTTTTGTGTACTTTTCTTTTTCTAAAAGAAAAAAGTTTCATGCTATTCATAATTGAATTAAAGAAACTACATAGATAGAAACGGTTGAACGCATCCCTTGTGATATAAAAATTATATCATATTTTTGAGACTACGTGTGCATTTCTTGTGATACAAAAATTATATCATATTTTTGAATACTACTTCTTCATAATCTCTCTAGAACTATATTCTTATGCTATTTAACAATGATGTGTCCAAAAAGTATTATCTTTTATCATCTAAACTATTTTATATATTGTATAATGTCTTTTATCGAAAACTCTAAAAACTAATTATATAGTGGCAAAAAATAATTCCTATGTAGGCAACCGATCAGTAAATCCGGACCTCAAACTCTTCAATAACCAAACTTTTCATATATTGTCATATGTGTGCCCATCCTTCTCCCTTTATTTGACCCCTCTTGGAAAGAGTGTCCGCCTGCATATTGAATGTTCTATGCTCATGTGTAAAACCTATGTCATCAAAGGAGTTAAGAGATTTCTTTATCCTTTGTTTCCAACATAACATTTCTGGAACTTGAAGCCTAAAATCGCCAACGACCCAGTTAATGATTGCCAAGGAGTCTCCATATACTGCCATTGTTTTTATCTCATATCTATTGCCAAGTATAATATTCCCCATAAGCAAGTAGTTCTGCCTGAGAATTAATGCCCCCACCAAACCCAAAATGTATCTCCAAAAGGTTATTTTTCTCTATTATAATCATGCATCCTTCCCCACAATTTCCCATCTGGGTTGCACCATAAAAAAACTCACGGAAGTTGAAAAAACAATGTTCAGAGGCACTCTATGAATCAAGACTTCAGAAGTTTTTTTCCTTCATAATCATTCATATAACCAAGGATGAATACAACATCTCCATATAGATTATAAGGCATATTGTCAAATAAAACCGAACCACATAGATGCCAAAGGCCCTAAATGAAATATAACGGATAAGAAATCTACATTTTTTTACTTCTGTACCAATTTGTCAGATAGTCAAGCAAAGAGTTACCTGACCATGAACCCGGTTGTCTTAATTTGGTGGCAATATCGTGTTTTTTGTACCTAGTCATGAATCTTGGTCAACTTATGCACAAAAGAGGAGGCGCTATGTTGTTCCATCAATTGGTAGTGAGTAGCTAGCAACTAGAAAAATAATTGTAGGATAAGTGAGATGAACCTCTTCCTGCAATGAGGGGTATTAATAGAGTTTGAAAATATTTGCATTGGTTGCATAGGATCCCTTAAGTGTTTTTTGTACTCAGACATGAATCTTGGTGAACTTATACACCAAAGAGAAGGCACTATGTTGTTCCATCAATTGGTTGAAATATGATAGAGGCTAAAGAGTGATTTGTAGTGCATAGGAGGAGAGATACTTTTACCTAGAACCTAACTCAAAGGGTGAAAGTCACTATTGATAGAGTAATTGCAAGTATGTCCCATTTCAAAGTCAATTGCAACTATGTTTTAAGAGATATAGGTAGGTGTCACATTAACAATTGGCATAGTGTTTTCCATATTGTTATAAAAAAGGTTATTTTGACTAGAAATAATATCAAGAAGTACGCCAAATAAGTGATTTTGATTAAAAATAATATCAAGAAGTGCACGAAATTGAGACCAGACATGCTTAAAAGATAAATCACATTACTAAAGGTGATACTTTGGAAGGAACAAAGAGTTCCATCTTGACAAAATGACAAACAACAAAAATAATTGCAAAGACATGCTTAAAAGATAAATCACATTACTAAAGGTGATACTCTGGAAGGAACAAAGAGTTCCATCTTGACAAAATGACAAACCACAAAAATAATTGCAAACATGTTTGTGAAAGGGTAATCGCTTAAGGTAAGAGTGAATGGGTAAATTCTTTTAGCACCCATTTTTTTTGGGTGGCAAGTTTGTTGGTGATACAATGGAGACAAATGCATATGGATGACTCAAAACATCATGCTTCACTGCTAGCGTTCCCAAAGCTCCTTGAGTTTATAAAACCAACCATCATGAACATAATACGTAAGGAAGAACATGTTGTTAATCTTTATAGGCTAATGAATGGTCTACAAAATGAGGTCTAAAAATGATATGTAGCATAGAGAGGTTTCCACACTTAGTACGGTTACGATAATCTTTATTAGGTTATAGAGTAATTAAGATAACCATGATTTGACCATTAATGCATTTACCATTGGTGGTTTATAGGTTCATGATTTTGGGTAACTCTATTATAAAATGATTAATCTCTTTTATTGATATTTATTTGATTTCTCTTCGCATGATCATAGATTTAACATGTGGTATTATAGCTTGGAAATGGTGTATAGTCATGATGCCACCTTAAAAAATGTATTGCGTAAAAAACATAGATAAGATAGGAAAATAAGTTTTCAACTTATTGAATTCTAAGAATTTTTTTAAGTTTGTATTTAATCACAATGTAAATGTCCATATGGTTGTAAGACATATTTAGCCATGCCCATAGGGTCTTCACTCAGTTAAACTATGCCATAACATCTCTTACAACGTATCCTGCCACCTTGTGAGCATTAGCAGTCATTAGCCTCCATTATTTATTTGATTGACTCAGAACCACTTTTTGTTCTCTAGGAACCCTTGTTTTCCTATTTTTGTTCCTGTGCACGAGCTGCTTCACTTCAACTCATGCATACGCAGGTTGTACCACTATAGCCCGCGTACATCGAGTTAATTGGTAAATAATAGTAAAAACTCTATTTTTCACTCCAAAAAGCGGCCATTGTGACCTTTGGCCCTCCATGTATCCCAAAACCACTCGATTCGATGTTTCACCTACCTTTGGAGGGTTATATATAGAGCTCTTATGGTGCATGGAAAGAGGAAGAAAGAGAGAGCATCGAAACTCTACTGGATTTTTTCCATAGCTTTAGTCTACATCCATTGATCCTAGTTGTTCTGAACCCTTTATGTTCACGTACCAAACTCTTCCATATCTTGTGAAGGACTCATTCGTATACTTGTGAGCTTGTCATGGCATGGGGGATTGAAGTGGTGGAGGCACAAGTGGAGGGACCTAGTTCTTGGTTCAGATAAGTTGCCGGCAAGAGGTTGTATCATGTACTTCTTGTTAAATTTAATAGAAATACTCATTTTCTTGTCCAGTTGATGTTGTGAATGGTTTATTATCATTGGGTACATTTGCTTACATATATAATGGACTATGCTATTTTTTATGCTAACAACTTTCGTATATCATATGCACTTGCTTGTGTTTATTGTTGAGACTAAGCTGCAGGTTCACGTGTGGTGATTGGAAAGCTCAATGGGGATCTACAAACGTCCGGTTGAAGGTTGGTATTTTATTCCACTTCGTAGCATTTAAAGTTATATAGCATCCATTGAGAATTGAGTTGATTTCTGGTATTCATTTGTCTATTGTGGTCTACCCCAAGCCATAGGAAGTTTTTCTTCGTAATAGAAATGGCGACTCCGCTGGGGACGAATCTCCATTTTGTGGATTTCGTTATTTTTCCTTATTTTGAGTATCTGTTCTGTCGAGTTTCTATGTCGTTATTTTTCCTTATTTTGAGTATTTGTTCTGTCGAGTTTCTATGTCGTTAATAGGTTGTTACGGTCTAGATAGAAAATATTGTTTTTTCTTGTTCGTTTGATTCATTTTTGGTCCACCTACCTTGCCCTATACGCGAGTCAGCCTTGGTTAGCTTAGATGTACCTGCTACTGTTAGTTCAATACCCATTGTATAGACGTTACTGTTCTATGAACAATTGCGTACAGGTCTGGCTTATCCTTGTTTGTGATCTTTGGTTGTTGCTGGGTGAATTCTGCATATTCCATGCCCTTTTACTGACTAGAAACTCCTCTTTCTTTAGTTTTTTGAGAATTTGGTTTTCAATCATTTTTTCTTTTATAGCTTATTAGCTTAGTTGAGTCTTTCTTTTTGGAGTTTGCTGGGTTGTCTGCATTGCATGCTATGGATTCTTTTCTAAAAAGTGTTGATTCTACCTGCATTTTTCATTCATTTATATTGAAAAATACCAAAACATTATTTGCATTTTCATTTCATTTATAGTGAAAAAATAAAATAAAAATGCTTTATGTATCTTCATTTTGCATTAGTGTTCTTGTGCTTTCATTAGGGCTTGCTAGTGCAAGAAATTATAAAGACATTGCATTTTTATTTCTAAAAAGAAACGTTTGTTTGATTGTCATTTAGTGGCATATTTTTCCATGGATACAAGAGTTTAGTGTTTTTTGGATGTGAATTTATTGAGTCAACTCACATGATTAGTTTCATGAACATATCCTTTGAGTAATCACAACCATTAAAATTAACGCTTTACTAAAGAATTGATCAGAAGATTTTCTTTTCTAGGGTGCACCAACTAGTATAGGTTTAGAGTCTTGGAATAGATCACTGTGAGTTAACAATCCAAGACTATTCAACAAACATTATGTGTCTGACTAAGGAGTGGTGAAACCCATGGTATAGATCAGTGTTCTCGGGACTCTCTACTCAAACCCGAGTTAAGCACGAGGTCACGGGAGGTCGGTTGCGGAGTTATCCCTCCAATACTTGCTGAACATGGGAGATATTTCTAATATTTTTTTGTATCTGAGGACTCGTGGGGGATTTTCCCCTCTTGAGATTCGAGCTTAGCTACCCTTCCCATACGACGGATCCCACCTGCAACTACTCACCTGAGCATTGGTTATATGTGGTGGCCATAGTTTCTTTACCTACGTATCACATAGGGTAGTTGCAACGGTTATTATGTGAGTGTCCCGTTGATGCCCCGAAGATCGCAGCATGAAGCAGAAAGGGATTCTCCCCGGTAGACTATCCCAATTAGATTGTCCACCGTTTGGTATGGGGAATCCGTCTGGTTAGCGGTTCCGGCAACTGTTGGGTTTTGAGATTTGCTTCAATTAAACCGGTTATGGCCTGATCCACCATTCTTTTTTGATTTTATAATTTGAAAAGATATGCAAGTGCCTAAGCTAACTTAATCTAAATGCAAAACTCGAAACAAATATGTATCTAAAACCGAAATAAATCTAAACTATCCCTGCAAGGAGCAAATTATAAGTATGAGTAATGTGCTGGAAGATTTATCTAAAAATCAACAGACAGCCATTAAATCATAAAGATAGATCCACAGCAAAAAAGGCAAGAGATATTAGAACATAGCTTCTAATTAAGATATTAACACATTCCATTACTCATGTAGGAGAAAATTCATTTGCATAAAGAAAAGTAACATCATTTAATACAAAGAAATAGTTCAAGACAGCAAAGAAAGATCTCACAGTAGAATATAGAGGTCACAGGAATAATCCAACATGCATCCAATATCCATTTCCATGCAAAAGTGTCCTCTCCAGGCTCTTATTAGGTACATTTCATTTTCTTGAAACAAGTGCAAGATAGCTCGTACAAGTTCAGAAAAATTATTTCCCTTCCAAAAGTCCTTTACACTGTTTCCTAAACTTCTATTTATATTATTACAAAATGCCCCTTGGGCTGCCACCTGGCTCTTTACACCTGTCCCCTACAGACTTTTCCCTTTTAATAAACAAAAATTGTGACACTTTTCTTGAAACAGAAAATTCCTCAAAAAAAAAGGACAGCTGTCTAATGGTTCTACGCTTTAGACATAAAAAGGCCAAAAATACAAAAAATAGGAACAACGCCTTAGGATCAGCGTGTTCACTCTTGGGAAGGCGCTCCTGCTGGGAGAGAAGCACTCGGACTGGTTGATACTGTTGTTTCTTTCTTTTCCTCCTCTGCAATGTAACTGAACCAGATACCAGTGTCTATGATAACTACATTTGCTGAGGAAGGGAGCAAGATCTTCTGGGAAGTCACATCTTTACTAAGCTCTACTCCAATACCCTGAATTTCTTCAACTGCTGCTTGGTGGATTTCTTTAAGCAAATGACTGTATATTGATGACAGCCCAATATAATGATAGAGATCATCAATGGCTAAGACATCAATCTTCTTTACATATTCTATTTGGATGCCCAGCTCTTCCTTCAACTTAGATAAACGTTGCTCTTTGCTTGGGAACTCATCAAGGGACTGAGATGCACTTGCAACAATTAATTACTAAGAATATGCGAAATAGCAGAAATACTAGAACAGAATCACTTTTATATTGATCACGGGCCACTTCGAGGGGGCAACCTCCTTTGAGCAAGCTTAATACAATTAACTTCACGGTGCCTTCAATGACCTCAACACACACTTATATACTAAGTCTATGCCCAATACCATGAGTCAAAACCATGGGACATATAATACTAAGGGACGACTGACAAAGCATATGCGTCCAATACTATGGGCTAATATAAACTACGGATCAACAAATACTACGGGATGACTTACAAAGAATATGCGTCCAATAACAATATACTAACATAGTAAAGAGAAGGGTTTACATAGGTTCCTAACATCCCCTCTCCCTTAGAAAAAGCTTTGTCCTCAAAGCTTTGGTTGGAGAAATTGCTGCAAAAGCTGAAGGAGTGGTTCCCTGGTAGCATCCTCGGGTTGCATTTCAGGCCATTGACGCCTTTGGAGTGTCAAGGAGGATTGCTTGGAAGGTTGTAGATGAAGAAGAACCCTGTCGGCTGCGTGGAAAATGCGCTCAGAACGGTGCTGATCGGCTTGTTGATTCAGGCGAATTCTGGCCATGTGAAGATTGTCCTGCAGAATGAGAAGAATCTGATTGTGGTTTCGAAGAACAGAATCAATTTCCTAAACTGGGGAGCTGCTAAGGGTGTATGGAAGAAGAACTGATGGTGTTTTTCCATAGACCGCTTCATATGGTGTTCTGTGAGATGTGGTATTGTACCACCAGAGCGCTGCTAGGAAATCCATAGAAATAGTTGGCCAAAGCTATTTAGGGATGGGAAAGGGTTTGAGTAATCCCGAAAGGAGTGTCGTTTCACCCTTGTTGACTTGGAAAGTATCATCGTCAGCCACCATCTGTTGAATTGTCATTTTTAGTCCCTGCCAAAAGAAGTTACATTGTTCTTGGTCATACCTGTTGCAGAACCCAGAGTGCCCTGTTGATGAAGAAGCATGGAGTTCATAGAAGAGAGAGCCCTGTTGAACATATTGCACCCAATTTGGAACAAGCAGAGAAAGAGTTGTAAGAGAAACTGGGTCATCAATTATGCAAGAAGGAGCATCTTCCACCATATTGTCCTTACCCTTCTTGTAAGTGATCACATAGGGATAACCCATGAGGTGGATAACCCATTTCAGGTGTGTTGGGGAGGAGACCCATTGTTCCAGAAAATTTTCCAGACTCGGGAGATCAGTCTTGATGCAGAAATAATTCCCTAATAGGTATGGCTGCCACTTTTGTATTGCATGCAAAATAGCCATCATTTCCTGCTGAGAGGTAGATGTGGCTAAATTCTTACCGGAAAGGTCTCGTGAAGGTAGCAAGCGCATTGGTTCAGCAAAGATACCTGCATATCTATCCAAGGAAGTAGTGGAGACTGTTTATGGGTGCATCTGAATGGAATTGAGCTGAGCGATGACACCATGTGAATTCTTCTTAAGGAGTTTTTCCAGGCGATATGAACTGATGATGCAGAGAGACCCTGGTTGTAAGCCCATAAATTTGTGCTGTGCCCCATTGACTTTAAACTGCATCCAAAGTTCAGCAAAATCCCATAAGATGGGGCCAAGTGTGCGTAACCATTGAACGCCCAAAACCACATCACATCTGCCTAAGGGCAAGGCAAACATGTCAGAGCGTAGGTTATAATATTCCATAGAGATACGCACATTGTGACACTTCCCCTTGCACGGTAAGGTGCCCCCATTGGCAACCATGACTTCAAAGCTGGAGCAAGGATGGACAAAACAATCAGCCTGTTTGGAAATCCGAGGGTCAATGAAGTTATGAGTGCTACCAGAATCAATGAGTATGGTAAGAGGGAGCTTCTTGAAGTATCCCCTGACCCGCATTGTTTGTGGGGTGGTGACGCCGGTTACAGCATGGAGAGAGATCTCAGGTGGGTCATCCTGAAATGGGCTGTCAACAGGCGGGTGTTGAATGTCGATCTGATCATCCACTGTATCTGTAGCTGCTTTACCAAGTTCTAAGGCAGGCGGAGAATCCACATCCAAGAGATAGAGCTTTTGTTGAACACATCTATGTCCCCGAGTGAATTTCTCATCACAATTATAGCAAAGCCCTTTTTCTCAGCATGCCTGCATTTCTATTTCAGACAAATGCTTGATAGGAGTTGGTTGAGGAGAAGGCGTGATGGGAGGTCGTTGGGAACGCATATTTATGAAGGGAACAAGGGTGGGTTTGGAGCGTTGTTGAGCTGCAATATTTTCCTCAGCCAGCTTAGCCAACCCTAGGACTTCCATCATTGTGTTGGGACAAAACATTTTGACCTCTGAGCGAATTTCATCCTTGAGACCACTTATAAAACAACTCCTGTAGAATTCATCAGACAATCCTTCTATGTGATTGGCCAATTTCTCAAATTCTGTCTGATACTCTCTCACTGTGCCAATTTGGTGAAGTTTAGTGAGTGCTCCTATGAAATCATCAAAAGCACTAGGGCCAAATCGTGGCAAAATGAGTTGGCAAAAATCTGTCCAGTTTGGCTCGGGATGAGCTTTGATGTACCAACAGTACCATTGAAGGGCTTCCTGTTCCAAATGAAAGGATGCAAGTGGAACTTTCTGGACATCAAAAGTATTATGCAGACTGAAATATTGTTCTGCTCGGTATATCCATCCAGTCGGATCAGTACCATTGAAGCGAGGAAAATCAAGCTTCGGCCCACGAAAATTGTTGGAAGAAGAGAACTCGGTGGCTGCAAAAGATTCTGGCTATCGGTTATTGTTCATGGCTGAATGCTGAAGATGGAGGCTGAGAAATTTTTCATCCAGATCTTGGAGTTTGGTTTGGATGGCTGCAAGTGCTTCCTCCATGGTGTTTGCTCCTGCATGGGTGACAACCATAACCAGGTTTTTTTTTTTTTTTGTGGAATGGGTAGAAAAACACAACAGAAGCTGATTTAGTAAAGGAAAATTTGGATTGGGGAAACAATCTGATGGGTAATTGGGGTTTGACTAGATTTTGGACACTGTCGAAAGGACAAGAAAGCAAAAAGGGGGATTTCAGAAGCGGGGTGATAGAATGAGAAAATTTGGCAGAGAGGGACAAAGAAGCATAGTTCAGAAAGGAACTCTGTCGTAAAATTTGAAGGCGATTGGGTGAAATCTGAGGAAGTTATGGCAAACCCTAAAAATAGACAAATGTGGGCTTTCGAGCTTTGGGAAGGGGAATTGGGGATAGGGTCCTCAGGAATGAAATATGCAGAATGGGATGACAGGGGTTCCCCAAAAATTTCAAGGGAAACAGAGTAAAAATAAGGGAGATATGGAGAAAAAAATGGTTTTTTTTTTTTTTTTGCAGACTGGAGCGGCTACGGCTTGAAAGGGATTTGGAACAACGCTGAATGGATTGAAAACGACTGAATCTGGAACGGCTTGCAAATGGATCTGAAACGGCGCAGCAGTGATCAACAATAGTTCAGCTAAAAGTAGATATGGACCCTAGGTATGTGCGGCTTCCTAACAGTTCAGGGGTTTCACTCGGCCACCAATTCTGTCTGACGGCTTGTGTATTGGGGCAGTACCCCTCACTCCACGGCTCAGGTAAAACTGATAACCGCTTTGCCACAAACGATAGCTCTTGGTTTACCTCACGGGTGGGAACTAGTCAATCAGGTAGGGGTCATTGCCCTTTTCGCTAGCAGGTCCTCTCAATGGGCCAGCTACTTCGGGGTTCCTGTGGTAATCCTCACAATCAGTTTTAGGGCTTATGCCCAAGTACTTCCCACAGTTAAGCGGATAGGGATGATTCCCAAATCCGAACCTGCAACAGAAAAAATTTGGGCAGAAATTCCACCCAATGTTCAAAAACCGGATCTATATTGCTCAGAATCGCTATTATAGCATGTTTCTGGAACTGAAACAATCACTCTGCCTCTACCCATGAAAGCGGAATAGAAATCTGGGCACTCAGTCACAAGATTTTCTCGCCGCAATTTTCGCGGCCGTCATCGAAATTCTGAAAAATTGGTGATTTTAAATCCGCGATATCTCCACTTTTAGAACTCCAAATGAGATGATTTTTTTTTTTGAAACTGCGTATTTTTGAAAGAGGAATTCAGATATGCAATCGGTTTCTTCTGATTTTGTGTAGAAAGTTTCAGAAATTGATCTGAAAGTCACTGCCCAAAAAAAGAAAAAAAATTTCCCACTTGTGCCAAGGAAAGTGCTCTGATACCAGATGGGATGCACCTGCAACAATTAATTACTAAGAATATGCGAAATAGCAGAAATAATAGAACATAATCACTTTTATATTGATCACGGGCCACTTCGAGGGGGCAACCTCCTTTGAGCAAGCTCAATACAATTAACTTCACGGTGCCTTCAATGACCTCAACACACACTTATATATTAAGTCTATGCCCAATACCATGAGTCAAAACCATGGGACATATAATACTATGGGACGATTTACAAAGCATATGCGTCCAATACTATGGGTCAATACTATGGGCTAATATAAACTACGGATCAACAAATACTACGGGACGACTTACAAAGCATATGCGTCCAATAACAATATACTAACATAGTAAAGAGAAGGGTTTACATAGGTTCCTAACAGGGACTGAGGGAAACTCAACTTGCACTTATCATGCACTTCATGGATTTTTTGATAAAGACTGTTACTTTTACCCATTGTTCCTTGGATCTTAGCCATTAGCTCAAGGCCACAGTTCCTGCAGAATTCCATAAGGGTTATATCTTCATTAAAACCATCTACAGATTTGAATGGGAGATGCTTGGGGAAATCAACCTTCCCTTCTCTCCATTCTATCTGGATCAGGATGTTTGCTTTAACTCGAGTATATTTACCCTTAATCCTATTGGCCTCTGCATTAAATTCTTTCAATCTAACCGTCATGGCTTTGAGCTTGCACACTTCTTCAGTAATCAGCTCTTGTGTGGCATGCATTTGTCTCAGGATGCTACAGGACAGCTCATGGAAGGGAGACATATCTATTGCTCTGCTCTCTGCCTGCTTTAATTGCTCAACCAATGCCTGCTTATCTGCTTGCAGATGAGACACTCTAGCTTCCGAATCGTTCTTTTCTGCTTCTAAAACCATCATCTGGACTACCAGGTGCTCCTTTTCTTCTTCTAAATGGTCATACTTATCTGACAATTCCTTATGCTCAATAGACATGTGATTATACTTATTCACTACGAGATCCCTGTAAGCCTGCTCATTAGCCACAGTATGTTGTAACATGCGAGCTCTCCTCTTTGTCGACTCAACTTCTCTAACCATATCGGCCACATTGTCCTGTGTTGCTTTTGTTGCTTCTATAGTGGTGGATGCCATAGCTATGGGAGCCTTATTTGTATTTTGCATTACTGTGGTCTCCCGCCGGGTAACAATATCTTCTTGGAAGAGTCTCTTTATCCTCTCTTCCGATTTCAGGACTACTGTCTTTCTCTTATTATCATACACAAATTCATCCCATCGGGACACAGTATGCTCTTCTAATGGACTGTAAGGGACAATTGGGAGGTCTATTATATTTATTTCTGCTTCTGTGGGTGGGGTCTGGACTACTTGAGAAGTGCCTGCTTCCACATTTTGGGTGTCGGGAGCACATGCTTGAGATGTACCTGCCTCCACATTTTGGGTGCCGGGAACACCTGCTTGAGGTATGTCTGTTTCCATATCTTGGGTGCCGGAGCCACCTGCCTGGGCATCTTCATCGGTCTTAAGTTCTTCTTCCGCCTCCTGCTCCTCCTCATCTTTTCACCTTCTTTCTTCTTCTTCAGCTTGCTGCTGATTTTCACTTTCTTTCATCTGCTCTGCATCTTCAGCTTCTTTCTGCAGCCTTGCATCTTTTGCTTCTTGCTACAACCCTGCCTCCTCAGCTTCTCTCTGCAATCTTGCTTCCTCTTTCAAGCTTTGTTCTTCTTGGGCTCGGGCATCAGCTGCTTCTCTCTCTTTCTGCAGGCTGGCTTTTCGGGCTGGGGTAGAGCTAGAGCTTGCTCCACTGCCTTGATGACAAATCTACAACTCAGTCATGTTGTTGATGCCTCTGAATGCCTCTTCCTCGTCATCATAATAATGAGCATATTCAAAATGAGCATAAATTTCTTTGCAATGCTCAGCAACCTTCCCCCGCCTATCATTTCTATGGAAGATCATTTCACCGAAGTGGAAAGTTTTCAGCTCTTAAACAAATTCCTTAGCTGATGCAACCCGTGAGAATTTGTAGGCTCCTATGCAGAAGGGTAAAGGAGGGAAAGAAGCCTTATGTTGCTTATTAAGCACCCCTCCTATTCCATCAAGGAAAATTTGTCTGACTGCTTCCTTGAGGACTACATAATCAGTAGCGTACTTTGGAAAAATGTATGGCGCTTTGGTCCCTCCAAACATCCTGATGTAGGTGCCCTGCTCTGAGAAATAAAAGTCTCCATAGTTTTCCAGGATCTCCATGGCATTTTTTGACAGACAGTTGGGCTCTTCCTTGAATATCTTCTCATATAGAGGCATGATGAACTCTTCGTAGATGAGCTTATAGCTTGCTCTATAATTTTGAGCCCACATTATTTTATAAGCGGTGTAGACCGGGGTGTTGGCCTTATCCCATGTACAACCTAGGATGGGGAAAGATAGTTTGGCCAAAATACAGTCAATGACGTAGGAAGACATGTAAAACTCTGACTTTTTAAGGCCAGACCCTCTCTTGCATCCGCCACTATGGATGGCAAACTGTCGGAAAGGATAGTAGCCCAGTCAAACACAGTCCCTTTGAATGCTACGAAGTGGATGATGGGGGCCCACTGTATCCTATATACAGTGCCATCGGGCATGCCGAAGATTTTGCATAGCATCATGGCGATTAAGCTAAAAGGAGGTCTTAGGTTCTGAACATCATATTCATCATTACCTCTCTTTCTCAAGTGTTTGCCTGTGACCAGTAATTTTTTGGCCATCTCAATATTGTTTATCTTTCCCAACCATTCATCACTTAGAGGTTGCTGGGGACGTGAGAATTTGCAGGCTGCAGCAATATATGCTGGATGGAATGAAGCGAAAGCCTCTCCCCTGCTGTCATGTAATACTCTTGTTTTTGAGTTGGCATGTTCCAGTATCCACCCGATCACTTCAGAGCATGGGAACAATTCAGGGCGGGTAGAAGCTCTAGGTATGCCGGAAGCTCTTATGTTGAGGTAGATTTGTTCCTCTTCCAATAATACATCTGGGATATCCTGGTCCCTGATCATCCTGTAAACATCTCCCCAACGGACCTCGGGAGGAATGCCTGTGGTACACTTAGTATCTTGGAACATAGTTTCAATCTTTAGTGGCACTGGCTCTGGTTCCATCACTTTATCTTTCTTTCTACCACATTTTTGCATCCTGGCTTACACCTGCTAGCAACCAAATGCAAATCATTATAAAAAATTGTGACATGTTATGAGGATAAAACATAGAGAAGGATAGATTTAACATGCTAATGAGAAATATAGACAAATTATAAAGCTGCATGCTGGGGAAGCAAAATAAATCACTCCAAAAAATAAAATTGGTTCTGAGACTTGATTATCCTAGAGAGACAAAGTCTAGTCAGGAGATTTTGGAATGATTCTGAAAAGGTAAGCATATGACGTGAAAACAACCTGCTTCCCACCTAGCCCTTGGAGAGAGGGTATCCTTCATCATTGTACTTCTAATGGTTAATGGTGGGGAAGCCTGGAGTGAAACAATCCTATGATGAAACGAGGGACTGCTTTCCACATTCATCAAAAGGTGAGTGGTTGAGTGTCCCAAACGACCACCACTGCCCTTAATAACATTTACGAAACGGTGTGTGGCTGGTATGAAGTTTGAATGAGGGTGACGATGCCTGGAATGTGGCCGGTGAAAAACTCGGGTGGTCACAGCTATGGCTTTTAGCTGGTAGGAATGAGGCACCTAAGGGGCCACGACGGCCTTAAAAAACAAAAAGAACCTATGCTACCAATGTCTATCGGCCACGTTATGGACAGGAAAACCCTAAAAGTAACTTGACGTGGAGATGAGACAAAATAAGCAGTTAAAAAACCCACCTGGCGACGAGATAGTGGTTGAGTGAGGTGGACGCGGTCATGGATGCGCTGAGCTGGAGCGGTCTGGCGTGGTCTTCCCAACGACATTTTTTTGAATGAAAACTAACAATGTGATCAACCAAACCCCCACCGTCCTTTTAAAAGGCTATACACATGCAACATTAAATGGGTTGGTGGTGTCATTAAAACGGGGTTTTAATGCCTTGTACGGCGCGGTCATTTCAAGCCATCTCGGCATTAAATGCGACCGTCGGTTGCGGGGCGGACTTACGAGTCTCGTCCGTAATTGCGAAATGATATGGCGAACTGCCTCGACGTTTTGGAAGAGATTGGCATATCTTTTCGAAATACAACCTCTCGGAGACTTAACGCAAGCGGTTTTTCCGAGTCGACCCGCAGTTTCAAGAGAACCCTTTGAATTTATTTCCGCAATTTCGATAGGGATATGCAAATTTCTTCCGCAATTGCAGAACAATATCGTGAGTGCTTCCGTAGCTTCGGACGCTTATCGCGAGTGCTTCCGCAGTTTTGGATGGTATTTGGGAATGGTCTCGCTGTTTCGGAAAGGTTTCACAAATGGCTCCCGCATGGTCGAGAGAGATACCTAAGTTTCTTCCAAAAGCTTTCCGTGGTTTTGGGAGGGAATCATGAATGATTTCGTCGTTTTGGGAGGGAAACCTGAATGCTTCTGCAATTTCGGGAGAGATTCGCCAATTGCTTCCGCAGTTTCGGTAGGGATTCGCCAATTGCTTCCACAATTTCGGGATGAAAACTTAATGGCTCCCGCAATTTCGAGAGGAAAACTTTCCGCGGTTTCGGGAGACAAACTTGAATGCTTTCGCAGTTTCGGGAGGGAAACGCCAATTGCTTCGGGAGAAAAATTAATTTTTTTTAAAAAAAAACACTTAGTCTTTCAGCGGCTTCGGGAGAGAAATGCGAATGGCTTCTGTAGTTTCGGAAGGGAAAACTTAATGGCTCCCGCAATTTCGAGAGGAAAAATTTCCGCGGTTTCGGGAGACAAACTTGAATGCTTCCGCAGTTTCGGGAGGGATTCGCCAATTGCTTCCGCAATTTCGGGAGACTTTCATGAATTTTAACCTTAGAAGAAAAACTTGAATTTTTCAAAGCAGAATCTTCAGTTGAAAACAAAAATTAAGTTAAAAAAGGAGAATTAACCTCTTTAGGCAGTCTTTCTAGAAAAAATAAAAGGAGGGGCCCCAATATGTACAAATTTTTTTGGGGGGGGATGTTGCTGCAACAACATGTCCTAAGTAAGATAGGGGTCGGACAAAACAGTTGTGTTCACACAATGAAGGCTAAGGGCCTTTATAACTGATTCGGTTTCCTACGATTATAGTATGGGAGTCTCGAGCTTCTCCTAGGTGAGACATACCGGTTGTAGTGTCGGGAGGTCCCTTGAGCCAATCCCTTGTTGTGTGCATTTGGTTGTATTTTCTTTTAGGTGTGTGCTCTATGACGATCTAGTACGACATTAGGAGACATTTATTTGCTGATTTTTTGAAGTCATTGTGGATGGAGATACACCTCTCCACCGATCTTGTGAGTTGGCTTGTTTACCAGCTAGCAATCTGTCATAGTCTCTTTGTAAGAGATGTCGGAGGACTATCGCTGGTCCATTATTCACATCTCACGAGCTTCAGAGAGCTCCCATTATGAGTTTTGCATCTAACATGACGGGAATCCTAGTGAATCCGTCTGGTGGCACCATGAAAAACTCACCTCCATCCACTCCTAGATATTTATCGGGAGGAGGTTCATCACACAACACTCCTCCTGGGTTTGGAACACCCGAGCCCAAAAGTACAAACCATTTTGATGAAACATGGTCATCAGGTTATTTATATGGTTTATCCTTGGGTATGCCAGGTTTTGGTTCTACATCCGTCCCTACGACCTCAAACCCTTTTTGATTGGGTATTCCTGGTTTTATGCCGACTCTTACTTCCACCATGTATAGTAGTCATGCTAACTCTGGCATTGGGATTGGGGGCACTATACCCCCTTACACTACTCATCAGTTTGGGTGTGGTCACATCCCTCCATATTTTTTGACTATTGGCAGAGGGCCACCTGCTTCGCCAGTCCCTAGTGTTAGTGTGAACCAATTTTCAAGTGGAGGTTTCACGATAGGTATCGGATCTATGACTTACATTCCATCTATTCACTCAAATGCCTCTACATATATGCATGTGCCCACGAACGCTTATATGATTTTGAATCCTCCTCCTGTCTCTAGTTCATCGATTCCATGGAGTGGGAACATACCATTTTGATACGGCCCTCACTCGTCTAGTTTTCCTACCTCGATTGGTTATATGGGAACCCATTCTTATGGACATCATTCTTATGGTTTTTCAACTGGTCCTAACTATTATCTCACTCCCTCTTATGGAATCCCTTCTATGCACGTTCATGTGTATCATAACATGATCCAGTTTGGAGGAGGTTATCGTCCTTATGGTCACAGTGATGGTTTCTATCAGAGTTCGTCGGCACTTTAGGTGTCTAATACGATAAACACAGTCTCACCTTCGTAGAGTCAGTTTCTTTCGGGAGCTTATAATCAAGCTTCACAACCTTAGCTCCCCTTTCTTGCTAGGTTAAATTTACCCGATATTTTGAAGGTCACAAATGATTCGGTGTGTCATGACCCTAGATAGCCCCCAGTCCCCACCAAGATCCCTTCTGATGTTGCAAAGTTTGAGGGTAAGAAGGGTGAGGATCTACGTGATCACGACACACATTTAATTTATGGTGCTCCTCGAATTCCTTGAACCACGATTCTATTTGTTTGAGGCTATTTCAACGCACCCTCACGAGGGCAGCTACGAAATGGTAAGGATTTCAATGATTTAGCGTTGGTTTTCCTAGATCACTTTCAGTTCCTGGTTCGTTATGATACTGGTACCGATATTTTATCCACCTTCAGTCAGGACAAAGCCACACATATCCCTGATCATATTCAAGAGTGGCGTTGGAAGACGAGGCTAGTGAAAACCAACATTCCTCCAAAATTTTCTGTTGGAATGGTTCCTTAAGTCTTTCCTCCCTTACATTTCAAAGTATGTTTCATTGTCCGTATTATGACTGAGAAACAAGCTATTTTTAAATCTCAGCAGCTAGACCTAGTCTATGCTCGGTCTGGCATTTTGTACAACATTATACCTGATGCGCAGAGATCAATACATTAGCCCAATCCTGTTCTTGGACCGGATGTTGATGGCATTGTTGGTTCCATAAGTACTCGTCTCATAGATTCAGTTACAAATCAGATGCACAAATATTTCTATTAACCAATCTACCCTTCGATAGGCTCATGCCTCATTGGTTTCCACCCAGTCGTCTGATGTTCATTCTATACAATCAGCGAACCCGTTGGGTAACAAGCAACCTGGTGGGAAGAAGAAGGGGAAAAATAATTGTAGGGGTGGGAACAATAGGAACAATAACCCTAAGAAAGAGAACGTAAGTGTCCTTGGGCTGGCATAAATGCTGGTGGGTACTGCAAACCTAGACGTAAAATGAAGTTTCCTTGTAAATTTTGCATGAAAGATCATCTTACACATTTGTGTCCTCGTATCGAGGAAGCATCGAAGCATCGTGCATGGAGCCCAGCTTTGTTCAAGGATCCCTTCCTCATCATCAAAATATGACTTCGACTGCTTCCGTCACCCATAATGGGACTAGTGAAACTTGGATGTCCTCTACCCATGCTAGCGGTTTTGGATGCATTAACATGGTTAAATCGGAGGTTAGTATTTCTACTTGCTCATGTGATTATGGAGATCCACAACGTGCATTGGGGAATGAGCCCCCTCCACCAGAGACTCCATTGCATATTTGGAAGCCCAAATCTATGCCACAGATACCGAAACGTGCTCTCAAGTGTTCGACGCACAATCCCAATGCATGAGCCACCCAGAACTACTCAATTGTGGAAGATATGGGCCAGAATCTGTGTGCTATGTCAGCTCTTGAGGTTCTCCAGGCTTGTCCTTCACAAAGGACCTCCCTTTTATGTGGTTTGGGAGTCTAGGATCAATGTATCCCAAATGTTATCAAGTTTGACACTACTAATGTTCAGCCTCGGTTGCCCTATCATGTGGCTTTCCAAGTCCATGTTAGATGCCTAAATATTATCATTAAGCGTACTGTGGTTGACGAAGTTGATTCCACCTAAGTAATTTCGTTAGCTTGTTGGAAGGCTCTCGGCTCCCCTCCATTGTAAAAATCTATGACCATCCATACTACATTTGATGGTCATTCGTTCAGGCCGCATGGTATTATCCCCTCCCTTGAGGTCCACTTGGGTGGGAAGATTGTGCCAATAGAAGTAGAGGTGGTTGATGCACTCATCAATTACAACCTTTTACTGGGTCGGAATTGGATCTATGCTATGAGAGAAATCGTGTCCTCTGTTTTTAGAGTTATTTTATTTCCCGATGAAGGATATATTGTGACTGTCGATTAGCTAGATTTCACTAGTTCGAGTCCCGCAGCATCACCAGGAACTGTAGTTCCTTAGATCAAAAATTCTCAGCCGCAACTGGGAATATTGGTGTAGGATTGTATTCCTCTTTGATGGGATCTTTCAACTTTGTTGCACCAATCTCCTTTATAGGATCCGTCTCCAATAGTGCTCCATCCTTGTTGAATAATGTACCGTTCCGGACATCGTATTTTAGTGATCCGTGGAATTTACCTTCCATGAGTTCCTCGTCTGGAGACATTTCGCACATCAGGATGGCCATGCCCTTGTTTGTAGCCAAGCTTTCTTATCGTGATATTCAACAAGCCGCAGAGCTGGATCTCTCCTATTCACGGATAGAAGAAGAAGATCCCGTTATGCTTCCCGCCTGGGAAGTTGACTCATCTTGCTCACCTGATTTCCTTGACGGTACTTTGCCTTCGGATGAAGCTATTATCAAGGCCATGTATGGTAGTGATAAGCCTTCGGAAGATCTCCATCATCGATCTTATTTTCTTCCCAACTTTGACCTTATTGAGCAAGAGAAGTTTTGGTTGAATCTTGTAGAGAAAGTTGGTCACCCTATGGCTCCTTTGGATTCACATGGCATTGATGCGGAGGGGAATATGGCTAATATTTCCCTTACCATTCCGATAAAAATTTCTCGCACTCCCAGAAAAATTGAAAATGTATACATCGGTGTTGATTGTTCCCCTCAGGAGATTCGCATTTACACCGATCTATTCAAATAATTTCAGGATGTGTTCACCTGGTCATATGAGGAGATGCTAGGTATTGATCCTAGTATTGTCGAGCATGAAATTAAGACTTACCCAAATGTTAATCCTTTTCGACAACGTCTTCGTGCTGTAAATCCTAAGAAGGCAGCTGCTATTAAGGCATAAATAGAGAAACTAATCATAGTTGGTTTCATCTAGTCGGTTCCCTTTACTGAATGGGTATCTAACCCCTTTCCTGTGGATAAGAAGCAGGGAACCATCCAAGTGTGTACCGATTTTAGAGATATGAACCGAGCATGTCCTAAAGATAAATTTCCCACTCCATTCATAGACCAAATATTGGATGTGTGTGCGGGAAGCGAAGTGTTTTCGTTCATGGATGGTTTTTTAGGTTACAATCAGATCCAAATTAAACCCGAGGATCAACATAAGCCCGCATTTATATGTCCTTGGGGTACCTTTGCATACAGGAAAATGCCCTTTGGCCTTAACAATGTTGGAGCTACTTTTTAGCGGGCCATGACCTATGCCTTTCATGACCTTATGCGCATAGTGGAGGCGTATTTGCACAATCTTGCTGGTCACTCTCGTTAGAGAGTAGATCACCCCAGTCACCTCCACCTTATTTTCGAAAGATGCCGTTGTTATAAGATTCATTTGAACTCTAACAAGTGCATCTTTGTCGTGAAAATTGGTCTCCTTCTAGGGTTTGTAGTCTCAAAAGAGGGTATTAGAGTTGATCCTTTAAAGGTTGAGGCAATACTTTGGTTGCCTCCCTTGGGTAATTTGATTCAACTTCAGAGCCTCCAAGGGAGATCCACTTTCTTACGTCGTTTTATCGTGAATTATGCCAATATTACTAAGGGTTTCGCACAGTTATTGAAGAAGGACACTCATTTTATCTAGGATGAGCGAGCCCAGCAGTTTTTCAATGCTTTATAGAAAGCCTTGGTATTAGCCCCTATTCTTAGTCCACCCGTATTTGCAAGAGATTTTTTACTTTATGTGGTCGCGTCTCAAGAGACGATTGGCATGGTCTTATTTCAGGTGGATGATGTGGTTCAAGAGCATGCTGTCTATTATCTTAGTCGAAACCTCATAGATGCTGAACCTAGATATTCTCACATTGAGAAATTAGCCCTTGCGACTTTTCATGCAGTCGAATGATTACAACATTATATTTTGCTTAGGAAAACCCCCGTTATAGCACATGTCAGTCCATTTTAGTTCGTGCTCTCATGATGCCTAATTGGGGGGAAACATAATAAATGGATTGTGATTCTTCAAGAGTTTGATCTTGATTTTGCTTCAGCGAAGTCGGTGAAGTCCTTGGTTTTCGCAGAGCTTATGTCAGATTTTTTGAGACTTGATGAGGAAGTAGTCCATGAAGACTCATTTTTGGATGAAAATTTATTTCTTATAAATTCAACGGACCCTTGATATGGAGACATCATTATATATCTCCAAACTCTGAAGTTACCTTCGCATTATTCACGAGATGAGCGACGACGTGTGAGACATCACGCCAAATATTATGTCATCATCGATGAAACTTTGTATCGCTGAGGAAACGAATCTATCCTACATCGTTGCTTAACTCATGAAGAAGCATAGATAGTGCTTAATGACTTCCATAGTGGAGTGTGTGGTGGTCACTTATCCAGGCTTGCGACAGCCCAACCTATCTTGCGAGCAGGCTATTTTTTTCCTATGATATTCAAAGATTGTTTAAACGCTGTGAAGAGATGTCACCCTTGCTAGGTGTTTTCTTGGAACATGCGATCACATCCTACTCCTTTGCATTTGGTTGTCACCGTCGGTCCCTTCACCAAGTGGGGGGTTGATTTCATGGATTGCAACCCAGCTTCGGTTGGGGGGTGTCATCACATCATAGTGGCCGTTGATTAATTCACCAAATGGGTTGAGGCCATGCCAACCGTTAAAGTCGATGGTGCAACTGCAGCCCACTTCGTATTCAATCAAATTATAGCTCAATTTGGTATCCTGGAGGAGATTGTCACTAACCATGGAAGTCACTTTTAAAACAATATGATGGAGGAATTGTTACTCAAGCTTGGGTTTCGACAAGATCACTCATCTTCGAATTATCCCCAAGTGAATGGCCAGGTCAAGGTAGTAAATAAGTCCCTTAAGGTCATTCTTTAAAGGACCATCTAACAAAGCGAGATTAATTAGCATATTATGTTGTATTCCGCTTTGTGGGCATATAGAACTGTAGTAAATACTTCCATCGGTTTCTCACAATTTCAGTTAGTTCATGCTGTGGAGTCTATCTTACCAATTGAATGCAAAATCACTTCCTTGAAACTAGCTATAAATTTCCTACCTAACACTTCAAAAGTAGAGAAACGTTTAGTCTACCTCGAGCAACTTGACGAGTAGCATCTGGACGCCATCGTAGCAATTGATGCCAACAAATGTTGTGTTAATGTTCACTATGATAGGTCTGTCCATCCCCAGAAATATGTTGAAGGTGACTTGGTCCTCCTTTATGACCAAGCTAAGGAACCCTTGGGAGCAGGCAAGTTCAACCCAATGTGGCATGCTCCTTACATAGTGAGGCGTGTCCTCGAGAAAGGAGCCTATGAGTTAGAGGATTACGAGGGGAACACCTTGAAGGAGCCTAGAAATGGGCTCTACCTCAAGCGGTATTATGCTTGAGCTTCTAGCTCAAGTTGATACTTTTGTATACTATTGTATAGGTTTTTCTGTACATAGTTTAGCTTTCTTTTGTTTTTTCGGGTCTGCTGATTCGCTTCCATTTGGTTGACAGATGTCAGCAGAATCTCTGGTGTTATTTCGATTCATGGATGGGGCTAGCCATCATATGTAGAGACTAGCTTCTGCTGCATGGGTTATTTACTCACCCGACCATCAGATTGTGTCTTAAAGAGGTGCTTGTCTCGGTCCTGCATCCAACAATGTGGCTGAGTACAGTGCTGTTATCGAGTTACTTCGCGATGTCATTTCACATGGTGTCCAGTATTTAGAATTTTGCCTAGATTCGCAACTGGTTGTGTCTCAGTTGAATGGTCAGTACCGTGTGAGGGATCCTACGTTATTAAGGAGGTTCTTAAGGGTAAGACTTTTGGAGCATCAATTTGTTTTCATTACATACATTCATGTTCTGAGATGTTTTAATCATGTAATGGATGCATATGCTAATTATGTCCTAGGTTGGCATTTGTCACATCAATAAAAGAAGCACACAAATACCATTCATTCATACATTTGTACATACACAATAGTATAGCCGGAAAATCATAGTTTTCTCATTAATAATATGTCCAAAAAGTGGTGTCATAATACAAAAATTGAACTCGTATCTCTCAAATATACAATCTGATACAAAACTAGTGAAACCCCATGGCATCTAAGCTGTAATGTCCCCATTCAAATAATTTCCTAGTAAGACAATCCCGTCAATCCTACTAGTTTCCTAGGTTGGATGGGCACATGTGGAATGGTAATAATGAAGCTAATAAATGATGTCTAGACATTAGAAGGGTTCCATTATTTAATAAATAGAGTGAATAAATAAATTCGAGAGAAATCCTAGATGGCAAATGGTTTTGGAGACATATGGAGGATGTGGGACCCACACTAGCTTGATTTTTCATAATACATGGTATCTCTCTCTTGCAAATTTGAATTAATGGGAAGGTGAACACTCTTGGGTGAGTTGGTAAGTCATAGCACATGTCATTGAGCATCTTAGGTCGAATTGGGAAGCATTGGTAACCTCGATGGAAGATAAAGAGTCAAATTGGAAGTTTCTGGACACTTGGGCCAGATTCCCTAGCCCCTATGACACCAATGATGGAGCATCTATGACAACTATGACAAATTGTAGACATGACCTCTGACATCTGACCACTATGACATGTCAGCCACAAAAATAGGCTCAAGGAAGGCGCTCATGGGAATTGGAGAAGCCAAAGAGACTCAAAATCGAATTTGGGAGAAGATGGAAGGTTGGAACTACGAGACAAGTGGCAAATGTGGAATATTTCCTAAATGGAAATCTATTGAATCTATTGAGAGTATTTCGAACCTTAGAAGGCTAATGTTGGTTATAAAATGTAGAAATTAAGTATGAGAATGGCTTTTGATGATTTGAGAAAAATTGCATTTGTGAAGAGAGAACTAGTGGATGACTAGTTTCTTGCCTTAGCCAATTTCGAGGATGAAAGATTCCCATCCAAGTTGGTGTTTGGAGAGGCCACTCAAGTCTTCCATGGTGATTTAATGGAGTTTTATTTGCAGGTAGAAGCTACAGGAAGTTTCATGGTTTGTTTTAGTGCAGCACTTTCTCTCCACCGTTTCCAGTTTTGAAGGCATATTCATGCTCCTTGAGGGAGGGCGTTTTTGGTGAGATCTTGTGCTTCTTGGGAGAGATTCTCATTATATATTTCTGATTGTAATAGCTTCATATCCTATTTTATTAATATTCAGAAAGTATCAGGTCGAAATACCCACTGGTTGTATGCAAAAGTATTGATTAAATAGCAAACAATGTCCATTTCCCCAATGCTTTGATGTATGACCCTATAGGGTTGATTATTTCGAATGGATGGATGATTCTATAATATATTTTTGATTAATATACTTCCATGGATATATTCTACAAGTTTCATGTACTTTACGTGAGCATTTGAAGCATTTTTACTCAGTTTGTTTCTATTGAGAGGTGAAATAGTGCCATTTCCCCAAGGGTTGAATTGGGGGTTTTTGCTGTTGAATGTGAGAGGGTTAGAACAGTAGTAAAAATCAATTAATGGTGTATATGATAACTTAATCACATACGTAACACGTTACATACCTCTGTTCATAAATTCGTGGGAGTTTGGAGGCATTTGGAAGGCCATTTGCAGGGTTACCCCGAGGGGATTTGATGCACAAATTACTAGTCAAAATTACATATATTGATAAGAATACAAATCAAGTTTGAAACAGTATTTGGAGGGCCATAAAACATCCCTTAACCTAATATTCAAGTCTAAATATCATTCATACACTCCTACAGAATATTTGGGAGCATTTGGGTTGATTTGGAGGTCAAAACAGTAAAACTAGTCAAAGATCGAAATTGGGGAAAAAGTGGAAAAATTGGCATTTTAATAAAATTTTGAAAAATGGTCATTACAAGTGGTATCAGAGCATGGTATTGGCACCTGATGGTATTAAAAAGAATCCAAAAACATAAACCACCACCCTTTGAATCAGTAGTTGAAGAATTTTTGGTTGAAGAAGAGATAGTAGCAGAAAAATAGTTTTTTTCTAAAACAATGGGTAGAGAGGAGGAGGAAAAATTAAGACATAAGGAGGAATTTATTGAAGCCTTAAAACCATGTTTTGAAGGAATTACCATGGTTATGCTAGATATGAATAAACAAATGATGAAAGTTTTCGAATTGTTGGGTAGCCAACTTTCAGGCAAAGGGATGATAGGAGATAATAGTGGTTCACACTCAGGGGAAAAGATGAAAGGGAATGAGCATATTTTCTCAAGTACAGGACCTCATAATAGACCTGATGAATTTCAAAGCACACAAAGTCATACTGCACCTAAATTTCTCACACCCAAAGGAGAGCCCAATCTTGAACTGGATTACAAGAAACTAGTAAATGATTGGAATGATTTGAATGAAGAGTGTAAAAGAGGTGTACCACTCAATCACTATATTGATGCTATGCAAAAGATTAAAAGGAAGGGAGACAATAGGATTCCATTCCAAAACAAATAATTTAATAGTTCTGTTGGAAAAATGTCACTTCCTACTTTTGATGGTTCTTCTCAAAATTCTGCTAACACTTGGGTGCAAAAATTGGATGTATATTTTCAGCTAAATCCTATGTTGGAAGAGGATGCATTAAAAATGGCCATTTTGCATTTGGAAGGGGATGCCAATGAATGGTGGTTCTATGGATTGAAAACCTTGGGTCATGATCAGGTTAAAACATATGGAGAATTTGTTGACAGGGTACTAGAGAGATTTGAACAAAAAGATCCAGAATTGCCTTTTAAGGAATTAACGCAATTGAAGCAAACTGGGACCCCTACTGAATATATGTTGGATTTTCAAAAATTATCAGTCAAAGTGGTTGATGTATCTATAGGAAGGTTGGTATTGCTTTTCACTAAAGGTTTGGTTGAACCCTTAAAAGGTTTGGTCAAAGCCCACAAGCCAACTACATTAAAAGATGCAATGAGCTTGACGAGGGATCTCCAAAATGTGCTTCCTAGAACGAAATTTCCTCCCAAGCCTGACTTTAGAATTGAAAAGAAACCTTGGAAAAGAGATGCACCTGATAAGAAGCCATGGAAAGAAGAGGAATATGGAAAGGATAAGAAAGAGGAACTAAGCAGGGAAGAGATCAGAAGGAAGAAATTGCGTTACTCATGCTTCCAACCATGGGTACCTGGACATAAATGTGCTAAAGGAAAGGCCCAATTCATTGAAGTATTTTTTGATGAGGGATATGAAGGGGGAATGGAGGAAGAATTACACAATTCATCCCAAAAGAAGGATATACTACAGTAGAAGAAAGAAAACCATAGGTGAAGCATCCCTCACCCACCAAAGTAACAATGGCAGTACTTTCAGCAGTACCTCGCTACCATACTATTCGATGCAAGGGTGTGGTACAAGGATAAAGAACTTCAGCTTTGGTAGATGGAGAAGCCACCCATAACTTCATCGATGCAGAGATGGTGGAGAAAAGAAAGATACCTATTGAACCATTTGATGGATTTACAGTTTTCATTCCTGGTCACAACACAATGGAGTGCAAAACATGGATTCCACAGCTGCAAGTCACCATACGTAACTATAATTTTGTCGATAGTTTTTATGTGGTTGATATTGCTGATACTAATGTTGTTTTGGGAGTGAAATGGTTGTATTCAATAGGAGAGCATACAGTAAATTATAAAATTCCTGAAATGAAATTTCAAGATTCAAAAGGAGTACTAAGGATTGTGAGAGGGCAACACACCTTTCCGAATCAGGTAGTTTCTTCCCATAGCATGAAGCACCGGAATAGAAAGATTTTGGGAGACATTAATCATGGAAGGCCACCTGATAGAGGAGGGACAAGTTTGCAGCATGGTAAATTGAGATTGCTTGAGGGAAAGCAATCTTGGGTGGGGAGGATTGTAATGTCCCCATTCAAATAATTTCCTAGTAACACAATCCCATCAATCCTACTAGTTTCCTAGGTTGGATGGGCACATGTGGAATGGTAATCAGGAAGCTAATAAATGATTTTTAGACATTAGAAAGGTTCAATTATTTAATAAATAGAGTGAATAAATAAATTCAAGAGAAATCCTAGATGGCAAATGGTTTTGGAGACATATGGAGGATGTCGGACCCACACTAGCTTGATTTTTCATAATACATGGTATCGCTCTCTTGCAAATTCGAATTAATGGGAAGGTGAACACTCTTGGGTGAGTTGGTAAGTCATAACACATTTCATTGAGCATATTAGGTCGAATTGGGAAGGATTGGTAACCTCCATGGAAGATAAAGAGTCAAATTGGAAGTTTGTGGACACTTGGGCTAGATTCCCTAGCCCCTATGACAGCAATGATGGAGCATCTATGAAAACTATGACAAATTGCAGACCTAATCTCTAACATCTGACCACTATGACATGTCAGCCCCAAAAATTGGCTCAAGGAAGGCGCTCATGAGAGTTGGAGAATCCAAAGAGACTCAAAATCGAATTTGGGAGAAGATGGAAGGTTTGAACTAGGAGACAAGTGGCAAATGTGGAATATTTCCTAAATGGAAATATATTGAATCTATTGAAAGGATTTGGACCCTTAGAAGGCTAATGTTGGTTATAAAATGTAGAAATGAAGTATGAGAATGGCTTTTGATGATTTGAGAAAAATTGCATTTGTGAAGAGAGAACTAGTGGATGACTAGTTTCTTGCCTTAGCCAATTTCGAGGGTGAAAGATTCCCATCCAAGTTGGTGTTTGGAGATGCCACTCAAGTATTTCATTGTGATTTAATGGAGATTTATTTGCAGGTAGCAGCTATAGGAATTTTCATGGTTTGGTTTAGTGCAACACTTTCTCTCCACCGTTTCCAGTTTTGAAGACATATTCATGCTCCTTGAGGGAGGGCGTTTTTGGTGAGCTATTGGGATTCTTGGGAGAGATTCTCATTATATATTTCTGATTTTAATAGATTCATATCCTATGTTATTAATATTCAGAAAGTATCAGGTCGAAATACCCACTGGTTGTATGCAAAAATATTGATTAATGAGAAAACAATGTCCATTTCCCCAATGCTTTGATGTATGACCCCATAGGGTTGATTATTTTGAATGGATGGATGATTATCTGATATATTTGTGATTCATATACTACCATGGATATATTCTACAAGTTTCATGTACTGTACTTGAGCATCTGAAGCATTTTTACTCAGTTTGTTTGTATTGAGAGGTGAAATAGTGCCATTTCCCCAAGGGTCGAATTGGAGGTTTTTGCTGTTTAATGTGAGAGGGTTAGAACAATAGTAAAAATAAATTAATGGTGTATATGAGACCTTAATCACATACGTAACACATTACATACCTCTGTTCATAAATTCGTGGGAGTTTGGACGCATTTGGAAGGCCATTTGCAGGGTTACCCCGGGGGGATTTGATGCATAAATTACTAGTCAAAATTACATATATTGATCAGAATACAAATCAAGTTTGCAGCAGTATTTGGAGGGCCATAAAACATCCCTGAACCTAATATTCAAGTCTAAATATCATTAATACACTCCTACAAAATATTTGGGAGCATTTGGGTTGATTTGGAGGTCAAAACATTAAAACTAGTCAAAGATCGAAATTGGGGAAAAAGTGGAAAAATTGGCATTTTAATAAAATTTTGAAAAAGTTTCATTACATAAGCCTTGCGGGGAGCCCTAGCCTCCTAGTATCGATGATTATTCATGTAGTGGTGTACTATATTGGCTATATGCTGGAGCAGCCGCACCCATGTACTTGGTACACCAACCACATGTCTCTGGATATCCTCTAGGAGACGCTCTACCTTGATCACCTGTACCTGGGTAGTCATACGATTCAAATTGACCCGCACAGTCTCCAATGTGTGCTCTGTTGCTACACCTACTATCTCGCCTCCCGTGCCTCTACGGTGATGTCGTGGGAAACCCTGAGGTCTTCGCAGACCCATATCTCGGAGAAAAGAGTCATACATCAATATATGATACCACACCAAAAATATTTTTGCTTTCACTTAAATAAAAAATCCAAAAATTTAAATATGAAAAACTTAAAAAGAGTAGTCATACCTATGTCCCCGAATGCGGCCCCTAGTTGGAGTGGCATGTCTCGGTCTCCTCGGTAGTCTATCCCTTCATATGGGTAGTCGTCGACGACGATCACCTGTCGCCGTCACCAGTGAAAAAAATCATCAGATTATGGGGAATCCTGTCGGCCACCCCCCTGTCGTGTCACTATGTCTACCCACTAGGTCTGGGAAGGATTTTGGACACTAAGTGGAGAGACTTCAACCCTCGTACTCAAGCCCGACACTCTCTCAAAGAAGAAGCTAGACAAAATACTACCAAAACCGAAGTTTTTGGCCCACCCTAGTTTGCACTCTGTGAGTTGGTTCTTCATAGTACCAGCAGTGTTGTTCACCAATCATATACCATCGGTCTCATACTCTCGGCCGCATAGAATATCAACAGCCGTGAAGCCTGATGAAGTGAATCCGATCCTGCAATCCTCACGAGAGTGAGGACTATGATCTTCATGCTTATCCCACTATAGCATATATGAGGATCTGGATACCCACCTTCTGGGTGCTAGCAATACATTACCTATCAATGTAATCACTGAAAGTGATTCCTCCCCCCACGCTGCAATACCTAAGACTCGCCACCTCCCCTCGATGGGACAATCCAGTGATGAAGTATATATCATCCACCTACAACGGAAGTGGTTTCCCATCTAGATCAAAATGTTGTGCTTCTGCATCCCAATAGTTGACCAACGTGTTGAACAATCGGTTTTGGGCCCTCAAACCCTTGATGCTCCAAAATTTGTATAACCCACAAGCTTACAATGCTTCTTGGGCGGCCAAGTCTTCGCGAACCTGTTGATAAATGACATCGTCCTCTTGCTCTCTCCATTCTAGAACCATCCTGGAAGCAAAGGAATGAATCTGTTTAGTGCCCATATGTTTAAAAAACATCATCCAGGTCATTGCACACATGATAATTTGTATATAGTCGCACGTATATGCGGTCCATGCAGTCGTTGACTGCGGACAAGCAGACCTCCACTTGACCTGTGAAGATATAGCCCGCGCACAACGCCGAATAGGTTTAGTTCTTTGGAAAAATAAAAAATTGACCATTAAAACAAAATTAAAAACCATGGAATTGAAGAGGAAGATGAGAACACTAACCTGATCCAGACGGATCGTGATTTCGACACTCGTAGCTCCCAGAATCATTGATTGAAGATCAAAGGTTAAAACTAACCAAAAGCAATATGCAGAGTGAAACGTTAGAATGATGTGGTAAAAGTAATTCTTTTTACTATTTATAAATTTTCAAACCCACTTTTCTATAGTTTTTTCCATTTTTTGAGCTATTTTGGACTAATATGTCGTTAGACAGTGCCTTTTTGAGCAATTTTTTTTCCAACGAGAGTGGATTTTTGAACCATTTCACACCTTCGACAGATATTTTCTACACCTGGCATATAGGATAGGATGTCATTTCAATTGCATTTTTTCATCGAACTTATGACCACATTCATAAACCTTAGGTGCGACCCCACTTTTTAACTAACACAAAACCTCTATGCTGCTTTAGAAGTGTCATTATCTGGTGGTAGGGCTTGTCCGACCATGGGTTCCCTAGTTAGATCCTTTTTTTCCTTTTGGAGCCCATGCCGTTGTTTCTCCTTATGATTGGGAGTCATTTATAGTCATGCCATGACATTGTGATGAATAATCATACTCTACTTCATTTTACTCTGGCCATCTCCCATGAGGACTCCCCATTTATACTGAGTTGTGAATGCATTGCATCATCCTGCTTTCCTTCGGGCTTGGTGCCAGCTCTTGCTTTTTGCAGTTATTAGCCATGTGCCTTAGCACTTTACCTTCCGAGCCAAGTAGAGCCTTCTATTATCTTTCGTAGCTTGATGACCCTTTACCTTGAGGGAACACCCCCCCGAGTGTCCACATATTGCACATGCTTCCTTGCAATGATCATAGGTATGTTCCACTGCTTCTAACTAGTTTGCTTGCACTTGACACTCGTTCCCTCACTTTTGTACAATAAGGAATTTTATTCTTTTTCAAGCTTTCATAATATGAAAAATATGAAAAATACCAAAAAAATTATATAATTGAAAAAGATGGAGGGGACATATTTACTACCTCTTATTGGAAGCTCTCATTTCCCGTTTGAACAGAGCATTCATCTCCACTCCATTCACCATGAGTCGGGACATTAGTAGGACCTTAGGAGCTGTACTCATTTCTCATATCTTACTCCACCGGCTGGTTAAGATTCCAGTCATTATGGAGCCTTTGTTGATGCCTCCTACATCGCAAAGTATTATTATTATCTAGTACTTGAGTCTATGTTTCCTGATTCTATCCATTTGCTCATGCTCTTGTTCAAAGGAAGTATTGAAACCAGAGTTGGCCACTCCTCATATATCTTGACTGTTGCATGTCGTCCATCCCATACAGTTCGATCTGTTAGTCCAAGTTCTTCCAAATATTTCAACGTACTTGTTACCTCATGCTAGTTGATGGGGGATCCATTAATGCCCTCCTTCCAGCGAGTTTCATTCCGTCAAATCCAACTCATTTATTCTGGAATCGAGACTTAGAGTCCATTGAGTACCTTCATGTTTGCAGTCATTAGTGGTAAGTTCTCTTGCCATCGACAGATTGAGAATTCATTAGTGTCCCTTGATCGATGGATTCATCAAGTGTTCGACATCAACACCTCTATTCACACTTGGTGAATGTACTTTGTGCCTTGATTCTCATTTTCATTATTGTTGGTTTATCTCATGTATGTTAACAATATACATCAATGACCGATAATCAGATGATGCCACATTAGGTTCAACATCAACACCTTTATTCGCTTGATAGGGCATGAACCATAGATGATTTGTGTAGAAGACCCCAGAATTTTGTGGCATTCAGTATGCTACTGGTGATCATGATTATACTTATGAGAGATCAATCTCATACATCAGCAGTTTGTACCTCCATTTTGCATCAACTGTTTCTTCTTTAGCAGAAGACCATATCTTACTGTTTTGGGTCATGGATATGACCACTCATGACATGTATTCACTATATACTGCCTATTCATGGCCATTTTACCAGATTGCTATATATCATACCGATATGTATTCGGAGATATCATTGCATTATGACGAGTGGGATACTCCTTCCATTTGTGTCTCACTCCACTTCTGAGATTTTTAATGTATTTCGGCCATCGTAGTACCTTCTCTGACCTCACACATTAGGGGGCATCTGTTACAGAGTATTTTTACACCTGTGAGAATTAGCACTCATTGGCCTCCATTATTCATTTGATTGACTGAGAACCACTCTTTGTCCTCCGGGAACCCTTGTTTCCCTATTTTTGTTCATGTACGTGAGTTGCTTCACTGTAACTCATGCATATATAGGTTGTATCACTATAGCCTATGTACATCAAGTTAATTGGAAAACAATAGTAAAAACTCTATTTTTTTCACTCCAAAAAGCAGCCATTGTGACCTTCGGCCCTCCATGTATCCCGAAACGACTCGATTCGACCTATCACCTACCTTTGGAGGGTTATATATTGAGCTCTTATGGTGCATGGGAGGAGGAAGAAAGAGAGAGCATCAAAACTCTATTGGATTTTTTCCATATCTTGATTCTACATCCATTGATCCTAGTTGTTGTGAACCCTTTATGTTCACCTACCAAACTCTTCCATATCTTGTGAAGGACTCATTCCTTTACTCGTGAGTTTTCCATTGCATGGGGGATTGAAGTGGTGGAGGCACAAGTGGAGGGACCTATTTCTTGGTTCATATGAGTTTTCGACAAGAGGTTGTATCATGTACTTCTTTTTCAATTTAATAGAAATACTCATTTTCTTGTCCAGTTGATGTTGTGAATGGTTTATTATCATTGGGTACATTTGCTTACATATATAATGGACTCTGCTAATGTTTATGCTAACAAATTTCGTATATCATATGCACTTTCTTGTGTTTATTGTTGAGACTAAGCTATAGGTTAAAGTGTGGTGATTGGAAATCTTAACAGGGATCTACATCAAACGTCCAGTTGAAGGTTGGTCTTTTATTCCACTTATTAGCATTTAAATTTATCTATCATGCATTGGGAATTGAGTTGATTTCTTGTAGTCATCTGTCTGTTGTGTTCTACCCCAAGCCATAGGATTTTTTTCTCCGTAACAATGTTTTCATTCATGGGATGTTAAATAATACCCCTAGTTTCACTAAATATTGAAAAATACCTACAAAAATCCTTTTGTTGATCCCCCTCCTAATACATATTTCCAATTAAAAAACCCTATTTTTATGAGATACTCCCTATTTTTACTAGATACCCCTTTTTATACCCCCAAATACCTATAAATCCCCCATACACTACTCACCCCTTTTCTCTCCCAATACTTACAATATCTTGGCTTATTCTTCTGTTAGGAACCTATGTCAACCCTTCTCTTTACTATGTTAGTATATTGTTGTTGGATGCATATGCTTTGTAAGTCGTCCTGTAGTATTTGTTGATCCGTAGTTTATATTAGCCCATAGTATTGGACGCATATGCTTTGTAAGTCGTCCTGTAGTATTATATGTCCTGTGGTTTTGACTCATAGTATTGGGCATAGACTTAGTATATAAGTGTGTGTTGAGGTCATTGAAGGCACCGTGAAGTTAATTGTATTGAGCTTGCTCAAAGGAGGTTGCCCCCTCGAAGTGGCCTGTGATCAATATAAAAGTGATTTTGTTCTATTATTTCTAATATCTCGTGTATTTGCATTAACTAATTATTGCAGGTTCATCACATCTGGTATCAGAGCACTTTCTTGGGCTCGCTGGGTGAAATTTCTGCCAAATTTTTTTCGCATATGTTGCAGGTTCGGATTTGGGAATAATCCCTATCCACTTAACTGTGGGAAGTACTTGGGAATAAGCCCTAAAAATCATTATGAGGAGTACCACAGGAACCCCGAAGTAGCTGGCCCATTGAGAGGACCTGCTAGCGAAAAGGGCAACGACCCCTACCTGATTGACTAGTTCCCACCCGTGAGGTAAACCAAGAGCTGTCGTTTGTGGCAAAGCGGTTATCAGTTTTACTTGAGCCGTGGAGTGAGGGGTACTGCCTCAATATGCAAGCCGTCAGACAGCATTGGTGGCCGAGTGAAACCCCTGAACTGTTAGGAAGCCGCACATACCTGGGGTCCATATCTACTTTCAGCTGAACTATTGTCGATCACTGCTGCGCCGTTTCAGATCGATTTTGCAAGCCATTCCAGATTCAGCCGTTTTCAATCCCTTCGGTGCTGTTCCAGATCTCTTTCGAGCCGTAGCCGCTCCAGTCTGGAAAAAAAAAAAAAGTTCCCATTCTCCCTTATTTTCAGTTTGTTTCCCTTGAAATTTTCGGGGAACCCCTGTCATCCCATTCTGCACATTTCAGTCCTGAGGACCCTATACCCAATTCCCCTTCCCAAAGTACGAAATCCCACATTTGTCTATTTTTAGGGTTTTCCATAACTTCCTCAGATTTCACCCAATCACCTTCAAATTTTACCACAAAGTTCCTTTCTGAATTCTGCTTCTTTGTTCCCCTCTGCCAAATTTTTCCATTCTTGCACCCCGCTTCAGAAATCCTCATTTTTGCTTCCCTGTCTATCCAACAGTGTCCAAAACCTAGTCAAACCCCAATTACCCTTCTGATTTTTTCCCAAGTCCCCAGATTTTTCCTTTACTAAAGTAGCTTCTGTTTTTGTTTTCCTACCCAGTCAACCGAAAAAGAAAAAAAAAATCCCAGTTATGGTTGTCACCCGTGCAGGAGCAAAAACCATGGTGGACGCACTTGCAGCCATCCAAGCTAAACTCCAGGATCTGGATGAAAAATTTCTTGGTCTCCATCTTGAACATTCAGCTATGAACAAAAAACGGCAGTCCGAGTCTTCAACAGACAATGGGCTCTCTTCTTCCAGCAATTTCCGTGGTCCGAAGCTTGATTTTCCTCGCTTCACTAGTATCGATCCAACTGGATGGATATACTGAGCAGAAAAATATTTCAGTCTGCATAATACTTTTGATGTTCAGAAAGTTCCACTTGCATCCTTTCATTTGGAACAGGAAGCCCTTCAATGGTACCGTTGGTACATCAAAGCTCATCCCGAGCCAAACTAGACAGATTTTTGCTAACTCATTTTGCCACGATTTGGTCCTAGTGCTTTTGACGACTTCAGAGGAGCACTCACTAAACTTCACCAAACTAGCACAGTGAGAGAGTATCAGATGGAATTTGAGAAACTAGCCAATCACACAGAAGGGTTGTCTAATGAATTCTACACGAGTTGTTTTATCAGTGGTCTCAAGGATGAAATCTGCTCAGAGGTCAAAATGTTTTGTCCCAACACAATGATGGAAGTCCTAAGGTTGGCTAAGTTGGCCGAGGACAAGATCGCAGCTCAACAACGCTCCAAACCCACCTTTGTTCCCTTCAAAAATATGGGTTCCCAATGACCTCCCATCACGCCTGCTCCTCAACCAACTCCTATCAAGCATTTGTCTGAAATAGAAATGCAGCCACGCCGAGAAAAAGGGCTTTGCTATAATTGTGATGAGAAATTCACTCGGGGACATAGATGTGTTCAACAAAATCTCTATCTCTTGGATGTGGATTCTCCGCCTGCCTTAGAACTTGGTGAAGAAGCTACAGATACAGTAGATGATCTGGTTGACATTCAACACCCGCCTATTGACACCCCATCTCAGGACGACCCACCCGAGATCTCTCTCCATGCTGTAACCGGCATCACCACCCCACAAACAATGCGGGTCAGGGGATACTTCAAGAAGCTCCCTCTTACCATACTCATTGATTCTGGTAGCACTCATAACTTCATTGGCCCTCGAATTGCCAAACAGGCTGATTGTTTTGTCCATCCTTGCTCCAACTTTGAAGTCATGGTTGCTAATGGGGGCACCTTACCTTGCAAGGGGAAGTGTCACAATGTGCGTATCTCTATGGAAGATTATAACCTACACTCCAAAATGTTTGCCTTGTCCTTAGGCAGATGTGATGTGGTTTGGGCGTTCAATGGTTACACACACGTGGCCCCATCTTATGGGATTTTGCTGAACTTTGGATGCAGTTTAACGTCAATGGGGCACAACACAAATTTAGGGGCTTACAACCAGGTTCTCTCTGCATCATCAGTTCACATCGCCTGGAAAAAATCCTTAAGAAGAATTCACATGGTGTCATCGCTTAGCTCAATTCCATTCAGATGCACCCATCAACAGTCTCCACTACTTCCTTGGATAGATATGCAAGTATCTTTGTTGAACTAATGAGCTTATTGCCTTCAAGAGACCTTTCCGGTAAGAATGTAGCCACATCTACCTCTCAGCAGGAAACGATGGCTATTTTGCATGCAGCACAGAAGTGGAAGCCATTCCTATTAGGAAATTATTTCTGCATCAAGACTGATCTCCCGAGTATGGAAAATTTTCTGGAACAATGGGTCTCCTCCCCAACACACCTGCAATGGGTTATCCCTATGTGATCACTTACAAGAAGGGTAAGGACAATATGGTATAAGATGCTCCTTCTCGCACAATTGATGACCCAGTTTCTCTTACAGCTCTTTCTCTGCTTGTTCCAAATTGGTTGCAATATGTTCAACAGGGCTATCTCTTCTATGAACTCCATGCTTCTTCATCAACAGGGCACTCTGGGTTCTGCAAAATGTATGACCAGGAACAATGTAACTTCTTTTGGCCGGGACTAAAAATGACAATTCAAGAGATGGTGGCTAACGATGATACTTTCCAAGTAAACAAGGGGGAACTGACACTCCTTTCGGGATTGATCAAACCCTTGCCCATCCCTACACAGCGTTGGCCAACTTTTTTATGGATTTCCTAGCAGCACTCTGGTGGTACAATACCACATCTCAAAGGACACCATATGAAGCAGTCTATGGACAAACACCGCCAGTTCTTCTTCCATACACCCTTATAAGCTCCCCAGTTCAGGAAATTGACTCGGTTCTTCGAAAGTGCGATCAGATTCTTCTCATTCTGCAGGACAATCTTCACATGGCCAGAATTCGCCTGAAACAACAAGCCGATCAGCACCGTTCTGAGCGCATTTTCCATGCAGCTGACAGGGTTCTTCTTCATCTACAACCTTCCAAGCAATCCTCCTTGACACTCCAAAGGCATCAGTGGCCCGAAATGCAAACCGAGGATGCTACTGGGGAACCACTCCTTCAGATTCTGCAGCAATTTCTCCAACCAAAGCTTTGAGGACAAAGCTTTTTCTAAGGGAAAGGGGATGTTAGGAACCTATTTCAACCCTTCTCTTTACTATGTTAGTATATTGTTGTTGGACGCATATGCTTTGTAAGTCGTCCCGTAGTATTTGTTGATCCGTAGTTTATATTAGCCCACAGTATTGACCCATAGTATTGGACGCATATGCTTTGTAAGTCGTCCTGTAGTATTATATGTCCCATGGTTTTGACTCATAGTATTGGGCATAGACTTAGTATATAAGTGTGTGTTGAGGTCATTGAAGGCACCGTGAAGTTAATTGTATTGAGCTTGCTCAAAGGAGGTTGCCCCCTCGAAGTGGCCCGTGATCAATATAAAAGTGATTATGTTCTATTATTTCTGATATTTCGTGTATTTGCATTAACTAATTATTGCAGGTTCATCACATCTTCAAAATTAAAAAAACTCCCTTTATGAATGATTGTTATAAGATATTGGTCAACAAGGTGAGTCCCCTTTGAGGCATGCATACCCCCAAGTTGGTGGGTCACCTATGTAAGCATGTTAATATTCTTAATCCTTTGAGGAGTTTTGGTGGTTGCACCAAAATGTAGATCTAGGTAGACTAAAGAGGGGGACACTTTGTTATTCACTTGTGTAAAGTTTAGACGTAGACTTAGGTACCTTGGTTAAAAAATTTAAGGGTGGTAGGTGTTTACCCGAAGTCAAGTTTAAAGGGGCAATGTTTGGTTAATCTTGAAATGTTTATAAAGTAATTGAGATTTACTTGATTTGGTCATTAGTGGGTTTACCTGTTAGTGGTTTATGGGGCCATGGTTTTGGATAACCCATAGCGTTTTCCCATGGTATTAGCCTGTGATGAAACCTATTTATGTCTTTAACAATGAATTGACAAAGGGTAATGAAAGATATCTTTTGAAGGGTGGTTTTCCCAATAAAGAAAGGCACAACCCTTATTTCCTTATAGTTGTCATCATCTTAATTTCATATTTTAATATTCTGTAGTTTGTTATTCATAATCTCATATTTTATTTTATGACATGAACCATGTTTCATATCGTTTGGTATTTTCTCTTCAAACCTCACCTTGTTTATAATATGTTCCCCATCCATTGGTTAGGGTTGATACTCGTTTCCTACAATTCCCACATTCTAGCACTCCCAAAAGGAATAGAACAAAAAACGTAGGGTTTTCCAAGCAAAGACGACGACCATCTATATTTCATATGTAGCTATTTGGTTTTACATAGATGAAATTCAATGTGGTGCATCTCTAATAGATATGAATACAGTTCGATTAGGCTTCTCCCTTTGTTGTGACAATGAATCTAGGGTTTTTTTCGTTTGAAGATGGCCACCTTACATTTTTGTTAAATGATTTAAACTTAGGAGTTGGTATAATAGTTTCTTTGACCCAATATTTGGATACCCATATTTAACATCTCGACTAGATGACCCATGTATTCCACTAACATTCACCCACAATTTATGGCACGATGTTCATCAATTCTTTTGAAGTTCAAGTTAGTTTTCCACTCATACAAAGACTCAACATTCCTAACTAAAAGCCTTATATTCACCATTTTTCAAGGAATTCAAAAAAGAGATATATAGCACTAAAGATTATTGTAGTAAGGGTAAATTACAAACAAAATGAATGTAATCCAGAATATATGTAGACATAGGATCGCTAATCTAATTTTAATGTCAAAATATGAATTCTAATCTTGATAGTCAAGGTTATTACATATTTATAGTTTTAGCTTAACGTTTTACTCATTTAATTTAATATGTTTTAGAGGGTTATAAAGTATAGAATCTTCTAAGATTTCTATTTAAAATTCTCATAGCCGTATCTTGCATTTTCTAACATTGAGGATTCATCGATCATGTAAGATGATACCTATACCAATCTGCTTAGAATATAGAATGGCTCCCATTCAAAGATTCTACTACTTTGTTGGAAAATCATGGCTTCAATTTGACTAATAGATAATATGTTATCAATAGATCATGAATTCCATTTAAATGTAAATGAAACAATATCTTCTAGCATATTATGTTTACGAGCTTAGCTATGCAAAATATAATACTAGAAATCCATTGCCAGTTATCTTCAAGCTTTAGCATTGTTTTTATAACATTTTCCTAGGTTGATGTCTATCACTCTAACTATGTTTTTTCATTACATTTTCTTGGGTTGAAGTCAATCAAATCATCTATGCTTTTCTAGCCACGTTTTAAATGGTCATTGTCATGGCCCATTGTTATACTAGAGGCAATTCGGATAGCCATCCCTCAATCTTTATTTCAGTTGGTATGGTATTCGAGCTCTTTTCATCCTTCAAGAGTTTCTCATAAATTATCATATCAAGATGCATATTTGGTGGTTCGTTTACAAATCTTTTCTTGTGCCTCAAATGTCTACTCAAGATTAAGTTTTAAGCCTACATTCATGGAACTTATCTAGCAGTGTATCATCTTCTAAGATTGTTTGTGCTATAACTTATGCTTGCAATTAATTTGTGTAACCTACCGACAATTTTCTTTAAGTAAAAAAAAAAAACTATAATTAAAAAAAAACATTTGACATATAAAGTTGTCAACGTATTGTTATTAATGATGTATCATGTGACAAACATATATGTAACTATAACAATTTCTTGATGACTACTAGAATCTAAAAGTTTTTCATAACAAGTATCATGTTCACAAATTCTTATGGAATCACATACTATTTTTTTATTGTCATCATTTTGTTTAATGTAATATTTATAAAAACATAATGATTATGATTTTAAAAATTGTAATGTAAGTATTGTGTTAACCCAAAATGTATCTTGCATTTCCAAACCTACACATTTTGAAAGATTACACAATTTCAGCAAAAGGTAATATGACTAGATTTTAAGATTAACAAAATATAGTATTAAGTATTTTACAACCTTAAATGCATTGTTTGAAATATGACTAGATTTTATGATTAACAAAATATAGTATTAAGTATTTTACAACCTTAAATACATTGCTTGAATTGTAAACTATATTTAACCTTCAAACATTAAAGGATTACCTTGTATAGTATTAGTTTTCTTGAAAGACTATATAAGCTTCTTGTCCTCATGCATATTATTCTAGTCATTCAAATAAAAGTTTGGTTTGATAAGATTTGGATTATATCTAACAAGGAGTGCTGCTAAGTAGCAAGTACTTTCCCTAAAGTAATGACTCACAGATTGATTGATTCTTCTCTTGATTGATTGTTGTCTTATAGGTCGTAGTTTCTATTGTTCATACTTTTGGACTTACATAGCGCTTTTCCTCAAACTATGGCGGTAGTCTTTATATGAATATTTTTTGTGAACTAAGATTTCACAAAACAAAATTTTTAACTTTACCTCAACGCAAACTTCAGCAGTTGATTTTTAGAACCATGAGTATCATAACTAGTTTAGTTGTATTTTCTTTTTTTTCTTAAAAGCTTACTTCCTTAATTAAAATAAAACAAATTCCCAAACTAACAAAAAGGGAAACATTTATTTTTAAAGATGTTGAATTAAAGGAAATTACATTATTTCTTTCTCGAGACAAATAAGATTCGAGAAAAACAAGATTCTTAGTAAAAAATAGCCATGTGATTGCAATCTCTTGCCATGAATATATAGTTCAGCTTGCGTTGTATGCTCTAATAGTTTTTTGGATAAAATTTTCAAAGTTAAATAATAAAAATACAATAAACCAAAATAAAGAGTTGAAAAATATAAAGGACATAAACTATACTAATAAACAAACAGAATTTCATGTTTTGAATAATTAATAGTATTATATTATATTTATAGTCACGAATGATTCAACCGAAGAAGAGGCACATTGTGTGTAAACCTAACAGGGAGGAGCGGTACTACTTGGTATGATAGAAAAATTTGGTTACAGAAAATGTCAAGTTCATCATGCATCTCGAAAGCAAATTTTACAGATATTTGACCAACTCTCGGAGTTTTGGAATCGCACAACAATATTTTTATTCCATTCACCCCATGAAAATACAGATTCATTCCTTCATTTTTTTCTCATATTAGAAAAAGAGCCCGAGTAAAAGTTCAAGTCATGCCTACATGAGAAAGAAACGGAGACATTAGTATTAAAATAGTAGAATGATGTTGTAATATTGTAACATCCCTCTTTGCCCTATTCTTTTATAAATGAAATTGTAATTATGTAAGTGTTTATGGTGAGGAATTCAAGATCAAGGCCCCGCCAATAAACCTTGTAAGTTTTGTTATTAATTCCTAAGTTGTAATAGATGATTATAGACCTAGGAAACGAAAGGTTATTACACAACTAAAATAATGGGGCAACATAATCCACTAGGGGGACAGGTTAGAGGCTAATCAAGCCTTGAGAATCTATCTAATGATGATTGGGGTCATCATGGTACCTTTGAGTACTAAAAGGAAAACCAGTCATATTTCTGTCTATATTGCATAAATCCAATAATTATAAGTATGTATTTACTAGTAGCTCTAAGTGTGGCAAGACAATTCGTCCATTGCATGAAGAGGAGAAAGGGTTAGTATTCACCTTTAAACATTAAACAATCTATTATTGATTGTTCATCTAAGACCATAACTAAGCTATTACTATTATTACATAATTTATTTTGGAGAAAACAAATATTATTATATGAGCTTATCTTTATGAGCATATCCAAGTATTAATTGTTATACCAAAATCTCGTCATCATGAGTCATATTTCATCTCTATGCCTTAATCATGAAGTTCCTTGGCTAAAATATCAAAAAGAAGGTTTTTTTCCCTTTCCCTTTACCTTTTGTAGTCACCCCGACACACCCTGCCTTCTAGCAAGGAGCCTCAAACTCAAGGTGGTACAATTTGCACCTTAGTAGGGTGCGTCGCTAACGCAGTGTGCATGTGTACAAGGTGCGATGCTCTACCTCAGATGCATGTTGTCATGTTGTCCTCATGTAAGGTGCGTCGGAGTTGGTTAAAATGGATAAAAGGAAGCTTCAAGCAATTTCTTGAAGCTTGGTGATGTGGAGGCTTATCCCTAGATGCTTGGAAATGTGGCACTTGATCCCATAACCTAGTGGGATGATCCCTTAAGCCTCTCTGCTAAATCCTCAACCTATTCTATCCCATTAGCCCTATATATAAAAACCCCGTCTCCATTTTTAAGAGATGAAGGATAAAACACCAATACGCTGGTGGAATTTGGTGAGGACTATCTTCTTCATTCATAGGAATCTAGGAAGCTTTAGATCTTTGAGGGAATATCATTTGAGTTGGATTCATAATGTCAAGGAATGAATTGTAACTCTCTAGTTTGTATCTGCTGCAAACTACATTTAATATAAATATATTTCCATAAACTTTTTATGTCTTATAATACTTTTTAGGATCAACTTCTTTGACCGTTGATCTAGTTAGATTCATAATCATATACTTTTATATTGTCCGATTGTTTCCACTTGCTCCATCTTGTTTTGTAGCCTCATATTGAGGGACTAGAAGTAGACCGAACGAGGAGAAGGGAATTGCGATCATAAGGTAACTCATTCTCTAATCTACCTTGCAATTTAATCTAACTATGAAAGATAATTATGTTCTGTACTCTTTTGTTCTAGATCTAAATCATTTAGGCTAGAGAGATTAGTTTTTGTCCGCATCAAAAGATTGTCTTCAAACAAAAATGGCGACCATACTGGGGAGTTATAGATCATAATTTTGATTTGTTTTCAATTCTTGGTTTTTCTTGATTGGGCCATGTTGGCCCAACAAACTCCCATTGATTTTGCAAAATCAAAGGGACCCCTCATGTTTGGGCTTGGTTCTCATCTCATGATGTTACGGTGATTTTGGTCGTTCAATTTTCTTTGCGTCCTAATTTCTCAACCATTCTCCTTTACTCCTATCTAATTTTGCTTAAGTCAATCGCATGCTTTGGGTTGGTCTAGATTGAATGATCTCATCTTTCGATAGTCTCTTCGATCTTCAGTTTTAATGAATAAACAATTTAAAGGATCATTTTGATAGATCATGGTAAATTAACTTAACACTCTATCTCAAATTTTCCATTCATATCTTAAAGGAGTCAAAATTGTTCATTTTGAAGTAAAGTATTATTTCTTACAAAGCATAAGTTATCTTTGTTCTTTGGTAAATAAGTCTCATGCTTTATTTAATGGCTTGTTATGTTTATATATAAATATGGAAATATTTATTTTTCCATATTACTCTTTTGATAAAATTTTCAAGTCATGTTATCATTTTTAATAACAATAAGACAATATTATATTTATATAATAAAAATTAATATTTATTAATTATTTTAATTGTCCAATTATATTCAATATTTATAAAGCAATATTGATAATGTATTGTGAGCTTTTAAATTATAACTAAAGACAAGTTACTCATATGAAAGATCCATCTTATATATATTCAATAAAATAACTTTATTTCCACACAAAATTTGATTACCAAATTTTTGTCATTTTCTATCTAAAATTTGGTTCCCCATGTATTCAATTTTTTTAAAATTTGGTTCCCCATGTATTCAATTTTTTTTTCACATAATGTCACTTTATCAATATGGCTTGATATAATTCACTTAGTTCTTTATGGATAGTGTACATTTGAATATGAATAAAATAAAGGTTAATTGTGCCAATATATAAATACTTTAATAAAATTTTATTATACCTGCCAAGGCAGGTATATAACAATCGGTTAGGATTTTTTTTATTTTTAATTATTTTTACTTTTTGCAAAAAGAACTATACTATTTTCAAATGTTTGGAAATAATTTTATATTAAATTTAATATTTTGAAATTAAAAATTATTTTTTTTAATATTTGAAATGAAAATTCTTATTTTATTATTGACTAAAACTAATGAAGTGACAATTTATCCCTGGTGAGATGTGAAATTGTCAGAAAAAATAAAAAAATAAAAACAAAAAAACAATTATTTGACATCTGTCTTGTCCTTCGTTCTGTCGTATAGTGTGAAGATCATTCACATGTATCTCGAGACACCACTACTTTAATCATTATTTGCTTTAAAAATATCTGTCATTTCAGTGAATTAATTAAATTATCGAATATGATACGACAGTGGATTAGCAAATTATATCCACTTGGATTTTGTTTATCTATAAATACGACTAGTGAAGACAATGTGGATTATGAAACCTCCCATGTCCTAAAAATTAATTACGTACTTGTGTATATAAGTGGAAAGGAATTAAATCTCTAGTCCTCCCTTTGCATAGCTAATTTATAGATAGGGAAGGAAAGGGTGGAGTGTAATATATGATATTTCTAAAATGTACAAAGGTGGGAATCTTTTATGTAATATATGATATTTCCAAAGTGTACGATGTGGACAATCAATTCCATCAATATCTATATTAGCCTCGAAGCATGTTAATTGAATTTTCAATCATTTTAAACTTGAATAATATTTTAAATGGTATTTTTTTGAAAGGTGAGGAATTTTAATTGTTTCAAATTTTACAATGATGATTCAATAGATTTTAATTCAGATAATCAAAAATATTTTAAAATTTTCAAAAATAGATAAATTTATAAAACTATAATAATAATTATGATAATAATGATTAGAATAGATTCTAAATTAAATAATAACAAGAAATAAAGTATTTTTAAAGTTAGTTAAAACTATAACTTGAAAAGTGATGTGATTTTAATATAGAAAAAAACATTATCTTATCTCTTATTATTATTATTAAAGACATAATTCATAATTATATATTTTACATAGATTTTAATATAGAAAAGAAATTATCTTATTTCTTATTCTTATTATTAAAGACATAATTCATAATTATATATTTTTAATTTATGTAAAAATTGCAAAATTTGATAATTCAAAAGTTTATATATTCAATATTTTGTTTTGATATGATGCATTCATGATTAATATTTATTATTTAAAAATAAAATAATTTGAATACTAAGCCATTACAACATAGCTATAGATACCATATTAACTATAAATCGTATTAACATAAATTACAAAACCACACTTCTACTTTACTACTAAATCTTGTTTTAAGATTCTACATATCACACTTCTATTATATTACTAAATCTTCTTGTTAATTTTTAGATATGAGCTTTCATATGTGTTTTTTTAAGATTGTTGGAGTGTCTATTTGAAATATTATATACATAAGTTATATACAAGAGCTAATTCTAAAATCTTAGATTCTTAAATTTAATGGTCAGATTGTTATGTTCATTTCCATCTATTATGACTTTCTTCTTTCTATTTTTATTCGTATTTATGGAACCTAGATCTATCTTAAATGTACTCTAGATTCCTCCACCCAAAAAAAAAAATTATTAAATTCAAAAAAAAATATTCAATACATAGTGATTGTTTAAAGAGCTAGGTGTTACTTCAAGTAGCTTTTAAAATACAATTTATTTAACTTCTATATATAAAGTTTTAATTACTTTTGTAAATGATAAAGGCTGATTTAATATACAATTCATATTTGTAGTAGGTGTCACTTTTTCCTACTTTTAGATTAATTTTCATTATTATTTCAACTTTTTAACTTTGGATAATAAATAACTAATACATTACAACATTTCTAAATGGCAAGTATAAGCACCTTTCATTGCTAATTTGACTTGTTTTATGTAGCTATTGCATAAATCCACTCTAACAAAGTATTATGTCATAGATTTTGGACATTAACTTTTGTTTTTTTCCCTACAAATAAAGGAAAGGAATGGTTTATGTGTAAACATGAATCTCGACTGAGTTTTGATTGTTTCTTTTTTAATCGTTAGCTATTTGTTTTCTTAATGTGCAGGACCTTTTACATGGAAGCTCGAAAATTATGTGGATTTTCATCCATGTTAACCTATGAAATAAAAGACGATCGTAGAAGTATTCCACGTCAAGAGCTTGTAAATGAAGTCAACGTTGAGGTAACACCAGTCAATGCAAAGGAATCGACGCTATTTTGTTGAAAACAAATGCCACGCTCAGTTAAATTTGAACCTTAGCTTACAACGGTCAGGTTCCGCTGGAAATCTTTTAGGTTCACAATACCGAATCGCACGGATGATTGACAACATGTTGAATCCCAGGATATTGCCAACATAGTTTGTTGAATGCATGGGAGAATTCGAATCTCGCCGATAGAGATTAACAAACGCCCGAGATGTCAGAGATAAATAACGTTGCAATTGGCACAGAAAAGGGAGAGTGGAGCCGAGTTCATGGATAGCATCCTTATAACACATTACCAGATAACGAAGATAACGAAGATTTTGCCAAATTCTAAGCATGAAATCGAAAGGAGTTGGTACAGATTCGTTGCAAGAATAACACCAAATTACTGTTGTGGTTTGGTAACTTCAGGAGAAAATTGATGCTCTTAAATTAAAATACTGTACAGAGTCACTCTACCATATTACTCTACAAAAGGGACACAGCCTCAAATCGCACGAAGAAAAGGGAGAGTATTTCGAACTTGTGCAATAATTTTGTGTTAAATATCAGTTTTCTCTTTGGAATGTATTTTATTCTTACCCTATGCAGGATTGATGGGCATTCCACCTGCAAAGATATCCCATTGGATAGTCGAAGATCGTTGAGAAAAAGGTTTGATCCAATTTGGAGAAGAGAAGACACCGCTTTGATCTGCAGTAAAAATGCAGAAGATAAAGCATGGTATTATCAGATCGTCCTCTGGATTCGCAGAAGAGCATGCCACGTTCAGATCCTCAACAAAAGAAGACTGCAATTTTTCCCATAAACTATGCCTAAGATCGGCATTCATGAAATCGCTTAGGAGATCTCGAGGAATAAGATAGGGAAGGAAAGATCGCAGAGGAAATCAACAGATATTTACGCATGACAAGATCACAACAATATTGGATTAGATTTTGAAGGAAGTTAATCAACAGTGATGCACTAGTTTGATCTCCCTTCAAAGTTGCGGTCGAAATGCCAAGGTTGCAGTGTCAGTGAAAGGAAAGAAATATATCGCTGTCAAAGAAGTACACCAGACCAACTATGATGGTGAGGATTGACCGAAGGGTGAGATTTTTAGACATCAAGTTGACGCTTTAACTTAGCAATCAGTTCTAGATCTGAAGGGATCTATTCAGTATTTTTAGGAATTAATTGAGTTTCCATTATCTAGATAAGTAGGCCAAAGTTGGACTGTAAAAAGGGGAAGCGCTCGACAGAGCTGGAAAGTTTTCTCTTTCAGAACCGAGGAGACGCTGTCAGGGAGAGATCTTCATACCAGAGAAAGAATACTTTCTTCTCTGCACTCTTTTGTAAATTTCTTTCAAGGGATAATGTACGAAGGTTCTGTCCATGGGATTTCTGGGCAGATTATGAAGCTCTGTAATTTCTTACTGAAGCTGGAATAAAAGACCAGAAACCACTACAACAATTATTTTGCATAGATTCATCTGAGTTGTATTGGATTTTTCTGCATTTTCTCAGTTGAATTAATAATCAAATTTGAACATTCTCTGTGCAACATTTGTAGCTAATGTTTTACTGCATTATTTTGTGGCAGGTTTGTTTAATGTGATTGTGATAAATGACTGGAGGTTTAATGTATAAACAGTATTTTCCAAATGGCAATAATTTCTTATTGTTCATTTTGTAGAAAAACTGATGTGCCTATTAATTGCTGAGTTGTTTGAATTTCTTTAAGCAACATAGTAATTTTCTTTTATATGCGTTAAATTTCTATTAAAATATTTCGCTCCCGGGATAGCTTCTTAGATAGGTTATTAATTAACATTTACTTTAGTTAGTATTTTATCTTAATATCTTTGGTTTAAATCTTCATTTCTGTAACTATATAATTTTTTCTCATAGTTGCATAATTATTAACTTTAGATTGCATTCAAATTTCATTTAGGATTGGCTTTGGCTTTAATCCAAAGTCTCCATTTTAAGGAGCAAACTCACCAATTCATAGAGTGCTAACGGAGGCCGAATATCCATGGGTGTTAACCACACCAAACAACTCGAGGATAGGGTAATACTTGCGTAGGATTACTTAAAGCCTTTGGCTGGGTTTTCACTCCCTGTTGTTTGCCTTGGACACCATTCCAGCACTTGCACGCTCGAGGCATCAACAAGCCATTGATTTCCTTTCCTTCCATTGGATCTGACCATTAGTGAGTCTCTGGGTTATCCAGAATTTGATTAGGATTATCATCAGACCTGTTACCTTGTTATTCTTGGAGTATTTTTAATTTTTGTGGCTTAGATCCCGCCCGATGCACCTGGTCCATTCATTGCCCGCGTCATTGTGTTTCTGACGTGCTTTACTGGTTATCAACCCGCGTCGCTGATGCTACCTAGATGTTTGCAAACTGTGTCATTGACGCAACTTTCCCGTTAGCAAAGTCCGTTGTTGGATCTTCCAACGTCCTGGTGCACACTTTCAAGGTGCATTGCACTCCATTAATTGGCACTTGGTATAATTTTTTTTTTCAAGTTGGTTTTTGGTCTATTTTTTGAGTTTTGTGTGTTTCCCCTTACAGTCACAGAACCCCTATGCACAACATATTCTATCACTGGCTTGATTGTGAATTTTAAGTGTCGGCTAGGGTCCTAGCTAGTCAAGTGAGTGATTTAGTCATTGTGGCAAATTTCAATCCCCAAGGATACAATTGTTAAAGGATGAGATACATAATATATAAACCGATATTTGAATTGGAAGGAAGATGTCTCTGCAGTCCAGATAGAAGGAGCAACAAGAACAGATAGAGACCAATGAAATGAAGTGACATAATTAAAGATATAAAGAAGATATGGAAACCTGATAAAAACAAATAAGGGAAGTTGGGAGGTGCAAGGACAAGATGCAAGCCTTTAGGGGGTTATATCCTCCTTCCAATTGTTGCTGGTAAATAGGGTGTTGGTGCATCCTTCAGTTGTAGCTGCAAATTTGGTTGTTGGTGCTTGCAAACTATTTCTAAATATAATTTTGTAGTAATAGAAAGTATTGGTGGTTTTCCAAATTGGGTTTCCACGATAATATGGTGTGTTCTATATTCTTTGTTGATTATATTTTAAATGTGATAAAATTTTAAAAGATAGCCTAATACTAATTCATCCCCCCTCTCAATATTGTTGGATATTCCAACAATACTTCACATCCAAACTATAGTATGGTTGGAAGTTCTCTCCCAACCATGGGACAACCTATGGTGGGGGAATCTATTTGGACTCAACCCCCATAGGGTAATATCTATCTGCGACATCATAATACTGTTATAGGACAAAACTATCCAGTAAACCTTTTTCTTGGATTACCCTATCTCGGAAACCCGAACACCCCATGGGGACATCATAATGTTCTATCAAATGGACCTCCAGCTGGTGGACCATCCCCACCACCTCAACCAGTTGTCCCACCACCTCCACCACCATCCTATGCACCACCACACTATTTTGGAGGAGGAGGACCCCTGCATTCTAGTAGAGGAACACCTTATTCCGGAGGGGGAGGACTCCCACCTTTTGGCGGAGGATCACCCCATTCTAGAGGAGTAGGACCCACACCTTTCGACATAGGACCACCTTATTCTGGAGGAGGAGGACCCCCTTACTCTGGAGGAGGTGAACTCCCACCTTCCAGTGGAGGTCCTCCTTATATTGGCAAAAGAGGACCCCCTTTAGTTCCACCTCGCAACCCAGGCATCCGAACCCCATACATCCAATTTCCTACGAGAGGACCTTATGAACAATCGATCCATGGTCCTACTGGTACACATATGCCTTATCAGTATTACTCGTATCCATATCCAAACCAACAATTACCATTTCTAGTTATACTTGATCTACCAGACTTATCACAGTTGATTAATCATCCCATTTATCATGGTACAAATTGGCCAGAGATTCCTGTGAAGCTACCAACTGATATCACGAAGTTTGACGGTGAACCTGGTGAGGACCCGAAGAACCATGTAATGACTTATCATTTGAAGTGTTCGTCCAATTCCTTAATGGATGATTCCATCTGTTTGAGGTTATTCGAAAGAACCCTTACTGGTACTGCCTCAAAGTGGTACAATGAGTTTCCACCACACTCCTTTCCCAATTTTTGATCTTTGGCTATTTCATTTTTGACACATTTTCAAGTACCAATCTTCTATGAAACCAGCACGAATCTTTTGAGTTCTCTCCATCAGACCACTTCCACTCACATTTCTGATCATATTCATGAATGGAGGAGGAGAAGATGTCTGATTAAAGCTCCCATTCCAGACCAACTCCTTGGATATTTGGTTACAAAATCACTAATGCCTATCATAGCTAAATACGTAGCTATGGGTGGGATTGTCATGGAGGAACAAGCTATAGCTCATGCTCAGTATTTAGACCTTGTCGATGCTCAATCTGAAACCTTATAGAATATTGTTCCTGATGCCCCCCGCCCTACTAGCGATCCAACAAAACCGCCTAGGGGACCTCATGCCAATGGCATCATTGGTTATGTTCACACCCATCCTGCTACACAATCCGGTGGATGAAAAAGATATCATAGCTTGACTCCACCCGCCACACAGGCTGGACAACACACCAAACCATCACCCAGCCCTGATTCCACTGAAGAAGTGAATTCAGTTCAATCTGCTTCACCTCAAAAATCGAGTGGCAAAAATAAGAACAAAGGTAAAAATAAAAAGTCTTCTAAACAGCACGAGCCCAAACAGAACAATCTCGATGACACCAAACAAAAGTAGAATGTTAAGTATCCCTTTTTACTATGCAGTGGTGATCAATTCACCAAAGAGTGCCCACATTGGGATGAGGTCCAAAAGTTCCTTAAGGGGAAACCGACATCCGCAGTATTAATTGATCCCTTCCCCACACAACAACATATGATCGCGTAAAAACCATATCCTTCTCAAGGAGAAATGTTCTCCACCTCTCACTTTCTCATGATGCGGAACAAAATGGTGAACTTTAATACTCGATCGCATTTATATGAATCTCCTTCTACAAAAGAATCTAATGGGGGTAACCATGAAAAATCCCCTCCATTTACATCTAGCATTCCATCACCTCAAGGTCCTCTCATCATAGACAAATTGTTACTGGATTCAATATTGCGTCCACCCAAGAACATGATTAGAAAAGCCACTTTCAATCCAAATGCTCAGGCTACTCAGAACTACAATATAGTAGACGATTTAGCACAATCCCCTTGTGCTATCTCGACAATATAATTCTTACAAAACTATCCCATTTAGTGTAAGACCCTGCTATCCGCAATTGGAGCTATAGACCCAGATTCCTATAATACCATCATGTTCAAGTTAGAGTATTTAAATCCAAGGCTTTCCCACCAACTTGCGTTCCAAATCGTTACTAACATTGTTGGGAAAATCATCCATCGTAGTGTATTAGACGAAGGATCCTCCACCTCGGTTATGTCATTATCCTTTTGGAGAACCATAGGCTCTCTTGAGTTGAACTATTCCCCCACTACTTTGAAATCCTTTTATGGACGTGGTTTTCAACCACACAGGTTGTTACAATATTTGGTCGTTGAGTTGGGCCGCAAGAGAGTTTCCATTAACGTGGAAGTAGTTGTTTCCCCATTGGATTACAACTTACTACTTGGATGAAACTAGTTCTATGCCATGATCGCAGGAGCATCATCTGTCTTCTGCATAGTGCAATTTCCCCACCAAGGGAAGATTTTCACTATCGCCCAATTAGATTTATGTATAGCTAACACCACTACTCATCCCACGGACAGTGTCCCTCTTTTAGGACACTCGAAACATATAGACAAGAGTGTGGGGGTAGGACTCTTTAAATATTCATCCCTCATGGGATTCTTTCCAACATCATATCCCCCTTCCCATGTTTCCACGGTGAAAATGATTTCATCCTCATATTACTCAATGGACCAATGGATTGTGCTCGATCCAAACCATTTGGATACGATTGGAGATGTGATTCCTCTTAGCCCCGCAAAAGCTATTTACAAGGCTATCCAATAAGCACCTAACTTACCAGATGTCCACTCTACAATTGCATCTACCTCATGTTCTCTTCCATTATAGCAAAGCTCATCCCGATTTGATCCTTTACTCCAGACTTTTCATTCTCATTATTCAATCATGGAGATTATTAGAGCAGATGAACCCCCATGGGAAGACCTCCACCATAGATCGTCTTTCCTTCCATCACTAGATTCAGTAGAGAATGTTATAGAAATGATTGGTTTACCATATGTATTTCATTTCCCTCAATCTCCTATCCTGAGTGTGGATAAAGTAAACGAGGGGAACCTGGCTAATATCACACCTACCTTTATGATCGACATCTCGGTAAAACCAGGAGTTGTGGAACAAATCCACTTAGTCCAAACTTGTTCTCCGGAAGAAGTCACCACTTTTATGGCGTTGTTTAAAAAATTCCGCGACGTATCTGCATGGAGCTATGAGGAAATGCCTAGGATTGATCTTGCTATTGTTATGCATAAGATTCAAACATATCCCGATGAAAAACCTGTCCAACAAAAAGTACACCTTGTGCACCTTCAGAAAACTGTGGCTATAAAGGACGAAATAGAAAAGATGTTGAAGGTTGGGTTCATTTATCATGCTCCCTTGACATATTGGGTATCCAATGTCATCCTCATTACTAAAAAACATGGCACCATTAGGGTCTGTTTCGATTACAGGGATTTAAATAAGGCTTGTCCCAATGACAATTACCGTACCCCATTTATTGACCAAATCATCCACAGCTGTGCCGAAAGCATTATCTTGTCATTCATGGATGGCATTTACGACTATAATCAGATAGAGATCCACCCTGCCGATCAACACAAGACGACTTTGATCTGCTCATGGGATACGTTTGCATATCACAAACTCCCTTTTGGCCTTAAAAATGATGGTGCCACATTCCAACAGGCAATGTCGTATGCTTTCGACGATGTGAAGGACTTTGTGGAATCTTACCTAGACGATCTCCCCGCGCATTTGAATCGTCGATATTTCCACATTGATCATCTGTCGGCTGTATTCCTTAGATGTAGGAGGTAAAATATCCGTCTCAACCCTCACAAGTGAACCTTTTGTGTCAAGTCCAGATGCTTGTTAGGCTTCATAATTTTGAAATACGAGATCCATATTGATCCCCTGAAGGTGTAGGATTGTCAAAACGACCTTTTTCTCATTTTGGTAGGCTTGTCTTTCACACATGTGAACACCCGAGGACAATCTGAGCCTATGGATAGATAGCCAGTTCATCACGGAACAAGCCTATACCATCTGATTCATTTTATTAGCACAAGGAAACCTCCTTGAGGGCATTTCCAAATGGCCTCTTAGCCATGTGAATTTGACACACAGACAATTTTTTGTCTTTAATATGCAAAACACTTTTTCCTTCACTTTTGGCAGATTGATTTCTTGCTCATGTGATCACCATAAGGAAAACTACAACCATGGCTGGATAGCCACTTCAACAATGAACAAGACCATGTCAATTGATGAACTTATTGACACAGACACAATATCTGGCGGGCATTTGAAAGTGGTCTTCCAAACTGCTGATTTGACACTTAGGAAAAATTATCAAACCCTAGGTTAGTATGATGAGATTTTTCTTTTCATTGTGAAAATCCTCACAGCAGATCTAAGAGATGATGTATCTCACAAGAGAATAATTATGATTAAGCAAGAAAATAGAAGAAGAGTGATACATGCAGTATAATGAGCAACAAAATAATATGGTACAGTAGAACTCAGATAGAAGCAATAATACTTCGGTCATACTAGATTATTAATCACAAATGGACATATAAATAATACAATGCATGAGGAATTCGAATGCCTAAGGTGGCAATTCGAATTAGCCTTCATGGAGTGATCAAAGGATCACTGGAGTGTCATCGGAGCACAACTAGGTGTCCTCATGATCATCGGAGCGCAACTGGAAGTCTTCATCATCATCAGTGGAGTCATCAATGCTCAAGTAACTGTCAACCATCAGTCAAACTAACTCTGGTAGGTGTAACTTAGTGTAACTAAGTGTAACTCAGTGTAACTAAGTGTAACTGAGTGTAACTGAGTGTAACTCAATGTAACTAAGTGTAACTCAATGTAACTAAGAGTAACTGAATGTAACTGAGTGTAACTGAGTGTAACTCAATGTAACTGAGTGTAACTGAGTGTAACTGACTGTAACTGAATGTAACTGAGTGTAACTGAGTGTAACTCAATGTAACTGAGTGTAACTGACTGTAACTGAGTGTAACTGAACTGGTAGGTGAAGAAGGGCGAGTTGCTCCCTAAAATCAAGGAAGAAGGGTGCACTAAGCAACTGGAGGGCTAAAACTGAATAGTGAGAAGCTCCTGGGGGCTGGCTAACTGAGGGCTAGGTGCTGGACTGATGACTGGGATGCATGCAAAATGCATGCAAACCCTAGAATGCATGCAAACCCTAAAAGGTGCATGCATGACTGAAAATGTAAATGATCAAAATACTGGTGGGACTAGGATGGAGTATAGGAATATCCTAACACCCCCCCTTAATCCATCCTGGGCCCTGGTAACTAAGACCAAAGGTCACCCAATACAATGAATAATAACAATCAATAAACCAAGGAAGTGGGAAAATTTCATGGGAAACATACCCCCTCCTCAAAAAATAGACTGTAAGGCACACATAAAAAATAAAAGCTCCAAACTCAAGCATGTGTGATGCTTGGTCATATGTCTGGAGGTATCTTCTTCTTGGGAAGAAGTGGATCATGCTCAAAAAGCATGTGCTTGTACTTGCTCTTCAGATCGAATGTGATGAGAACAAATCCAACAGTATTAGAATGATCCTTGAACCTGTGATTCGAATCAGCTGAGGTAGGATCAAATTTTTGAATGTGCATATAGTCCTTTGTCTTCTCCTTCGAACCACCATGGGTGAGATTATGCCAAAAAGAACTATTACATGTTTGCTTGAAATCAAAATCAGATTTAAGACTTTCAAAACAGTTTCTTGAGATCTCCTTTGAACCAGCAGGGGTGAGATCAAAACTATCATATGATGCATGAGAAATTATCTCAAGCGGGTGGCAATAGCCATATTCTTCAATAACCTTCTGAAAGCATGTGCTAATGATCATATAGTAGTAAATAAGAGATGTTTGCTGAAGAGGAGCGAATGCATTACCTCCAATAGCTGATGTTACCTCCGAAATAATCATGTGATCATGATGCAAACCAACAAACTCTGGTGCAAGACAGGATTTAGGACCTTCTGCAATATCTAGAGTGTGAGCTGGCACAGAAAGAGAAGAAAGTTTGAGCATGAGCAGAGAATCTGCAAGTTCTTTGTCAACAACTTCAATATGATATGATACTGGTTCATGATCTGAGAGATCATCAAGGGGAGCGAATGCAACATGATCTGAGAGACCATCAGGAGGAGCGAATGCATCATGATCTAAGAGACCATCAAGTGGAGCGAATGCATCAACTTGCTTGCTTTTGAAGGGATTTGGACCAAATCCATCATTCTTTTTGCCGAATCTTTCATCTAGATGAGCCCATAACTCTTTTGGAGTTTCAATATCAATGATGGTCGGGTACAATATGTAATCGGTCATAGCAAGCATCATTCTTCCAATGTGCATGTCACCTTTATTCAACCATTTAATCTTCTTTGTAGAGGATTCGAACTCTCTTTCAAAATAGCAATCAAAGAGATCATGGCTCTTCAAATATGCTATCATTCTTGGTTTCCATTCATCATAGTTGAATGGAGAAAGAGGAGTAATTTCTTCTAAATTCATTGAAGTTGTAGAAGACCTGCAAAAACAATATAGAATAACTGCAACTGCTACTGCTGCAAAAATGCAGATTCTGCTACAACTGCTGCACTCGAAATCTTGGTAATAACCTGCAAAAAACTCTCAAGAATGGAGATAAACAATACTCTCAACATGCTCTGATACCATGTGAAAATCCTCACAGCAGATCTAAGAGATGATGTATCTCACAAGAGAATAATTATGATTAAGCAAGAAAATAGAAGAAGAGTGATACATGCAGTATAATGAGCAACAGAATATAATGGTACAGTAGAACTCAGATAGAAGCAATAATACTTCGGTCATACTAGATTATTAATCACAAATGGACATATAAATAATACAATGCATGAGGAATTCGAATGCCTAAGGTGGCAATTCGAATTAGCCTTCATGGAGTGATCAAAGGATCACTGGAGTGTCATCGGAGCACAACTAGGTGTCCTCATGATCATCGGAGCGCAACTGGAAGTCTTCATCATCATCAGTGGAGTCATCAATGCTCAAGTAACTGTCAACCATCAGTCAAACTAACTCTGGTAGGTGTAACTAAGTGTAACTAAGTGTAACTCAGTGTAACTAAGTGTAACTGAGTGTAACTGAGTGTAACTCAATGTAACTAAGTGTAACTCAATGTAACTAAGAGTAACTGAATGTAACTGAGTGTAACTGAGTGTAACTCAATGTAACTGAGTGTAACTGACTGTAACTGACTGTAACTGAATGTAACTGAGTGTAACTGAGTGTAACTCAATGTAACTGAGTGTAACTGACTGTAACTGACTGTAACTGAGTGTAACTGAACGGGTAGGTGAAGAAGGGCGAGTTGCTCCCTAAAATCAAGGAAGAAGGGCGCACTAAGCAACTGGAGGGCTAAAACTGAATAGTGAGAAGCTCCTGGGGGCTGGCTAACTGAGGGCTAGGTGCTGGACTGATGACAGGGATGCATGCAAAATGCATGCAAACCCTAGAATGCATGCAAACCCTAAAAGGTGCATGCATGACTGAAAATGTAAATGATCAAAATACTGGTGGGACTAGGATGGAGTATAGGAATATCCTAACATTCATCAATTTTAAAGTGTGAGACACTCAATGGATTGATACCAACAAGGTGACTCCATCTAAATCAATTTCACCCCTTGAAGCCTCTTTCTCTCTCCTCGGTGGTCATTTTACTGGAGTAGTGCAAATCAACCTGAGAGGCTTTTTTGGCAGATTAATATCTTCCTCCTCAGAGACTCTTTGGACAATCTGAGACCATGGTCAGATGCACAAAACAACATTCTAGACTCCCATACTCTCGAGATGATTTAATACATCAACCACAAGACATGGCAGGCATTTTATTGAGGTCACTTCAGGCATTACCAGTGATTTTACACTTAGACAATTTGTGCACTTTCCTAGACTTGGTCCAATATGCCTGAAACATTGTTTTGTCATATCCATAACTTCTTCCTCAGGCACTGTAAGCACACGATGAGGACATGCTTATATAGACAAATCAAAAACCTATAATATGACCATATGGTGCGGGAATTTTCTTCAACCCACAAACTATGGCAGGCATTTCCCCGAGGCCACTTAGGAAGTTTTGCTGCTTTGGTGTAAAAGAAACCTGAAACCCTGTTTTGGAAGGCTGTTAACTTTGTCATCAAACACATTATGTGAAAAAAGAGACCATGGAAAGATATCCTATTTGACAAGATAGAGCATGATAGTTCCAGATAATTTTTATCATTCTCCCATGAGGTACGACAGGAATTTTCCCAAGGTCACCTGGACCAGTTCCAACACTTAGCCATTTCCAAGAATTTCTCAAGGTTTATCCTGAAACCCTAGTTTTGCTTATAACTTTCTCCTCGGACATGCTTATGGGAAAATGAGACCATGGTTAGATAGCCACTTCAAAAATCTATATCCTAATATGATGGTGCGTGCATTTTTCTCAAACCATGAATTATGGCGAGCATTTTCCCAAACCCACCTGGACTATTTTTCCAACACTTAGCCATTTTCAAGAACTTCTCCAAAATTTATCCTGAAACCCTATTTTGGAAGACTTATAACTTTATCCTCATACATGCTTATGAAGAACTGATACCATGAATAGATAGACACTTCAACAAGCTCTAGCATGATATGATGGTGTGTGCATTTTTATCAAACCATGAATTATGGCGAGAATTCTCTTAGAGTAGTTTTGACTACTTTTTCCATACTTAGTCAATTTCCAAAGTTTCACAAACTTGCCAAACTTTTTAAGATTGATGTCAGATTGCAACAATGACTTAATGATTGCACCAGAACACCATCATGTTTCTTTCCATCTTCATCACACATGCCACATCATCATACATGCCACGTCATTACTTTTAGATCCATTTTGGAAACTAGGGTTTTGCTCAATAAGGGAGTGTGCAATTTTTGCACATGAGGGTCAAATTTGCAAAATCATCGACCGGGGACTTATGGCTAGCGTTCCCAGCTGGAACCTTCCTAGACACACTTGCAGGCCTTCCCAGAACCCGATTTTGTCGCGCAGTTGGAATTCTATGGCCCGGTAGGTATCCAACAGGTGTCGTTGAAGGCCTTTTAGATGCGAGATGGAATGATCCATAGAATGATGTTATTGCCACCATGACTAGGTTATTTGTGAACCAAGAATGGGTCTCAATATGTACCAAGTGTAAGTAAGGAAAACAAGGGGCACATTCCCTAAGTCACAATTCTTAGGCTCAATCCCCATGAAAAATATCTAGAATCCACAAAGCATTCTCATTCTTGGGGATTCTTTAATGGGTATTGGGTATTCAATAGCATGGATGGGTCTTGAGCTGTTTACAATAGTTTATATGGTGAGAGTGACAACATGGGTAGGAAGAGCACGGTGGTGATGTTCATGGTGGCATGGTGATGGTGACAACGACCATGGGGATAGTGATACTGAGCATGAAGATGGTGATGGTGATAGTGAGCATGAAAATGGGCATGAGGATGCAAATATTATGGTTTACTTAGATGGGAGAAAAAAAAAGAAAACAAATCCATGGTGAAACTTGTGCAATGTATCAAGTTGTACCAAGTCTATGCAATTTATCAATCTATCAAGCTATCAATGTCTAGCTGCAATAGTCAAAATATTAATGTCAATACTCAATGAGACCACGAAACAAAATCATAGCATACATGTACACCAAATACCTATAACATAGTGCACAATAAAACATGCAAACCACATACCATATTACCTACCTATGGTCATTCGACTAGACCATCAGGATCACCTAAAATACCAAGGGATTCCTTTAACCTCTCATGCTTGGAGTAAGGCAATAAGTATCATTCCTTTGAAGAGTTCTTCCTTGGCATTGTTTGCAGCTAGAGGTTTGTGCAAATAACTAAGTTTGTATAATGTTATACAATCTCACCTGGTCTATAATATTCATATGTATACCCTTTTCTATTTGATGAGTGGGAAAATTGCTTCAAATATTCTCCCTTTATATCCATCGATCCAATCAGAAAATCATTGGCCTCATATTCCCGTAATGGGACATTTAGGGTTTGCTTCCCCTCTAAGCAACGTGCCAGCCAATAGTCGGTGCGCCATGCATTGCGTCTCGGGGAAACCACTACATATATGTGCCCTAGAGAAAATATAGTTCCAACATTTTAGTCAACTAATTAGACACAACTAGTTGTCAAAAATATCAAAAATATACATAGCTAATTAGGCAAAACTAGTTGTCAAAAATATAAAAATATTAATTGAACCTGGTTGTACGAGATCTGATATGTGGTCATAGTCTGGTGAAATACTTGATTGGTCCTCCTCCAACTGGGATAATTCTGTAGCTATCCGTCAACCAATGGGAAGTGATACACGGTCCCAGCTATCAACCCAATCCATGGATTCACATTCGTCCCATTCACCACTACTGCATGGAGAACAAAAACATGAGAGTTTCCTTGTCCACATTTCAAGTATAGCATTGTCCAATGTTCTAACTAAATGAAATGCATGAGTTCCTTGGATGGTCTTGCACTCATATAACTATGATCGATCTACATCCAATACCTCCCAAAAATATCTATGTACATGTGCTTTCCTGGTTGAGTGATCTTCTTGCCTTCTTGCTCCCTCCCCCATGACTGAAGCACACCATTCAACGATGGTTTTTGCATCTTGGATGAGTGATACATTTGTGAACTTCATTTCTTTCCTGCGTAATGTAGTCTTTATGCATGCACCTGGTCCATCATGTCCACCTTTTCCATGTCCAGTCTCAAAATAGTTCCAAATATGTGGCATCTTGTGCCTTTTGTGGAGCATACACAACCATTGGAAGACATGGGCATTTTTGAATTGCCATGCACAACCGTCAGACCAAATCCAATGTTGTTCCATCCGTATACTTTTATCCTTCAAGTGATTGTAGAACATTTGAAAGCTGTGCTGTAAAAAATCCAAGTCGTGACACATGTCATCACTTGTGTAGAAGTGATACTCCAATATAACCCTACTGTATTCAGTACTATCTTCCCCATGTCTATACATGATATGGACCATTAGGCTGACCGGGTTTGAGTGATAGTACTGAATCTAAATCTCATTTTGTGGTTGAAGAGTGTATTTTTCTACAAAATCGACCATTGATGGGATAGTCCCAATAGTAAATGTATCCCTGCACGTTCTAAAATTCTCGTCTTGCCAACGAGCCACATGTACATGCTTTACATACTGTTGTGCCTTTTCAAGTAATTCCTCCATGAAGTCGTAAACCCATACCTGTTATATCAACAATAAAGACATATATCAATAGATTGTTACATATGAAATCGCAATCTAAAGAAAAAATAGTATCCAATAGCTCATTACCAACCTGAGAAGTGACCAATTGTATTTTTTTTTCTTTTGTTCCCTCCATCAATATCATACGTGACATATTTGAATGACTGCAAGTTCACCTCTTGCCTCCCAAGTTCATGCTCATCGGTCACATCTATGCATTTTTCCAATAATGCCAATCAACCACACCCTGGGCATGTCCCATCTATGCAAGTTTTTTGAGAAAATGTGCAATCGTTTGGCCTGCTACACAAAATGCTATGAATAAAGTCTGTAGATGGCATCGGTGGTAAAGTAGCTGAGCATTCCTGCACAAGAGTGTTATGCAATACACGAAAAATATATGTATATGTGTCATAATAGTAACCATACTCAATGTGGTATTGAAAACAACATGTGTTACAAATTGTGTTTATTTTAACATACCATGGTTTGCATTTTTCAAAGGATCTTTAGCTCAAGTCAAGTTTGTTATGTTCATTCCTAAATCTCTCATATAATTTTGTTTGTGTCGTATCAAGAAAATTTTTACTATGTGGTTTAGGATCCTTTGAACCCCTTCTCAATTTTAATACATATTTTTGGTTAGAAGAAGGTCTAGTGTTGTCATGCCAAAAAGCTTGCACTAATCCCTTTACCGCATCAATGAGCTTCATATGAGAGTGTAGCAACCTTCCAATGAAGGCCCAAACATCTGTTTGACCGGTTTCAAGTTGTTCTCTTCTAACACAATACCTACGAAGTGTCTTCACATTCAAATCAATAATTTTGGATGTAGGTTTAAGAAAACGAAGTGTGCTAGTGTTTTTGTTCACGATTTATTGTGACAACACACGACGAGCCGCATTGTGATCCTTTGAGTGAGATTTCTTTCGAATTGTACTAAATGCATCTACTAAACTTTTAACAATATGAGAACTTGGTTCTAAATTTTTGGTCATCTTTATCCTTAACGTTCTTCTAACAACAGCCATAGACCTAGATTTTAACAATGATAAAAATAATTTGCACTTTTCCCCATCACATTTAGAATAAAAAAAGTTATCAAGTATTTGTCAAGTTTGATAAGCAATAGCACTTTTAGACAACGTACCTTCAAGTGAACTACTGAGAGTTTCATCAACTTGTATACGTTTCAGAGTTCCTCGGCGTACAGTTGCTAATGGAGGTAAGGGTGTTGGAACTGGAGCATGTACAACATCACCAGGACGCTCCAGTGTTTAAATAGGAGCCTGTTGTCTTTCATTCTCTTGTTGGTAGTTGGATGTGGGAAATTGGAATTTCTCTTGGATGGTCTCCATAACATTTGCTTCTTCCATTGTAAATCCTTCATTCAATTCCTCTCTAACTGAGTCACTTCTATAACCACTACCCAACAAGTCATTCACTACCATATTCTAAGGTCGACTTGATGTGGGAATTGAAACATCCCCCGATGAGCACCTACATGTTACTTCTTGACTAGTTCCATGGGGTGCTTATTCATCAAATGTTGTTGAAATTGAGGGCCCCTCTAGTGAATTTATCCATTTTTCTTGAGGTGGATGGGTAGGAACGACCGTGGCATCATCTACGGTTGGAATTGGATGAGTTTCCACGGAATGCTTTCGATTACACATGTCCAATCTTTTCATTTCTCTAACTTCTTCCATGGTTTCTTGAGGCTTCTCTTTCCTTGTCGATTTCCTTTTTTGATTGCATCAATTCCCCATGACCACCATGAGAAATACTAAGAAAATATATTCTAGAGGTGTGCTCAACTATTCAAATATCCAAATTCTTTCTCAATTGTGAATATAGGTTCTTCAAGCTTGATCAATTGTCAATATAGATACTTCCTCAATTTTGAATATAGATTCCTCAATCTTGCTCAAATGTGAAAGTAACTTCTTCCTCACTTATGAATATAGAAAATTATTCATTTGTGAATATAGATTATTCAAGCTTGCTCAATAGTGAATGTAGATTGTTCTTCAATTGTGTTCATATAGATTCATCAAGATTGCTTGAAATTATGAATGTAGAATCTTCTTGAAGCTTTAAGTTGTGAATGTAGAATCCTCTTGAAACTTGAAATTGTGAATGTAGAATCCTCTTGAAGCTTGAAATTGTGAATGTAGAATCCTCAATTCCTAATGCTAACTGTAGAATCCTCTTCAAGCTTGTTCATTGTGAACATAGGGTGTCAAGCTTCCTCAATTGCCTTGAATGTTCATTGTGAACATAGAGTTTGAATTTTTTTGGCTGCGCTGTAGGGGAGACGGGGAGACAAAACAAAAAATTTGGGTATGAAATAGGCAGAGTATTCTACTGAATTTTTACAAAGACAAAACATGCTAGCATTATGGACACACATAACGCACTAGCCTTATGGACACACAAAACGTGCACACGTTTTTGCAATGTTAAAAAAATCATAGGCATTTAATATGTTTGATGCATGGCTAAATAACACCTAGTTGCACAAAACGCGCGAGCACTTATTCATGCAAGAACGTGCTAGCGTTATGGTAATCATCAAAACCTTATTCAATAGTATATTTAATATTTTCAATGGGTTAGGAGGTTAAATAGGGATTTGGTGTTAAGGGCTTAAGGGTTAGAGATGGGGGGGTGGTTAGTGGTAGGGGAAGGGGGATTAGGAGAGAGAGAGAGAGAGAGAGAGAGAGAGAGAGAGAGAGGTGTAGAAGTAATGAAGAGAGAGTGAGAGAGGGGGGTTTAGTTAGGGGTAAGGGGATAGGAGAGGGATTATCGAGGGGGGAGAGAGAGAGATAGAATGAGAGAGGGGGTTAGTAATGGTTAGGGGGGAGAGAGAGAGAGAGAGAGAGACTGAGAGAGGGGTTTAGTAATGGTTAGGGAGAGAGAGACAGAGAGAGAGACAGAGAGAGAGGAGAGGGTGTTAGTTGTAGGGAGTGAGAAAGAGATATGGGAGGTGTGGTTAGAGGTGGGTGGAGGTGTAGGGAAGAGAGAGAGACTGAGAGAGATCGGGTTAGTAAGGGATAGGGAGAGGAGGGGATTTTGGAGTAGGGGGAGTAGTAGAGAGATAGAAAGAGTAGGATGGTTAGGGATGGGGGAGAGGTTAGGGAGAGGGAGAGGGGGTTTAGAGAGAGAGAGAGAGATAGGTGTAGAATCATGGAAGAGTGAGTGAGAGAGGGCCTAGGGGGGGTTAGTTAGGGGTAAGGGGATAGGAAGGGGATTAGCGAGGGGGGGCAATATAGACATACTCAGAGAGGGGGTTAGTAATTGTTAGGGGAGGGGGGAGGAGGGAGAGAGAGAGATAGAGGAGAGGGTGTTAGTTGTAGTGAGTGAGGAAGGGAGATGGGAGGTGTGGTTAGACGTAGGTGGAGGTGTAGGGAAGAGAGAGAGAGACTGAGAGAGCCCAGGTTAGTAAGGGATAGGGAGAGGAGGGGGTTTTGGGCTAGGGGGAGTAGGACAGAGATAGAAAGAGTGAGATGATTAGGGATGGGGGAGATGTTAGGTAGAGGGAGAGGGGGTTTAGAGAGAGAGAGAGAGATGTAGAAGCATGGAAGAGAGCATGAGAGAGGGCCTAGGGGTGTTAGATAGGGGTAAGGGGATAGGAGGGGTGTTAGCGAGAGAGACAGAGAGGGTTAGTAATGGTTAGAGGGGGGAGAGTAGGGAGAGAGAGAGAGCAGAGGTTGTTAGTTGTAGGGAGTGATAAAGAGAGATGGGATGGGTGGTTAGAGGTAGGTGGAGGTGTAGGGAAGATAGAGACACTAAAAGAGCTCGGGTTAGTAAGGGCTAGGGAGAGGAGGGGAGAGAGATAGAGAGGAGGGAGTTTTGGGCAAGGGGGAGTAGCAGAGAGATGGAGAGAGTAGGATGGTTAGGGATGGTGGAGAGGTTAGGGAGATGGAGTGGGGGTTTATAGAGAGAGAGAGGTGTAGAACCAAGGAAGAGAGAGTGAGAGAGGGGGGGTTAGTTAGGGGTAAGGGGATAGGAGTGGGGTTAGCGAGGAGGAGAGAGAGAGACAGACTAAGAGAGGGGGTTATTAATGGTTAGGGAGGGGAGAGGAGGGAGAGAGAGAGATAGAGGAGAGGGTGTTAGTTGTAGGGAGTGAGAAAGAGAGATGGGAGGTGTGGTTAGAGGTACGTGTAGGTGTAGGGAAGAGAGAGAGAGAGACCGAGAGAGCCCGTGTTAGTAAGGGATAGGGAGAGGAGGGGGTTTTTGGATAGGGGGAGTAGCAGATAGATAGAGAGAGTAGGATGGTTAGGGTTGGGGGAGAGGTTAGGAAGAGGGAGAGGAGGTTTAGAGAGAGAGAGAGAGGTATAGAACCAGGGAAGAGAGAGTGAGAGAGGGGGGTTAGTTAGGGGTAAGGGGCTAGGTGGGGGGTTAGCCAGGGGGAGAGAGAGAGAGAGGGATACTGAGAGGGGGGGTGAGTAATGGTTAGGGGGGTAGAGGAGGGATAGAGAGAGATAGAGGAGAGGGTTTTAGTTGTTGGGAGTGAGAAAATGAGATAGGAGGTGTGGTTAGAGGTAGGTGGATGTGTAAGGAAGAGATAGAGAGAGACTGAGAGAGCCTGGGTTAGTAAGGGCTAGGGAAAGGAGGGGAGAGAGATAGAGAGGAGGGGGTTTCGGGATAGGGGGAGTAGAAGAGAGATAGAAAGAGTAGGATGGTTAGGGATGGTGAGAGGTTAGGGAGAGGGAGAGGGGGTTTAGAGAGAGAGAGAGAGGTGTAGAAGCATCGAATAGAGAGTGAGAGAGGGCCCAGGGAGGCTAGTTAGGGGTAAGGGGCTAGGAGGTGGTTTAGTGAGGGGGAGAGAGAGAGAGAGATACTAAGAGAGGGAATTAGTAATGGTTAGGGGGGGAGAGGAGGGAGAGCGAGAGAGAGAGGAGAGGGTGTTAGTTGTAGGGTGTGAGAAAAAGAGATGGGAGGTGTGGTTAGAGGTAGGTGAAGGTGTAGGGAAGAGAGAGAGACTAATATAGCTCGGCTTAGTAAGGGCTAGGGAGAGGAGGGGAGAGAGATAGAGAGGAGGGGGTTTTTGGCTAGGGGGAGTAGCAGTGAGATAGAGAGAGTAGGATGGTTAGGGATGGCGAAGAGGTTAGGGAGAGGGAGACGGGGTTTAGAGAGAGAGAGAGAGAGATTTGTAGAACCAGGGAAGAGAGAGTGAGAGAGCGGGGGTTAGTTAGGGGTAAGGGGCTAGGAAGGGGGTTAGCGAGGGGGAGAGACAGAGAGAGAGACTGAGAGATGGGATTATTAATTTTTGGGGGGGAGGGGAGGGAGAGAGAGAGATAGAGGAAAGGGTGTTAGTTGTAGGGAGTGAGAAAGATAGATGGGAGGTGTGGTTAGAGGTAGGTGGAGGTTTAGGGAAGAGAGAGAGAGAGACTGAGAGAGCCCGAATTATTAAGGGCTAGGGAGAGGAGGGGGTTTTGGGCTAGGGGAGTAGTAGAGAGATAGAAAGAGTAGGATGGTTAGGGATGGGGGAGAGGTTAGGGAGAGGGAGAGGGGGTTTAGAGAGAGAGAGAGGTGTATAAGTAGGGAAGAGAGAGTGAGAGAGGGGGTTTGTAAGGGTTACGAGGAGGAGGGGATAGAGAGAAGGGGGTTACGGGTATGGGGATTAAGAGACACAATAAGAGAGGGGAGGTGGTTAGGTGTGGTTGGGGTGGGTTAAGGGGTTATAGAGAGATAGAGAGGGAGGAGGGTGTTAGGGGGTTAGAAGAGAGAGAGGGAGGAGGGTGTCATCGGGTTAGAAGAGAGAGAGGGGTGGGGGATAGGGGTTAGTGGAGGAGTATAGAAGAGATAGAGAGATAGGGGGTTAGTAAGGGTTAGGTGTAGGAGGGGAGAGAGTGAGAAAGGGTTAGGAATGACACGATTATGAGAGAGATAGACGGAGGGGGGTTTATGAGTGGTGGGGATTAGGGAGAGGGAGAGGAGGGCTTAGTGAGTGGTGGGTATATAAATTTATTCAACCTTTAAAAACATAAATTTGTGAAGTAAACAATGCGTGAGCGTTCTGTGCATACACAACGGTCGCACGTTTTGTATGCACATAACACGCACGGGTTGTGAATATACAGAAAGGGCGCGCGTTTTGTACATACAAAAACACACGCCAATCTAAATATTGAAATTTAAATATAACGCATGCGCGTTCCAGAGTACCTAATCACCCCCTCCTCCCATGCCTGCACGTTAGCCATAGTCCTATGTGGTTGGTTCGGACTTACCAAACCTGTTCTATGGAATTTACTAAACCATAGCTAAGTAGGCTTTCCCACCATTTTTCTCAATATGCTTGTTTTTCACCTCTCTCTAGAGGATGACATACATGATCATTATTGACGAAATTTTAGGCATAGATAACATTTTTTATGCAGATTCCAAATATGTAATTTAAAAAAAAAATACTGATATGTTCTATTTGTTTCCTAATTTTCTTTTGCCATCACTCCTTAAGTCAAAAAACATGTTGTTAGTGTTTATTCCGTATCTTTTTCATTTCACAATCATTTAAAAAAAAATGTATGTTGCACTAGTAGACACCAGTCTCTACATGCTATAAAAAATCCAAGTCGAAATCACTTCATTAACACCTTCAAAGGTTGCACCCACATTTGACGTACCATTCTCCAAGTTTGATCACATACATAATTAAAAAAAAAAAAATTAAACATTTAATTTTCGAAAAATAGTGCTGCACTAGTGCTACGAGTTTTATACATGTCTACCAATTTTTGTATCCTGAAACCCTCATTTAGGAATTGAAATGTTGCACCCACAAAAACATATACCTTATCATTTGCCAAAAAAGTAAAAAGTGATTGTTAGAAAAAATGAAATTTGACATAGTTATGTAAATTTTCAATACTTAAAACTTATATATTTGGAAACGTGACTCAATTTCCTACATTTCATCTTTTTTACTTGATGCAAGATATCTTGTGTAAGTATCTCAAAAAAGCCAAGTAAGTTGAGGGATGACTGATTTTTCAGTTTTCTATTGCATCTGACGCACCAAAAGTGACCTTGATTAGCTTGCACATGCCCCTCATGAATTTTCCATTTTATCTCCTCATTCTCCATAAGATAGCCCTTTTATATTGATCCATTGGGTAAAGGAGCACCCAGTATCAAGTTGATTGGTCATTTGACTTGGCAATGAAGAGGCACCCCCGTAGGGGAAGCAAAGATTACCTTGTACCCTTCTACAATCTTGTCAATGTTCTTCTGTTGTTCAGAGAGACATTGTGTTAAGGCTATGGTGGTTGGAGTGAACTTCTTTCAACCTTCTAACTGAACCATGAAGGGAAAAAAATTCCTAGTTTGAGAGACAATCTTCCGACATTGCTTCAAAAAGATCAAGGAAATTGTAGTAGTCAGGATTTCCTCAGGTATCCTGTAGAGTTGGCCCTCTAAAGTAACAATGACATTACAAGGCTTGGACTTATAAATAATATGGATTTTCCACATATAGGTTTATCCTAAGATAACATCACAAAATTCAAGTGGGGCAATGTCACATAGTACCTCAAATTTCAAGGGATTGATACCATAGGATAAGAGTAACTGTTGATTAACACGCATGTCTCATCCCTAGCTTAATGAACTGATGGTGTATGGTTTGAGGTGTGGTTTCGTCGAAAGGTTCAATCTTTTGATGACTGCAATTGAGATCAGGTACTTCTAGCTACCACTATCGACAATAAAATGTAGTGGATTCCCCTTCACCCACAGTTGTGAATGGAAGAGGAAATCCCCTTCCTTTGGTTCCTCTAACTATTCTGGTTTGATATTTATAGTTTTGATGGTGGCACTAGGCTCTGCATCAATGATCCACTTTCCCCTTTCATGCTTTGAAATTCAATATTTCTACGACTTGTGGGTGACTGTGAGTTTTGACATGAATTGTAGCTTTCCCAAACTGGTTTTTCGATGATGAGACCCTTATAGTAGTGATGGAATAGTATATTTGATGTAGGGTGTTGATCCTACTACTATCAAGGGGATGGAGGCATTTCCCACCATTAATCCTTGAAAACCTGGATTCATGGGAGGGTTGCGCTAAGCACGCTCCCCATATGTTTTATGATGAGTAGATGGGGAATATGGGTCAATGTAGTTGACACTTCCACTTATGATTTATATCAATAGTTAGGTCGGTATAGCTGACACCACATCATATTGAAATAAACGATGGGATGGAGAGGTCAGGTGATGGAAGTAGTAGTGGATATGAGTTTCAATAACTTATAGGGATAAATGGGACCAAGTATGGGGTTGTGTGGTGTTATTCATTGTTTAAGCCTTCATGATGATATGCTTGGATTGATGAACATGTTTAGGAAATTAATTTCTAATATTTATGTATGAAAATTAATAATAATGAATGGTTGCAAATGTTAAATTAGTAATGGATGACAAACATGATGTTTTCTTTAAATTGTTCTTTTACAAATTTATTTAGCAGATAAGAACACCACATTTAAGGGAGTGAATGATATTATTAGTACCCATGCGAAGAGTGTGAGCATTGACCACGTATACACACCTTGCACGAGTACATTACTATGTGTGATTAGTATGATATTAATTCTTTATTTACTTGAGATTAAATAAACTATTAGCATGTGTGTGTGTGTGTGATTGAATATATTATTAACATTTCAATGAGTTAGGTAGATATTATATTTATACATATGCATGTATGATTTAGTGTTAAAAATCTTGATCATGGGAATATGATTAAATATGCTCAATAAGGTATCACACACACAAAGTAATCTAATAAAATATAGTGCATAAGAATATCATTGATTTGTGTGTGGAGAAACAATATAAGTAAACAAGTGGATAAAGCTACATAATTTCATGGATATGGCTATCACTGTAGTTGCAATTCAATCTATAATGTGAAATTAGACACGTTATAGTCAGAATATTATTATTTATCTTCAAATATGATTTCATGGATATAACTATCCCATTTTACATTTAAATTTGCTACAATATTATTTTTCAATTTCAAATCAAATTTGCCATTTTTGGGTGGAATTTTTTTTTTTTTTTTAATATTATTATATGCCAATGAGGAGGTGGAAATATTGGAAGGGGGGTAAATGGAGAAGTGAAGCAAAGAGTACTTGGGGGGTTTGCTGGAGAACATTGGAAGAGTTCGAAGAGTTTGAGAACCCTTGGTTTGTAGATATCGCACATGGCATATTGGTGCATTACTGTTCTTTGGGGTTTTGGGAACGAAGGTCTAGGAAGCCATTTGGATGGATTTCTGGGGCTAGGGATCTAGATAGGAACCTAGTTGGCCAAAAGGTTGAGAATTTTCTTTCAATAGTACACCAGAAGCCTCTGGATTTCGACAACAAATCCTGATGCCATTGCATTGAATTCATTGGAGAAATCCTTTGAGGTCTAGACAAGTGTGAAGGATCTGAAAAAATGTGTGTATTGTCCTAAAATGGTTCTCAGTAGTATTCTATCTCCAAAATTGAGAGTGTTTTGCATGTTATTGAAAGATTTTCAGTGTAGCAGTGGCAACAGTACCACCTTACATTTGCTCCAACAGTTCTAATGGAGAATTCGAACTCTCCTCTCTCTCCCAGGATCCTGACACCCTTCAATTACCTTGATTCGAGGGCTGATATGTAGATGGTCTTGTGCAAAAAATCACTGTACATGGTAACAATGTGAAAGGACGTCAAACATCAAGCAGTTGTTGAGAAGGGAATTTTTTTGAATAGATTTGATGAAGCATTCGGTTTCATGTGTATTCATAATTCCATATATCTACTCTTCCACCTCGATCGATTGAAGACTCAAAGAGAGTTATGATTGAATTTGGAGACCCCCTTTGGCAAACAAGATGAGCTAAGGGGACATATTTTGGAGAATGAGCTGATTTCTCTTCAACTGAGCAGTTTCGATACCATCCAAAAATTCTTTTCCAAATTCAAATATTTGGTCATGCAATGCAAGAAGTGTGGCATTGAGAATAAGGATGAGTAGTTAGTGCTATCCATTCTGAGGAATCTAGGTCATGAGTTATCCATCTTTGTCTCTACGTTCCATTTAGGGCGAATGTCAATCCATGGTTGGAAGATTCCATCCATAGATGTTTTCACTGAATCTCTCATCCAAGAACAAGACAAATTGATCTAGATGGTTGTTAGAGAAATATTGTACCTTATTACCTTAATCATTAATCAATTGATGGTTATTAGGTGCTAAATTGGTTATTAATACTTCCCTAGGTGTGAACAAGGTTATTATAAGTTGACTAGAACTTGTATAGGCTAGTATGAACTAGATCACAATGTATGGACCAAAGTATGGGCCAAGAGAGGTCAAACTAGATGATGGGCTCTCTCCCACATGCATTTATTGCCTCCAGCATGCCTAAGGCGCCCTCCTTCCTTGTTTTGTGGATTTGGTTTTCCATAGGAGCCCATGCATTGAACCTGGTCATTTATCTCTCTTTTGGCTATTTTTGACCTATCCTAGCCTACCTAACTTCCACTCAACCATCTCCTTCACATGTGTGAGCTCCATCTTGGTTCTCGATGCTTACCTAGTGTTCACATGCACAATTCGAACCTATTTGGGTTATTTTGGAAACCATTTGGTTAACCTAGGGGGATTAGGATAAATCTAATCTAGCTAACTGTGGACACTCCAAGTGCATCCTATTTCTTCCTATTGTTATATAAGGATGATCCAAACTCATTGTTGGGTTGGACTGTTAATAGAATCCAATATTTGATTATTTGTGTATCCTGATTTTTTATCATTTGTTCTCATATTTGATCATTTGTTTTGATTTTTTATCATTTGTTCTGTTTTTGATCAATTGTTCATCCAGAAATGTATATACACTTGTTCTCTTGCATAATATGTTAAATCTTTTAACTGTGAGGTATCCATAGTAGCTATATCCTACCGTGTTATATATTTTACATGGTATTGGAGCTCTTGGAGCTATTATTTGAACTAGTGATTGTTTTAGTGGTGTGGCAGAAGCAATGGAGAAACCACGGAATTCCCTAGAAGCATTGCATTGAATCCATTGGATTCTATCGAGGGTGTGATGCTCTCCCAAATGTGCCCACTATCAAGCAGGGTTTCAATCTGGTAGTGTAGATCCCTCCTGAACATTGAGAGTTTTTTGCCGGTATTCAAGAGCACCATTGTCACCCAATGCGCAAGCAATAGAAGACGATGGAGCAATATCATCCAAATTTGCTCACTCCTTTCAACTATTTCGATTGGAAGGATGAAATGGTGATTTTGTTGAGATCCAAGGGTCTTTTCAGGATCACAATGGGCACAAAGGTTGAACCAAACTCTATTGTGGAGAAATCAAATTTCTTCAACATAATGGATGAGGCATTCAGTCCCCTTTGTATCAGAATTTCGAGAGACCTCTTGCTTCATGTGGAAATTCTAGCTACAACCAATGAAGTTTGGCTCACAATTGAGTCTCTATTTGGGAAGACTGATGAAATGAGGGGCCATCAACTTGAGAATGATTTGATCTCACTGACTCCAAGCAATTTCGAATCCATCTAGGATTTCTTCACCAATTTCAAGAGCTTGGTATTGCAAATCAAGTAATGTGTCATCGACAAGAAGGAAGAACAGGTGGTCTTGTCCATTTTCTCAAAGCTGGGTCATGAGTACTCAATTTTTGTCTCTACATTCAACTCCAGAAATCTCACCATTAGAAATTGGAAGATGCCATCTTTGGTTGATTTCATGGAGATGCTAACTCAAGAAAAAGACAAGTTTGTCTTGATAGGTTCCATTAAACAAAAATACCAAGTACTTGCAGCTAGAGATTTTAAAAATCCAAGAGGCAAGAAAAATCCCAAGGGACCAAAACCACAAGAGAAGAAGAAGAAGGATGAGAGGCCCAAATCCACTGATGGAGTTTCGAATCCTTTCAAGGACAAGGGAAAGAAGAAAGAGAAGACTAAGTGCAACTACTTTCAAAGGGGTTTTCACTCTGATATTTAATGCATGAATAAAACCATAGACATGATGACCCATATTCTACTGAAAAACAACATTCCTCTTCCAGAAAGTTCCAAGAAGAAAGAGGGTGTTTCTGAAGACAAGGGGATGTGCCATGATTTGGTGGGTAGTACCTCAGAGTCATATTGTTTCATAATTGATCCAGGTTCCTCAAGGAACATGTCTTCTTCAAGATATGTATTCTCTACTCTTTATTCATACAGTGGTTCTTCCATTGACATGGGAGATGAATCAGAAACCCCTGCTCAAGGCATTGGGATAATATCACTCGAAAATGGGTACTTCAGTAATGTACTGTATGTGCCTAAAATTGCAGCAAACTTACTCTTTGTGTACCAAATGAATCACATTGGTTCATCCAAGAGATTTATCTTCACCAAATATGATGAAGAGATCTCAGAAGTTTTGAATGGAAAAGTTGTACAATGGGTGTTGCAAACCATGATTCGAGGATGTACAAGTTCTCACATTTTCTTGGGTTCTCTTCTTCAAATGCACTTCTGTCACATGGAAATGAATTCAGAAAGCGATGGCATGAGATATGTGGACATATCCACTATATATATCTTCAATCATTGAGAAAATAAGAGATGGTTGAAGGGCTTCGAAAAATCATTTTTTCCAATGGCACTTGCAAAGGGTGCATTGTTGCCGAAGCATGATGAAAACAAGTATGAGAAAGGAAAGGCAAGGAGAGTTGATGAAACTCTTGGTTTAGTGCATTCATATCTGATTGGTCCACTCCCCACTCCTTCCTATGGAAGCAGCAAGTATGTTCTCACCTTCATAGATGATTTCTCAAGGTATTGTTGGTTGTATTTTCTCAAGCGAAAATCTGAAGTTTTCCAATGTTTCAAAGTTTTCAAGAACTGTGTGGAGAACTTTAGTGGGAGAACCATGAAGGTATTGAGGATTGATAATGGAAGGGAGAATGTCAATAAGTGCATGTAGCAGCTCTGTGAAGAGCAAGGTATCCAAATGAAACACTATGTGCCCTACACACCTCAGCAAAATGGTGTTGCAGAGCGCAAGAATAGAGCACCGAAGGAGATGGCCACTTGAATGATGGAGGCTAAGTCTTTGTCTCCAAATCTATGGGATGAAGCTATGTATTGTGCTTCATATGTTCAGAACATAGCAAGACATAAATCCTTGGAAGGCATGACTCCATATGAGGCTTGGATGGGCCACAAGCCCAATGTTTCTCATTTCAAGGTGTTTGGCTCAAAGGCTTGGGCTAGAATTCCTCCATAGAAGAGAAAGGAGTTACAGCGCCAAAGAAAGGATTCAATCATGGTTGGATATGAAGAATATGAAAAGGACTACAAGATCTTTGATCCATCCTCTGTCAAAACATTCATTGAAATAAGTGTCCAATTCGAAGAAGAAGAGCTCATGCAAGCTACAGAACAAGGTGAAGGGGAATGCTCATATCCTCTTCTTGATGATAATGTAAGTGATGGATCTTTCTCTCATATTGCTGATTCTGATCATGAACCTACCTCAAGGCCCAAGTGGGCTAAGAAAACAATACAAGCTGCTGGTGAGCTTGTTGGAGATCCTCAAGATCCTAGGAAAACTAGATCTCAGTTTCACAATTCTTTTCCATGTTGTGATTCTGATATGAGTGGTAGATGTTTTTTAAAGGTTGGATATGATCCACAATCATACACAGAAGCATCCAAACACCCAAGGTGGAAAACATCCATGCAAGAAGAGATGAACTCCCTCCATGAGAATAAAACTTGGGATTTGGTCCCTCTTCCTCCCAAGAGGAAACTAGTGCAATGTAAATGGGTTTATAGAACCAAAGTAGCTTCTGATGTATCTGATATGAATTATAGGGCCAGGTTGGTGGCTAAAGATTACTCTCAGGTCCAAGGAGTGGACTATACAGACACATTTTCACTAGTGGCAAAGATGGACTCCATAAGACTAGTTTTGGGCATTGGAGCTTCGAAGCGATGAGAGGTTCATCACATGGATGTGAAGAGTGCATTTATTCATGGGGATCTGAATGAGGATATCTATATGCAGAAAAATAAAGGATTCATTTCTGATCATACACTCATGTGCAGCTTGAATAAGTCACTCTATGGGCTCAAGCAAGCTCCTAGAGCTTGGTATGACAAAATGGACAATTTTCTGCTATCTTTGAGCTTTGAGAGATGTAAGTCTAATCCAAATGTAATATGAACCATGTTAGTGACCTGATATTGATCATAGTATTGTATGTTGATGATACTTTGATTACTGGTAGTAGAAACAAAGAATTGGGTTCATAAAAGGTTGCATTACACAATGCATTTTCCATGACCGATCTAGGATTGTTGAAACAATTTCTGGGTTTGGAAATTGATCAAACTGTGGATGGTATCTCTATATCCCAATCAAGATATGATTCATATATTATGAATAATTTCAATATGGATGAATGTAAGCCTCAAAAATTCCCATTCCTTTCAGGATTCAAGCTTACTGATTGGGGTTCTTCACCACTAGTTGACAGCTCATTGTATAGACAACTAGTTGGGAGCTTGTTGTATCTCACACACTCTCGACCAGATTTGTATTATGTTGTTGGGGCTATTTCAAGGCACATGTAAGAGCCTCATGAGGTCCATTTTAAGGCAGCTAAGAGGATCCTTCATTATGCACAGGGTACTAAGCAGTTTGGTATCCACTATGCAGTTGGTTCATCTCTTGAACTAGTTGGTTTTACTGATTCTAATTGGGTTGGTGATAGTTCTAATCGGAACTCAACTTCTGGTTATGTGTTTATGATTGCACATGGTCCCATTTGATGGTCAAGCAAGAAGCATAACACCATATCCTTATCTTCAGCTGAGGAAGAATACAGGGGAGCAGTGAATGCAACTACACAATATGTTTGGTTGCAAGCTAGAGCCTTGGAGAGTTTGGCATTGTGTTTGATTCACCCAAAGTCATTTGGTTTGACAATAAAAGCACAATCAAGATCTCCATTGATCCAGCACAGAGACAGAGGACCAAGCACATAGAGATTCACATGCACTACATTTGAGGCTTGGTGCATGACTAGATCATATCATGGCAACATTGCCCTTCTGCTGAGAAAACTGTTAATATCTTCACCAAGAGTTTTACTAAAAAGACCTTTACTTACGTTAGATCACTCCTTGGGGTGAGTGATGCATGGTGAATATTGGTGTATTTTCATATATGCCACATGTCCAATTTTTAGGGGAGGTTTTATTTCCCATGTGGTTTTCCTTCTTTCCTTGGTTACATGGACAACTAAATTTTATGTTGTAAAAGGTGACTTGAGCCTTAGTTGACAAGGCCTTATTTTTTATATTACACTAATTCTATCTTATGGGGGGTGTTAGATCAATATTATACCTTAGTACCTTAATCATTAATTAATTGATGGTTATTAGGTGCTACACTGGTTAATAATACTTCCCTAGGTGTGAACAAGGTTATTATAAGTTGGCTAGAACTTGTCTCATCTAGTATGAACTAGATCACAATGTATGGGCCAAAGTATGGGCCAAGGAAGGTAAAACTAGCTGCTGGGTGCTCTGCCACATGCATTTATTGCCTCCAGCATGCTTAAGGCACCCTCCTTCCTTGTTTTGTGGATATGGTTTGACAATAGGCGCCCATGCACTGAACCTGGTCATGTATCCCTCTTTTGGCTATTGTTGGCCTATCCTAGCCTACCTAACTTCCACATAACCCTCTCCTTCACATGTGTGAGCTCCATCTTGGTTCCCCATGCTTAGCCAATGTTCACATGCACAATTCAAACCTGTTTGGGTTATTTTGGAAACCATTTGGTTAACCTATTGGGGATTGGGATAAATCTAAGATAGCTAAGTGTGGACACTCCAAGTGCATCCTATTTCTTCCTATTTTTATATAAGGATGAGACAAACTCATTGTTGGGTTGGACTGTTAATAGAATCCAATATTTGATCATTTGTGTATCTTTATTTTTCATCATTTGTTCTTATATTTGATCATTTGTTCTGATATTTGATCATTTGTTATGTTTTTTATCATTTGTTCATCCAAAAATGTATATGCACTTATTTTCTTGCATAATATGTTAAATCTTTCAACTGTGAGGTATCCATAGTAGCTATATCCTATTGTGTTATAGATTTTACAATGGTGCCTTAAAGGCCTCCAAATATCAAGATCTTATGGCTGGAGAGTCAAAAAGTGTGAATGCCAAAGGGAATCACAAGGGAAAAGAGAAGAGGCAATCTAAAACCAAGAAAAATGCTAAGTCTAGTCCATCACAAGGATCCTCCAACTTCAATAAGGACAAACAAAAGGGATTTGAGAAATCCAAGTGTTCCTATTGCAAGAAAGGAAACCACCCAGAGAGATCTTGCATGTAGAAGAAGATAGATCATATGACCAAACTTCTTGAGCAACACAACATTTCCCTCCCACAAGGCGTAAGAGAGACTAATTATTGAAGTGAGTTTGATGGTCATGGGAGATTCCATGCATTGAAGGATGGATTTTAAAAATCACAAGCCTTCCTCATAGATTTAGGAGCCTCCGACCACATGGTTCCTCCAAAGAATCATTTTCTTCTCTAGATATCAATGATGGTCTGATTATTCACATGGGAGATAACTCTTAGATCTCTACTGAAGGGAAGGTCATGTTACATTTGGATCATGGAAATTTAAAAAATGTTCTATTTGTCCCTTCTTTGTTAGTAAATTTGTTGTATGTTTATCAGATGACTCACCCAAGTTCACCAAAGAAAATGGTCTATGGTCCTGACACAGTTGAGATTGCAGATATCTCTACTGGGAATATTATACTGGAAGGGTTTTCAAGCCATGTCTCCAAGGCATATGAATTCTCTCATTTTTTTCTATACTCTCTTCCTACTACATTGGCATCTGATGAAGATCAGAACGATATATCTTCCAATGAATATGAGGATCAAGATATTGATGTTGAGAATAAATTTCAAGGAGATTCATATCTAGATCCAACTCCTGCTCCCAATCCATGCGCAAGTCCAATATGGGCTCACAAATCCTTGTAGCTACTGGGAACATCGTTGGGGATCCATTTGATCATAGAACCACCAGATCTCAGTATCATGCAAGCCTTGCACTATGTCATGCAAATCCACTTCTCTCATAGAGGTGCTACATGATGGTGGGGTTTGATCCACAATCCCTTAAAGATACTTGCCATGGGGGATCTACAACCAAGTACAATTATTAGTTGGTTGAAAAATGGTACTCAAAGGTTCATGATTTGGACTACAATGAGCCATTCACTCCAATAGCAAGAAGGGTTCCTGAAAGACTTGTTTTGGAAAATACATCTTCGCCACAGTGGGAGGTACATTAGAGGAGCATATCCAGATCCAGATCTAGCACCTGCATTGCTATCCTAATAGGAGAAGATTGCCAATATTTTTGCAAAGGCTTTCACTCAGGAAATTTTTTTCCTTCTTTGCTTAGTGTGAAGGTTCTTTGAGTTCCCTACTATTGTTCCTTTTTGAGGGGGGGTATTTTTCCCATGAGGTTTTTCCCCATTTCCTTGGTTCATGGACATTTATTTTATTTTTTATCATTTATTTTACTGTATGGGTGACCTTTCATATTAGTAACCAGGGCCCAAGATGCACAAGTTTGGATTAAGGGGGTGTGTTAGGATATTTTAATACTCCATCCTTGTCCTACTTGCATTATTTACCATTTTCTACCACTTAGTGATGTTATTTTCCACCTAGTGGTGTGCAGATGTCATCCAGGACTTAGTACTAGTAGCCACCTAATGTTCCCTCCATGCATGATTTTACAACCAGTAGAGGTAGTTCCCTACTTTTTCGGAGCCAACTTAGTGTTCTAGTTCAGTCCACCTAAGTTAGCTCACTCTTGTGGGGGGTTTATGGTCTAAATGCCATTTATTGTGTCCTCATGCACCCTTTTCAGATTGATTTGCATGTCAAACTCATTTATGGGCCCTCCTTGGTCATTTAATTGATTGTGTCTTTAGTTAAATAAGTTTTGGTTGAGTTTAACTGAGTTTGGGAGCTCTAGAGCACTAATAGAGGTGACAATCAATATGCTATATAGACAGACTCGAATTCTCCTAGGTGATTTGAATTCTCTCCATTTTAACATCATTGTTTGTCATATTGATTATTGGATCATGTGACATTATTCTATTCCTATCTGACTTCTCATGCATGATTAATTGTCTGCTCATTTTTACTACAGTTTTCACTATAATTCATCTTTTTTGCAAATTCTTTCTCTATGAGGTATACTTAGCTCTTTGATCTACTGTGATATAGAATTTCAGAGGAAGGACCAGTTACAATTTGAGTGTAAGGAAAATAGGTCATAGGGACCTATTTACATTTTATTTTTTGATATGTTGCATGATAAATTGGTGAAATATAAGTATATACATATGCACAAAAAATCCAATTCTGACATGGCAATAGATATAGACCAAAAATAAAAGGACATAAGATATTATATAGTGATCTCTAAAATGGAAATATGAAGAAACTGAACACAATCAAAAAGTGTATTTGTCTTCAATTGGCATGGATAGTAAAATAAAATAAAATTTGAAACATGACCCCAAGAGGATTTGGAATGGATTTCATTGCAGCACTGAGAGTTTTAGGAAGTCTAGTAAAGTTAAGGTTGGGGCAATATTAACTGAGCGAAAGTAACAATATAAGAGAACAATGATATTATTACTATATGAATTAGAATTAGGAAAGAAATATTTGGGCTTGGCTAGACTGCTCAAGGTAAGTGGAGAAACAAGACTGTGTGAGCAATATACTTGCACATGAAACTCAAATTTAGGAAAATATTGTTGCATGGTCAAATTGGCATTGAAGATAGTTGAAGACAATAGTGTTACCCAATTGATAAGGTAACATGAAATATGTTGAAGGAATCCATGCAGTTTTAAGAACCCCTTCAACCATATTTAAATACCCTTATTTTTCATACATTTGCTTATGATGTTTGAATGCATTTGAAATAGTCATGGCAATACCATAGTCTTTGAATGCTTCTTACTTCGATTATATTTTTTTTCTTAATTCGAACAAAAGTCCCTTATTTGGTCAGAGTTAAACGTTCAAAAATTCAATTGGACTATAGGCAGGGATAGATTCTGATCAACAATCACAGGACTCCATTCCCTCTCACACAACTTCAAGACTAACTGGGAGTTACAGTGGGTTTGTAAGAGGTGGAGATTGTTTATAATACCTTATGGATGGTACGGTAGGAGAAGAGTTCAGGAACGAGAATATTATTCGTTCAGTTAGAGATTATGCTAGAAACATTATCAAGTTTCATTTTGAACAACACTCAGTTATCACACATGCTCAAAGCCTACATGGATTTCTAAAACATAAAAGAATGAAATATTCCACAAACCTATTGGGTTTTAAATATGCTAATGGTAAAAGGGAACATGCCATCGTGGTAGAAAAATGTCACAAATGTGTTATATTTGTTCATAAAATAAAGAAAAGTTGATATATAAACTACTAATAAAGTAATTAGAACTATTGTTGTGGCACTGACAAACTCAAGAAAATGAATGGTGGCAACAATGTCGAAATTTCTCCATGTTTCAAGAAAAACATTGCACAAATATACTAAATTTAGGGTTCAGATAAATGAAAACATTGAAGCTACTTGTTGGTATCTTATTTGTAGGAAACCCTAGGAATTAGATAGAAGTTGGGATATTTTTGGGAAAATATTTCTCATGCTACGTTGGATCAAAATCATGTCTTGTGGCAATGTTTATCCAAAGGAATTTATGTTGAGAATTCTAAGCATGTTGTTGAGATTACATGAGTTGCAATGTTTGAGGAATTTCAAGAGGCCAATCTCAATGTCGGGATCTAAATCAACATGTTTGAAAAGCTAAAACTATGGTATATTAGGCCTAACAAAATTCACAACACTTGTTGTTGTCGATACCATGTTGATTTCCAACTCTATTATGAGACATTTAAAGATTTTTCAAAAGGCACTAGTAGGGTGAACTTTATCCTCCCACGATGCGATATTTTGTTTCTACTACAGTGTCTAAAAGGAATCTAGAGGGTGTATCTTTCAACAAAATATGTATAGGTGGAAGAAGATGCCTTGAATGTGGTAATTTGACATTGTTCCATAGGAATTTCCCCATCGATCCAGCACACCCTGAATTGTCATATATCACAATTATATGGAAGAGATATGAGTATGCTACCATGGATGCATCATCTTCTTCAATTACACTATTCAAAAGGATCAACTTGATTGAGGACAAAATTACTATTCACAAGTTCATGGAGAAGTTCCAAAACCAGATTTATAAATATATGAAACACTCTCGTGGATCTAGGTGGAAAGATGCTGAGTTCAAGCATTCTCATGATTTTTTGAGCTTGGCAGAATATTATCAATGGTATACTTGGGCCAAGAACTACACATTTTATCCCTAGACTGAGATATAGAGTGATTACTATCACTTTGACAAGGTGTAAATATTTGTACATGTTTTGTATAGACATTCTCAAGAAAGCATTGATGGTAGTGGATAGCACTCTTCAATCATGCAATGTGATTAAAGCGTACCATTTTTATGTGATTGATGATTGCAACCATGCCACATTTTTTTATCAACATTGCATTGGGTTGGTTTATGACTCATTCAGAAAGAATGGGGTGGCATTTACAGAAAATTGGATTTTGTCAAATGGGTGTGTGGGGAAGATCAAATCAACATGCTCTTTTTACTGGTTGAGTCTCTATCATAAAGAGACAAGAGTTTTGCATACTTGGATATTTTTTTAAACGGGGCACAAAAATGAAATCATTATGGTGCAAGTGCTTTTCTAAAACATGCACTTAGAAGGTACCAGATGAGTCACGGTGCAACGTGAATTAAATCATAATCAAAATTAGTTGACTAGTGTACATTTTGTGAAAATCCTCACAACAGATCTAAGAGATTATGTATACCTCACAAGAAAGTAATTGATTAAGCAAGAAAATAGAAGAAGAGTGGTCAATGCAGCATAATGAGCAACAGAATAATAATACAGTAGAACTCAAATAGAAGCAAAAATACTTCACACACACTAATTAATTAATCACAATATGGACAAATAAATAGTACAATGCATGAGGATTCAAATGCCTAAGGTGGCAATTCGAATTATCCTTCATGGAGTGATCAAAAGACCACTAGAGTGTCATCGGAGCACAACTAGTAGTCTATCTCATAATTAGTGGAGTCATCAATGCTCAAGTAACTATCAACCATCAGTCAAACTGAGTCTAACTGAGTGTGGTAGGTGTAGCTGAGTGTAACTGGAACTAACTGAATGAAGGAGGCTTAGTGGAGGGCGCATGAGGAACTAACTGGAGTCAGAATGGGTAGCCAAGTCTCATTGGAGGTCCATCGGAGTGATACAGTCAGTTGAGAGTCAGTCTAACCTTAAATCAAGGAAGGAACTGATGATAACTCAATTAACTGAAGTGCAACTGAGTGGTAGGTGAGAGAGGGCGCATGAGATGCATGAAATTGCATGAAGGGGCACACTAAGAACTAGGAGGGCTAAAACTGATATGAGAGAAGCTCCCAGGGGCTGGCTAACTGAGGGCTAGGTGCTGGAATGATGACTAGGATGCATGCAAATGCATGCAAACCCTAAATAATGCATGCAAACCCTAAAAGTGCATGCATGACTGAAAATGCAAATAATGAAAATGCTGCTAGGACTAGGATGGAGTATAGGAATATCCTAACACCCCCCCTTAATCCATCCTGGGCCCTTGTAACTGAGACCAAAGGTCTCCCAATACAATGAATAATAATAACAGTCAATAAACCAAGGAAATGGGGAAAACCTCATGGGAAAAATACCCCCCCTCAAAATAGACTGTAAGGCACACACAAAAATAAATGCTCCAAACTCAAGTAGGTGTGATGCTTGGTCATATGTCTAGAGGTATCTTCTTCTTGGGATGAAGTGGATCATGCTCAGAAAGCATGCACTTGTACTTGCTCTTCAGATCGAATGTGATGAGAACAAATCCAAAAGTATGAGGATGATCCTTGAACCTGTGATTCGAATTAATTGAGGTAGGATCAAATCTATGAGTGTGCAGATAGTCTTTTCTCTTCTCCTTCGAACCATCATGGGTGATATTATGCCAAAAAGAACCATCAAATAATAATGATTGCTTGGAATCCAAATCAGATTTAAGACTTGATGAATAGTTTCTTGAGATCTCCTTTGAACCAGCAGGCGTGAGATCAAAACCATCATATGCATGAGAAATTATCTCAAGTAGTGTTTGCTTAGAATCCAAATTAGATCCAAGACTTGAATCATGGTTTCTTGAGATCTGCTTTGAACCATGAGAGGTGAGATCAAAACCAGTAAATGCATGAGAGATTATCTCAAGTGAATGGCAATGGTTTCTTGAGATCTTCTTTGAACCATAAGAGGTGAGATCAAAATGAGTAGATGAATGAGAAATTATCCCAAGCGGGTGGCAATGGCCATATTCTTCAATAAATTTCTTAAAGCATGGAGTAATGATCATATAGTAGTAAATAAGAGGTGATTTCTTGAGGAGAGCAAATGCATTACCTCCAATAGCTGATTTTACCTCCAAAATAATCATGTGATCATGATGCAAACCAATAGACTCTAGTGCAAGAGAGGATTTAGGACCTTTTGAAATATCTAGAGTGTGAGCTGGCACGTAAAGAGAAGAAATTTGGAGCATGAGTGTAGAATCTGCAAGTTCTTCTTCTTTGTGGACAACTTCAATATGAGATGTGTTTGATACTGGTTCATGTTCAATGAGATCATCAAGGAGGGAGAATGCATAACTTTGCTTGTTCTTGAAAGGGTTTGGACCAAATCGTTCATTCTGTTTGCCGAATCTTTCATCCAGGTGAGCCCATAGCTCTTTTGGAGTTTCCATATCAATAATGATTGGGTACAATATGTACTCAGGCATAGTAACCATCATTCTTCCAAGGGCCATGTCACCTTTACTCAACCAGTCAATCTTCTCTTCAGAGGATTCGAACTCTCTTTCAAAATAACAATCAAAGAGATCATGGCTCTTCAAATATGCTATCATTTTTGGTTTCCATTCATCATAGTTGAATGAAGAAAGAGGAGGGATTTCTTCTGAATTCATTGAAGCTGTAGAAGACCTGCAAAAACAATAGAGAATATCTGCAACTGCTACTCCTGCAAAAATGCAGAAACTGCTGCACTCGAAATCTTGATAATAACCTGCAAAAAACTCTTAGGAATGGAGATAAACAATACTCTCAACATGCTCTGATACCATGTGAAAATCCTCACAGTAGATCTAAGAGATGATGTATACCTCACAAGAAAGTAATTGATTAAGCAAGAAAATAGAAGAAGAGTGGTCAATGCAGTATAATGAGCAACAAAATAATAATACAGTAGAACTCGGATAGAAGCAAAAATACCTCACACACACTAATTAATTAATCACAATATGGACAAATAAATAGTACAATGCATGAGGATTCGAATGCCTAAGGTGGCAATTTGAATTAGGCTTCATGGAGTGATCAAAAGATCACTGGAGTGTCATTGGAGCACAACTAGTAGTCTATTTCATCATCAGTGGAGTCATCAATGCTCAAGTAACTGTCAACCATCATTCAAACTGAGTCTAACTGAGTGTGGTAGGTGTAACTGAGTGTAACTGGAACTAACTGAATGAAGGAAGCTCAATGGAGGGTGCATGAGGAGCTAACTGGAGTCAGATTAGGCAGTCAAGTCTCACTTGAGGTCCATCGGAGTGGTATAGTCAGTTGAGAGTCAATCTAACCTTAAATCAAGGAAGGAACTGATGATAACTCAATTAACTGAAGTGCAACTGAGTGGTAGGTGAGAGAGGGTGCATGAGATGCATGAAATTGCATGAAGGGGCACACTAAGCACTAGGAGGGATAAAATTGATTTGAGAGAAGCTCCCAGGGGCTGGCTAACTGAGGGCTAGGTGCTGGACTAATGACTGGGATGCATGCAAACCCTAAAAGTGCATGCATGACTGAAAATGCAAATAATGAAAATGCTGCTAGGACTAGGATGGAGTATAGGAATATCCTAACACATTTTATTTGGTACATGAAGGTCATGAATAGGCAAGGCCAGTGCGCAGGTAAGAGACTACGGTGTGTATTTGAATCTCACATTTTGAATGTTTGAAACATCATTTTGGTTGAAAATTTATATATTTGATATATTTATTTCGATGCAGGTTCTTTTGGAATGTTTTCATTGGTGATGTGAATAGATCAATTCATTTATATTGTGAGATAATATGTACGATGAGGGAATTACACTCCATTAAGAGTAATGAATGAGAGACATACTTTCCATAGAAACGAGAAAATACACGTTCATTTACGGTTTCTACATGAATGCATATGGATGCGAGCTTAAAAAATGCTAAAACGTTGGACATGTGAAACAATGGAAATATATGACTCTTAACTTGAAGGGTCCTCATCCAATTTCAGCACGACAACAGATGAACACTACAGATGTTGTGGTATCATTAGATCCTGATCAGGTTTCTGATGTAGTTAGTGAAGCTACACAACTAAACATTAACAATATTTTACTCATTATATACATCACATGCTTTTATTTGGAATCTTCAATTGAATGTTATAACTTACAAACTTGTACTTGAATGTATATACATTTGATTAACAAATGTAATATTTGTGGAAGGTGATGTATTTGTTGTCATTGCACCCCAGGACAATGAATACAATGTCACATATTATTTAATGCATTTGTAATATCCCGAATGTTGGATTAACTATTTCTGTTGTTATATTGGGGCCACGACCCCCAGCACATATGTTTTATTTTGAGTATTGGGCATAAGCCCTAGCACCTATGATTTCTTCTTTTATATATTGACATACTGGGCATGGACCTTGATTGACTTCTTTAATTGAGTGTATACTGGGCAAGGAAGCCCTAATGTTTTGGATGATGTGCTACATCTTTGATATGGGTACAAACCCTAATATACTAAGATTATCTTTTGTTACTCACTGTGCAGAGCTATGATTTTACATGATTAACTTATGAGTGTGTTGAGCATGGACTCAGAAACACACATATAACCTACGTACTAGGCATGAGCCCCGATGTACCTAGAAGAATGTTTATGTATTGGGAGTAAGCCGTGAGGTACATTGAGTGTTGGGCATAATACCTAGAGCACTCCAAGCTTGATAAATGAATACCGGATCCGAGGCCACTTGAATATTCTAGATGTGCCTCACAACTACATTCTAGCACTAGTGTTGAGTAGGAAGCTCTGGAATTGCACTAGCGTAACGCCCATGTGAATGTGTTGAGTTAAAAGGCTCTGAAGAGCACTCGGGGTTACTAAATATCAAAGTGTTGAGTCGGAAAGACTCTGAATAGCACTTCTACTTTCATCACATTTATTTAATCTGGTTAAATGATTCATCTTTTATTTATCATCAAATACCGCGGTAACTACCATGTTAAACGAGGGAATCCGACATGCAAGAGAGAGACTAGAGGTGCCTATCCAAGCTTAACGAAAGACCGTCCAAAGGATTGGACCATATCCTTAAGGTTTAAAAGAAGTATCATGTGAAGATACATAAAAGATAATTCCCATAACCTAAAGTATGGATTGACTAAGAATACTCTTATGATAACAAAATGATTAAGGCCTCAAGGCTAAATATTATTATTAAGAATAATATTGTTATTATTTATTTATAGAATATATATTATTTTATATATATATTTATGCATAAGTGGGCTGCCACATTATTAAATATTATTTATTAATATTTAGGTGGAATTATAATTCTTGTATTATTATAACTTTGAAAAGGTTTAAAGATTTAAAAATCACTTATACTTAAAAAAGTGAGAAGTCCTAGTTCAGAAGGATAAAATATTTTAGTAAATAATATCTTTTAAATATTATATTATTTAATTTAAAGAAACTAATTATTCCAACAGTCATAATTCAAGACTCCCCTACATAAAGAGGGAAGATCCCAAGTTTGGGAAATCATCATTTCTTTTTCATTATCATTCTCTTATGGTAATCAGAGAGAAGTTTTCTGCTCCAAGAAGTGGAAGCAGTCTCATCTAATAATTCTAGATCTAAACCAACAGTGAACCTAGGGCCTCTATCTCTTATTGCATGTTGGAACCAGCTCGGGGGGATCCATATAGAATCAAGAATGATTGTAGGATCATGGTTGGGAGGAACATGGTAGTCCCAAAGTCATCCAGCTAAGGAATCATTCTAACAGGTCAGCTAAGCACAACAGTTTTTACACTAATTATTGTTCGAGTGTGTAGGCTACTACAGGAGAGGAGCAAGCCACAAGACAACCAGGTATGAATAATTAAACCAACTATTTCAAGTTATGTTGGAAGCTAGGCATTTATTTAGGCCTATTATTAAAGTATTGCTTTCCCTAAATCTTTACAGCATTGATTTCTCTTATGGAGCAAGTGCCTTTAGGGCATAGGCTCTTGGGTTGAATTCTTTATAATTATAGAGCTGTATGCCCAGAAATTTTATTAAACTTAGAAACTATAACTTAAAAACCAACAGAATGTCTAGCAGGTCTAGTCAAACTAGCCTGTGCTAGACATCCAAGCAAACCTTAAACCTAGAATCTTTTCTCTATCGTTTTAAACATCAGCATTCTTTTCTTTCTGGAAGCATCATTTTGTAGATTGATATCAGACTTATATTCATGTTTTTCAGTCCTGTTACTCCCTTTTAAACATATAGGAAGTTAAAATGTAGTTATGTTAGAGATCTTCCTTTTAAACAGAATTTTTATTGTATCCATAACTTTCTTCCCAGATCTCATCGATTACATACACACGAGTAAGGAAAAAGGCTTTACACAGTATTACCAATATTTTCAATTATCAATGAATTTTCGTCAAACCCTTAGCTATGTTTTTCAACCAAACAACCACCACTACATCAAAAAATACAACAAATATTTCCAGGATCGACTCCCACAGGAAAACGTAGCATTCACCTACCATTATTACAAATCTTGTAAACACATCGACACACAAGTCAAGAGATCAAACCCCATAAACGACTTCACGATTGCCCTGCTATCATACAAATCGTCAAACAACATAGTATTAACATTCAGACTCTTCTTCTTTCATTAATCCAAACGAATAAGCAGCTAGCTTATACATAGTTACTTTTCAACCAAAATGCTGGGCGAATCTTACATTCCACAGAACCAAAATTACATTCAACCAAATATTACGATATTAGTTAGCATGGGATCGAATCCCTCTACCATTAAAACCCTTTCTATCTATTGCAAACACCAGAAACGCAGTAGTAAGAACCCGAAAGTAAACTTCTTCGACATTATTTCTTTTCAACAGACAGAGCTTCACCCATTCTCATTTTTACACGCAGACATCAATTTGAAACACATAGGATAGAGAAACCATGAAAGAAAGATGCAGAATTCCTACATCCTTTTACATCACATTGATACAGGTTCAAAGTCTAAGAGAAAAACGAGAGGCGAACACTATCTCTTCATTTGGACATTGTACCGAATAGAAAACAAATGCAGGTCATCATTTATACCATTTCAAAACAACAAATTGATATATATACAAGAGTATGTATTCTTTTCCATTCTCCACATCCTGAGAGAGATTATGGTTCCAAGCTACCTCCAAAATGAAACCCACCAGTGCCAACCAGACCTCATAACCTATTACATTATAACAAATGGTCAAACCAAATGGCGACCTTCTAGGAACTCTAAAGAGTTACAGTGAAACCCAAAAAAAAGGGATCCACGAAGTAGATTATAATGACTGCAAACAGGACTCCTCCACAAAAGCGAGAGGAAAGGGTATCTATGGTGAAATCTGGACTTACCCTTCCAGTGCCCAAGTTGTCAAAAGTCCTGACTACCTACAACAAACCATGCAGAATCTCTCACCACCCTTCACCTGTCATCACCATAAGCCTACTCTGGTTAAACCCTGAGAAGCATAGACAACCAACGACTAAATACAGAAGTAGAAGGAAAGGAAGGACGATTAGAAGAGAAGCATCACCTGAGCATTGGTATCGTATTGCCATTCTCCATCGTTTTAGTAGCTACCGGGTGCCCTGACCATGAGCGTAGCTTAGGTCAAGCACAAAAATCCTCTCTCAAAAACGCAACGCAGGATGGAACCAAGCCAAATGAAAACACAGAGTAACATCCACTAGTGCAAAACCCCAAACATCGAAATCCTCCATGCCCGCTGGTCTCACAATACGTGTATCATAGGGGACAATTATTATCCACCAACTCTCCATTAATGAGATTTGAATGACCACCCAAGCGCCATAGTATAAGGTCATAAAAATATATAAAAGAATTAGTAGTTTGAAAGCAAGTTTTTCCATAGTATTACACCATCGTAATATAGCATTACACCATAGTTATTACCCATAGCCATTGACACTTAGGCCATTCACATTTTGGTGCTTTACACTTCAATCACATAACATGCTAATACATGGTGGTAGGACTGAAAAAGGAAGAGTTTCCCCATGGTAGTACCTGCATATAAATAAGGAATAAATACTTTAGCAATTCGCTAAGTAAGACCAGAACCTTCCAAGGCTACCCTTACCTCTCAGCAGCTCTACTGGGGGTACTCCTTCTCCTTGTTAAAAACCATCAGTGCCCCATCATGGGCCTTAACTTTCATCAACAAGAGTCCGTATCACCTGAAGTAATAGTGAGACTTTTATAATATGCAAATGGATCCTTAAAGTAGTAAGCCGGAAGTTTCTTTTATTAAAACTCTAGTATTGGCATACCGACAATAGAATTACCTTACCTACTCTACCCATCGCTTCCGTAGAACCAAGAAATTAAACAACCAGTGAGACTATGTTACTTAGGAAAACTTAAACTCTTGAATGTTGTAAACAAGTACCGGTGCATACCTTATTTTTATCAGTGCTGAAGTTAATTTACGAATCATCATCTTTAAGTTAGCCTTTATTACAATAGCAGGAAATTTTTTAAATTTTTACTATTTTTAGGGACATTACAACAATTTACACAAATTAAGAGAATTTTGGTCGACCCTATCGAGATGGATATTTCACACACAAAATTGGTAACCTAGTTGTCATGGGATATTTTTTGAAAATGTGGAAAAACAAGGCAGTTATATTCTTTACCAAGACTATATGCATGAGTATATATCTTACCAATACAGTCATTTGGTGGTGGCAGATCAAAAGCATCTCATAACAATCAAGGTGAAGATAAGTGAACGAAAGAGATGGAATATGGAAGAAGTTGACCATGATGCTATTATGGAGACTTGCATTCCTATAATCCATTGGCCAGAAGAATGAATGTTAGACTATGATTTGTATGATTTTTCAGACTACCGCATTTTGTATCAATATTTCACATAGTAACAATGGATCTATTATCTATCTCATTTTAATTGTAAATAAGATTGTAATATTTAATTTTTATATGTCTAATTAATAATTTCATAAAGATTAATCATGCAATTGTAATGTGTGCATGTCTAATGAGTAATTTATTAAAGAGTAATTGTACAATTGTAATTTGTAATTGTGAAATTTTGTAAATTGTAATTGTAATTACAATGGTAGATTGTATATTGTAAAATGGAACTCTAATTGTAACTTGTAGATTTTAATTTGTAATTTGTAATTTGTAATTTTCAATTGTAATCTTAATTTTAGATTGTAAATTGTAACTCTAGTTGTTTTTGTAACTCATCCACATAAACATGAACATAAGATAAAGTTAACATGAAGGTTCATAAAAATAACATAATTTTTAAAGATAAATGCCCATAAACATAAATAACATACACACATCATATATCCATGAAGAAAAAATATGATACAAAATAGTCCTTTAATTTCATAATAAAGCACAAGTATATATGTATACATAAAGAATACAAGTATATATGTTAGTGTAACAATAAAAATTGTGCAAAATGAACAACTCTCACCAAATATGTGGACAATCCCCCTGGTGGGATCTATGGTCATCCCCACTACCACTACCACCTACACCATGCCCCTGGAAATAGGTCAATACATGATAAAAAAATGGTGTCTAAAGATGGGTACTACAAAAATTAAAATTTTGAACTCTATAAGTTAGTTAGATTTTAGTACTTGAAATTTGGTAGATGACAAATTTTTAAAATTTTAAGTGGGTGGATCGGCTTACTTGACTTGAGTCCATGGTGAGATTTTCTGAATCCTATTGTGTGGCAGCTCCAAGATGATGCTGAGTCATTGGGTCCTCACAAGGATGGTGGAGAGTCAACCTTTCCTACACATCTGTGAACATCACTACAGTATCAAATCCTAGATGTACTTGAGACTGTGTATGGTGACATCATGCATGTAATTAGTAAAATAATAATAAATTAACATTATAAATTAAACATCAACTTTAATTATATATTGCATTGCAACATAATTTAAACATAAATTAAACATCAACTTGAATTCTATATTGCATTGAAACATAACTTACAATATCTCATTGACTAGCGGTTGTTGGTCAAAACCCAAGGGAGAATGCATCATCTACTCCTCTGCAATCCCCTTTCCTCTACCCTATACAATTTGAGCAAGGGACAAGAGGAAAGTTACAATAAAATAATTGCAATTATACGCATGTATGTAACTTACAAAGTTAAGATGAAGGAACTAGCATATGTACCATCGAAACATGACCAAGAGAAACGGTTGGATGCTCAGTTGATGGGGAAGTGGCATTGAGAAAATCCATAAAGGTGGTCCTCTGCATGGAGCAACAACAAAAAAAATCAGTGTACTCAATTGACTCTTTTTTATGTACATGTATTAAAGATGATTATTTAACAACATATTATGAAAAAAACTTAAGTATATAAATATTCCTACTATGTAGTTGATGGCTTCCATATCTCATACAAATGATAGTATGCATATTAGGAACTCATAGAATACGTAAATATTGTCTCATTGTCAAGCACCCGAATAATTGACTCATCCACCCACAATAACTTGGTATTTGTAGGTCTAGGATGTGGTATTGACCTCTCCTCGTGCATGGAAACTATGTCTCTTCCTATTGCAATGCACATGGAACCTTCCATTAAATCCCGTGTCTCAACTCCAAGATGGGATGACATGACTACATCATCCTACCAAATAACATTCTGAATAGGAATGGAAACTAGTCGAAGAGGTGGTGGTGCATTAGTGGGGTCTCCACGATCCCTAGGATGTTCATAATTATGTCCCCACCCGACACCATAAAAAGACAATGGTGTACTTGTTTAATCATGACGCATGTTCAGAGAAAACTTTGGATATGCATGTTTGGTGAAGTACAATGAGACCTGGTCATGGTGGGATAATATGCCACATCCTCCAATAAACCTATCATAAATGTGAGGTGCAACAGCCCTAATCCTAAACTCTCGCAGTTGGAGTAGTTGTCCAGGAGCACAACCAGGAGGGGTATCAAACAAAGTTCCATTGACATCCTTTCCTCTTTTTGCATCTTTCACAACCTCCCATTTTTCAAGTCCCAATACTTGGTCCCTCCCTGTCTGGAAAGCAGTTTTCCAAATGTCACTAAGAGGCCCCACCCTCTATTGGACCTACAACAATCTATCGATGTAACATCCCGAAAAACACAAAAATTTAAATTTTTTCAGAGTAGCATTAGGTGCTATAATTACTGTGCGGAAGTATAATAAATGTTTGTTTGTTTAACTAGATGTCACACTGTACTAGACATGTTACATCGATTATGTGTGTATAATGTATTACAAAACATGTGAAATGTGTTTTATGTCTATAGTATGCTATTGTTGGATGTTGTTACCTCAGATCATGCATCCTAGATCAGTTATGGTTTCTTATGTAGCTGTCGATACCTTAGAGACTTGATACTGAATTTATTATATGTGCTAACTGTTTACTTTTCTTGTTGATAATGAAGGGGTCCTATGGGAACCCCAAGGTTTACTTAGCTATTTTATCTAAAGCATTTCAACTTCTGTCGTAGATTGCAGGCAAGAGAAAATACTATTTCGAAATGCATAAAGAGGTCCTATTTAACTTCAATTATCCTTCAAAGTTATAAAAAGGAAATAGAGTAACTTGAAGTATTTCCGGGTGAGATCTATCCTAGTCTGATCTTCAGTTATACTCAAATTGTTTATGTAATTTTTAGTTATAATTCAAATCTCAGAATTTGTAATTATTATTAATACATTTGTCTTGTATTACAATATCATGGAAAGTTTTAGAACTTTGTTTTCATGGCTAGGTATTTAAATCCTACACCTAGGAAGTATACCATGTAATTGATTTCATATTAAAAGGGGCATAACCTATGCTTAGTTACTAGCAATGTAATACTAAACCTACGTTTTTCTCTTATGCACCATATGCATAACCTACGTAATAATGTTATTATGGTGACTTGGCAATAGTCTATAGTTGTAAACTATACACTATATGCACTTCTTCTATTAATTTATGCCATGGATGTTTAAACTACTAGAGCATTGTAACATTAGTTTATACCATAGTTTCAATATGCACTTTATGGTCTTTATACTATTTACAACGTTTTTGATTGAAAAGATGTTATACGTAATATTTCAATTGTTATTTGCAAAGGTTGGCAACGTGCAACATTGGTTTGACTTAGGGATAAAAATGTAACCATATTTCCTTATGGTTGGAAGTCTCCCATGTTGATGGTCAAGACCAAACCTAGGATATGGTGCAATGGAAAATCATACGTAATACTCGGATAATTTATATAATAGTTGTTTGACCTAAAACATATCCATACTATAGTATGGTTGTAAACCATGCAAGACCGAAACCCTGGCTTGGTTATGATGCAATGGCAGGTGTGACATATACAGTAGATATGTTAATAAAAGTGTATTAAAGTGTTGTGGGTGGAAAGTCTAGTAGCGTCCCCCATGGCAAGTCTTCACATGGTTTCCTTGGTAGTGATTCTAACCTTAACTATTTTGGACTTACCTCGTCGAGAGCATAACCTTGGCATTCATTTGACAAGGAGTGGGGTTTGGAGAGGCCGACAGGCTGCATTTTCTTAGGGTTTACAAAGACATTTTTGAGGCACCTCTCCAGGGTTCGATACCCCGACCTATAACTTGTAAATTTTACACAGTGAGATCCAAGAGCCGATTCCTTCTTTTGCTAGGTTTGCTAGTGGTGTGTTTGGCTCTGGTTCTCGTCAGATGTAGGCATGTTCGGTTCTGAACAAAGTCTACTCTGACAAGTAAGTCATTAGTTCCATTTTGCTACTCACGAAAGTTTATAATGTTGCAGTTGTTTGTATTTTGTTTTGAGCTTCATATTTCATCTTTTAACCAAACTACGTGTTGGATGGCAGGTGCTCCTCGTCTTTGGATTTCTATGTTCGAAACTAAGTGGGAAAAGTGCTTGGAACCTGGTAAGCCTCGGTGGTTTACAGTAAGTTTCAACTTGGCAATTGTCGGTCCTTATCTGGTTTTATCCGTAACTTCAGTCTTGTGGTATGGTTGTGGATATTTCCACCATCGTAAATGTTTGTAAGTTGTATGGCAAGTGTAGGGAGGATTGAATCCTCGACCTACCTCTACGTTGACTCTACAATGTTTTACTGTGTATCAGTTTGTTGAAAAGTGTAACAACTATTTGTAAGGGTTCAACCCTCGGTAATTTGATGAATGGAAAAAGGTTATGGTACTTGGAACTTAATGTTATTTATGAGAGCCGTGCCTGAGAGCAATGCTTTTGGCAGCCTATGTTTATTTTAAACGATGTTTGCTATAAAATGATAAGGGAAACAACCCACTCCTGAATGTTTGTAAAATGTTGAGTTTTGTTTAAAGGCTAAGAGTCGAGATGGCTAAATGCCTAGTTTATTTCTATTTTCGTTTTGTCGAAAGATGATTGTTAACTTGGGTTTATTTGAAACTGTTCAACCGTTTTGTTGTCAATGGCCTTGAGCCCATTGTCGAATGTGGTTTTGGCATTTAGGTTAGTCTTGTATAGGGTATTGACATCGTGGTTGTGTTATTACTAATTGTTGATCAAAGGCAATGAGCCTTGTTTGAAACCCTGTCGTAGTGATTTTGGTACTTAGAATTTGTTTGAGGTTTTCGGCCGTTAGGCTAGTTATGAACTCCACTCAACACTAAATTGCTATTTTGGTTCTCTTTATCTGTAAAAACGATAAGGGTTTCGTATGTAACCTATAAGGTGTAGAATGTAGGGAAAAGTCCTTGTGTAGTTGAACTCTGTCTTGTAAATTCTATTTGATTTGCTAAAAGACAGAATGTTTAACTTAGTGTTATGTTGTAACTAGCTAGGGTTAAAACTTTGGGACATTCATCTGAAACAAAAGTTGTTCTGTGTTCATAATATCAATGATAAATTAAATGATATATTAGTACTGCATACTAGATGTGTTTGGTTTTGATTTCCTTTACAGTTGTCTTAAATCATAATTATTGATGAAAATCTACAGTAAATGTTTCGATACTACGAGCATATAAAATGCAGAATGCTAATATGTCTTAGTAGTAAACTTGAATGAAAAGGAAATAGTAAGAGGCTATATAAATTATTTGTCTTCTGCAAGGAATTAGTTAACCTATAACTGAACCTTAGGTTCATGCAGAAATATGGAATTGTTTATGTATTTTTACTTATGTTGCTGTGAAAGTAATGACATTATCATGTATGAACAGAATAAATGTTGCTATGTTTTCATATGACTAAAACATAAGAGATTCTATTTGCAATTGGAAACAAATAATGAAATACAGGAAACATAATAAAAATTTTCTATTCAATCATTCTATCTATTGCATATCATTTATCTATTTTTAAACACCCTTCCTTGCACTAGAGTATGGCACTAAGACAGTGTGTGGAAAAGTGCAGGGAAGTATTTTAGTCTATCATTATCATATTACTTCTTCATACAGCTCAAAAAATCATTCATTTCAATTTGATTAGTAATAACTAACAATATTCAGAAAACAAAAACTTAGAAATACAATAAGTTATAATTACTAGCAATGAAATAACAAGTAGAACTTGATAATGTAGATAGGGTGGACAACCACCCAAAGAGGCCTATTCCTCCCAACCTTCTCCAGAAGAAGCAACCAATATCACTTGCTCCTTTGGACCCCTGAGCCTGTTTACTGAACCACTAGGTAGAAGAATCTGTGTAGAAGCAAGGCACTTAAGTTGTACTTCCAACAATCAATGGCGACTTGCAATACACCTCAAAATAAACCTCTGCACTCAGTAGAAGTGAAACAGACTTACACTACAACTCAAAACATAGCTTCCCTCATCGAATCTCTTGTGTGCATACAACAGAACCACAAGGTAAATTTTCTCGTCAGAAAAAAGTGTGAGCCTCTGCTCAAATTCGATGGCTTATAAAGATGCCCAGGTCTTTTAGTGGTCAGTTTCCAAATAAATGAGCCTCAAGCTCCAGTCCCATCTTTCAGGGAACTTTGACAACAATTCAAGGGATTTGTCCCATAACAACAGATAGTTACTGAGTTCCTGATGCTGCCACTTGTCCATTGCCTTCTACCCCAGATTCCATTCCACCTAGTGGGTCAATAAGCACTCTTTCAACAGTCTCTTTGGGTGAGTGTCTCCTATTTTATTTTATTAAATAATAATATTGTGCAATTACAGTCATCCTTGGCCACTTGGCCAAATATAAAAATTTACAATAAAAGTTAAGATAATGTTTTTCTCAAACATAAAATGTTTCAGGTAATGGGTATGTTACAAACACCCCCACTTAAGCTCAACATCGTCCTCGATTGTAATGTCCCTAAAACATAGTAAAAATTTAAAATTTTCTGCTACTGCAATAAAAGCTATTTGTAAAGATGATGATTTGTAAATTAACTTTAGCACTGATAAAAACAATGCACCGGTACTTGTTTGCGACATTTAAGAGTTTCAGTTTCCCAAGTAACAAAGTCTCACAAGTTGTTATTCTTTTGGTTCTGCGGAAGCGATGTGTAGAAATGGTAAGGAAATTCCATCGTAAGTGTACCAATGCTAGAAAATTAATATAAAATAAAGAAACCTCCTTCTTACTGTTTTAAGAAATCATGTGCATATTTATAATAGTCTAATTTGTAACTTCAGGTGAGATGGACCCTTGTTGATGAAAGTGGAGGCCCATGATGGAACATTGGTGTTAAAATAAAGAGGAGAAGTACCCCCGACAGAGTTGCCGAGAGGTAAGGGTAGTCTTGGGAAATCTGGTCTTACTTAGAAAATTGCTAAAGTATCGTTTCATGCTTGTATGCAGGTACTCCTATTAGTAAACCTTCCTTATTAATCCTACCATCATGTGTTAGCATCCTAAATAGTCAAATGGTAAGTGGCTAGAGTGTAAAAGGCTAAAGTATAAATCACTATGGTGTAAACATCTATGCTGTAAAACCTTGGAATATCATATTCACATACCACTAATTCGCTGCTACCTGAACAACCTTCTACTATAGTGCTTGAGTGATATATCAACACATTAAATGAAGGTTAGTGGAGTATTAACTATTCCCCATGATATCGACGTTTGATGAGACCAGCTGACAAGGAGGCTTTCGATGTTGGGGTTTTACACTTGCAAATGTGCTTTGTGTTTTTTGTTTCGACTCGGCTCAGTCCCTTGTTGCATTTTGGAGTGGTTTCGTACCCTGGCCTGAGCTATGCTCATGGTCAGTGCACCTGGTGTTTGCTCAGCTGAAGGGTGAAGTAATACGGTGCTTGGTTCAAGTAATCGTCTCTCCTGTGCTTGAAATTCTTTTTTTCTCTTACTTCTAAGTTTTTAATCATTGGTTGATATATTTCAGAGTATAACTCACAACCCTGTTGATATGGAAAGTGATGGATTTCGAATGCCTCTGCGTGGGTTGCTGCAGGTGACAGTACCTTCGATGATATGGGCAATGGAAGTGGTAAGTCCAGATGTTCACCAATGTTGCCCTTTCCTCTTGCATCTATGGCAGGTGTACTGTATATTTTGGGTTATGGGAAACTTCGTGAAGCCCTTTGGATTATTAGTTTACTTCGAATTCTAGAAGGTCACCTTTGGCTGGACTAGGGATAAAATGTATCTATTGTTTAAATGGGAACGACATAACCCTGGAGCGTTTACTAGTTTTAAAATACTATTTTTGGCCATTCGGCTCTATGAAGGGTTTTAAGTTGTTGTAATGGAAAGTAATGCCATAGTATAAAACTTTGGTCTACATTTTCTAAAGGAACTTTGAACATGTAATAATGGTATGAAGATATATTGGACCTTTGAGTTTTTCTATATATGAATCGTATTCTTTCCTAAACTCTGCGTTTTGTTTCTCATGGAGTAAATATGGTAATGTCTAGGTTTAAATCCAGTATGTGTTATCGTGGCTCTACCCTGTATGCATTCGATTTGGTATTTTGAAATTGGCATCTTGTATACGTTCATATCAATGGTACCTCTGTCTAATTTCTAGTTTTGTTTAAAAGGTAGAGTCTGTGCTTTGATACTAAACTTAGGCGAGTTTATAGGTTAGCACGATTTCTATGAAGTCGTTATTGGGATTTGACCTGTTGTCCTGTAGCTTGATGTGTTAAAAGAAATGTATTTAATTGTTTAAATAATGATTCTTTCGTTGTGGGATTCGATCCTTGAAATGGCAGAGCATCCCGTCAGGGTTTTGGGATAAAAGATTATGAATGTATGATGTGTTAGGAAAAAGACTGAATCTGTGGTTTGTGAAATTGCAATCCTTGTATACCTGTTGCGTTTTTGTTGTGGTAGATAAAGGGTGGGTTGAATAAGAAAAGTCAATCCTGTTTTGGAAATGACTTGATGAAAGAATCGTGGTCACTTAGCCTATATATTGATTTGCTTACGTTTCAATTTCTGTTTCAAACAACCATTATCTCTGTTTGTGTCTACGTGTTTAGATGTATGTGGTTTTGGGTTGAAGAGACGGTAGGTATTACTACGATGTTGTAGTGTAGCTTGTGATAAAATGTTGAAATGAATGGTTGGGCAGAAGTAAAATATTGTGGCAATCTAAACCTTGCGATTTTCCCTTGATGTTTAGAAACCTTACTTAGGGCTTCAATACCTGGTTTCTTCCTAGGTTGACTCTGGTCTTTATAATGGAAACAATGTAGGAAAAAGAATAATTCCCAGAACATAAATTCTAGAAAAGAAAATTATAAACCTATCCTAAAGGAATACCTTGAACACGAAATAATGAAACGTGCTATCAAGATTTAAGAGCAGTCACGATGGTGATCTTGGTTTCTACGTTTATGTTGTTAAAGATGTCTAGCCATGGGGGCTTCACTCAATAAACCGTTATTATAGCATGTTCGTTCATGGCATATGAAACAATACCCCTAATTTCACTAAATATTGGAAAATACCTTCCAAAATCAATTTTTTTAACCCCCTCCCAATATGCCTTCCGAATTTAAAAAAACCCCTATTTTCACTAGATATTGTATGTATCAATTTTTTCATTAACATTTTTTACACCCCTTTATATTTCTACCTAGTATATTGATATGATACCCCTCTGATGACCCCACATGCATTCTACAATGCACCTTGCTTCTTTCGATGTATATTGTGGATGCACATTAATTCACCCACAATGCAATTACTCAACCACATATCATTATGATTTGCAACATCTAATGGTCTAATGAAGAGATAGGAGATCACTTCTTGTATGTCACTAGATCCAATGCACATAGTACAATATTTAGATTGCATGTTGTAGTTCCCCAATCATTGACTAAGCCTGTTGTGGGCTAGGTATTCAAGCCCACAAGGCCTGTAACAAGCTCTAGGAGGATGACTAAACCTCCCAAGTCCTGTAATAGGCACGAGTAGTTGGGTATTCAAGCCCCCAAGGCCTATTGAGGGCCTATAACAGGCCCTGGAGGATTAGAGCCTCCCAAGGTTATTGGTAACAACTGGCTGAGTGCTATTGGTAACAATTGGCTATCAATGACCACTGTCTGTTGACTACTGAAAACCCACTTCACCACGAAACCCCCGACCTCAAGCATGCCTCAAGACGCAATTTCTATGCGTACTAGTAAGCCCGAGCCTTGCCTCAACCCAATTTCTCATCCAGGCGTGATCCCGCCATCTCCATTTGGCAAATATTTGTCAACCTGACCATATAAAAAAGACCCCAAAGTATTTTTGTATTGTTACATTAAATAAAAAAAACCTTTGCCCCTTAATATATAAGCAATATAATTTTTAGGTTCTCATGAATATTTAATACCGCAATATGAATGAACGTGGTATTATATTGCCTTCTAGTGAAGCCCCCATGCGTCTAGCACAGGCTAGCTGGGCTAGACCTGCTAGATCGTCGATTGGTGTTTTGATAAACATGCCTGAGTTAATAGGTTTCAGGTTTAAAAGGATTTGTTAATGAAAATAAAACAACCTGAGAGCCCATGCCTGAAGGCCCTTGCTCTATGAGAAAAATTTATACTAAACAGGTTTTAAAAAACAAATAAGCAATACTGAGATATAAAAATCTAGTTAATAATTCTTAGCTAATTAATAACTTGAAATGAGGAATGGTAGTTTTCGTACCTGGTTATATGGAAGCTTGATTCTCCTTGGCAAGACCTGCACACTCAAACAATAATTAATGCAGAAAATTTATAGATCTGGCTAACCTATAGAATGATCTTTTAACCGGATAACTTTAGGACTACCATATTCCTCCCAACCATGAACCTTAGACCGTTCATGGTTGTAATTGGATCCCCTCGAGCTTGGTTCCAACATGTAATAAGAGATAGATGCCCTAGGTTCACTGCTGGTTCAGGTCTGGAAATTTATGTGGGACTGCTTCAGTTCTTGGAGCAGAAAAATAGTTCTCTCTGATTACCCTAAGAGAATGGTAATGAAAATATGATGATCCCCCAATCTTGGTATCTTCCCTCATTATGTAGGGGAGTATTGAATTATGGATATTGGAATAATTACTTAATTTCTTTAAAATAAATAATTAATATTCATAAAGATATTATTACTAAATATCTAGTCCTTGTTGAACTAGGACACTTCATTTGTTTTAACTATAAGTGATTTTAACTTAAACTTTTCGTAAAATAAATAATAATAATAATGATTATATTTCAATCTAAATATTAATACATCATTAATAATATTTAAATAATGTGGCAGCCCACTATGCATAAACTATATGCAATACTTATATTTTATAAATAAATATTAACATCATTATTATTAAAGCGTTTTAATAATAATATTTAATTTTGTATCTTCACATGATACTTCTTTTAATATTAAGGAAAAGGTTCAATTCCTTGGATGGTCTTTTGGTAAACTTGGATAGGCACCTCTAGTTGTAATGTCCCTAAAAATAGTTAAAATTTAAAAAAAATTCCGTTATTTTAATAAACTAGTTAAGAGATGATGATTGTAAATTAACTTCAGCACTGATAAGAACATACTACACGGGTACTTCTTTTGCGACATTTTGAAGGGTCTCAATTTCATAAGTATCATGGTCTTACTGGTTGTTATTCCTACATCTTTGCAGAAGCGATGTAATGAGTAGAAGTGTAATTTTGTCACAAGTGTACAATGTTTAGAGTATAATAATACAAATCCCTTCTTACTGTTTTTAAGAGTTTGTGTCCATATTTATTAAAGTCTAACTGATAATTCAGGTGGGATGGACCCCTATTGGTGGAGGTTGAGGCCCATGATGAGATCCTTGGTCTTTCAAGGGGAAAAGTACCCCGGCAGGGATGCCGATACGTAGGGTGTAAGAAATGGAAACTCTTGACTTACTTAGCGAGTTTCGCTAATGATGTAATATCCCGAATTTTGGACTAACTATTTTTTGTTGTTATATTGGGCAACGGCCCCAGCACATATGTTTTATTTTGAGTATTGGGAATGAGCCCTAGCACCTATGATTTATTCTTTTATATATTGACATATTGGGCATGGACCCTGACTGACTTCGTTATTTGAGTGTATACTCGGCGAGAAGACACCAATGTTTTAATGATGTTGTTAATCTTTGATATGGGTACAAACCCTAATATACTGAGATGATCTTTTGTTACTTACTGTGCAGAGCTATGATGTTACATGACTGGACTTATGAGTGTGTTGAGCGTGGACTCATAAACACACATATAACCTACATATTGGGAATAAGCCCCGATGTACCTAGAAGAATGTTTATGTACTGGGAGTAAGCCTTGAGGTACATTGAGTGTTGGGCCTATGCCCTAGAGCACTCCAAGCTTGATAAACGAATACTGGATCCAAGGCCACTTGAATATTCTAGATGTGCCTCACAACCACTTTCTAGCACTAGTGTGGAGCAGGAAGCTCTGAAATTGCACTAGCGTAATGCCCATATGAAAGTGTTGAGTTAAAAGGATCTGAAGAGCACTCGGGGCTACTAAATATCAAAGTGTTGAGTTTGAAAGACTCTGAAGAGCACTTCTACTTTCATCACATTTATTTAATTTGATTAAATGATTCATCTTTTATCTATCATCAAATACTGTGGGAACTACCATGTTAAACGAGGGAATCCGACATGCAAGAAAGAGACTAGAGGTGCCTATCCAAGCTTACCGAAATACCGTCCAAAGGAATTGGACCTTATCCTTAAAAGTTAAAAGACGTATCATGTAAGGATACATAATTAAATAAAAGATAATTACCACCACTTAAAGCATGGATTGACTAATAGTTGTCTTCTACGAATAACATGCATAAAGGCCTCAAGGTTATTATTATTATTATTAAGAGTTTTAATAAATAATGTTGTTATTATTTATTTTATATTGTATAGCTTATGCATCATTTAATATTATTAATGATGTATTAATAGTTAAGTTAAATTATAATAATTATTATTATTATGAAAAGATTAAAGATTAAAATCACTTATAGTTAAAAACAAGTAATAAGTCCTAGTTCAAGAGGACAAGATATTTTAGTAAATTATATCTTTTAAATATTATATTATTTAATTTAAAGAAACTATTTATTCCAACAGTCATAACTCAAGACTTCCCTACATAAAGAGGGAAGATTCCAAGTTTTGGAGATCATCTATCTTTTTCATTATCATCCTCATATGGTAATCAGAGAAAATTTCTCTGCTCCAAGAAACTGAAGCAACCTTATATAATAATTCCATATCTGAACCAACAGTGAACCTAGGGCCTCTATCTCTCATTGCATGTTGGAACCAGCTCGGGGGGATCCAGTTAGAACTATGAATGGTCTAAGGGTCATGGTTGGGAGGAACATGGTAGCCCCAAAGTTTTCCAGCTAAGGAAATCATCCTAACAGGTTAGCTAACTACAATAGGTTCTGCATTAATTATTGTTTGAGTGGGAAGGTTTCTACAGGAAAGGATCAAGTGCCAAGGGATCCAGGTATGTAGTATTAATTGTTTCCATTTTACCATGATAGTAGACATAGGCTTTAGATTAGAATTGATACTTTAGCATTGTTCTCATTACAAATATTATCAAACTTAGAGGTTTTACCTAGAAACCAGTGGAGGGTCTAGTAGGTGTAGCCAAGCTCGCCTGTGCTAGACAACACCACATCAGTAAACTTAGGAACCCTACTATGGATTTTCAGAAGACTTCCCAGTGTTTTCCCATATTAACTTCCAGGCTAGGGTTATTATATTATGTCTGAATCGTCTTACCAATTCGTAGTGCAGGGATTACTTCTGTTCTTTTAAAAATCTTTTATTATTATTCTCTTTATGATTAAGAATCATTAAATAGAAATGACAATAGCAACAAGTCAAACATCAAATATCCTAGTCACACTACACATCAAATCATAGAATAAACCATAACAGTAATTATTATTTATTTCTGTTCTTCAAACCAAGGTATAATTCCACTTTATCGACATCTCTATGATTTCAACCAAAACAGTCAAACATTAAATCGAAAACGACAATAGATTTCTCTTATGGTTCGAATCCCATTACCACACAAATGCTTTCTATATTATTAAACTTTAACCATAGAAATAGAAGTCAAGATATTGAACCTCACTAACATTCCAGGAAGGCCATACTATTTTAACAATAGCCAAACAACATAGTGATTTCACACAGAAACATTTACACATCCAACCAAGCGTTTTCGCTACCAATAAACAAGCACTTACAGCCATCCTTTAAACATGAAATACAGGGCAAGGTATCGAATCCATCTATGTCCTCCATTTAAAGTAACTACCAGGAAACACAGTAAGAGGAACCAACGTGAAACCCCACAGACATATAAGAAGATCAGACAAGGGTTTTGTTCCACCTACCCACACGTCTTGTTCTAGCAGCTATTATAAAACTAAGATTTGTAAATCCTTTCAATAGATAGAGTCACGATAGTCACATGGAAGTCCTAAAACCCTTAACCATTATTTCATATAAAACGTAGAGATTAGTTACAGGTTCAAAGTCTCATAGAAAAACGCAGAGGCCAACTTTTTTCCCTATTTCTCAGAACAGAGTCAATCTCAGTTCATGATAAACGCAAACCATGGCAAAATCAAGAATTCCTATTATACAATACTCAACCAACAATTTAAAAAACAAAGATAATGATAGCAAATACAGAAATCAAAACTACTCTCTTACCCATAAGAAAACGTAGAGACTAGAGAGTGTACAAATCAGTTATAAAGATTATGTAGTAAGGTAGTTTCCTCTATTCACAGGTCCAAGGATTCTTTTAAAAACAAAATACGTAGATATGTAAACCGCAGTTTCATATTGGGTATTATTACAATTTATTCAAATTTCAACATTGAGCTGAACGGCCAAACCTTACTCTAAAAGACTCCAGGGCCAGTAAAATCATAGATACATTTCACAATGGTCCAGCCAACGATGACCTCCAGGAATCCAAAAACTTGTTGCAGTAAAAACCCAACCGGGCTCACGAAGTTCCTCTTATCAAAAACAAACAGTACCACCCATAGGGGCGAGAGGAGGAGTTAAGGAATGGTAGACTCTGAACTTACCGTTTGCTATGCCATCGAAGTTCAGTAAGGGCCAGGCAAATAGTAGCCACATAGAAGAAAAATGCCAAACAATTACCTGCCAAACAAGGGAACCATACAAAGGAAGACCATGAGATTATTACCGAATTCTAACTGAATAAAATAGCAAGAAATGTAGTATGAGCTAGGGATGAAATTAACTTCGTATTTCCATCGCCATCTCTGCATATGAAACCCCATATGGTGTGATGAGCATGAGCCAAGATCAGGTCAGTACACGAAACCCCTCGAACGCATCCACACAAAAAAGAGAATTGAAACACGAAATTGAACCTTCATTGATGTATAACCCAAGGGAAAAACACCTCAACATAGCTGCAGCATTGGCCATGTGCCATCACAGAAGTTTCATTTAATTCTACTACCAACCCCAAAGATTTCAATATTAACCCTGACCTCTATAGTTGTAAAGTCACTTTGATCAACAAGTATTATAAACACAATGGATCTCGCAAGGAACACAAACATTACATAGTGCCAACAAGTAATTGCAAGGTCAATAAGTATTGCAAGTTCAACAAGTGTTACAAGCCCCAACAAGGCTTTTAAGATGCGAACCTTTAAAACATCACACACTTTGGGCTTAAGTAATTGTTGGAAATATGAATTAAGCTCCCTAGGTAGATGCTGTTGTAAGTACACTTGCAAACAGATACAAATGGAATGCATTAGCAAAACTCGCTAAGTAAGTCAGAAGCTTCCATTTATTACACTCTACCTCTCGGCAGCCCTGCCGGGGTACTTTGCCCCTTGAAAGACCAACCATCTCATCATGGCCCTCAACCGTCAACAATAGGGGTCCATCCCACCTGAATTATCAGTTAGACTTTAATAAATATGCACACAAACTCTTAAAAAGAGTAACAAGGAGATTTGTATTATTATACTCTAAACATCTGTACACTTACACTTCTATTCATTACAATGCTTCCTCAAAGTTGTAGGATTAACAACCAGTAAGACCATGATACTTATGAAACTGAGACCCTTCAAAATGTTGCAAAAGAAAGTACCGGTGCAGTATGTTCTTCATCAGTGCTGAAGTTAATTTACAATAATCATATATTAACTAGTTTATTACAGTAACGAATTTTTTTTAAATTTTTACTATTTTTAGGGACATTACAAGTGGTATCAAAGCCCAACTACAAAACTTAGTGACCTATTGGGCTCATTACAAACAGAACATCCGTTGCAGATACACAGTAAACAAAAACATACATTCAGAAATTTTATTTTGTTTATGTGAAAATGAACTAATAGATTTTATGTTCTTAACACTTATATAACACTAGAGGTATAGTCCTTTTCTGAAAATGAATGCAGAAGGGGGCAGCAGCATACATGGGAATATGAACTCTCCACCACGAGAGCAAGAAATTGTGGTGGAACTCAACTCGGATTTAATGAAATCCATGCAAAACCTACAAGCAGAATTCCAAAGTTTCAGAGATGACAACATGCAAGCAAGACGAGAACAACAAGCTATAAATGAATCTCTGCTTAAAAACTTTAACAGGGGAAAAACCCCATGGACAACCCACACTCTGAGTCAAAACCTTTAAAAAGGGAAATAGTCACACAAAAAGGACTGCCATCCCTAAGGGAGAAGAATAGGGAGAACACATACCTGAATCAATGGAGAGGACTGTAAGAGCTCTTCCAATGATAAAGGTTCACCACCTCCTTGCAAGAAAAGGAGGAAAAGTGACGACAACTTACAAGGAGAATTCAGAAAGATAAAAGCCCCAACGTATGATGGAGAAATTAACTCCGGGGAGAAGGTTGAGGAGTGGCTACTAGGAATGAACAAGTACTTCAAAGTTCATAATTACTCCAGTGAAATGCAAGCTCAATTAGCCAAATACAACCTGAATGGTAAAGCATCCAGATGGTGGCTGGACTTGAAACACACCAAGGACAAGAATTGAGAGACATAACATGGGATACTTTCAGCAGAATATTTCAGGACAAATATATGTCTGAAAGATTCTTTGACAAGAAAATTAAGGAATTTCATGAGTTGAAAATGGGCTCCCTCACCATGGAGGCATTCATAAACATATTTTTAGACTTGCTGCACTATTTTCCATACATCAAAGATGAAAAGGTCAAAATACAACAATTCTTGGGAGGGATGCCACCAAACTTTAGATAAAATATAGAGTTTGACATACCCAAAACCCTTGATGTCACCTTACATAAAGCAAGACTGTGTTATGAACACAGAAATCCAAGGAATGACAACATCAACCGAAACAGAGATAGGTTCAAAACCTTCTCGAACAACCGCAAACCGGGTTTTAGACCTCCGCTTTACCGAAAACATAACAACAGTTTTCCATCCAATAGAGGCTTCAACCAACCTCAAGCATGACCAAGTGCACCCCCACCACCTGTCAACAGGCTAGCTTTCAACAAAGGGACAAAAGTTGTCCCACCAACTATTTCTTGTTGGAAATGCCAAGGGCCCCACTACTACAGAGACTGCCCCAGCAAAACGGATGGAGTTTTACACAACGTCCAAGTAGAACCTACCGTAGGAGACATGGCAAGGACCCCAAGGATTTATCCCGCTCTTGATGGCCGATAGGCATATCACCAGGACACTATGGTTGAAATTGAGGGCAAGATCTCAAACACGACCGTTTCAGTTTTAATAGACCCTAGCACATGCCGAAGTTACATCTCCCTTAAGATAGTGGACACTTGTAAGTTGAAATGAGAGCATCACGAGAAACCAAGGCTGGTACAACTAGCCACCGGTACCAAATAAAAGGTCTCTGAGTTAGTTAAAACTTGTGAGATAAGAATTAAATGGTTTCTCAACTTGGTTAGAATTAAACATTCTACCCCTAGGGTCATATGATGTACTTATCAGCATGGATTGGTTAGAAGAACACCATGTCCTACAGGACTGCTTAAACAAATCCTTACTCTACAGGGATGACCAAGGGAATCAGAAGACAATTTTGGGTATCCGTAAGAAAGTGTCGGTACGACAGATCTCCGCCTTACAAGCAAAGAAATGTATCAGAAAAGGTTGCAAACTCTTTGCCGTCAATATCCAAAACATAGAAACTGATAGAGAACAGAAGATCGAAGACTTCCCAGCCCTCGTAGATTTCAAACATGTATTTCCCGAAGAAATACCAGTATTACCACTCAAACGAGACTTAGAGTTTTCCATCGAACTAACACTCGGGTCAGTACCAGCTTCTAAAGCCCCTTACCGCATGAGCACACCAAAATTAGTGGAGCTCAAGCTTCAGTTACAAGAGCTAATAGACAAAGGGTACATTCAACCAAGTGTGTCCCCTTGGGGCACACTGATACTCTTCGTCAAGAAGAAAGATGGAATGATGAGGATGTGCATCGATTACCACCAACTCAACAAGATGACCATTAAGAACCGCTACGCACTCCCTAGGATCGACGACTTGTTTGACCAAGTCAGAGGAGCAAAGATCTTCTCAGAGATCGACTTACAATCCGGAAACCATCAAATGAGGATTTGTGATGAGGATATCAACAAGACCACGTTTCGGACCCATTACGGCCACTACGAGTTCGTAGTGATGCCCTTTGGGTTGATGAATGCACCAGCCAACTTTATGTGTATGATGAACAACATCTTTAACAAATACCTCGATAAGATTGTTCTAGTCTTTATTGATGACATTTTGATCTACTCCAAGAATGAAGTAGAACATGAGGAGCACCTCCGAATTGTTTTACGAATACTAAGGGAACACCAACTTTACACCAAGTTTAGTAAGTGCGATTTCTACAAACCCCAGATTCAATACTTAGGACATATCATTTCCGAGAAGGGAATAGCCATCGACCCCGAAAAGGTCAAAGCTATCGAAGAATGGCCCACACCTACATGCGTATTCGATATAAGATAGTTTTTAGGTTTAGCCCGGATACTACCGAAAGTTTATTGAAAACTTATCGCGGATTGCATGTCCCATGACTGCCTTGTATAAGAAGGAAAACAAGTTTATATGGACGGATAAGTGCGAAGAAAGCCTTCAAAAGCTGAAACAACTATTGATTAGCGCACCAATCTTACAAATTGCAGACCCCAATGGGGACTTCGTTGTTTGCATGGATGCAAGAAAGAAAGGACTTGGGGGAGTCCTTATGCAAGACAATTTTTCCATATGCTACGAATCAAAAAAATTAAAAGAACATGAGCAGAACTACCCTACGCATGACCTCGAACTAGCCGCCATCATCCATGCTCTGAAAGATGTGGCGACATTGGAAACAAATTCCTAGTGGTGACTGATAACATGAGTTTGAAATACCTTTTCGACCAACACGACCTAAATGCCAGGCAGGCCAGGTGGTTATCCTTCCTTAGTGAATACCATTTCAAACTAAAGCATATAAAAGGTAAGGAGAACAAGATTGTGGATGCCTTGAGCCGTCGAGCACATATGCTTTACGAAGTCACGGTGAGTCAAACTGACTCAGAATTACGTCACAATATTCGAACGGCATGTAAGAGTGACCATTACTACACGAAAATCCTTGCAAAGATCCAAGAAGATAGATTATTTCAGCAACAAAAGGAATATAAGATAGACAAGTCAGGACTATTGTGGTCGAAAGAAAGACTCTACATCTTGGAGAGTGGAGACATTAGATCAAACATTCTCACCGAATTTCACCAGAAACCCTATTCAGGGCATCCCGGATATCAAAATATGATATCGGCAGTAAAGAAACATTACTTTTGGCCTAAGTTGAAAGCTGACATCGCCATGTTCATTGTGAAATGTCAAGAGTGCCAACTAGTCAAAGTAGAACACCAACACCCCTCCGGATTACTTCAACCTTTACCTATTTCAGAATGGAAATGGGAGGTAATAAGTATGGACTTCATTACAGGCTTACCCAAGAGTAAGAAACAGAACGACTCCATCTTTGTAGTGGTAGACAAGCTGTCTAAAGAAGCTCACTTCATAACGGTAAAATCTACCTACAAGGCGGTTCACATCGCAAAAATATTCTTTAAGGATATCTTTCGATTACACGAGATACCCAAGGAAATCATTTCTGATCGAGACACGAAGTTCACTAGCAAGTTCTGGAGAGCATTGTTCTCTGGTTTAGATACCCAGTTACAATTCAGTACCGCCTACCATCCCCAGACCGAGGGACAAACAGAACGAGTAAACCAAATCCTTGAGGATATGTTGAGGATGTATGTCATGAACAACTCCACCAAGTGGGAAGATTATTTGCACCTCGCAGAGTTTGCATACAACAATGGTTATCAAACCTCGGCCAAAATGAGTCCTTTCGAGGTACTCTATGACAGGAAATGTCGGACACCCGTGACTTGGGACAGTGTAGTAGATAGACTTATGATAGGACACGACCTACTAAAACACTTGGAACAACTAGTCTCAAAGGTACAACTAAACCTGAAAGAAGCACAAGACCTCCAAAAGAGTTATGCAGACAAGCAAAGAAAAGACAAAGACTACCAAGTCGATGAACATGTGTTTCTGAAAATAAAGGCAAAACGAAGCTCGTTGAGGTTAGGACGTTGTGGGAAACTAGCCCCAAGATTTTGTGGACCTTTTGAAATACTGGCCAAGAAGGGCCTAGTGGCTTATGCGTTAGCCTTACCAGCTCATATAAAAGTTCATAATGTTTTTCATGCTTCATTATTAAAGAAATATGTATACGATACTAAACATGTTATTGATTGGTTCTTATTAAAGGTGGATCCCGAAGGGGAGTTCACGCCAGAACCACTCCACATTCTGGACAACAGAGAGGTGCAGCTTAGGAGGAGGACCATTACTCAGATGAAAGTACAATGGAGGCACTTTGGACCAGATGAGGCTACTTGAGAGAATGAGACCACCATGAAAGAGGCATACCCTGCCTTGTTTCATGACCTCATTCCTAGTCCCTAGAAACACCGGGATGGTGTTGTTTCTAAGCGGGGAGGGATGTAATATCCCAAATTTTGGACTAACTATTTTTTGTTGTTATATTGGGCCACGGCCCCAGCACATATGTTTTATTTTGAGTATTGGGCATGAGCCCTAGCACCTATGATTTCTTCTTTTATATATTGACATATCGGGCATGGACCCTGACTGACTTCGTTATTTGAGTGTATACTGGGCGAGAAGGCCTCAATGTTTTAATAATGTTCTTCATCTTTTATATTGGTACAAACCCTAATATACTGAGATGATCTTTTGTTACTTACTATGTAGAGCTATGATGTTACATGATTTGACTTATGAGTGTGTTGACTGTGGACTCGGAAACACACATATAACCTACGTACTGGGCATAAGCCCCGATGTACCTAGAAGAATGTTTATGTGCTGGGAGTAATCCCTGAGGTACATTGAGTGTTGGTCCTAAGCCCTAGAGCACTCCAAGCTTGATAAACAAATACCGGATCCGAGGCCACTTGAATATTCTAGATGTGCCTCACAACCACATTCTAGCACTGGTGTTGAGCAGGAAGCTCTGGAATTGCACTAGCGTAACTCCCATGTGAAAATCTTGAGTTAAAAGGCTCTAAAGAGCACTCGGGCTTACTAAATATCAAAGTGTTGAGTCTGAAAGACTCCGAATAACACTTCTACTTTCATCACATTTATTTAATTTGATTAAATGATTCATCTTTTATCTATCATCAAATACTGCAGGAATTACCATGTTAAACGAGTAAATCTGACATGCAAGAGAGAGGCTAGAGGTGCCTATCCAAGCTTACCGAAAGACCATCGAAAAGAATTGGACCTTGTCCTTAAAAGTTAAAAGAAGTATCATGTAAGGATACATAATTAAACAAAAAATAATTACCACCACTTAAAGCATGGATTGACTAATAGTATTCTTCTATGAATAACATGCATAAAGGCCTCAAGGTTATTATTATTATTATTATTAAGAGTTTTAATAAATAATGTTGTTATTATTTATTTTATATTGTATAGCTTATGCATCATTTAATATTATTAATGATGTATTAATAGTTAAGTTAAATTATAATTATTATTATTATTATGAAAAGATTAAAGATTAAAATCACTTATAGTTAAAAACAAGTGATAAGTCCTAGTTCAAGAAGACAAGATATTTTAGTAAATAATATCTTTTAAATATTATATTATTTAATTTAAAGAAACTAATTATTCCAACATTCATAATTCAAGACTCCCCTACATAAAGACGGAAAATCCCAAGTTTTGGGGATCATCTATCTTTTTCATTATCATCCTCTTATGGTAATCAGAGAAAATTTTTCTGCTCCAAGAAACTGAAGCATCCTTATATAATAATTCCAAATCAGAACCAGCAGTGAACCTAGGGCCTCTATCTCTCATTGCATGTTGGAACCAACTCGGGGGGATCCAGGTAGAACCAAAAATAGTCTAAGGGTCATGGTTGGGAGGAACATGGTATCCCCAAAGTTATCCAGCTAAGGAAATCATCCTAACAGGTTAGCTAACTACAACATGTTCTGCATTAATTATTGTTTGAGTGTGCAAGCTTCTACAGGAAAGGATCAAGTACTAAGCAACCATACTTCTATAGGAAAGGATCAAGTGCCAAGGAAGCCAGGTATGTAGTATTAATTGTTTCCATTTTCCAATGATAGTCGACATAGGCTCTTAGATTAGAATTGATACCTCAGCATTGTTCTCATTACAAATATTATCAAACTTAGAGGTTTTACCCAGAAACCAGTGGAGGGTCTAGCAGGTATAGCCAAGCTAGCCTGTGCTAGACAACACCCCATCAGTAAACTTAGGAACCCTAGTATGGATTTTCAGAAGACTTCCCATTGTTTTCCCATATAAACTTCCAGGATAGGGCTATTATATTTTTAAATGATTATGTTTTTTGTCTGAATCGTCTTACCAATTCGTAGTGAAGGGATTACTTTTGTTCTTTTAAAAATATTTTATTGTTATTCTCTTTATGCTTAAGAATCATTAAATAGAAATGACAATAGAAGCAAGTCAAACACCAAATCTCCTAGTCACACTACACATCAAATCGTATAATAAACCATAACAGTAATTATTATTTCTTTCTGTTCTTCAAACCAAGGTATGATTCCACTTTATCAACATCTCTACGATTTCAACCAAAACAGTCAAACATTAAATCAAAAACGACAACAAATTTCTCTTATGGTTCGAATCCCATTACCACACAAATGTTTTCCATATTATTAAACTTTAACCCATAGAAATAGAAGTCAAGAGATTGAACCTCACTAACATTCCAGGAAGGCCATACTATTTTAACAGTATCCAAATAGCATTGTGATTTCACACAGAAACATTTACACATCCAACCGAGCATTTTCGCTACCAATGAACAAGCACTTATAAGTATCCTTTAAACATGAAATACAGGGCAAGGGATCGAATTCCTCTATGTCCTCCATTTAATGTAACTACCAGGAAATGCAGTAAGAGGAACCAACGTCAAACCCCATGGACATATAAGAAGATCAAACAATTGTTTCGTTCCACCTACCCACACGTCTTGTTCTTGCAGCTATTATAAAACTAAGATTTATAAATCCTTTCAACAGATAGAGTCACGATAGTCACATGGAAGTCCTAAAACCCTTAACCATTATTTCATATAAAATGCAGAGATTAGTTATAGGTTCAAAGTCTCATAGAAAAATGCAAAGGCCAACTTTTTTCCCTATTTCTCAGAATAGAGTCAATCTCAGTTCATGATAAACGCAAACCATGGAAAAATCACGAATTCCTATTATACAATACTCAACCAACGACTTACAGAACAAAGATAATGATAGCAAACACACAAATAGAAACTACTCTTACCCATAATAAAATGAAGAGACTAGATAGTGTACAAATCACTTATACAGATTATGCAGTAAAGTAGTTTCCTCTATTCACAGGTCCAAGGATTATTTTAAAAACAAAATACGTAGATATGTAAACCCTAGTTTCATATTGGGTATTATTACAATTTCTTCAAAGTTCAACATTGAACCGAATGGCCAAACCTTACACTAAAACCTTCCAAGGCCAGTAAAATCAATAGATACATTTCACAATGGTACATCCAACGGCAACCTCCAGGAACCCAAAAACTTGTTGCAGAAAACCCGACTGGGCTCACGAAGTTCCTCTTAGCAAAAAAAAATAGTACCACCCACAGGGGCGACACGAGGAGTTAAGGAATGGTAGACTCTAAAATTACCATTTGCAACGCCATCGAAGTTTAGTACGGGTCAGCAACTAGTAGCCACATAGAAGAAGAATGCCAAACGATTACCTGCCAAACAAGGGAACCATACAAAGGCAAACCCTGAGATTATTACCGAATTCTAACTGAATAAAATAGCAGGAAATGTAGTATGAACCAAGGATGAAATTACCATCGTATTTTCGTCGCCATCTCTGCATACGAAACCCCATATGGTGTGCTGACCATGAGCCAATCTCAGGTCAATACACGGAACCCTCAAACACATCCACAACAAACAAGAGAATTGAACCATGAAATTGAACCTTAATTGATGTAGAACCCAAGGGAAAAACCCTCAGCATAGCTGGCAGCGTTGGCCATGTGTCATCGCAGAAGTTGCATTTAATTTACTACCAACCTCAAAGATTTCAATATTAACCCTGACCTCTATAGTTGTAAAGTCACTTTGATCAAAAAGTATTATAAACACAACGAATCTCGCAAGGACCACAAACATTACATAGCAACAACAAGTAATTGCAAGGTCAATAAGTATTGCAAGTTCAACAAGTGTTACAAACCCCAACAAGGCTTTTAAGATGCCAACCTTTAAAACATCACACACTTTGGGATTAAGTAATTGTTGGAAATATGAAGTAAGCACCCTAGGTAGATGTCATTGTAAGTACACCTGCAAACAGATACAAATGGAACGCATTAGGGAAACTCGCTAAGTAAGTCAAAAGCTTCCATCTCTTACACCCTACCTCTCGGTAGCCCTGTCAGGGTACTTTTCCCCTTGAAAGACCAAGCATCTCATCATGGCCATCAACCGTCACCAATAGGGGTCCATCCCACCTGAATTATCAGTTAGACTTTAATAAATATGCACACAAACTCTTAAAAAGAGTAAGAAGGAGATTTGTATTACTATACTCTAAACATCTGTACACTTACACTTCTATTCATTACAATGCATCCGCAAAGCTGTAGGATTAACAACCAGTAAGACCATGATAATTATGAAACTGAAACCCTTCAAAATGTCACAAAAGAAGTACCGATGCAGTATATTCTTATTAGTGCTGAAGTTAATTTACAATCATCATCTCTTAACTAGTTTATTACAGTAATGGAAAATTTTTAAATTTTTAATATTTTTAGGGACATTAGAAATGCATTCAATTTGTATTGGTTTGCAGGTGTACCTATGACGGCATCTACCTAGGGTGATTACTTCACATCTTTGATGATTACTTAGGCTCAAAGTGTGTGATGTTTAAAGGTTGGCATTTTAAAAGCCTTGTTGGAGTTTGTAATACTTGTTGAAGTTATAATACTTATTGGCAATATGTAAAGTTTATGGTCTTTGCAAAACTCGTTGTGTTTATAATACTTTGTTGATCAAGAATGACTGTACTACTATAGAGATTAGGATCAATATTGAAATCTTTGGGCTTTGGTGATAGAATTAAATGCAACATTTCCCTTGGGTTCTTCAGCAGTGAAGGTTCATTTTCGTGTCTCATTTCCCTTGTTTGTTGTGGATGCGTTTGAGGGTTTCGTGTACTGACCTAAGCTTGGCTCATGGTCAGCACACCATATGAGGTTTTGTGTGCAGAGATGGCGACTGAATAAGAAGGTAATTTCTTCCCTAGTATATACTATGTTTCCTGCTATTTTATTTAGATAGATTTCGATATTAAATCTTAGGGTTTTGACTTTGTATGCTTCACTTGTTTGGAAGGTAGTTGTTTGGCATCATTCTTCTACATGGCTACTAGTTGATCGCCATTACTTGACTTTGATTGCGTTGCAAATGGTAAGTTCAGAGTTAACCATTCCTTATCTCCTCCTCTCGCCTCTGTGGAGTGGCACTATTTGTATTTGCCATGAGGATCTACGTGAGCCTAGTTTGGGTTTACTGCAACAAGTTGTGGGTTCCTTGAGGTCGTCGTTGGCTAAACCATTGTGAAATGTATCTAATGGTTTTAATGGCCCTGGAGGGTTTTAGTGTAAGGTTTGGCCATTCGGCTCAATGTTGAACATTGAAGAATTTTTTTGTAATAATACACAATATAAAACTAGGGTTTACATGTCTATGTATTTTGTTTTTAAAAGAATCCTTGGACCTATGAATAGAGAAAATGGCTTACTGCATGATTCTATAATTGATTTGCACATTTTCTAGTCTCTGTGTTTTCTTATGGGTAAGAGTAGTTTTGATTTCTATGTTTTGCTATCGTTTCCTTTGTTCTGTAAGTCACCGGTTGAGTATTTTACACAAAACAATCGTGATTTTGACAGGGATTGCGTTTATCATGAGCTGTGATTTGACTCTGTCTGAGGAATAGGAAAATGTTGGCCTCTGCATTTTTTTCTATGAGTCTTTGAACCTGTAACTACTCTCTGTGTTTTCTCTATATGAAAATAATGGTTAAGGGTTTTAGAACCTTCATTTAACTATCGTGGCTCTGTCTATTAAATGGATTTTCAAATCTTAGTTTTAGAATAGCTTCCAGAACAAGATTTGTTAGTAGGTGGAACGAAACCCTTGTCCGATCTTTTTATATGCCCGTGGAGTTCCACATTGTTTCTTCTTATTGTGTTTTCTGGTAGTTACTTTAAAATGGGAGGATAGAGGGATTCGATCCCTTGCCCTGTATTTCATGTTTAAAGGATGGTTGTAAGTGTTTGTTCATTGGTAGTGAAAACTCTTGGTTGGATGTGTAAATGATTTTGTCCAAAATTTACTATGTTGTTTGGCTACTTTTAAGTTAGTATGGCCTTCCTAGAATGTTAGCGAGATTCGATCTCTTGACTTCTATTTCTATGGGCTGAAGGTAATATAGTTTAATGATATGGAAAGCATTTGGTGGAATTCGATCTATGATAGAATACCTGTTGTTGTTTTTGATATAAAGGATGTCTGTTTGGTTGAAATCGCAGAGATGTTGATAATGTGAAATGATACCTTGGTTTGAAAGAACAAAGAAATAATAATTACTGTTGATTGTTTAATCTATGATTTGACATGTTGTGTGGCTAAAAGATTCGATGTTTGACTTGATGATGTTGTCGTTTCCATCTGATGATTTTTTTTTAAGCATAAGGAGAATAACAATAAAGAATTAAAAGGTAGAAGTAATACCTGCACTACGAAATGGTATAACGATTCAAACATAAAACGTAATCTCCCTAACCTGGAAGTTAATATGGGAAAACAATGGGAAAAACAATACACAGTGTTTAGAAGTCTCCCGAAAAATCCATAGTAGGGTTCCTAAGTTTGCTGATGGGGTGTTGTCTAGCATAGGCTAGCTTAGCTAGACTTGCTAGACCCTCCACTAGTTTCTGGGAAAAACCTCTAAGTTTGATAATATTTGTAATGAGAACAATGTTGAAGTATCAGTTCTAATCTAAAAGCCTATGTCTACTATAACTGGAAAATGAAAACAATTAATACTACATACCTGGCTGCTTTGGCACTTGATCCTTTCCTTTAGAAGCCTGGCTGCTTGGCACTTGATCCTTTCCTATAGAAGCCTGCACACTCAAACAGTAATTAATGCAGAACCTGTTGTATTTAGCTAACCTATTAGGATGATTTCCTTAGCTGGATAACTTTGGGGCTACCATGTTCCTCCCAACTATGAACCTTAGACTGTTCCTGGTTCTAACTGGATCCCCCTGAGATGGTTCCAACATGAAATGAGAGATAGAGGCCCTAGGTTCACTGTTGGTTTAGATCTGGAATTATTATATATGGTTGCTTTAGTTTCTTGGAGCAAAAGACTTCCCTCTGATTACCATAAGAGAATGATAATGAAAAAGATAGATGATCCCCAAAACTTGGGATCTTCCCTCTTTATGTAGGGGAGTCTTGAATTATGACTGTTGGAATAATTAGTTTCTTTAAATTAAATAAGTAATATTTAAAATATTATTTAATAAATATCTAGTCTTTTGCACTAGGACTTTTCCAATTGTTTTAACTATGAGTGATTTGTCATTTAAGCTCTTCCTAATAGGTATAATAACAATAATTAGAATAATAATATTTCTGACCTAGGTATTAATACATTATTAATACTATTTACAAATGTGGTTGCCCACTAAATATTAATACTTTATTAATACTATTAAATAATGTGGCATCCCACTATGCATAAACTATATGCAAAAATGTCTTTTATAAATAAATAATCACATCATTATTTATTAAAATTCTTAATAATAATATTTAATCTTGTATCTTCACATGATACTTTGTTTAACAAATTAAGGGTAAGGTCCACTTCTTTGGACGGTCTTTCGGTAAGCTTGGATAGGCACCTCTAGTCTCTCTCTTGCATGTTGGATTCCCTCGTTTAACATGGTAGTTCCCATAGTATTTGATGATAAATAAAAGGTGAATCATTTAATCAAATTAAATAAATTTGATGAAAGTAAAAGTGCTATTCAGATTCTTTTTGACTCAACACTTTGACATCCAGTAACCCCGAGTGATCTTCAGAGCCTTTTAACTCAATACTCTCACATGGGCGTTACGCTAGTGCAATTCCAGAGCCTCTACTCAACACTAGTGCTAAAATGTGGTTATGAGGCACATCTAGAATATTTAAGTGGCCTCAGATCCAGTATTTATTTATCAATCTTGGAGTGCTCTAGGGCTTATGCCCAACACCCAATGTACATTAGGGCTTACTCCCAGTACATACACATTCTTCTAAGTACATCGGGCCTTGTGCCTAGTACGTAGGTCACTTGGGTGTTTCTGAGTCCACGCTCAACACACCACATAAGTCAATCATGTAAAATCATAGTTTGCACAACAAGTAACAAAAGATCATCTCAGTATATTAGGGCTTGTACCCACATCATATGCTAAAGAACATAAACAAAACATTAGGGCCTTCTCGCCCAGTCATATACTCAGTAAAGAAGTTAGTCAGGGTCCATGCCCAGTATGTCAATATATATAAAAGAATAAGTCACATGCGCTAGGGCTCATGCCCAAAATAAATCGTATGTGCTGGGGCCATGGCCCAATATAACATCAGAATAGTCAGTCCAAAATTCGGGATATTATATCCCTCTCCGTTTAGAAACAACACCATCCCGGTGTTTATAGGGACTAGGAATGAGGTCATGAAACAATGCAGGGTATACCTCTTTCATGGTGGTCTCATTCTCCCAAGTAGCCTCATTTGGTCCAAAGTGCATCCATTGCACTTTCAGCTGAGGAATGGTCCTCCTCCTAAGCTGCACCTCCCTCTTGTCTAGAGTGTGGAGTGGTTCCGGCATGAACTCCCCTTCGAGCTCCACCTGTAATAAGGACCAATCAATAACATGTTTAGTATCATATACATATTTTTTTAATAATGAAGCTTGAAAAACATTATGAACTTTTATATGAGCTGGTAAGGCTAACTCATAAGCCACTGGGCCCTTCTTGGCCAGTATTTCAACAGTTCCACAAAATATTGGGGCTAGTTTCACGCAACATCCTAAGCTCAACGAGCTTCATTTTGCCTTTATTTTTAGAAACACATGTTCGCCGACTTGGTAGTCTTTGTATTTTATTTTCTTGTCTGCATAACTCTTTTAGTGGTCTTGTGCTTCTTTCAAGTTCAGTTGTACCTTGGAGACTAGTTGTTCCAAATCCTTTAGTAGGTCGGGTCCTAACATAAGTCTGTCTACTGGACTGTCCCAAGTCACTGGTGTCCAACATATTTGGCCGTAGAGTACCTCGAAAGCGCTCATTTTGGCTGAGGTTTGATAACCGTTGTTGTAGGAAAACTATGTGAGATGCAAATAATCTTCCCACTTGGTGGGGTTGTTCATGACATACATCCTCAACATATCCTCAATGATTTGGCTTACTTGTTCTGTTTTTCTGTCGGTCTAGGGATGGTATGCTGTACTGAATTGTAACTGGGTGTCCAAACTGGAGAACAATGCTCTCCAGAAGTTGCTAGTGAACTTCGTGTCTCGATCGAAAATGATTGCTTTGGGTATCCCATGCAATCGAAAGATCTCCTTCAAGAATATGTCTACAATGTGGACTGCTTTGTAGGTAGATTTTACCGCTATGAAATGAGCTGCTTTAGACAACTTGTCTACCACTACGAAGATGGAATCGTTATGTTTCTTACTCTTGGGTAAGCCTGTAATGAATTCCATACTTATTGCCTCCCACTTCCATTCTGGAATGGGTAAAGGTTGAAGTAAACCAGAGGGGTGTTGGTGTTCTTCTTTGACTAGTTGGCACCCCTGACATTTCGCGATGAACATGGCGATGTCAGCTTTCAACTTAGGCCAAAAGTAATGTTTCTTTACTGCCGATATCATCTTTTGATATCTGGGATGCCCTGAATAGAGTTTCTGGTGAAACTCGGTGAGAATGTTTGATCTAGTGTCTCCACTCTCTGGGACGCAGAGTCTTTCTTTCGACCACAGTAGTCCTGACTCGTCTATTTTGTATTCCTTCTGTTGTTGGAATAAGTTGTCTTCCTAGATCTTTGCAAGGATTTCCGTGTAGTAACAGTCACTCTTACATGTCATTCGAATCTTGTGGTGTAAGTCCGAGCTAGTTTTACTCACCGTGACTTCGTAAAGCATATGTGCTCGATGGCTCAAGGCATCCGCAATATTGTTTTCCTTGCCTTTTATATGCTTTAGTTCGAAATGGTTTTCACTAAGGAAGGATAACCACTTGGCTAATAGTTTTAAACTATCATTGCAGTAAAAACTCATATAGATTCTTAACCATTAACATAAAATACACAATGCCACATGCATAACACAGATATTTTCACCCAGAAACCCTTAACTAGGAAAAAAACAAGCAAAACTTAGAGCCGCACAACTCTTTTCATTATATGTTTTCTTAACCATTTACAATACAATATATGGTATTCGCAGCATCTAAAACCCTAATTCATTTATCCAAAATTAGGTTACAACCCTAATCCCTTTACCAGGATTAGAAATAATACAATGGGTTGGAACAGCAAAAGAGCAAAAATAGCCCAAATAAATTATGTGCTCCGCGCGGACTCCGATGGCCTAACGGTCCGAAACGAGGAGATCGTGGTGTACACGCACCCACCATGTGAGGAGATATAACACACCCAACATTGGTCTACCTAGCATTTAGGTCGGGTCGGTCAAAAAGGTGTTTCAAACTCATGTTATCCATCATCAATAGGAATTTCTTTCCCATAAGGTAATGTCGCCACATCTTCAAATCATGGATGATAGCGGCTAGTTCAAGGTCATGCGTAGGGTAGTTCTGCTCATGGTCTTTTAGTTTCCTCGATTCATAGCATATGGAAAAATTGTCTTGCATAAGGACTCCCCCAAGTCCTTCCTTGCTTGCATCCGTGCAAACAACGAAGTCCCCATTAGGATCCGCAATACGCAAAATCGGTGCACTAATCAGTAGTTGCTTCATCTTTTGAAAGTTTTCTTCGCACATATTCATCCAGATAAACTTGTTTTCCTTCTTCCGCAAGGCAGTCATGGGACATGCAATCCATGAGAAGTTCTCAATGAACTTTTGGTAGTAATTGGCTAAACCTAAAAACGATCTAATATTGAATACGCACATAGGTGTGGGCCATTCTTCGATAGCTTTGACCTTTTCGGGGTCGACAACTATTCCCTTCTCGGAAATGATATGTCCTAAGTATTGAATCTGGGGTTTATAGAAATCGCACTTACTAAACTTGGCGTACAGTTGGTGTTCTCGTAGTATACGTAAAAAAATTTGGAGATGTTCCTCATGTTCTACTTCGTTCTTGGAGTAGATCAAAATGTCATCAATGAAGACTAGAACAAACTTATCGAGGTATTTACTAAAGATGTTGTTCATCATGCACATAAAGTTGGCCGGTGCATTCGTCAACCCAAAGGGCATCACTATGAACTCATAGTGGCCGTAATGGGTTCGAAATGTGGTTTTGTTGATATCCTCATCACGGATTCCCACCTGATGGTACCCGGATCATAAGTCGATATTTGAGAAGATCCTCACTCCTCCGACTTGGTCAAACAAGTCATCGATTCTAGGTAGTGGCTAGAGGTTCTTAATGGTCATCTCGTTGAGTTGGCGGTAATCGATGCACATCCACATTGTTCTGTCTTTCTTTTTGACGAAGAGTATCGGTGCTCCCCAAGGGGACACACTTGGTCGTATGTACCCTTTCTCTATTAAATCTTGTAACTGAAGCTTGAGCTCCACCAATTCTAGTGTGCTCATTTAGTAAGGGGCTTTGGATGCTGGTACTGACCTGGGTGTTATTTCGATGGAAAATTCTAAGTCTCCTTTTGGTGGTAATCCCGATATTTCTTCGGGAAATACGTCTTTGAACTCTACGAGGACTGGGAAGTCTTCGATCTTCTATTCTCTATCAGTTTCTATGTTTTGGATATTGACGGAAAAGAGTTTACAACCTTTTCTGATGCATTTCTTTGCTTGTAAGGTGGAGATCTGTCATACTGACACTTTCTTAGGGATACCCTGAATCATCTTCTAATTCCCTTGGTCATCCCTGTAGAGTAAGGATTTGTTTAACCAGTCTAGTAGGACATGGTGTTCTTTTAACCAATCCATGCCAATAAGTACATCGTACGACCGTAGGGGTAGAATGTTTAATTCTAACCTAGTTGGAAAACTATTTAAGTCTATCTCACAAGTTTTAACTAACTCGGAGACCTTTCATTTGGTATCAGTGGCTAGTTGTACCAACCACGGTTTCTCATGAGGCTCACGGTTCAACTTACAAGTGTCTACTAACTTAGGGGAGATATAACTTCAGCATGGGCCGAGAACTATTAAAAATAAAATGGTTGTGTTAGAGATCTTACCCTCGATTTCAACCATGGTGGCCTGGTGATCTGCCTATCGGCCATCAAGAGCGGCATAAATCCTGGGTGTCTTTGCCATGTCTCTTATGGTAGGTTCTGCTTGGACGTTGTGTAAAACTCCATCCAATTTGTTGGGACAGTACCTGTAGTTGTGGGCCCTTCGCATTTCCAACAAGAAACTGTTGGTGGGACAGTTTTTGTCCCTTTGTTGAAAGTTGGCCTGTCGATAGGTGGTGGGGGTGCACTTGGTCGTGCTTGAGGTCGGTTGAAGCCTCTATTGAGCGGAAAACTGTTGTTATGTTTTCGGTAAGGTGGATGTCTAAAACCTGGTCTGCGGTTGTCCGTGAAGGTTCTGAACCTATCTCTATTTCTGTTGAGGTTATCATTCCTTGGGTATCCATGTTCCTACCACAGTCATGCTTTATGTAAGGTCACATCAAGGGTTTTGGGCATGCCAAACTCTATCTTTTCTCTAAATTTTGGTGGCATCCCTCCCAAGAACTGTTGTATTTTGACCTTTTCATCTTTGATGTATGGAACATAGTGAAGCAAGTCTAAAAATCTGTTTATGAATGCATCCATGGTTAGAGAGCCCATTTTCAACTCACGAAATTCCTTAATTTTCTTGTCAAAGGATCTTTCAGACATATATTTGTCCTGAAGTATTTTGCTGAAAGTATCCCATGTTATGTCTCTCAGTTCTTGTTCCTTGGCGTGTTTCAAGTCCAACCACCATCTGGATGCTTTACCATTCAGGTTGTATATGGCTAGTCAGACTTGCATTTCACTGGAGTAATTATGAACTTTGAAGTACTTATTCATTCCTAGCAGCCACTCCTCAGCCTTCTCCCCGGAGTTAATCTCTCTGTCATACGTTGGGGCTTTTATCTTTCTGAATTCTCCTTGTAAGTTGTTGTCACTTTTTCTCCTTTTCTTGCAAGGAGGTGGTGAACCTTTATCGTTGGAAGAGCTCTTATAGTCCTCTTCCATTGATTTAGGTTTGTCTTCTCCCTGCTCTTCTCCCTTAGGGTTGGCATTCCTCTTTGTGTGACTGTTTCCCTTTTAAAGGTATTGACTGAGAGTGTGGGCTATCCGCAAGGTTTTTCCGTTGTTAAAGTCTGAAGCAGAGCTTCATTGATAGCTTGATGTTCTCATCTTTCTTGAATGTTGTCATCTCTGAAACTTTGGAATTCGGCCCGTAGGTTTTGCATGGATTTCATTAATTCTGGGTTGAGTTCCACCACAATTTCTTGCTCTCATGGTGGAGAGTTCAGATTTCCATGTATGTTGTTGCCCCCTTCTGCATTCATTTTCAGAAAATGACTATCCCTGCAATGTCATATAAGTGTTAAGAACAGAAAACCTGTTAGTTTATTTTTCACATAAAAATTACAAAATACGTAAATGTAGGTTTATGTTTATTGAGTATTTGCAGTGGATGTTATGTTTGTAATGAGCCCAATAGGTCACTTAGTTTTGTAGCTGGGATCTGATACCACTTGTAATGTCCCTAAAAATAATAAAAATTTAAAAAAATTTCGTTACTGTAATAAACTAGTTAAGAGATGATGATTTTAAATTAACTTCAGCACTGATAAGAACATACTACACGGGTACTTCTTTTACGACATTTTGAAGTGTCTCAATTTCATAACTATCATTGTCTTACTGGTTGTTATTCCTATAGCTTTGCGGAAGCAATGTAATGAGTAGAAGTGTAATTCTGTCACAAGTGTACAAATGTTTAGAGTATAATAATACAAATCCCTTCTTACTATTTTTAAGAGTTTGTGTGCATATTTATTAAATTCTAACTGATAATTCAGGTGGGATGGACCCCTATTGGTGGAGGTTGAGGCCCATGATGAGATGCTTGGTCTTTCAAAGGGCAAAGTACCATGGCAGGGCTGCCGAGAGGTAGGGTGTAAGAAATGGAAACTCCTGACTTACTTAGCGAGTTTCGCTAATGCATTCAATTTGTATTGGTTTGTAGGTGCACCTACGATGACATCTACCTAGGGTGCTTAGTTCACATCTCCAATGATTACTTAAGGTCAAAGTGTGTGATGTTTAAAGGTTGTCATTTTAAAAGACTTGTTGGAGTTTGTAATACTTGTTGAACTTATAATACTTGTTGACCTTGTAATGACTTATTGGAAATATGTAAAGTTTATGGTCTTTGCAAAACTCGTTGTGTTTATAATACTTTGTTGATCAAGAATGACTCTACTACTATAGAGATTAGGATCAATATCAAAATCTTTGGGGTTTGGTGAAAGAATTAAATGCAAATTTTGCGATGGCACATGGCCAACGCTAGCAACTACGCTGAGGGTTTTCCCTTGGGTTCTTCACCAGCGAAGGTTCATTTTCGTGGCTCATTTCCCTTGTTTTTTGTGGATGCATTTGAGGGTTTCGTCTACTGACCTGAGCTCAGCTCATGTTCAGCACACCATATGAGGTTTCGTGTGCAGATATGGCGATTGAATAAGAGGGTAATTTCTTCCCTGGTATATACTATGTTTCCTTCTATTTTATTTAGATATATTTCGATATTAAATCTGAGGGTTTTGACTTTGTATGGTTCACTTGTTCGGCAGGTAGTTGTTTGGAATCCTTCTTCTACGTGGCTAACAGTTGATGGTTAGTACTCGACTTTGATTGCGTCGGAAATTGTAATTAGTTCAGAGTTCACCATTCCTTATCTCCTCCTCTTGCCTATGTGGAGTGGTACTGTTTGTATTTGCCATGAGGATTTGCGTGAGCCTGGTTTGGGTTTACTATAACAAGTTGTGGGTTCCTTGAGGTCGTCATTGGCTGGACCATTGTGAAATGTATCTATAGTTTTAATGGCCCTGGAGGGTTTTAGTGTAAGGTTTGGCCATTCGGCTCAATGTTGAACTTTGAAGAAGTTGATTGTAATAATACCCAACATAAAACTGGGGTTTACATCTCTGTGTATTTTGTTTTTAAAAGAATCCTTGGATCTGTGAATAGAGGAAATGGCTTACTGCATGATTCTATAATTGATTTGCACATTTTCTAGTCTCTGTGTTTTCTTATTGGGTAAGAGTAGTTTCGATTTCTGTGTTTTTCTATCATTTCCTTTGTTCTGTAAGTCGTCGGTTGCGTATTTTACATAGGACAATCGTTATTTCTCCAGGGCTTGTGTTTATCATGAGCTGAGATTTGACTCTGTCTGAGGAAAAGGGAAATGTTGGCCTCTGTGTTTTTTTCTATGAGTCTTTCAACCTGTAACTACTCTCTGCATTTTCTCTATATGAAAATAATGGTTACGGGTTTTAGAACCTTCATGTGACTATTGTGGCTCTATATGTTAAATGGATTTGCAAATCTTAGTTTTAGAATAGATGCTAGAACAAGATGTGTTAGTAGGTGGAATGAAACCCTTGTCCGATCTTTCTATATTTCCGTGGAGTTTCACGTTGGTTCTTCTTACTGCATTTTCTGGTATTTACTTTAAAATGGGTGAATAGAGGGATTCGATCCCTTTCCCTATATTTCATGTTTAAAGGATGGTTGTAAGTGTTTGTTCATTCGTAGCGAAAACACTTGGTTGGATGTGTAAATGCTTTTGTCCGAAATTTACTATGTTGTTTGGATACTTTTAAGTTAGTATGGCCTTCCTAGAATGTTAGTGAGATTCGATCTCTGGACTTCTATTTCTATGGGATGAAGGTAATATAGTTTAATAATATGGAAAGCATTTGGTGGGATTCGATCTATGATAGAATACCTGTTTTTGTTTTCGATATAAAGGATGACGATTTGGTTGAAATCATAGAGATGTTGATAATGTGAAATGATACCTTGGTTTGAAAGAACAGAGAAATAATAATTACTATTGATTGTTTAATCTATGATTTGATATGTAGTGTGGCTAAAAGATTCGATGTTTGACCTGATGTTGTTGTCATTTCTGTAATATCCCTCCTTTATGCCCCATTATTATATATATTAAAGAAGAGATAAGATTTTTTTCATAAAGTGATAAAATTTAGACATAATGGTATTTAAATGAATTATATGCCTTTATAGCGATTTCACATTATATATATATATATATAAATATATATATAAAGGGAAGAATAATAATTCTTTAAAAACATGGTGATGTTTTAAAGGGAATTTTTATAAGAATTAATAAAATAGTCAATAAGACTAGTTCGACATTAGCCTATAAACTAGTGTTTATAAGGTTTGTTTTTATATATTAAACAATAACTTATTTGTATAAGTTTTGTCTCCACCATGGAGATGGAGCGCCGATGGTTTTGAATAAGGTTTGTTTTTATATATTAAACAATAAATTATGTGTATAAGTTTTGTCTCCATCATGGAGATGGAGCGTCGATGATTGTGAATGTTGAATATCCTTTGAGTTTATGCATTTAAAACCTCCCACTACGGGAATCTATTTGATCTTGTCCTTGGCTGTGAGAGAGGGGATGTGTTTTCCGTGTAGTTGGTTAGCTGCAGTTCACTATAGGAAGTGATCATCGTGTCACCTCAGCTATGCCATTTGTCGCTTGGATTTTTGCCAATTGTCTTCTCTGATTTTCCCCTTGGAGAAAGATCTCCTCGAGAGAGAATATTATTAATTTTTATTTACAGTCAGAAAGGGGGAGGTAGTGACCTCGTGCTGGAATAGCTACTTGGTAATCGAAAGCCGGCAGTGTATATTAGTAGCATATTTTTCCATCTGGAGGGAGGGGAAAAATTCATCATAGATCGAGGGGCATGGAACGTTTTGTTGCTTAAGAAATAGGATTCTTTCCTTTGTCACGGAAAATCTATATCTGGATTTATTTTCGACAGAGTTCGTCTATTTTCAGAGAGATGGTGATCAGGAGGAGGATTAACTCTGCATAAGAACTGGTAGGGAACGATCTTACAGCTTCAGGGATAGAGGTGAGTATTTCTCTATGTTTGAATGTTGAAACCTTGATACGAGATCCGTGTGTATTTCCTTTAAGATCTACAATGGATCCCTGTAGTTAGTTATAATGAGCTATATTATATATTGTATGCACACCTTATGCTGTCTACGCATACCGTTTGGGGAAATGCAATCTCGATCCTTGCATTTATTGGATCTGTTGTTTCATTTCTTATTTATGCTATTCTGGGGAATTAATACTGGTAGTAATATCTACCGTAAGAAGAAGGGGGTTTTTCTACGATCGATCCTAGGGAAATCCTTCGATGTCAATCGGACAGACCTTCGCCGGAAGGATAAGTTCCATAGTTGCTGCATGTACAGATAAGCATCTAACCGTTTTTCATTTTTCATCTACTTCTCTAGATGAAGTTTCTGTATCAATAAGAATTGGGTAAAGTCTTGTTGCCTACGATTTTGGCGTTTATTCTTTGTATATTTTTACTGCATGAAAGAGTGGACCTGAGATTCAGTGATCTCTGTAATAGGTGACCTTACATGGTTTATGCCTGTATGGATGTCTGCGATATGTTATGCTTGCTCGGATCTCTTCCCTATACACCTCATCTTGAATGCTGTTCCTTTATATAAACCCTGCAACATTATGTTTTGGTCAAGTTTCTGTTAGTGTTGTGGTTTCAAATCCTTAGGATTGGAACAAGTTTAACGCTTGTTACCACGAGTGAAAACTATGTGGTTTATAGTATTGCCGTGCCATCTCAATTATAGGGGATGTTCTTTCAGTTTTGTATGAATGTGTCTACACCGTAGCTTGCCAGATTTAGAATGTTGCACGTTGTCGAAGTTCCAAGTAAATATCTGCATTATACCATTGATTTCCATCCTCGCGATATCATTTCAGGAGTGAATCGCTACGCTAACCATTTTATCAACTCTATATAAATGTGTTTTATACAGTAGCTTGCGAGATTTATATCTCTGCTTTATATCGAAGTGATCAAATCACTGCCCCGAGTTTCTTTTTCGGATTTGTTTGCTTCATGAATACCTGGTGCTATTATATAATTAAATGGCAGTTAATTAATTAACGAGTAGTGTTTATATTGGGTTAGATCCGAGAAGAGATATTCAGGTTGTCAAAAACTCAGCCATTATGTTTGCTGTATAACGGAGATCTCGAGAATGATCCTTGTAAGTTTTTAGTCGTTTTCTTTCATGGTAATTGTGTAGTGAACATGGGAGAGATCTACCTGATGTTTGAAGTTGCCCTCTGTGAGAAGGGTTCTGGAGAAAGTGGAAGGCCATTATGGCAATACGGTGTTTCAAGATGTAATTATTCATTTTTGTTAATATTACAAGCCTTGCTGACTTGGTGGATGTAGCCCATAGAGTTGGGCGAACCACGTATATGATGTGTTGTGTCTCTCTTTTGTGTGTGTACAATTACGATGGCTTTAAAACTAGATGCATCTATTATTGACTTTACTTTGAACATGCGAATTGGTTCTTTCTTAGACTAGTTGTTATTATTGTTTTTCTTATCATGAGTTGAGGTGTACCTTCGTCGTGAGTTCCTTGTTAGATGAATAATGCAAGGGTTTGGCATTTGCTATATTGTTGAAGCATGCGAATGGTGACTATGTATATGATGAATGTGAGTTCCTCGTTTGATATGTCTAATTATGTAGAAATATATGATCAAGAGAAAATACCTTATGGGTTATGGTATGAATTATACCTTGTAAAGATGTGTATTTATTGTTATTCATTAACATGGCGAATGAGTGTTTATTATTGGTTGTTGTAATATATGAATTGAGAAAATAGTTAATACTATGAAATTGGTCGGAAGATAAGTAAAGCTTTGATTGTATATTGTGGTGTATATGAATAAATTAACATTGCAAGTAAAGGAGTCATAAAAGTCGTGAATAGTCATGTGAGAATTGATGAAGTTGTCCTGAGGTGTTGTAAGTAATTAAGGAATCCATGAAATGACCCTTATGAGAACAAAGAACCTATGCAGATGTCTTTTATTTTAGCTTATCAATAAACTATGGTTGATAGAATGGTATTAGCATACTCCAGTCAATGCCATAAGCAGTAGCTTTAATTTCAAGGCTAAAGTAATGGTGGATGTACAAATGGTGAAGCAATAATTCCTTTTTATTCTTTTACCCTTTTTCCTTATATGTTGACTTGGATTTATGGGTATGTGACATATGGTATCGGAGCGCATGTTACAGCACTCGGGCCTATAGTGGGCTCACCAAGAAGAAATGAGTTTGATGAATCAGGTGAGGGACTCCATTTGAAAATAAGTAAATGGGCAGTTCAAGCTGGGCAGGAGGTAACTCACAGATCGCCTTGAATTACAAATTATCCTCTCCATTGATTGAGGTTCGCATTATAGAGTGTGACCATTCTACTGCTAGAAAATAAAGGTCGTCGAGGGATCAAAAAGGTATGTTGATTGATAGAAAAGCTCATATCAAATATTTTGCTGGTAACGTAGTTTTACTGGCTCTATTCGGCTTTCTGCTTGCATTCTCCCTCTCCCTACTCTTTGTATGAAGATACAGACGGTTTGGTAATTGGTATTTTATTTAAATTCGAAATGGTGGTCAGTATTCTTTCTGCGTGATAAGATTCACTATCGTGTTTGAGTTGTTGGTTTGAAATTACTTTATTGCTCGATGGTGCCCTTGTTATTTAACTCACAATATTTTCATTGGATTGGGTGATATCCAATTCGATATGTAGGGTTTAAGTGGATTAAATATCCATCCAATGATCAAATTCAAAATCTCAGAATTTTGAACTTTGTTATGAACTTGGAAATTCAAACCCAAAAGCATGTATGGAAATTCCTTCTGTTAGGACATATTGTTGAAATTGTTTCAGCGCGAACTCGCAATAGCTGTCCGGTTGAAAACCATGCAAATGAAAATAACAAACAATACAAATGTTTGCATCGAAGAATTGAAATTAGAAAGTATTCAGATCCATTTTTAAAAGAGTTCATACCAAAAATTTGTAGGTCTCAAGGTTGTCGTAATTCATTGGAGGATTAGAGTTAAAATTTCCAAGTCCTAATTATCAAAAGAATTTTTGAATAGCATGAAATCCCCATGTCGATTCTGTCGCCTTAAGGTTGGGAATATATTGCAAAGGTTTCCCTTATTTTATTTTAAGCAAATAATATTATTGTCTGTGAAGTAGACAAGTGTAGTATGATATGTTTGACTATGTGAACTCATTAAACCAGAAGTGCAATATTGAATAGATAAATGCTCAGTCCGTCTACCTGGAAAGTTGTGGCAAAAATAATATAGATTTTGATTCCTGTGATAAGAAGAGAGTAATTTTGGCTCTCGGCGATGGAGAGGGAAACCCAGTTCAGATCAGCAACTAGATTCGGTCGATGAGATCTATGAGAAGGGTTCGACAGCTCGTTGTAGCTACCATAGAGATGTGTGGTGTAAGATTTCTACTTTTCACTTCTCTACTTTTGTTGCTGGTAAATTTTATAACCTCACTTTGTATAACCTTCATTCTCGGCATAAATGCTTAGTCTTAGCAGCTTAATTAATATGTTGAATCTTGTTTTTACAACCTTAGATCTGTAGCATTCTTGGAAGCATATTTTCTTGATATTTTGTCGCACTGTTTCATATATATATCTAAATCAGTTGTATCTCTATCATGCTAATACTATTTGATACATAAAGATGCATCCACATGTCTTACCATTTATACTTTGAGCATATTCATGGAACTATTAAGAACCTTCCCCTCATCCGCGAAACAAAGGTGTAATAATTTTAGTATGCTGTCTCGGGAGTCTATAATACTGCATGTTATGTTTGCATATTGGGTTTTAGTCATCTTCATGTTTAAAAGTTCGGTGAAGATCCCTGCAGAGACATAATCTGCCACAAAATTTTATGAGTACATTAAGAAGCCTGAATCGATCCTTTTAGCCAGTCTTCTGTACTGAATGTGTCTTAAATACTTGTTGCTTTCAGAGAAAGCTGGAGTACACTTTACAAAAGTATAACTGGCCCATGCAATGGTAAAACCCCAGATTAGAGTAAGAAATGTTGTGTTTATAGGTGACTCCTGCGTCTCTGCGATGAAAGAAAGTTAAGAAAGTGATATCTGTCTTTTATACACAGTGTGTTACTATATGGAGGATCATATATTTATATGTCTGGTAGAAATGCGTTATCATTATATTACTGGGTTAAAATCGTAGGAGAACTACGTATTACGTATTATATCACAATCACAGGATCTCTGCTTAAAGTATCTTACTGAAATCATAGTGATCTAGGGTATTTTATTTGTTGTCAAAATCTTAAAACATGAGATGTGGAAGTTCTCCTTAGACTGTCGGGATTAGATTCCCGTTCAGGACTTCATTCTTACTTATATTTTCATGCAGAATGGATCTCTTAGCATTTGCATGTCAAGTATATTATACTACCCTTGGAATTGAGCAATCTCCCATACGAGTGAACGATCCCAGAATCACATTGCTATTCTATGCAACACAGAGTAATCGAGGCGAAGATTCGCTTGTTATCCTTCTTTGTATTGATAAGGTATGGAGACCTCTGCATAACTAGTTTCAACTCACGACTGAAGCTTGACGTGTGCCTTAGTGGTTTTTAAATAGCTTAAACCTTCTGAGATGAGTGCTTGTTCATTCTGAAAACCACTCTGCGTATGCCTTTTAATTATATTGTTAAAAACTTAAATCTATGTTGTCGGAATTGCGCCTAGCACCCATGAAGAAACTTTGTGTACAACAGAGATAGCATTAACTTCTTTTATATAGATATTGTTGTATAAAAGTTAATATTCTGATTATTATGTTTCATACAAATTGGATATTGTTATATTGACAAGGGGATTTGGCAGATGGTCAAAACTCGGTGGAACTTGTTGGAAGAGCGTATTATATTATGCATGGTAAGGAGGTGAGCATTTAAGGTCCGCATCACAACTATTATGTATTCTTAAATTTATTTCTTTTTTTTTTTAAAATGAACTAGAACTAAATTCGTCAGAGTAATCGTAAGGTTACGAAATGTAATATGATGAAATAATCGATAATTTTGAAAGAGATTTTCCTAGACTCAAGCGAGGAGGCTTGAGGGGAAATAAATTCCGGGACTCAAGCGAGAAGGCTTGAGGGGAATTATGTAAAAGTGCATTAAGGGCACTAAAACACTCCCTAGAAATCAGGGAGTTGACAGCCGCCATGATTCTAGAATGAATCAACAGGCTGTAAAGACCTAGGCAAACAATAACAAAATGCATATGCGGGAGGCAGGATGCTGCTTAGTATGCATGGGAGAAAGTATTGTTGTGTGAGCACTGTGGTGTTAGGCAAGAAATCTCCGAAAGGATTGCTGCGTGAGCACTGGGGTGTTAGGCAAGAATTTCCTAGATCAACTTATTGATGTGTTGATTAATTAAACAGTCTACAATTCTTAGAGCACTGGATTTAAGTGTGTTTGTGATAATAAAAGCACAAAAAAAAACTAAAGATATTCCATGAATTGCAAATGATATGCTACAATAAAATGGCTCATTGTTTATATTTATGAGTTTGATTATGGAATTGATGATAAGTTTTTACGGTTCCTTGAATTCCGGTTGTGTAGTGAAAAAATGCAGATGTGATCGAGAGGGACTTGAGAAAGAGTCATGAAAGTGCAAAGGAGGACAAACAGAAATGACAAAATAAGCAAGGGTTGACTACAGAAGAGAGGACAAACTGCTAAAAAGAATGAACACCGAGGACGGTGTTATTTTTAAGGGGAGGAGGATGTAATATCCCTCCTTTATGCCCCATTATTATATATATTAAAGAAGAGATAAGATTTTTTTCATAAAGTGATAAAATTTAGACATAATGGTATTTAAATGAATTATATGCCTTTATAGCGATTTCACATTATATATATATATATATAAATATATATATAAAGGGAAGAATAATAATTCTTTAAAAACATGGTGATGTTTTAAAGGGAATTTTTATCAGAATTAATAAAATAGTCAATAAGACTAGTTCGACATTAGCCTATAAACTAGTGTTTATAAGGTTTTTTTTTATATATTAAACAATAACTTATCTGTATAAGTTTTGTCTCCACCATGGAGATGGAGCGTCGATGGTTTTGAATAAGTTTTGTTTTTATATATTAAACAATAAATTATTTGTATAAGTTTTGTCTCCATCATGGAGATGGAGCGCCGATGATTGTGAATGCTGAATATCCTTTGAGTTTATGCATTTAAAACCTTCCAATACGAGAATCTATTTGATCTTGTCCTCGGCTGTGAGAGAGGGGATGTGTTTTCCGTGTAGTTGGTTAGCTGCAGTTCACTATAGGAAGTGATCATCGTGTCACCTCAGCTATGCCATTTGTCGCTTGGATTTTTGCCAATTGTCTTCTCTGATTTTCCCCTTAGAGAAAGATCTCCTCGAGAGAGAATATTATTAATTTTTATTTACAGTCAGAAAGGGGGAGGTAGCGACCTCGCGCTGGAATAGCTACTTGGTAATCGAAAGCCGACAGCGTATATTAGTAGCATATTTTTCCATCTGGAGGGAGGGGAAAAATTCATCATAGATCAAGGGGCATGGAACGTTTTGTTGCTTAAGAAATAGGATTCTTTCCTTTGTCGCAGAAAATCTGTATCTGGATTTATTTTCGACAGAGTTCGTCTATTTTCAGAGAGATGGTGATCAGGAGGAGGATTAACTCTGCATAAGAACTGGTAGGGAACGATCTCACAACTTCAGGGATAGAGGTGAGTATTTCTCTATGTTTGAATGTTGAAACCTTGATACGAGATCCGTGTGTATTTCCTTTAAGATCTACAATGGATCCCTGTAGTTACTTATAATGAGCTATATTATATATTGTATGCACACCTTATGCTGTCTACGCATACCGCTTGGGGAAATGCAATATTGATCCTTGCATTTATTGGATCTGTTGTTTCATTTATTCTTTATGCTATTCCGGGGAATTAATACTGGTAGTAATATCTACCGTAAGAAGAAGGGGGTTTTTCTACGATCGATCCTAGGGAAATCCTTCGATGTCAATCGGACAGACCTTCGCCGGAAGGATAAGTTCCATAGTTGCTGCATGTACAGATAAGCATCTAACCGTTTTTCATTTTTCATGTACTTCTCTAGATGAATTTTCTGTATCAATAAGAATTGGGTAAAGTCTTGTTTCCTAGGATTTTGGCGTTTATTCTCTGTATATTTTTACTGCATGAAAGAGTGGACCTGAGATTCAGTGATCTCTGTAATAGGTGACCTTACATGGTTTATGCATGTATGGATGTCTGCGATATGTTATGCTTGCTCGGATATCTTCCCTATACACCTCATCTTGAATGCTGTTCCTTTATATAAACCCTGCACCATTATGTTTTGGTCAAGTTTTTGTTAGTGTTGTGGTTTCAAATCCTTAGGATTGGAACAAGTTTAATGCTTGTTACCATGAGTGAAAACTCTGTGGTTTATAGTATTGCCGTGCCATCTCAATTATAGGGGATGTTCTTTCAGTTTTGTATGAATGTGTCTACACCGTAGCTTGCCACGCTGTCGAAGTTCCAAGTAAATCTCTGCATTATACCATTGATTTCCATCCTCGCGATATCATTTCAGGAGTGAATCGCTACCCTAACCATTTTATCAACTATGTATCAATGCGGTTTAGACAGTAGCTTGTGAGATTTATATCTCTGCTTTATATCGAAGTGAACAAATCGCTGCCTCGAGTTTCTTTTTCGGATTTGTTTGCTTCATGAATACCTGGTGCTATTATATAATTAAATGGTAGTTAATTAATTAACGAGCAGTGTTTATATTGGGTTAGATCCGAGAAGAGATCTTCAGGTTGTCAAAAACTCAGCCATTATGTTTGCTGTATAACGAAGATCTCGAGAATTATCCTTGTAAGTTTTTAGTCGTTTTCTTTCATGGTAATTGTGTAGTGAACATGGGAGAGATCTACCTGATGTTTGAAGTTGCCCTCCGTGAGAAGGGTTCTGGAGAAAGTGGAAGGCAATTATGGAAATACGGTGTTTCAAGATGTAATTATTCATTTTTGTTAATATTACAAGCCTTGCCGATTTGGTGGATGTAGCCCATAGAGTTGGGTGAACCACGTATATGATGTGTTGTGTCTCTCTTTTGTGTGTGTACATTTACGATGGCTTTAAAACTAGATGCATCTGTTATTGACTTTACTTTGAACATGCAAATTGGTTCTTTCTTAGACTAGTTGTTATTATTGTTTTTCTTATCATGAGTTGAGGTGTACCTTCGTCGTGAGTTCCTTGTTAGATGAATAATGCAAGGGTTTGGCATTTGCTATATTGTTGAAGCATGCGAATGGTGACTATGTATATGATGAATGTGAGTTCCTCGTTTGATTTGTCTAATTATGTAGAAATATATGATCAAGAGAAAATACCTTATGGGTTATGGTATGAATTATACCTTGTAAAGATGTGTATTTATCGTTATTCATTAACATGGCGAATGGGTGTTTATTATTGGTTGTTGTAATATATGAATTGAGAAAATAGTTAATACTATGAAATTGGTCGGAAGATAAGTAAAGCTTTGATTGTATATTGTGGTGTATATGAATAAATTAACATTGCAAGTAAAGGAGTCATAAAAGTCGTGAATAGTCATGTGAGAAATGATGAAGTTGTCCTGAGGTGTTGTAAGTAATTAAGGAATCCATGAAATGACCCTTATGAGAACAAAGAACCTATGCAGATGTCTTTTATTTTGGCTTATCAATAAACTATGGTTGATAGAATGGTATTAGCATACTCTAGTCAATGCCATAAGCAGTAGCTTTAATTTCAAGGCTAAACTAATGGTGGATGTACAAACGGTGAAGCAATAATTCCTTTTTATTCTTTTGCCATTTTTCCTTATATGTTGACTTGGATTTATGGGTATGTGACAATTTCCATTTGATGTTTTTTTTTTTAAGCATAAGGAGAATAACAATAAAGAATTAAAAGGAAGAAGTAATACCTGCACTACGAAATGGTATAACGATTCAAACAGAAAACATAATAGCCCTAACCTGGAAGTTAATATGGGAAAACAATACACAGTGTTTAGAAGTCTCTCGAAAAATCCATAATAGTGTTCCTAAGTTTGTTGATGGGGTGTTGTCTAGCATAGGCTATCTTGGCTAGACCTACTAGACTCTCCACTGGTTTCTGGGCAAAAACTCTAAGTTTGATAATATTTGTAATGATAACAATGATGAAGTATCAGTTCTAATCTAAAATCCTATGTTTACTATAACTGGAAAATGGATACAATTAATACCACATATCTGGTTGCTTTGGAACTTGATCCTTTCCTGTAGAAGACTAGCTGCTTGGCACTTGATCCTTTCCTATAGAAGCCTGCACACTCAAACAGTAATTAATGCAGATCATGTTGTATTTAGCTAACCTGTTAGGATGATTTCCTTAGCTGGATAACTTTGCAGCTAACATGTTCCTCCCAACCATGACCCTTAGACCGTTCCTGGTTCTAACTGGATCCCTCCAAGCTTGTTCCAACATGCAATGAGAGATAGAGGCCCTAGGTTCATTGCTGGTTCAAATATGGAATTATTATATATGGTTGCTTCAATTTCTTGGAGCAGAAGACTTCCCTCTCATTACCATAAGAGAATGATAATGAACAAGATAGATGATCCCCAAAACATGGGATCTTCCCTCTTTATATAGGGGAGTCTTGAATTATGACTGTTGGAATAATTATTTTCTTTAAATTAAATAATTAATATTTAAAAGATATTATTTAATAAATATCTAGTCTTTCGCACTAGGACTTTTCCAATTGTTTTAACTATAAGTGATTTCTGATTTAAGCTCTTCCTAATAATTATAATAACAATAATTACAATAATAATATTTCTGACCTAGGTATTGATACATTATTAATACTATTTACAAATGTGGCTTCCCACTAAATATTAATACTATTAAATTATGTGGCATCCCACTATGCATAAACTATATGCAAAAATGTCTTTTATAAATAAATAATCACATCATTATTTATTAAAATTCTTAATAATAATATTTAACCTTGTATCTTCACATGATACTTTGTTTAACAAATTAACTGTAAGGTCCACTTCTTTGGACGGTCTTTCGGTAAGCTTGGATAGGCACCTCTAGTCTCTCTCTTGCATGTCTGATTCCCTCGTTTAACATGGTAGTTCCCACAGTATTTGATGATAGATAAAAGGCGAATCATTTAATCAAATTAAATAAATGTGATGAAAGTAAAAGTGTTATTCAGAGTCTTTACGACTCAACACTTTGAGATCTAGTAACCCTGAGTTCTCTTCAGAGCCTTTTAACTCAACACTCTCACATGAGCGTTACGCTAGTGCAATTCCAGAGCCTTTGCTTAACACTAGTGCTAGAATGTAGTTGTGAGGCACATCTAGAATATTTAAGTGGCCTCGGATCTGGTATTCATTTATCAAGCTTGGAGTGCTCGAGGTCTTATGCCCAACACCCAATGTACATCAAGGCTTAGTCCTAGTACATACACATTCTTCTAAGTACATTGAGGCTTGTGCCTAGTATGTAGGTCACTTGGGTGTTTTTGAGTCCACGTTCCACACACCACATAAGTCAATCATGTAAAATCATAGTCTGCACAACAAGTAACAAAAGCTCATCTCAGTATATTAGGGCTTGTACCCACATCATATGCTAAAGAACATAAACACAAAATTAGGGCCTTCTCGCCCAGTCATATACTCAGTAAAGAAGTTAGTCAGGGTCCATGCCCAGTATGTCAATATATATAAAAGAATAAGTTACATGCGCTAGGGATCATGCCCAAAATAAATCGTATGTGTTGGGGTCGTGGCCCAATATAAAATCAGAATAGTCAGTCCAAAATTTGGGATATTACACTAGTCTCTTTCTTGCATGTCGGATTCCCTCATTTAACATGGTAGTTCTCGTAGTATTTGATGATAAATAGAATATGAATGATTTAATCAAATTAAATAAATTTGATGAAAGTAGAAGTGTTATTCAGAGTATTTCCGACTCAACACTTTGAGATCTAGTAACCCCAACTGATCTTCAGAGCCTTTTAACTCAACACTTTCACATGGGCGTTACGCTAGTGAAATTCCAGAGTCTCCTGCTCAACACTAGTGCTAGATTGTGTTTGTGAGGCACATCTAGAATATTCAAGTGGCCTTGGATCCAATATTCATTTATCAAGCTTGGAGTGCTCCAGGGCTTTTTCCCAACACTGAATTTACATCGAGGCTTACTCCCAGTACATAATATTTCCTCTAGGTACATCGGGGCTTTTGCCCAGTATGTAGGTCATCCATGTGTTCCTGATTCCATGCTTAACACACCATATAAGTCAATCATGTCAATCACATCACTGCATAGTATGTAATAAAAAGATCGTCGCAGTATATTAGGGTTTTGTACCCACATCATATGATAAGAAACATGAATCACAACATTAGGGCTTCCTTGCCCAGTGTATAATCAAATAATGAAATCAGTCAGGGTCCATGCCCAATATGTCAGTCTATAAATAATAAATCATATGTGCTGGGGTCATAGCCCAATATAACATCAGAAAATAGTCAGTCCAAAATACGGGATATTACATCAATGTTTCTTATTCTTCCTTAGAGCCTCCCTGGAACAAAATAGGATACGCTTCCTGCATATTTCTTTCCAATTCTCAGGTAGCTTCATCAGGGCTAAGTTGCTTCCATTGCACCTTTACCTGCCCTATGGTACGATTCTGGAGCAAAATTTTCCTCATGTCGAGGATACAGTTTAGTTCCACCTGAAAATATCCTTCGGGCTGCACCTGTATGTCATTCTAATTCACCACATGAGTAGCATCGTGCACATACTTTTTTAAAAGAAAAATGTGAAAAACATTATGGATTCTTAAATTAGATGGTATAGCCAACTGATATGCAACTGGTCCAATCCTTGATAGGAGTTCAAATGGCCCACAGTACTTCCATGCTAGTTTAGCACAACTCCCAAGCTTAAAAGAACTTTTCTTGGGTTTTATCTTTAGAAAGACATGATCTCCAACCTGAAATTCTCTTTCAGTTCATTTCAGATCTGCATAACTTTTTTGTCTATCTTGTGCAATTTTTAAATTGCCTTGTACCTATTTCACGGTTAGCTCCATCTCTCTTAACAAATCTGGTCCTAGTATTAATCTGTCAATGGGGTTATCCCAAGAAATAGGAGTACTACATTTCCTTCCATATAAAATCTCAAATGGACTAAACCTAGTGGATGCTTGATAATGGTTATTGTAAGCAAATTCAACTAAATGTAAATAGTCTTCCCACTTAGTTGGCTGATCTTTAAAATACATTCTTAACATGTCTTCTAAAATCTGATTTACCCTTTCAGTCTGCCCGTCAGTTTGTGGATGGAAAGAAGTACTGCAATTCAATTTAGTATTTAGAACTTTAAATAATGTTGTCCAGAAATTTCAAGTAAACTCGGAATCTCGATAAAAAATAATTACCTTTGGAATCCCATGTAAGCGGAATATTTGCTTCATAAACACATTTGCAATGTTAGCAGCTTTAAAAGTAGTCTTAACCGAAATAAAATGAGCATATTTACTAAGTTTATACACAACCACCATTATGGAGTCATTCTGTTTCTGGTTCTTAGGTAAATCTATTATAAAATCAATACTTATAATTTCTCACTTCCATTCTGGAATTGGAAGTGGCTGTAATAGGCTAGCTGGGTGTTGATGTTCAGCCTTAACTATCTGACATTCAAAACACCTAGATATGTATTCACCACCTCATTCTTCATGTTGGGCCAAAAGTAATCCTTCATTAGCATAGTTATCATTTTCTAATAACCAGGGTGTCCTGAATAAGGACTTTTATGAACTTCATCCAAAATCAGCAGTTTAACTTTTGACACATTAGGTACATAAATTTTGTTTTTATAAGTCGTTAAATCCTTCTCATTAATGCTATAATCTGTTATTAAATTTTCAGATAAACTTTCAGCAACTTTCCCATGCAATTTCTGATCATTTTCATCTTGTTTAATTCCTTCTTCAATCTGTTTTTCCAGATCTGTTTTAAATGTGCTAATTACTACCACAAAACTTAATTTGGCATTTCTGCTCAAGGCATCAGCAACTTTGTTTTCTTTTCTCTTAACGTGTTGAATCTCGAAATCGTATTCGCTAAGGAAAGCTAGCCACCTGCTTGCCTTGCGTTAAGATTTGTTTGATCCAACAAGTATTTTAAGCCTTTATTATCTGTCATTAGTGAAAAATTTCTTCCAATCAAGTGGTGGTGCCACATTTTTAGTGCATGTATCACAGCTGCTAGGTCTAGATCATAAATTGCGTAGTTCTTTTCATGGATTTTTAACTTCCTAGACTCATAAGCAATAACATGACCTTCTTGAGTTAAGACCCCACCAAGTCCATCGTTGCATGCATCAGTGCATACAACGAAGTCCTTATTGGGATCAACAATTTTTAATATAGGCGTTGTTGTTAATAATTCTTTTAACTTCTTAAAACTTTCTTCTCATTTTTTATAGGCATTCCCTCTTCTGCAAAGAAGTTATGGGATTCGAAATTCTCAAGAATCCTTCAATAAACTTTCTGTAGTAACCTGTTATCCCCATAAATGGCCATACGTCAGTTATGTCTTTAGGGACAAGCCACTCGTTAATTGCTCTTATTTTATATGGGTCGACAGAAATTCTGTCTTTAGATATTATGTGACCTAAGTACTGTATTTTATCTTTATAAAAGTCACATTTACTGAACTTAGCATAAAGCTGATGTTCTCTTAAAACTTGCAGAATTATTCTTAAGTGTTCGTTGTGCTCTTCTTTAGTTTTTGAATAAATTAGAATATCATCAATGAATACAATTACAAACTTATCTAGGTACTTATACAGAACGTTATTCATTAAACACATGAAGACTGCCGGTGCATTAGTTATCCCAAAAGGCATAACTACGAACTGGTAGTGTCCATAACGGGTTCTGAAAGTTGTTTTAAAAATGTCTTCATCCTTTATTCTAACTTGATGATATCCATACCTCAAGTCAATTTTAGTGAATATCTTTGCTCCACATACTTGATCAAATAGATCGTCAATGCGGGGCAAAGGATATCGATTCTTAATTGTCATTTTATTAAGTTGACGGTAATCTATGCACAATCGCAAGGTTCCATCCTTCTTTTTAACAAAGATAACTGGTGCTCCCCAAGAAGACACACTTGGCCTTATGTAGTTCTTACCTAATAATTCTTTCAACTGATATTTTAGTTCATTTAATTCCAGAATATTCATTCTGTAGGGAGCCTTGAATTTGGTACCACACCCGGTACTAACTCAATGGTGAAATCAAGTTCCCTTTTTGGAGGTAGTCTTGGAATTTCTTCCGGGAATACATTGGAAAAGTATTTAACAATAGGTATGTCTTCTAGTTTTATCTTATCTTCTTTAGATGAACATTCGTCATTAATCACATTCATAGCAAACATTTTACAGCCCTTTCTTACAGCTTTCTTTTACTTGTAAAGCAGAAATTTGTGTCACAGATGTTTTCCCAGGAATTCGTTTTACTTTTTCTGTGTTTCCTTAATTATTCAAACAAGTAAAAGACTTTTCATAATAGTTAAGTATTACTCTATGTTGTTCAAGCCAATCCATGCCAATTAATACACCATATGACCCTAATGGTAAAACATTCAATTTAACTTGCGTCTTCAATTGACTCATAAGTAAATCACAACTTTTGACAAATTCTATAACTTTTCTTTTAGTGCCTGTTCCTAGCTGAACTAACCACGAATTATCAAATTTTTCTACCTTTAACTTGCAACTTTTCACTAAATCAGGTGATATGTAACTCAAACTTGCACCTGGATCTATTAAAATTGAAATTGATTTGTTTTGTATCATACCTTCAATCTCGACCATAGAAGTTTGATGGTCTTCTTGTAATTTTTTCAGCGTTGCATTTATCTTGGGCATTTCTCTTGATACATCACCGACTATTGGCTCCGCTTGCATGGTGTGAATGTTGTTGACTGTCTTTCTTCTGAGTGGGCATTTTTCTCTGGTATGAGGTCCATTGCAGTCATAACACTTTAAAGGCAGTCTTTGCTCCACATTTTTGGTATTATTATTATTGTTATTATTATTATTAGGCACATTCCTTGCAACTGTGAAGTTCTGTGTTGCATTACCTCTGTAATTATTATTACTCTAAAAATTTATGTTATTGAAATTTTTATTATTTCCAAAATTCTTAAAATTAAAATTTTTCTTCTTATGCTCATAATTACTTGATTTATTATTCCTCCAACTCGATAAACCTTCTCTTTTCTTATTATGTTCAAAGAAGAAATTAGCCTTCCTCATGGCTTCTTCAAGTGTTGAAGGATTATCGTATTCAATTCTGTCTTTTATGTTGAAGGGTAAGTGGCTTAGAAACCTTTGTATCTTAGGTTTTTCTTCAGCTAGGTAAGGTACATACCTTAGCAAGCTGAAAAATTTGCTACATAACTTCTTCATAGTCATAGAACCCAACTTTAAATCATAAAATTCTTTTGACTTATCTTCGTAATACTGTTCGAATAAAAACTTTTTCTTAAACATTTTCTTAAATGTACTCCATTTTATATTCTTGTCTTTAAGACTTTTAACTTTTTTGATATCTTGCCACCAAATGTTTTCCCTTCCGGTCAGAATGTATATGGCCATCTTAGCATTTAATTGAGATGAGTAATCATAAATCTGAAAATACTTCTTCATACCGTACAACCATGCTTCAACTACCTCTCCCTTTCATTTTCTCCATCAAAAGTTGGTGGTTTTATCTTTTTAAACTCTCCTGAAATTTGTTGATAACTTTTACATCTTTTCTTAAGACCATAGTCACTGTCACTACTGTCCTAATCAGAATTATATTTTCTGCGATAAGTTTTATCATCAGATTCAGAAGAAGAGTTACTTTCATTTTTATAGTACTGCATTTTCTTATCTCTATGTTTGTAGGACATTGTTCCAGATTCAGATTTTACTTCTATTCTCTTATATTTTTTTATCTTGATGGTACTTGTCCAGTAAAATCTAGTTTAATTCTTCTTTTGCTCTTAAAATTTGTTTGTTTTCTTCTTTAACATTTCTTATTTTAGTTTTTAAGTCCTTAACCGTACGTAATAACTCAGATGATTGATCATTCAGTTCTATGTAAATTTCTTCATTAATATTTTCATGTTCATTATTATTACGTTAATTATGAGGAGATCTGTCCTTTGCTGATTCTTCCGGTATGTCCATACCTGCAAATTAAATGTCAAGTTGTTTTGTACAGAAAAAAAATTTAAATAAAAGTTAGTAATGAAGTTTTCTATTTTCATTTTCTGTTTTGCACGCGTGAGCCTATTTCAGGCCTAGAGTTTAAACTCACACTCTGATACCACATGTAACATCCTGCAAATCACAAAAATTTAAATTTTTCAGAGTAGCATTAGGTGCTATAATTACTGTGTGGAAGTATAATAAATGTTTGTTCGTTTAAATAGACATCACACTATACTAGACATGTTACGTCGATTATGTGTGTATAATGTATTACAAAACATGTGAAATGTGTTTTATGTCTATAGTATGCTATTGTTGGATGTTGTTACCTCAGATCATGCATCCTAAATCAGTTATGGTTTCTTATGTAGTTTTCCATACCTTAGAAACTTGATATTGAATTTATTATATGTGCTAATTGTTTACTTTTCTTGTTGATGATGAAGGGGTCCTATGGGCACCCCAAGGTTTACTTAGCTATTTTAGCTAAAGCATTTGAACTTCTATCGCAGATCCCAGGTAAGAGAAAATACTATTTCGAAATGCATAAAGAGGTCCTATTTAACTTCAATTAGCCTGCAAAGTTATAAAAAGGAAATAGAGTAACTTAAAGTATTTCTGAGTGAGATCTATCCTAGTCTGATCTTCAGTTATACTCAAAGTGTTTACGTAATTTTCAGTTATAATTCAAATCTCAGAATTTGTAATTATTATTAATCATTTGTCTTGTATTACAATATCGTGGAAAGTTTTAGAACTTTGTTTTTATGGCTAGGTATTTAAATCGTACACCTAGGAAGTATACCATGTAATTGATTTCATATTAAAGGGGGCATAACCTATGCTTAGATACTAGCAATGTAATACTAAACCTATCTTTTGCTCTTATGCACCATATGCATAACCTATGTAATAATGTTAGTATGGTGACTTGACAATAGTCTATAGTTGTAAACTGTACACTATATGCACTTCTTCTATTAATTTATACCATGGATGTTTAAACTACTAGAGCATTGTAACATTAGTTTATACCATAGTTTCGATATGCGCTTTATGGTCTTTATACTATTTACAAGGGTTTGATTGAAAAGGTGTTATATGTAATATTTTAATTGTTATTTGCAAAGGTTGGCAACGTGCAACGTTGGTTTGACTTAGGGAGAAAAATGTAGCCACGTTGCCTTATGGTTGTAAGTCTCCCATGTTGATGGCCGAGACCTTAACCTAGGATATGGTGCAATGGAAAATCATACGTAATACTCAGATAATTTATATAATAGTTGTTTGACCTAAAACATATCCATACTATAGTATGGTTGTAAACCATGCAAGACTGAAACCCTGACTTGGTCATGATGCGATGGCAAGTGTGACGTATACAGTAGATATGGTAATAAAAGTGCATTAAAGTGTTGTGGGTGGAAAGTCTAGTGGCGTCCCCCGTGGAAAGTCTTCATGTGGTTACCTTGGTAGCGATGCTAACCCTAACTGCTTTGGATTTACCTCGACAAGAGCATAACCTTGGCATTCATTTGGCAGGGAGTGGGGTTTGGAGAGGCCGACAGGCTGCATTTTCTTAGGGTTTACAAAGATGTTTTAGAGGCAACTTGTAAATTTTACACAGTGAGCTCCAGGAGTCGAGTCCTTATTTTGCTGAGTTTGCTAGTGGTGTGTTTGGCTCTTGTTCTCGTCGGATGTAGGCATGTTCGGTTCAGAACAAAGTCTCTTCCGACAAGTAAGTCGTTAGTTCCATTTTGCTACTCATGAAAGTTTATAATGTTGCAGCTGTCTATATTTTGTTTTGAGCTTCATATTTCATCTTTTAACCACGCTACGTGTTGTATGGCAGGTGCTCCTTGGCTTTGGATTTCTATGTTCAAAACTAAGTGAGAAAAGTGCTTGAAACCTGGTAAGCCTCAGTGGTTTCCTATAGGTTTCAACTTGGCAATTGTCGGTCCTTGTCTGGTTTTAGCCGTAACTTCATTCTTGTGGTCTGGCTGTGGATATTGTCGTTGTCGTAAATGTTTGTAAGTTGTATGGCAAGTGTAGGGAGGATTGAATCCTCGACCTACCTCTATGTTGAATCTACAACTTTTTACTATGTATCAATTTGTTGAAAAGTGTAAGAACTGTTTCAAAGGGTTCAACCCTCGGTAATTTGATGAATGAAAAAAGGTTATGGTACTTGGAACTTAATGTTATTTATGAGAGTCGTGCCTAAGACCAATGCTCCTCGAAGCCTATGTTTATTTTAAACGATGTTTGTTATACAATGATAAGCGCAACATCCCACTCCTCAATGTTTGTAAAATGTTGAGTTTTGTTTAAAGTCCGAGAGCCGAGAAGGCTAAATGCCTAGTTTATATCTATTTTCGTTTTGTCGAAAGATGATTGTTAGCTTGGGTTTATTTGAAACTGTTCAACCGTTTTGTTGTCAATGGCCTTGAGCCCATTGTCGAATGTGGTTTCGGCGTTTAGGTTAGGCTTGTACAGGGTATTGACATCGTAACTATGTTCTTACTAATTGTTGATCAAAGTCAATGAGCCTTGTTTGAAACCCTGTCGTAGTGAGTTTGGTACTTAGAATTTGTTTGAGGTTTTCAGCCGTGAGGCTGGTTATGAAATCTACTCAACACTAAATTGCTATTTTGGTTCTCCTTATCTATAAAAACGATAAGGGTTTCAAATGTAACCTCAAAGCTGTAGACTGTATGGAAAAGTCCTTTTGTAGTCAAACTTTGTCTTGTAAATTCTATTTGATTTGCTAAAAGACGGAATGTTTAACTTAGTGTTATGTTGTAACTAGCTAGGGTTAAAACTTTGGAACATTCGTTTGAAACAAAAGTTGTTCTGTGCTCATAATATCAATGATAAATTAAATGATATAGTAGTATTGCATACTAGATGTGTTTGGTTTTGATTTCCTTTATAGTTGTCTTAAATCATAATTATTGATGAAAATCTACAGTAAATGTTTCGATACTGCTAGCATATAAAATACAAAATGCTAATATGTCTTAGTAGGAAATTCGAATGAAAAGAAAATAGTACGAGGCTATATAAATTATTTGTCTTCTGCAAGGAATTAGTTAACCTATAACTGAAGCTTAGGTTTATGCAGAAATTATGAATTGTTTATGTATTTTTACTTCTGTTGCTGTGAAAGTAATGACATTATCATGTATGAACAAAATAAATGTTGCTATGTTTTTATATGACTAAAACATAAGAAATTCTATTTGCAATTGGAAACAAATAATGAAATACAAGAAACATAATAAAGTTTTTCTATTCAATCATTCTATCTATTGCATATCATTTATCTATTTTTAAACACCCTTCCCTGCACTAGAGTACGGCACTAAGACAGTGTGTGGAAAAATGGAGGGAAGTAATTTAATCTATCATTATCATATTACTTCTTCATACAACTCAAAAATATCAAGTAGAACCTGATAATGTAGATAGGGTGGAAAACCACCCAAAGAGTCCTGTTCCTCCCAACCTTCTTCAGAAGAAGAAGCCAATATCACTTGCTCCTTTCGACCCCCGAGCCTATTTACTGAACCACTAGGTAGAAGACTCTGTGTAGAAGCAAGGCTCTCAGGTTGTACTTCCAGCAATCAATGGAGACATGCAATACACCTCAAAATAAACCTCTTCACTCAGCAGGAAAACTCTACACTCAGCAGAAGTGAAACAGACTTACACTACAACTCAAAACATAGCTTCCCCTCATCGAATCTCTTGTGTGGATACAATAGAACCACAAGGTAAATTTTCTCGTCAGAAAAAGTGTGAGCCTCTGCTCAAATTCAATGGCTTATAAAGATGCCTAGGTATTTTAGTGGTCAGTTTCCAAATAAATGAGCCTTGATATCCAGTCCCATCTTTAAGGGAAATTTGACTACAATTCAAGGGATTTGTCCCGTAACAACAGCTAGTTACTGAGTTCCTAATGCTGCCACATGTCCATTGCCTTCTGCCCTAGATTCCATTCCACCTAGTGGGTCAGTAAACACTATTTCAACAGTCCCTTTGGGTGAGTGTCTCCTATTTTATTTTATTAAATAATATTATTGTGCAATTACAGTCATCCTTGGCCACTTGGCCAAATATAAAAATTTACAATAAAAGTTAAGATAATGTTTTTCTCAAACATAAAATGTTTCAAGTAATGGGTATGTTACAATCGACTGCATCAATCATCATGCTCATTGACCCTCTAGATGGGAAAGGGGGCACATGGCTCTTGATTGGGTGCACACCCAATCATGTTGCAATGTCGTCTCCTCAATCATGATTCTCATGATCTCATATTCTCAAGGATGTGGAGAAGTAGGATCAACACCTAATAGATAGATAAAAAAAAAATATAGCAATCAAAGTACAAAATAATGATACAAAATAAATATACTCGTCGAAAATGATATAAATGCGAATTTAATGTACCTACAGGATGAAGAACCTCATCTTCATGCTTTGAGGTATCCATCATGTTGTAACGTCCCCTCCCATCATACCAGCATGGGAGAGAACATCACTTTAATTCCGGGCATCTAGCCCCATATCCCATAAGTAAAAACTCATTGATTGATAGCAAAAGACATGTACATATGCATATTGTAATTGAACATAGTGGAATTAAAAATCATGTTTAATATCTAACATACTTTCAACATTTTCATGACAGCCATTGAATAAATACATTGCAAAATTTAAACACATGAGAGTACTTATCTTCAACAAAGTAGTCCCGAGCAACCAGCTATGCAACTGTAACGTTCCACCCAACCATAGGCTAGCTGTGCTTATCAATCTCTTGATACAACTGCCACCCCCAAGCTAGGCATGATTTCTACAAGGAACAAGGGAATAGCAGACTCACACATAGCCAAACATGCACCAAAATGAGTCAAGGCAATCTACGATTGGTTTTATCAGGCTGCTAGGAAATGGAAAGGAAGAATTGTTAAGCTAGTGAGCTTAAGCACAGAGCCATGGATACCTCTACAAGATCTATCTAACTTGGCACCCACAATACCTACACACCCAACACAAGGAAGTATTCTCTTCACTGATACACAGTCCCTCAAGCCATACCTTCCTTTCTAGTGCTCTCAGGGTGTGCATAGAAAAGTAGCCAAAGCCCTCTTGATCTTCTTGAGAGGTTATTTTCCCCACTAGGTTTATCAAGCCAATGCTGTCCACTACCACTCCAAATTTCCTGCTCACAGGTTCAAACCAAAACTGGGATGCACATAACAACAAAAGTATAAGTGCTGGGCATGAAGAAACTTTTTTACAATGAGATGCCCAAAGATGGGGTTTTCATTAGCTTCAGAAAAATGTTGGAAAACCAAAAACAAAAATGGAAGATGGGGAACAACCTTGGGAAGCCAAATCCGATTTCAGAAAAACGTCCATGGACATTCTGGGGCAAAAATGACCTCCATAATAGCCCCAAATCATGCTCCTCCTCTCCCAGCCTGTAACGTCCCCACCCATCATGCCAGTGCAATGGAGAGGATCGTGATGCTAAAACTGGGCAATTGGCCCCAATACCTACTAAATAAAAACAACCACATATATAGAAAGACAGGCATGCAGATGTACACATCTAAGCAAATACAACAGAAGTAAATACATAGGTATAAATACTCATCTTTATTGCAATCGTCCCCAAGCAACTAGCTATGTCGCTGCAACGTTCCACCCAACCGTAGGCTCTTCGACAGCTTATACTGAGTCCGTCCGAAGGCCACCCCCGAGCTGGGCATGATTCTCACAAGGAAAGGGAACATCCCAGTTCACACACATCCCATTTACCATTCCATCTCGGCCAAGAAGAAACATTGACAGGGTTACACATTTACAACAACGGTGTTCACAAAATAGGGTCTACATTGGCTCTCCCAACTCATGGATTCACCCGAGCGAACTGTGGAATTTCGATTTCAACCCCAGGGAGCAAAACGATTTCTCTCCACTTGTTAGGATCCTTTCCAATGGCCTACAGGACCTCTAGGAAGACCCAAAACGTTCTGCTCTCTTCCCCCACTGGTGACCAACACAAAAACGCCCCTTCCCAGCTAAAAGATGAAGGGAAACACAGAAAAACAAGGGAGGAAAATGCCTAGGCAGCTAGAGCTGCGTGAGAGAGCAAGGCCATGCTGAATAATGGCTTAGGGAGCAATTTCGTGGCTCTCTTCTTGCCCAAAAAGACCAACACGTTTTTCCATGAAGGGTGGCTTGCCCATACCCGATTTTGGACAGCCATACCTTCCCATTCCCAAGGCAATAACTTCTCCAACCAACTCTTGGGAGAAATCAATGGATGGGTACAAAAGTCAACATGGGTAGTTGAGGGTTTGATGGGTTTTCTCATTGACACTTGGCTTGACTCTATTGGCTCAAGGGTTTGAATGTTTTCCCTCCCAATTCCTTGCGAAATCATGCCCCCATCTCTTTGTTGCATTGCATAGCTAGTTGTGGGTATATTTTTTTTTTTTAAAATGCATATTACATGCTATTTGAATTTCCACTGTGCATTGCTAGCACGCAAACCATATGCATCACGAAATCGGTGGCGGGGCCTTGGCCTTGAGCTCCTCACCATGATTTCCTAACAATATTACATCATTTATAATGTTAATGCCATGGGGCCAAACTGGGGACATTACACAGCCATTGTGCAAAACAAAAACGAGTTCCCAGGCATGGAAAATGCAGGAAAAATGGTGAAAAACATGATGGGAAAATCCCAACTAGCTCAGAGTGCGTGAGAGGGAAAAGGCCATGGGTGAAAGATGGCTTTGGGCACCATTTCGTGGGTGTTTTCTTGCCTAAGAAGCAAAAATATGATTTTTCAAATTGATGGCTTTCCCATACACGAAATTGACTACCATATTTCTCCATCCCCAAGGCATTAACTGCCTCAACCAACTCTTGGAAGAATTTAATGATTGGGTGCATAAGCCAAAATGGGTAGTTGAGGGTTTATGGGTTTTCTCATTGACACATGGATTAACACCATTGGCTCAAGGGTTTGAATAATTTTCCTCCCTATTCCTTATAAAAATCATGCCCCCATCTCTTTGTTGCATTCCATAGTTAGTTGTGGGTATTTCATTAAAATTTGTATTTACATGATGTCTTAATTTACATTGTGCCTGTCTAGCACAAGAACCATATGCACCGATTTTAATTGCTGATACATAAAACAATAAATCAATGGAAGGGCCTTGGCCTTAAGCTCCTCACCATGATTTAATAATGATATTTACATCATTTACAATTTTAATGCAATATGGTCAAAATGGGGACATTACATTCCCCTCCCCTTACATTAGCACTGTCCTCAATTTTCATCAAAATTGAACAAAAATGGATATGCCACTCTCATGGCATCCTCCAGCTCCCATGTAGCCTCATCGGGACCGTAGTGCTTCCATTGCACCTTTACCTGTCCAATGGCTCGGTTTCGAAGCAATGTTACCTTCTTGTCTAGGATGCGCAATGGATCGGTTTGGAAGTCTCCCTCGGGTTCCACCTGGATCACATCCCAATTAATCACATGGTTAGGATCATGTACATATTTCTTAAGCAAAGAGACATGAAACACATCATGAGCTCTAGTGCGAGCAGGCAATGCAAGTCTATATGCAACTGGCCCTATTCTTTCAAGCACTTCAAATGGCCCACAGTATCTAGGTGATAGCTTGGCCAACTCCCAAGATTCAAAGAACTCTTCCTTGACTTCACTCTAAGATACACATGATCCCCGACACTGAATTCCCTAAGTACCCTATGCTTATCTGCATAGATTTTCTGTCTATCCTGGGTTGTTTTTAAATTTTTCCTGATCTTTGCAACCTCTTGTTCCATTTCCTTAAGCAATTCTGGCCCAAGTACAATTATGTTCACTGGATTGTCCCAAGTCACTTGTGTCCTGCACCTTCTGCCGTACAAAGCCTCATATGGACTTATTCCCAATGATTATTGCTGCCCATTGTTATATGCAAACTCTACCAAGTGTAGATAATCCTCCCACTTGGATGGTTTGTCCATTACATACATGCGAAGCATGTCTTCAAGCACCTGATTTACTCTTTCCGTTTGACCATCTGTTTGAGGATGGTACGTGGTACTAAAGCTCAACTGTGTACCCAAATCTACAAAGAGACCTTTCCAAAAATTGGAAGTGAACTTGGTATCCCTGTCAGAAATTATTTCCTTAGGCAATCCATGTAATCTGAAAATTTCCTTCATGAAAATATTTGCAATGGCATCGACTTTGTGCGTGGAATTAACTGATATAAAATGTGTTGCCTTTGTTAACTTGTCCACCACAACCATGATGGAATCATGCTGTCTCATAGTCATTGACAATCCTGTAATAAAATCCATGGAAATTACTTCCCATTTCCATTATGGGATTGGCAATGGATGCAATAAACCTGCCGGGTGTTGGTGTTCAACCTTCACCTACTGACATGTCATGCACTTAGAAATGTATTCAGCGACATCCTTCTTCATTCCTGGTCAGTAATAATATTTTCTTGCTGTAGCAATTGTTTTCTGATAACCTGGGTGACAGGAGTATGGAGCTTTATGGATTTCATCCATAACAATCCTCCTCAAATCTGCCATATTTGGAATATAGGCTCTATTCTTATAAGTAAGAAGTCCATCTTATTCCAAATGGTATCCTTCATACTTCTTTTCAAGGTCTTGCTGCTGCAATTTGTCCTTTATCTACACATACGCTTCATCCTCAACAATATGGTTAACAATCTACTGTCTCAAATCTGGTTGGCAATTACTAAGCGCTACCACATGCATTTCATGTACTTTCCTGTTAAGTGCATCAACCACCTTTTTCTCTTTCCCTTTTATGTGTTTGATCTCAAAATCAAATTCACACAAAAATTCCAACCATCTAGCTTGCCTAGCATTTAAAGTTGGCTGATCAAACAAGTATTTCAGACCACAATGGTTTGTCCTTAGCTCAAATCTCCTGCCCATTAAGTAATGCCTCCACATCTTTAAAGCATGTACTATGGCTACAAGTTCTAAACCATGAGTAGCATAGTTCTTCTCATCCTTCAACTTTCTCGACTCTTAGCATACCACGTGGTTGTCTTGCATAAGAAATCCTCCAAGTCCTTGATTGCATGCATCGGTACACACCACAAAGTCTTTTTCTAGGTCTGCAATTTTGAAAATTGGTGCACTCGTAAGAAGATTCTTCAACCGTTGGAAACTTTCCTCACATCTTGGTGACCATTCAAACTTTATCCCCTTCTTTTGCAAAGAAGTGATCGGGTTTGTGACCTTGGAGAATCCTTCCATGAACCTCCTATAGTACCCAGCAAGGCCCATAAAAGATCTCACATCTGTTACATTCCTCGGAGTTGGCCAATTCATAATGGACTCAATCCTCTCAGGGTCCACAGATATTCCTTCGTCTGAGATAATGTCACCCAAATAATGAATTTTATCTTTATAAAAGTCACATTTGCTCAACTTCACATATAGCCTATGCTCCCTTAGCAGTTGCAATGTCATTCTCAAATTTTCTTCATGCTCTTCTTCATTCTTAGAATAGATGAGAATGTCATCTAGAAAAACAAGAACAAACTTGTCCAAATACTTGCTAAAAACACTATTCATGAGACACATGAATGTAGCTAGTGCATTTGTGAGACCAAATGGTACCACTACAAACTCATAGTGTCCATACCTTGTTCTAAAGGCTGTCTTATGAATATCTTCCTCTTTGATTCTTAACTGATGGTAACCTGACCTTAAGTCAATCTTTGAAAATACCTTTTCTCCTCTCATTTGATCAAAAAGGTCATTAATTCGGGGCAATGGGTATTTGTTCTTCACAGTGACCTTGTTCAACTGCTTGTAGTCAATACATAACCTGAGTGTTCCATCTTTCTTTTTCACAAATAGAACAGGTGCTCCCCATGGGGACACACTTGGCCTGATATATTTCTTTTCCAACAACTCTTGTAATTGCATTTTCAATTCTAGCAATTCCGATGTACTCATCTTGTAGGGTGTCTTGGACACTAGTGCTGCTCCTGGCACAAGTTCAATTGTAAAATCAATGTCTCTCTTTGGAGGAAGTCTAGGAATCTCATCAAGAAAAACATCCCTAAATTCCTGCAATACGTGATAGTCCTCTAATTTAAGAGTTTCATTCTCCGTTGCCTCCAAAACATGGGCTGCGTACAATTGACAACCTTTCCTACAGAACTTCTTCAACTGCATGGATGAAGCCTGCCTAACAGAACTCACCTTTGGCATGCCTTTTACAACCCTTGGGTTTCCTTCTTCGTTCATGCATTCAAAAGTTTTATTGTAGCAGTCAAGTTTAACCCTGTGTGCCTCTAACCAATCCATCCCAATGAGAATATCATAGGAACCAAGTGACAAAATATTCATATTTGCATAAGTGAATAGCCCGTCCATATCTAAGGGACACTTCTCTACAATTTCACTGACTTTTCTCTTGGTTCCAGTGGCTAGTTGAACTAACCATGATTTACTATGCTTTGATTTCTTAAAATCACAAATCTCAACAATTTTAGGAGTGATATAACTGTGAGTAGATCTAAGATCAATCAAAATAGAAACAGATTTCTTAGCAATCTTACCTTCAACTTCAACAATAGTTGATTGATGATCTTCCTAGCGGTCGTCTAGTGCTGTATAGATTCTAGGGATTGTCCTCGCCACTTGACCCACAGTTTCAGCTCCTTGGATGTTGTGAACTTGATTTGCATTCCCATTCCGATGTTGATAGTTCCTAAGCATGTGGTATCCTCCACAACCCCAACATTGAAGTGGTTCTCTTGGCTCCTTTGGATCTCTTGGCTTGTCTCCCATCATCCTAGTTGGCTTAGTCACAACCTGTGATGGCTGCTTTTGGTGATTTTTGGTATGAGGAGGTTTGAAACCTTTCTTCCTTTGGTCAAACTTCTCATTCTTCTTGTCCTTCCATGCCTTATGGAAATCCGGTTTCCTTTTCTTTTGATCATAGCAATACTTGGCCTTCCTTATTTCCTCCTCTAGAGTTTGAGGCTCATCAAATTCAATTCTATCTTTATATGACTGAGGTAGCCCACTTAGAAAACGCCGAATTTTCACCTTATCATCTTGAATATACCTGACATACCTCTGCAGCTCCAAGAACTTGTTTGCATACTCTTCCATGGTCAAATGTCCCAATCTCAGCTCATGGAACTCTTTGATCTTGTCATCATAGTACCTATCAGAAAGGTACTTCTGCTTGAAGTATTTATTGAACTGTTTCCACACAATCTTTCTTTCATTGATCTTCGTCACTTTCTTGAGGTGTTCCCACCATATAGATGCTCTTCCATTCAAGTTGAAGATGGTGATCCTTGCCATCATATTTCCAGAGTAGTCTTGGACTTCGAAATACTTTCTCATCCCAAGAATCCAAGCTTCAGCTTCTTGACCAAACTTTACCTCTCCATCAAATGTAGGAGGTTTTGCCTTCTTAAATTCTCCATGTGAATTGTTCTTGTAATGCTTCTTTGTCTTATTCTTGCGAGATGAAGAGTTTGAACCCTCAATGGATCCTTTAGAGTCAGATGATCCACTACAAGAGATTTCTGGAGTATAGGTTCTGTCTCTAGAAACTCTTCTTGAGATATTGGACCTCTTGCGGGGATTTATCTTTGAACTACTCTGACTCCCTTCTGGATTTGATGTCTGATGCCCAGAGTTGATTTTCCTTTGGATGTATGTCAAACTATGTAGCATGGTTGCATTTAACTGATTTTGTTCTTCCTGAGCTTTAATCATCCTTTCATTAACCTCTCTGCAACTTTGCAACTCCACCCTTAGGCTCCTCATGGTGGTTGCAATATCTGGGGGAGTCTCTCGATTTCTTCTCCGATTAGATTTTGTTTCAGCATTCTCAACATGTATATTTTCCCCCATGGCATCTATCTCAGGTTCATAGGGATCCTGTGCATCATCCATGATGTTGATATTCTTGGCCCAACCAAGAGCAGAACTTTCCAACTGCACTTATCTAGAATGCTACTTTGATGTGACTATAATTCTACAAAATGTGTTTATAAATACAACTGTTAGCTGCATTATAATGCTATAAATTATTTGCATGTATGTGGAGAAATCCCATATTGACAACTTTGTCCAATCATGGACTTTCCCCATTTGGCGCAATTATTAAGGTTAAAATGGCTGCCATTGTCACGGAAATTTATCTTAAAAAGTGTCGCCCGTGTCACGGAATTTTAAGCTAAAATCTGTCGCAGATGTTAAGGTTATTTTCGCCGAAATGCACTGCACACATCGTAGATTTTATCCTTAAAATTTCCGTGGGTGGTGCGGCTCCTATCGCTAAGTTGCAACCGCGTGCGTTGCAGTTATTAACGTTAATTCTATCGCCGCACACGCAGAAGTTAACGTTAATTCTACCGCCGCGCACGCAGGAGTTAACATTAATTCTGCCACCACGCACGTAGAAGTCAATGTTAATTCTATCACCGCGCATGCAAAAGTAAAAGTTAATTCTGCAGCCGTGCACACAGAAGTTAACCTTAACTTCTCCGACATAGCCTTTAGGCAAAAAAATATCTCCGCCGATCATTGTGCAAAAATTAACGTGAAAATATCCAACTGCTAACCCTGCGACCACCGACCGCTTCCCTTCGGCGCAGAGTTAACAACTATTTCGCCGACCGTTGCGGTGCTTTTGGGCTTATCTTTGCAGACAGAGTCGTAAGAGTTAGCCCAATTCTTGCCACCGCACATGCAGAAATTAGTCTAACTTTCGTCGCAGCATGCGCAGAAAGTTAGCCTAACTTTCACCGCCGCACACATAGAAAGTTAGCTTAACCTTCGTCGCCATGTCGCGCAAAGATAACCTATTTTTCACCGCCACCACAGCCCTTAGGCAAAATTTTGAAAAAAATTTCTATCTTTCGGCATCGAATTAACAACTATTTCACTGACTCAATTTTCGCTGCCGCACACGCAGAAAATTAGTCTAACTTTCGCCGCCGCACGCACAGAAAGTTAGCTTAACTTTCACCGCCGCCACAGCCCTTAGCAAAAAAATTAGAAAACAGATAGAAAAATTTTCAAAATTTGTCCTTTCTTTCTGTGATGATTATTGCTCAATAGGAGGTAAATTTTTCCTCTGCAAACTGTTCAACCTTAGCCTGTTTATGCCCAATGGTAATTTGTGGTGTTTAGAAGGGGATCTTCCCTTGTAACTGTGATCATACTTGGTCCATAGAGGCCCAATGCTATAGCCTATGGCTCTGATACCATTCTGTAATGTCCCCTCCCATCATACCAGCATGGGAGAGAACATCACTCTAATTCCGGGCATCTAGCCCCATATCCCATAAGTAAAAACTCATTGATTGATAGCAAAAGACATGTACTAATGCATATTGTAATTGAACACAGCGGAATTAAAAATCATGTTTAATATCTAACATACATTCAACATTTTCATGAAAGCCATTGAATAAATACATTGCAGAATTTAAACACATGAGAGTACTTATCTTCAACAAAGTAGTCCCAAGCAACCAGCTATGCAACTGTAACATTCCACCCAACCATAGGCCAGCTGTGCTTATCAATCTCTTGATACAACTGCCACCCCCCGAACTGGGCATGATTTCTACAAGGAACAAGGGAACAACAGATTCACACATAGCCAAAAATGCACCAAAATGAGCCAAGCCAATCTACGATTGGGTTTATCAGGCTGCTAGGAAATAGAAAGGAAGAATTGCTAAGCTAGTGAGCTCAAGCACAGAGCCATGGATACCTCTACAAGATCTATCTAACTTGGCACCCACAATACCTACACACCCAACACAAGGAAGTATTCTCTTCACTGATACACAGTCCCTCAAGCCATACCTTCCTTTCTAGTTCTCTCAGGGCGTGCATAGAAAAGTAGCCAAAACCCTCTTGATCTTCTTGAGAGGTTATTTTCCCCACTAGGTTTATCAAGCCAATTCTGTCCACTATCACTCCAAATTTCTTACTCACATGTTCAAACCAAAACAGGGATGCACATAACAGCAAAAGTATAAGTGTTGCACATGAAAAAACGTTTTTACAGTGAGATTCCCAAAGATGGGGTTTTCATTAGCTTCAGAGAAACGTGGGAAACCCAAAAACGAAAATGGAAGATGGGGAACAACCCTGGGAAGCCAAATCTGATTTCAGAAAAATGTCCATGGACATTCTGGGGCAAAAACGACCTCCATAACAGCCCCAAATCGTGGTACTCCTCTCCCAACCATTGTGTAAAACAAAAATGAGTTCCCAGGCATGGAAAATGAAGGAAAAATGGTGAAAAACGTGATGGAAAAATCCCAGCTAGCTCAGACTGTGTGAGAGGGAAAAGGCCATGGGTGAAAGATGGCTTTGGGCACCATTTCATGGGTGTTTTCTTGCCCAAGAAGCAAAAATACGATTTTCCAGATTGATGGCTTGCCCATACACAAAATTGACTGCCATATCTCTACATCCCCAAGGCATTAACTGCCTCAACTAACTCTTGGAAGAATTTAATGATTGGGTGCATAAGCCAAAATGTGTAGTTGAGGGTTTATGGGTTTACTCATTGACACATGGATTAACACCATTGGCTCAAGGGTTTGAATAATTTCCCTCCCTATTCCTTATAAAAATCATGCCCCCATCTCTTTGTTGCATTGCATAGTTAGTTGTGGGTATTTCATTAAAATTTGTATTTACATGATGTCTTAATTTATATTGTGCCTGTCTAGCACAAGAACCATATGCACCGATTTTAATTGTTGATAAATAAAATGATAAATCAATGTTGGGGCCTTGGCCTTGAGCTCCTCACCATGATTTAATAACGATATTTACATCATTTACAATTTTAATGCAATAGGGTCAAAATGGGGATGTTACACATGAAAGACACTAGCCGATGCTCCCAGATGCATGATCACCAGATGACCTAGCTAGTGGGGTACATATGAAAGTAGAAACAAACAACAATTAATAATTGCATGTACATGTATATAATAATTTACTTGTATTTATAACTCAATGAAAAAAAACTTTATGTAAATAGTTCACATACAACTACACTCGTAATCGAGGGGTTGCCACAATATTAGCGGATCCTCCTCATGAACGCAATTTCCGAAGGGAAGATCCATGCTCTAGAGAATTATCTACATGAAACAATGAAGATAAATCATACATATGTCATCCTATGAATACAACAAAGGTTCTAGGAAAACTCTACCTATAAATGGATTTCCCCATCAATATATGTGCTTGATTATATACTTAACATGGAAACACCTAGATCCCTAACCTTATGAATCTAGACACACTTTTCATGATGAAAATTGTGTAAACTCATTGAACTATATATTTGAAATTTGTTTGAGCTATGTCTAGGGCTTATTTGTTGCATCCACTAACAACTAATATTAGCATGCCCATCATGGTTGTATATTCAATAAAGAGATGGTTGTGCATCTCTAAACTAATGCACATTACCAATTCTTTTTGGAATATATGCCTATAAACATATATGATTAAGATATTTTTGGCGTTATACATCACTCATATTAGGGTTTTTCCTACTTCTCAAATTAACCTGAAACACAGAATTTAAGAGAAACAACCATCTATGAAGTTGCAATAGCCCAAATTGAGTTCTACCTGTGGAGTTGGAAAGAAGAAAAAATGTGTTGTCTCAAATACAAAATCACACCTATCTATGTAAAAAATTGGATGCATCAGGTACCATACAAGTTCACTATAAACAATAATCCCTCTACTCCCAATATCGATAATTTATTTTGAAGTAATCTTTGCATTACATGTACTATAAAAATAACTAATTTTACAATTTTTTTGTTAAAATTTCTAAAAAATAAAAACAATTTTAGTCAATGCATCTAATTTTTTTTTTTTTTAGGGGGGGGGGGTGAACAAATTTAAAAACAAATCATTAAAATTACAAAAAAAACCACTTTCAATCAATGCATAGAAGAACTAATTCTTGGGGGTTTTGAGTTTCCTACCTCTTATTGTGGAGGACATGGTAGAAAAAGGTAGTGGCTTGTGCCAAGTTGTAGTCATCGTTCAAGTCGAAAAAGTTAGTTATGATGGCAAGTTGTAGTTCCCTTATCCCCTCATTCTAGTTTTTCCATAGTCCTTGTTCGAGATCCTATGAAACATGCGCAGTGAAATAAGCCAAGGCATATTTTTTTTTTCTTTTATACCTATTGCAGGACCTCGGTCAAGATCTCGATCAAGCTCTTAAATTCCACAACTGTGAACTTTGTTGTGGGATTTCACTTTAAAATTTTCATCGGACATAGTGCTCTATCGAGCTATGAGGCTCGATTGAACAATTACCCTCAATCGAGCTCTAGATATTGATCAAGGGTTTACATAACACTCAGTCTATACCCATAGCTCGATCAAGGGTTCAAGAAACCCTTAAGTTAGCATATTAAAATAGCTCGATCAAGCACTTTATTAATCCCTTGATCCAACTTTTTAAAACTCGATCAAGGGATTAAGAATAGCTCAATCAAGGTTGTTTTTTACCACGCTCGCACCCTTTGGTTACCAAAAAATGTTACCCATATTCATGGGAACACCTAGAAGCAAGAGAAGATACTTTGAAATGGGAAAACATAAGAGAACATTTTGTCAAGGATTTCTCCTTTGCACCAGGAGAAAAGCAATTAGAAGAAGTGGTACAATTGATTCAAAAATTTATAGAGAAAGCAGTTGAGAGAAAAATATGGATAAGGGTAAGGATAAAGTCGATATAGAGACCACATTGATTTGAAACAAAGTTAAATGCCATGAAAACCCTGACGTAACATTACTCTGATATTGAAAATGAATTTTTTTCCTGGAAAATTTTTTAGATGTAGAAGAGATCATCTAGAACTTGTCAAAGAAATAAAATATGTATTCAAAGGGAATAAAGAATAAAAAAGTGAGGGCAAGGACAAAATCAACTCCCCCCCACAATACAATGAAGTCAAATAGGGATAAAGGAAAGTATATGGATCCAAACCCCCCAAATGGACGGATGTTGAAATGAAGTTATAGAATTAAACATCTCAAATGATGATGGACTGAAGATGGAATAGATAGGAGACTACTTGTTGGATCATCAGACAACAGAAATAATAGACTTGTTGAAGGAATATGAAGATATTTTTTCATGAGATTATAAATATATCATAAGATTGGTTGAAGACATGGGTGAAATGAATATTGAATTGATTCCTATGCCAAATTATCATGAAAAGACCATACAAACTAGAGCATAAACACAAGGAAATAGTAAAATAAATCCAAAATATGCTAGCATCCAACATAATTTTCCTAATTTTCCCAATCGACAAGTTGAAATGGTAAACTCCAATGCTCATCCATCCTAAAAGGCACGAAACAAAGAAACTAAGAATATGTGTCAACTTTAAAGGCCCAAACAAAATGACAGTGGCAGACCCCTTTCCAACGACATTTGCAAATGAGATAATCAATGATGTCGTAGCACATGAGTTCTGTTCATACAAAGATGCATTATCCGAGTATAAAAAAACTCCAACGGCAAAATAATATTAGTAAAAATATACATTGATGATAGAATTTGGGTCATTTGCGTGCATAGTCATTCCATTTCAGCTGGAAAATGCACCGACAATTTTTTCAAGGATAATCATGAAATATTTTGAAGCATATATCTATAAAACCATAGCAGTATACTTTGATGATTGAATAATTTATATCTTATTAAAGAACCACATACTGTCACTTTGACTGATTCTAGAACACTACATACAAATTCGACTATCCTTGAATATAAAGAAATGCATATTCCTCACACCGATTAGAATCGTTATGCATCATTGATTATGTAGAGAAAGAATTAAGGTCGAGCTTGCATATATTTAGGTCTATGACCCAAATCTCTATTGTGTTGAAAGACTTGAAGGCGTAGAGCATGGTTTGTTATACCTATGCCCAATCAAGAGCGTAATTGGAGTGAATTTTTATTTGAAAAATTCCATCGATAGGTTGCAATATCTTTTACATATGAGGAGTTGGTAGAATTTGTATATGCATGATATTGTTTATGTGCATGTGTGTTACTAGAAGTATTGTTTGAACTGATGCCACTCTAGAATTTTTCGAGTAGATGGAACAAGAATGATAAATTCATTTCTTAGTATTTATGTTAATGCATAGTTAGTATCAACAATGCCCTATTTGAATTTATCTACATTCACATCAAGTTAAATATTAAAAGGATTAACCATGTACATTATCATCTCCTCATATATTTCAAGTGTCTAGTTCCCTTATATTTCGTAGTGTTTGGGTTACTTACTAAATAGCTTATAGTTTGATTTATTCATTATGGGATGTTAGCAATGTTGGTTTTTTATTTATCTTTCCATCTCATTCAAATTAAGAGGGTTCAATAATTATGTGTGGTAAAGAAATTCCTATTTCTTTTTGTCTCTTAACTTGAGTATGAAGGTGACCTTTCTCTAGCTTCATTTGTGGTATTTTGTCTCTTATTCTCGGAAAGAGTGGTGTGATATTACTAAATACTATTTCCTCCTTGCATGTAATCATTGTTCAATTATGGAGCTTTGAGGGATTATCCAAGGCCAAGTTGTACAAACTGAAAATTGGAATCCTTTGGTCATTTTAGAGAGATTGGAGTTGGTTTTTTTTATTGACCAATTCAATAGTATGAATCTCATTGCTTATGTTTCACACTTCATAACATGAATCTATTATCCCTTGTCCTAAATGTTAAGTAGATGTCTAGGGATAAAAGGGATACATGGATACATATATTGCACAATTTTTTTTATATACGCTTTCTTATAAGTTGAGGTTTTTGCATGGTTGATTTATTAAGGGGTTCCATCAAAGGATAGGGTAACCAAGAGTGGTATTTAAAATTCCCTCCATCCTATTTGATACCGTTATGAAAAAATGAAGAACAACTTTTGGGAGCATAAATATGCCAAGTATTATTGGAGGTTTCTTGATGATCATTTCTCATGGGTGCTTTGGTGCAGTGTTTTTTGGTAGTCTATTTTATTTGGTGATTGATGCACTTCAGGGAAATTTTTAGGGGCGAAATTTCGCTACTTGGCTATTTTTTGAGCTTTTTTTCAAAAAATAAATTCACTATTTGGTCATTTTTAGTCTCTAATATCACCTATATTTACATAAAATATGTTATTTTATCATAATATTCACCAAAATTTACAATTTTCAAGAGTAAATTGTATGTTTCATATTGAATATTCACCTACCTATCTATATACATGTTTTTTCCAATCCAAAATAATTGCTTAGAATACTACACTTAAGTATACTATTAAAATCCTTAAAAAATACCCCGATGCACTTAGTTTTACTCTTCACTTGTATGGATTTATAATTTTTTGAGGATCACATATATATTTATTCTATGGAATATTAGGTGAAATGAAGTTTTTCTTCTTGAGGTTAGCTCATTGTCTTCATTTTGTTTGTTCTATGTGGCGGGAGGAAGATTAGCATCAACTTGTGTCAAAAGGGGCTCTATTAAAAACATATGTCTACTCTTTAGACCTACACATGTAGCTTTAATTTTATAAAGTGCTTGTTTTTATGAGGAAGAGGATATGATCGCATATATCTATACCGTTTTATTATTTTTTGTAAATATTTTTTTTATAAATGTAAGACATATTTTACAAACAAAAAAGGGATAGATGATTGTCGATATAGAGCTTGATATCTAAACATGACGAATGATACTTGGAATTGTTATGATAGTTGCACGTATGATATCTAGAGATGAAGCTAAAGAAACTAGCGTAGAAGAAAATGCATGTATTCATCTAAGGTGCCACCGAATATTTCAAGGGTATGTAGAATAGAAGGCACACAAATGAAGTATATTTTGTAGATATGCTCGAAACTCATTATTCAAATCTATGCAAAGGTTCTCCGTGAATGTAGGATATGAGAGTGATGTGCATAGAAACGTGTCTCTAGTAAACAAAAAGAGGAACAAAGTTTACAGATCACTGCAAATAGCCCATTGTCATTCAATGAGTGCTATAAATGTTCATATATCGAATTCAATTTCTTCTTTCATCTCTACACCCGGGAAAAAAGAAGATCTAGATGGGTAGGTAGGAGAGAAAAGAAGATCTAGATGGGTAGGTAGGGGAGTAGGATGAAATCATGGAATTTAATACCATGTAATGAGACTCGTTGCCCAACCAATAAAATAAAGAAACAGGAACAAAAAAAATACTCAAGAAACGCATTCATAACTTATAGTTGGAGTCAAGATATGATTGAGATTAGATTCGTTATATTAATTATCTTGTCAAAGGCTTTTTTTATATATTTGCAAAGGGTCCACCAAACATTAAAGATATAATAAAATCTAATCGCTTAACTAGTTTCATGCAACCTAAAAATTGAAAGAACCAATTAACTAAGTGCATGCACATTGAAGAAAAAATAAAAAATAAATTATGCCAAAATTGAATCACCTACTAATGAATAATGCTTGAGATTGAGATCTAGCAATGTGTCTATGTTAATATCCAAATTTTCTCACCTGACAGGTCTTCAGCCTTGTTACCCACATATGCCATCATTTCACTTCATCTATATCCATAGAACCTTGAGAAACCAATACGAAGCCAAAAATGTGAAAACCCACCTCAGAGGGAGTCACTTTAAAATCAATTTGCACCTTTCCTCTTGAAAGAAGCAACCCAAGTCACTTAGTTTCCTTCAATAAGAGTAGCCCAAGTTGCACGTGTCTTCCAAAAAGGTGTGACCCCCTCTCTGAGCTTGATTTCTGGTCGTGTCTTCCAAATAGGTGTGACCCCCTCTCTGAGCTTGATTTCTGGTCGTTGCCACTTTGTTCCCAAACAAAAAGGAGAAAGTTTTAGCACAAATCTTGGTATGGCTGGAATTAGATCATGGATTTGGAGGAAAAAACTAACTATGATCCTCATTCCAAATCCACCACCATAAATATAAAAGAAACCTAAAGGTCCCTCATCCAACATAATTCTCCATTTCTTTGCTCAAGTCGTTATTTTTGCCAAGATTCTCTTCAATATAGAAGTTAGTCTTTCTTTGCTTCTATCTCACCTATTGGAGATCTATTTTGTGACGTGTGGCCAGAGGAATGTGAGACCATCAAGAGAGCCAACAAATCCTCCCTCTAATAGTTGTAGGGGCCTCTTTCATTGTGCTCTTTGAGGTGATTCTTCCCCTTGTAAAATCTCATTTTTAATACAAAAGAAAAAACATTCTTTATTCTTTACATTATGTCTATACAATTGTATTATTTGGTAAAGAATGTAAAAAAAATATTAATTTTAGATTTTTTTAAAATCTATCTCTCTTTGTTTAATATATATATAGTTTTATTTGCATTGTTTTTATTTTCTTTTGAAAACTATGCTAAGGTTACACAACCCCTTTTGGCAGGGCACATCAGTCCACTGTCTTCATGTTCCACATTAATTGAATTGAGAATAATTTCAATGAATTTAAATCCAATTTAAATTATCAAAAAATTGATTTTCAAAATATTTCATCCTTTTAAATTATAAAAAAAATTATTTTCAAATTATTTCATCCCTTTGACATTAATAACTCCAAAATTAATTTCCCTAAATTGATAGAATCCATATAAATTTGAATGTTAAGCTTTTATAAGGTACAACCTTAAACTAAATGGCATTTAAAAGAATATCATAATATTATGGGCCAACCATTTATGAGTATGAAAAAATATATAATTAAAAAAACTAAAATGTTAGTAGGTTTTATTTTATCTTATGCGCTAGGTTTTATTTTATCTTATGGGCTTGTTTATGGCCTAAGCTAGTGGAATTTGGATGCATTAACAAAGTTTTTTCTTTTCCCCTTAATATCATAAATCATATCGTTATTAAAAGTTTTCCAAAGCCAGAAATGTATAGGGTGCAGTAATTATGCAATATCTCTCTATGTAATTAAGTATTTTATATTTTTTTTCTATCATAAATCATATCGTTATTAAAAGTTTTCCAAAGCCGGAAATGTATAGGGTGCAGTATTTATGCAATACCTCTCTATGTAATTAAGTATTTTATTTAAATACTATGGATATATAACTATGAAGGGAGAGGGAAGACGAGATAATGTGAGTCTAAGTGGTAATTTGATGAAGCTAAATGGTGAGTATTTTGCAAACTAACTAGAAAAAGGGTGGTTTTTTGTTTTTAAATATAAATGAAAAGTAGATAATATATACTAACAAACTATTAGAGAAGAAAAAAGATTTCTATTTTCAAAATATATTTTAGTAAAAAAATGATTAAATAACAAAACTCTGAATTAAAACAATAACAATTATGTGACCAACAATATTTACACGAGGATGATAAGAGTACTGAAAATAAGTCAACAAGGATAACGATCAACCTTGCTCGAAGGCATTTTCGAGCGTTCATAAGGTATGCCGGCTAACAGGAAGGTACCAGAGGAGCAGGGACAGTGGTTTTAATGAACAGGGAGGCTTGGTATTGGTATACTACTACATTGAATCATGTTCAGCCAATGATCACTAGCCTCTAAAATAATGGGCTGCTCTTTAAAGGGTCATGAATGGGCTGCTCTTTAAAGGGTCATGAAATCAAACCATTATCGAAATAAAATGAATAATTAGAAGTACTCTTCTTATCATTTGTGCTACCTGTAAAATAACTATCAATGTAACAAAGTAGAGAACTTTCATTTATGGTTGATTACATGATGCAAGGCTAGTTGTTCTTAAAATGTATCTCAAAATTCTCTTTCCTAGTCTTGCCAATGAGAGCTTTCAGGAGACTCCAAGATCTTGAGATTAAATTAATTGCATACATTATGTCTCTTCTTGTAACTATGAGATACATTCTTGTAACTATGAGATACATGAGGCTTCTAACAAGCCTACATTAATTGCATACATTATGTCTCTTCTTGTAACTATAAGATACATTCTCGTAACTATGAGATACATGAGGCTTCTAACAAGCCTTTCGTGTTGATGAGCGTGATAACCAATTTTTCATGGAATGCGAGTTGGCAGCTTTGAGTTTAGTAATAGCTGTTTTTTTCAAGAATGTGGATTGGCATTATCAAGTTTTTTGGTATTTTGATTTATGTTGTTTTTTGGTTAATTAAAAATAGAATATGTACATTTGTATACACTTGTGTTAGGAATGCTAAAAATCTATATGTAAGCTTATAGAGGAGAAAAATCAAGGATGATGAGAAAATTGAAGAATAAGAATACCGGTGGATGTTTCCCTCTCAAGGGTTTTACCACATAAAATCTATATGTACATGTTTATGTGTTTTTCCATTATTCTCTGGTCTATTATTTGACGGTCTATGTATTTCAACATTTCGAACAAAGTAGGATCAACAGCAAAACCCCTTATCATGTTTCTAAATTTTGTACAAATTACCACTAGGGTGAATATTGGTTTGCAAATTTGTTCATTCTGAACATGTTTAACACATCCTTAGCATACTTATGTTTACATATAAATATGTTATTCTTCCACTCTTTAAATTCAATGCAATAAAAATAATTCATTAAACCAAGTCTGATATTTCATCTCAAATTATGTCTTCATGACTGATTTGAAATTATTCACCATTAGGTTGCCTGTAAAAATCATGTCATCAACATATACACAAATAATGATAACTTTAATTTGTTGATTTGTCTTGGTTTATAGTGTGGTTTCACCAGGGTATTTTTTAAAAATTCTAATATGATACTTACGTATATAGTATTATAGGCGATTATTTTGGATTCAAACAATCATATATATAGATAGGTAGGTGAATATTAAATATGAAACATACAATTTACTACTGAAACCTTTAAATTTTGGTGAATATTATTCTAAAACAACATATTTTATGTAAATATAGACCATATTAGAGACCAAAAATGACCAAATAGTGAATTTATTTTTTGAAAAAAAAACCCAAAAAATAGTCAATTGGTGAAATTGTGTCCATAAAAAATACATTGGGTTTCACTCTTACTTTTGTAGAACGCATTACTGAGAAAATATGAATCATTTTTTTGTACCAAGATCAGGGAGCTTGTTTCAGACCATACAATGCCTTCTTTAACCTGTAAACTTGATGTTCTTGACTTCTAATTTTCTATCCAAGTGGTTGATCTGCATAGACTTCTTCTTCTAAGATGCCATTTAAGAATGTACATTTTATATCCATTTGGTATAATGGCCATGTATTTTGGAGCGCTAGAGACAAACTACCTTGATTGTGTTTAACCTTACTACATGAGAAAAGGTTTCTCCATAATCAACACTAGGATGTTGTGCAAATCTTTAGGCAACAAGCCTTGACTTGTACTTTTCCACATCACCTTTTCCATTAAACTTGGTATTATAGACCCATTTGAATCCAATGTTTTTGCTTCCTTCTGGAAAATCCAAAAGATCCCATGTATCTTTTTTATCAATCGCATCTATTTCTACATTCATAGCATGAATCCAATGATCTACTTTAATGGCATCTTCAAAACAAATAGGATGACGTGAAAACAATGAAAAATGAGCTTGTAGATCCACGTCATCATGATGATCATAAATTTCTCTCAAAATTCAGTTCTCCTATACCTCAATGATGCTATAGTGGGATCCAACTCACTATTGGAGTGAGGATTATGAGCTTTTTGTCCTCCTTGTCTTGAAGATTCACCCTGAACTTGTAACATGGGAATTCAAGCCAAAGATTTGTGTTGTCCTATCTATTCCACCTATTCCTTTGCATGTTCATAAGGAACTGGACCTCTAAATGTTATTGATCGATCCATATGACCATCCCAAGCCTCTTCTTCTTTAAATCCACATCTTTTCTAATAAGCAACTTTTTTGTAATTGGATTATATAGTTGTATCCCTTGGACTGCTCACTGTAGCTTATGAAAAAACACTTTTCACTTCTATCATCTAAATTCCTCCTTATCTCCTTAGTTACATGTTCATAATCCACACAACCAAACACTCGAAAGTGTGATACACTTAATTTTATCCCACTCTAGGCCTCTTAAGGTACTATATTATTTAAAATTTATCTTGGGGACTTGTTAAGAATATACATTGACCATGCTATAAATTCTCTTCAAAAATCATTTGATAGATGTTTTGCTTTAAGGATACTCTTGGCCATGTTCATTATAGTTTGGTTCTTTCTTTTGGACACTCAATTCTCTTGAGGATTCTACCTTGTCTAAATTCCCTTTTAATGCCCTGTTGCCTACAAAACTCTGCAAATTCATTGTTATCATATTCTCCTCCTCAATATTATCTTAGTACTTTAATGTACTTTCCACTTTGTTTTCCCCCCATGGCTTTGAACTCTTTGAGTTTTTCAAAAGTTTATGATTTGCGGTTTACAAAGTACAGCTAAGTCTTCCTACTAAAATCATCAATAAATGTTATAAAATAAAATTTTCCTCCAAGTCATTGTGTCTACCTAGGCCCACATAAATCTATATGCATCAATTCCATAGGTTCCTTATCCCTGTAGGATGCAATGGCTAGACAACTATCACTATGATGTTTGGCCATTATGTAGCTCTTAGAAGAGATCTAGTTTATGATTAATTGGTAGACCTTTAACCATTTCTTTTTGTTGTAACATACTTAGACCACCAAAATGCAAATGACCAAACCTCAAATGCCATAACCCAGACTCATATAGGCTACTAATGTTTTGGGAGTAGGTGACTGATTGATTAATACTCTTCATTATCAAAGGATACGTAGTCTATTTGGTCATCTAAATCTTGTCCACTAGATTGCTACTGGGGAATTTGTCCAAAATTGTGCAGGTTTTACCCTTAAAAATTACTTTGTAACCAATGACCAGATATAAGAAATACTTTTCTTTTTTTCTTATTGGTAAGATTGGTAACAATCCCTTTACCAAATACATTTACAACATTATCATCTCCAAGTTTAACTTATGTCTTAATAGAATCATCTTGTGAACAAGATCCCACTACCTATGATATGGTTGCTACAACAACTATGTAATAACCAAATGTCCTTGTTACTTTCTTGAGTGACATGACAAGTAATAAACATGGATTTGAAGGTAACTTCATTGGTTTTTCTCACATTTTCCCTACTTCTTTCTGCAATCACTTTCATAATGCCGAAATTTCTTGCAATAATAACACTTTATGGTGGATTTGGATTTTTTAGTCCTTTTAGACTAGTACTTTCCTCTACTTCCCCCCTTTGGATTGTGAGGGTGCTTCTATAACATGTTTTCCTGATCTAAAGCCAACTTGTCATCACAATGTGAACCACCTCTTACACGCTTTCTCCTTCTTATATTATTTCTTCTTGTGCCTCTACTAACAGATGCCTATGAATAAAATTCATTCTCCACTGATTCATCATTTCTGCTCATTTTTATCGCATGTGACAAAATAGACCCCATTAGTTCCTCTATTGTTAATTGTGAAAGGTTTTTGGATTCTTCAATGGTCACTACAATTAAATAAAATTTTGTTTGTATGCTTCTGATAAATTTCTCAATGACCTTCTAATATTTTATATCTTCACCTTGTGTCTTGAGTTGGTTGACCATTCTCATAACATGTGTCATATACTTATAAACTGAAGTTGAATCCTTCATTCTTAAGTTTTCAAATTCTCATCTAAGGGTCTGATGCATGGTTGTTTTATCTTTATTTGTACCCTAGTACGCGATATAAATGATATCCCATATTTTTTTAGCATGATTGGATGCTCATATCTTATGAAATACATTGTCCTCCATGCCTTTCTAGATAAATTATAGATCCCAGAAGTCTCATCTTCAATGTTTGCTACAAGCTATATCTGATCATTTTTCATTGTTTCCAATTTGATTCCTTCAATAACAATTTCCCAGTAGTCCTTCAAGTGAAAAAGAGCTTTGGTCTTAATTGACCACATTTCATAGTTTTTTTGAGTCAAAATTGGTGGTTGAGGTTTCCCAAGGATATTTGTAGCTTCCATAATAAAATTGTATTAATGTATCCTCTTCTATATACAAGTTTGAGCTCACCAGATGACCTATTACAAATCCCATGTGGTTTCCTTTTTTTGTCAATGGATTTCTACACTAATGCATCCCTCCTATTCAATGCTATCTTGAACCTTTCTCTGTTTGACACATATTATGTTTTATCAAGGTTGAAAAAATGTGAAGGCCCTTATTGTGGTTTTTCATATCCAAGGAATTGTTTGTGAAAATGATAAGAAGAAGAACACAATACATTTCATTGCATTTCCATTACTTCATAAACTATTTAAATACATATGGAGACTTCTCTAGAAAAACCTAGCAATCGACTAAGTGTCTACATTTAATGCATTGATTTTGTTTGTGTCAATCACTCACAAACAACTAACCACTTCTTGACTTGTCAACTAATACCTAGCAAGGGTAATTACCATACTTCAACAATCCCCCTTAATTATGACTGCTAAAAATCTAATCAAACTACTCCTAAAACATACTATGTATAAGGAATTTCAAAAATAAAAATGGGAATGCTCGTTGGTCTATGTCTCATATAGCTTTACAAGTCATTCAAACATCTTCAAATTTACCTTCTTTGCTACTATGTGTGGACGTAGTTTCTTCCTGTACTTTCTACTAAAAAATTTGAAGTTTTCAATGCTTCTCTTCTTCTTCATGTTCTAGAATTTGAACTATGTATATCTCTGCTTCTTGCTGCTACTTGGCTTCAACCATTTCTTCTTCTTGAATGTAGGACATGCAAAACTAAAGTACTCTATTTTCGATTTCATAAAGTTGGTTTGAGAACCAGTGATCTATACCTTATTCAATCACACTTGCAAAAAGCATATTGCGGGTTTATTCCTACAACACACAAAATGAGTGCACTTCTTCTTCTTCTTCTTCAACTTCTGCTCGTATAAATATGCTAACCTATAATCCTAAAAACTCAAAAAACTTGTCAAGATCATAATTAGAATCATATTGGTTCTTTTCATTTTCCTCTTTTTGGATAATTTCCTCTTCTTTTCTCAAATCTGGCTCAACCTTTTCTTTATAATTTAGGATTTCATCTTTAGTCTCTTTGGGATTTGCAATCCACTCCTCAATAAATGCCAAATCTTCATCAAATTTTGTCTCTTCATTTTTAGCTTCAAACTATTCATCTTCATGTGCATATTCTTCATGTATTTCTGTTGCAATCAAGACATCACACTTGGTCTTGTTCTTCAGTTAGGATTCCTTCTCCAGGAAACATGCCAATGAGTTTTTTTTGCTACATCACAGTCAACCAACTGTCATTTGAAAGGTGTCCCTCATCATACTTTGGTTAAAGTACTTGAACCTATGCTTCTTAGAATTCATATTCATCATCATCATCTTCTATATTTACTACATCAAGGAATATTGTTTCATTGGAAGTTTCTCCCTAATCTTCATCAACAATATTTGTTGAATTAACACTCAATCATTGGATACTTAATTGGAAACTTCACCATCGCAAGCTACTACATTGGCAGCTTCAACTGCAACTTCTATATCTTCTTCTTCATAATCCACATGTGCATTTGCATAGTGGGATTCATCAATGAATTCTTCATCATCATTAATCATTATTGGATTCACCAAAGCACAGACTGCCACATTGGATGTTCCACAACCATCATCCACATATGACTCAACACTGTCTCCTTCATTCTCCTTCTTTGGTAGCTTTTCTTCATACACATATGCTCTTTAAAATGTAGGAACATTTTGCAATTTGGCTTCAATGTTGCTTCCACTTTCATTGTATTTTGTTTCCTAAATACTTGCATCTAATCTTCTTCATGTGTAGGACACTAAGCTATAGCTGGAACCTCTCCATATTTTTCTGCAAAATATTATGATTATTCTCCTCTGTTGCTTCTCTTGATTTTTTATTTATCTTTCTGACCCATGACAAATTCTCATGGCATGTCATCCAACTTCTGTTATGTATAGAATACTTTAACCTTCAACTTCCTTTTCTTCTTAATTTCTCAATCATTTATCCTTCCTTCCTTATCGTCCCCTAAAATATGAGTTTCCCAAATAATCTAACACCTCTACAAAGGCACTACCTTAATGTAAAATATCCTTGTTGATTCAGATTAGCATCTCTACTCTTCCTTTCAACTCGATGCATGACCTTTCTATTTGATGCGGGGGTTTCGGTATCTTCCCTTTCTAGTGCTTCAAAACTTCAAGCTTTCACATGAATAATACCATAAATTCACACCATCCACATAAATCTACATACGAAAAACAAACATTCAAAATAAATCCTCTTTTAAGTATGATTTTTGTTACCTTGCAAATTAGCACCCTTTAGATTAGGTCACTAGAGACGGTGCTAATATTGACAAATTTTCAATAGATGCACCAATTTTCAACTCAATGCACTCTTCTCTATCTTTAGAATTTCTCTTTGTGCTATGGAAGGATTCCCAAATATGGTAGATATAGACCTGAAAAATAAATACGGAGAACAACTCTATCTCTACAAGACCTTCTCACTAACTCAGTAGATCAATTCCTTAATGGTGTCAGAAAAGATATCCAATAAATACTCAATGAATCAGAAGGTTTAGGAGAAAAAAAATTGAATATAGTTAATTAACAAGAAAAATCAATTTTCTATGTAAAAACCAACAACATAAATTTGGAAGAAAACCTAAAACTAACCGTGAAAATCCACCGAAGAATACCCCTTGACCATCATCAACTCAAGGAAACTCAATGCCACATACATAGCACTTATTAAAGAATGAATGTTACGTTTTAGGACTAATTTCACCTTCAAGTCTGCAATTTTATGCAGTAAAGGTTGAACAAATTGATTTGGCACTTCAAAACCCCTTAGGTCAGCTCCAGATGATTTAGAGATGAACCAGGAATCATTTTCAATTGTTAGGGCTTGATCTTCTTGTTAAAATAGACATGCAAAACACCTGTACAAGATCTACCATAACCTTTAGAGAGTGATGTGCCCTCCCTAGGGTCGATGTCACTACTTTTGAGGGATTGTTTATATGTAAAACAATATTTTATTGTATTTTTCACATTTTTATGGATTTTTCATCAGTATAACAACTTAATAAATTTATTACCTTGGTACGTACTTCAAAAATTAACAAGTAAAATAATTTCAATAAAAAAATTAATATTTTTTTCACAAAATATTTGATTTTTAGGGTTTTTATATTTCTATATTTTTTGTATTTTTTCAATATATGATACAAGATTTTTTGTAAAAAGGAATTTTGGTGAATATGAGGGAATAATACCTATTCCTCGTTCCTTTCAGGAACCGAGAAAATAGGGTTAACATTTTACATAAGAAATGACAATTCAATAAATTTTGTATGAGCTAGGGAAAACCTAAGAAACCCTAGGTTGTGTTAGGTTTGACCTAATTATGGCAAAAAATGATTCCAAGTCCCAACACATTAAGAGAGACCCTTCAAGAGGGATTTCTCACTTATAAGACTATACAATTATGTGTAAAACCCTAGATAGCTCTTACCTTTGATGTCTTTGGCAATGTAAGACAAGAGAATTTGAGGTATTGCAACAATTGAGGAAGAGAAGAGAAGCTATTAACATCCCAATAATATTTTCACCTTAGACAAGCCTGGAAAGATAGTAAAAAGACTTCAAACACAAACTTTATCCTTGAAAAAACCTAGAACTTGCCCAGAAAGGAGGTGAACGGCACTTGATTAACTCATGCACACAAAAAGAAACAAAAGAAGTATCTTATTTGATCCCATGATCTTAATAATTAGGAGGAGTTTTCCTATTTATACACCAAAATGATAACTTAATCCTCCTTTAAGACGATATACCTAATTTGTCTTTAAAATTACTTTTAATGATTTTTAGGGTTTGTCACCCACAATCCAAGGACTAAACCTCATAAAACATAAAATAATATGAAGTACTTCAAATTGATGAGTTAAGCTTAGAAGGAGGATGTCATGCCCCAACTAAACCATACATATGTTTCTTGCCCTCAACGCCCTCCTTTTTAGGTTGGTATGACCTCTTTGTGCTTTCTTGGAAGGTGGTCGATTTTCTCTCGAAGACCAAGATGGCCAAGAGGGGGGAGGATACATAAAAAATAATTCCAAATGCGTATCCATGAATTTTTCTAAGGCAAGTATGACAATTGGTACAAGTGCAATCACCTCTATAAAGCATCAATTATAAGTGTGGCTCAGAGCCCTAAGCCATGCGTCCTAACAAATTCATCCCAAGGTGCACCGAAACACCCATCCAGGGAATAAATGATCAACATGATGAGGGACTTCCACCCATCATGGGGTATTCAACATAGCCACTATTCCAACACTCCTTGAAATGAGTACCAATTGGACATACCATAGCCAGACGAAGGGTCATGAACCCTGCTAGACCATAACTTTTACATAAAAAATCCATTATTTGACCTTTACAATTGAAAGAGGACCCCTCCCCCCTCTTTGTCACATTTGGTATAGTCCACTGCAGAGAATCTAAATGGTAACAACTAGCTCCAACTATTCGACATGCATTTATTTCAAAAGTGCATGAGAACCTATAAATATTCTGGGACCGGTATATGTATAATACTTCAAACAACAATTTCATCAAATGCATCATAGGTAGACACTTTGTTCCTTCCTTGTTCAACTAAAAATATGAAGGACGTATAAAAATAACACCACAAATGCAATGCATATCTAAATCAAATGACACATCAAAATGATTATGCAAGATATTATACAACCAACCTACCTACTCTAAGCATAGTAACATAAATAAGTCAAGTGAAATCATACCACCAGTGAAGCCACCATAGCATACCATTCATGCCAAGACTTCTTTCCTGTCGTTGGAAATAGTCCAACATAAAAATGCATCAATAATAAGTTGATTATATATTATTATCTCCATTGGGACTGGTGGGAATGATAGAATAGTTCATGAACTTGGATTCCTTCAAACTTATACTGAGGAGAAGGGCCCCTTTCACAGGACCCCTCTATCCAAGCTTGGATAAGGATCAAGTAAAAAATACCTTCATTATGAATATTCTCTTCAAAACTTCTTTGTTGCTCCAAATGATTTTCAAAACCAGCAAGAAACCATGAAAGATATGGTTGGAAAATATATCTCAATTTTTCTCTAGGCGAGGGCATACTTTGTTTCTCTAATACAACAATAAAACTACCTTCTTTCTGTCCAAAACCTACACTAGAACCTAAGAAACACAATTGAGAATGATTTATAAGATCCACCCTAGGAGAGGGTAAAGCTAGTTTCTCAACATATGCAATAGAAGTTTCCATGTGTATCCCCATATCCTCACCAATGGTGAGCAAGCATGGTTGAACCAGATGAGAGATCTCATCAAATATTGGTTTTCCATGGTGTTGAAAAATTACAATTCCCTCATTGGTATAATCATATATGGAATCTCCAACAAATTACCAGTATTCCATAACTAGATCATGCTCTTCCAGGAAAACTTGCACATCATTGTATTTGTGGTAACTGTATTTATTAGCAAAAATACCCTCTAGCCTATCATCTTTGAAAAAATGGTCTTGAAGAGAAAAAAGAGGAAGCAAGGCTCAGTAAACCTTCATTATGAAGGGAACAAGGAGAAACATCAATTGCACCTTCATTAACCATGTCTTCAACATCCTTTTCAACGGGGAATGGATTTTCATTAGCTTCTTCATTTTTTTTTCGAATTTGCATAAAGCACCATCTTTGGATGATCCAAACTATCAACCTCTTCACTCCCACATAGCAAGAAAGGATCATGGAGATTTTCCTCAAAACATGTGTGATCCAAATGCTCATGTACAACACTCGTGTCCATTAAAGAATCATATATGGTAAGACCAAGAAAGATCTAGTAACCATCATCTTCTTGATCATGCAAAGGAATCCTAGCATTTTCTTGTAAAATGCCCAAGACATCATAACAATATTTGAATCAATAATAAGGAGAGTTCACCATTCCTTTGCTTTCTTCAACTAGCGTTTCTTGGTCTTCATGTGATTCTTGAATTTGAACATGCACTTCCTCAACCTCTTTTTCTAGGACACCTTTTTCTTCATCTTCAAAAGTATCATCCCCTTCAAACATAGAGTTTGAGATGTCATCTTCTTTAGCTTCTTCAACAAATATTGAATGACAGATTGTTCAACAATTATTTCTTCATGAGATATTTCTAGATGTTGATCTTCGTTATGACATTATTTGACCATATCTTCATCTTATATCAATGAACTAGAAGAGCCTTCTTCCTTGGTTCCATCTTCTTCCTTCATGGGTGGTTCGAGACCCTCTTCAACAATCTTTTGTGCATCATAGAATGTCATGATATTCTGAATTATAGGTAGCCATTGATCAATCTCATTGGGACACCAACATTTACAAAATAACTCCAAAAATACTATGAAAGATGTAATTGCTCTTTTCGGAAGACTTTCATACCAATGCCTGCCATTGTCCTTGAAGCCAAATGAAAAATCTTCCATCATCTCATTTTCATAGAGACTACCATTTTCTCCTATAAATTTGAGAAAGGATAGAATATAAACTGAACCTGAATCTTCATTCCCATGAAACTTCAGGGTTTCCTTTATATCTAATTTGGTTCTTGATGGGAGAGGACACAAATATTTGAAAAATCGAAAGGGCCATAACTTTCGAGAAGCCAATCTAGAAATTCGCCAAAATTAGAAAAGATGCTCGTCATTTTGAATAAAATGCTTCAGTGTAATCTCCCAAATGAACCCTTTAAACTTAATTGATGAATGTGTTCAAGCTTTGCACCTAACATAGTCATGAATAGTCGAGGCCCCTATCTTTGAAGCGTATTTCTTTGTTGTATTTTTCTTTAGTGAAGTCGCTAGATAATTCCTCCAACATTAGTCCTTAAAAATTTAATTTTATCAAAGTAGAGAATAAAACATCACCTCAACTTTCCCCGCACCAAGAATGTCAAGGTTACCAGGAAAGAATGAACTAGACTCACGAACACCTCGAATGGAATGTATTCCCTTTTTCTTTGAGTCCCTAACAACGACACCAAAAATTGTTACCTCATAAATTAGAACTATTCAAATTAAGTCACTAGAGAAGGTGCTAAGATAAAAAAGAAAATTAGGAGATGCACCCATTGTCACCCCAATGCACCTGTCCTTTCAGGTCTTCTCCTTGGGCCAATAGAGGATTCCCAAATATGGTGGAGATAAACCTATATAGTATACACCAAGAACAACTCTATCTCTATAGGACCTTCTCACTAAGCCAATAGATTAGTGCCTTAATGGAGTATGACAAGATATGCAATAAATACTCAATGATTGAGAAGGTTTCAGAGCAATAAAACCTGTTGTTGGTTGATTAACAAGGTAAATCAATTTTCTACAATAAAAAACAACAACAAAATTTTGGAAGAAAAACCAAAACTAATCGTGGAAATACACCAAAAAATACCACCCAATAATAGCAACTCAAGGAGACTTAATCCTACTAGGGTGCACTTCTTTTTTCGAATGAATGTTACATTTTGGGACTAACTTAACCTTCATGTTTGTAATTTTATGCAGTAAAGGATGAACAACTTGATTTGGCACTTCAAAACTCCCATAGGTCAACCCCAGATGACTTAGAGATGAGCTAGGAACCTTTCGCAATAGTTAGGGGCCGATCTTCTTGTCAAAATGGATATGAAAACACTTGTACCAGATATTATATAATATTTAGAGAGTGATGTCACCCTCCCTAGGGTTGACATCAACTTTTTTTAGGACTTTTTACCTACAAAGAAACTTTTTATTGGATTTTTTCACATTTTTATTGATTTTTAAACAATATAATGATCTCATAAATTATTACAGCAGCAATTACTTCATGTCACGTTCCCTCCCCTCTATCCAACATAATGGAGAGAATATGACCCTAAAACTGGGTTGTTTATGCTTCTTAGCCTCATCTCTTGGATTAGCAAATTCTTACAAACAGAATGCATATGTGTGCAAATGCATGATTAAATTTGACACAGTGGAATAAAATTATGCTACACATCTAGCATGCATTCAACATATTCACGATAGTCATCAAATAAAGACATTGCAGAATTAACATAAGAGAGTACTTATCTTGAAATGAAGTAGTCCCGAGCAACTGGTTATGCGACTGCAATGTTACACCTAACCATAGGTCAGTTATGCTCATCAATATCTCAACACAGCTGCCACCCCCGAGCTGGGCATGATTTCTACAAGGAAAAATGGAACATCAGATTCACACATAGCCAAATATACACCAAAAATCAGCCAAGCCAATCCACAGTTGGGTTTATCAGTCTGCTAAGGAAATGAAAGGAAATGATTTGTTAGGCTAGTGAAATCAACCACATAGCTATTGAAACCTCTACAAGATCTAGCTAGCTTGGTACCCACAATACCTACACACCCAAAACAAGGAAGTATTCCCTTCAGTGTGACACAGTCCCTCAGGCCATACCTTCCCCTCTAGTTCTCTTCAGGGTGTTCATAGAAGAGTATCCAAGGCCCTTTGATCTTTTTGTGAGATTACTCTCTTCACTAGGTGTATCAAGCCAATTCTAATCCTCTTCCACTCCTAATTTATTACTCACAAGTTCAAACCAAAACAAGGATGCAGATAAAAACAAAACACAAGTGTTGGGCATGAAGAAAAAACGTTTTGACTGTGGGATGCCCAAAATGGAGTTTCCATGAGTTTCCAAAATCGTGGGCACCCAAAAACGAATTGTTAGAGGGGGAGTATATCCTTGGAAAGAAAAATCGATTTCACCACACGTTTTTGGGCATTCAAGGGGCAGAAATGACCTCTATAAACCCCCAAATCATGACTCTCTTCCTCCCAACCACTCTACAACACAAAAATGAATTCCCAACTATGGAAAATGAAAGAAAATGATTGAAAACGTGAAGGAAAATGCCCCAGCAAGCTCAGACTGCGTGAGGGAGAAAAGACAATGCGTGAATAATGGCTTGGGAACAATTTCATGGGTGTTTTCTTTCCATAGAAGCCAAAATACAATTTCCCAAATTGATGGCTTTCCCATACACGAAATTGGGCAGCCATACCTCTCTATTCCCAATGCATTAACTATCTCAACTAACTCTTGGAATAATTAAATAATTGGTTGCATAATTCAAAATGGGTAGTTGAGTGTTTATGGGGTCTCTCATTCACATTTGGATTAACACTATTGGCTCAAGGGTTTGAACATTTTCCCTCCCTATTCCTTGTAAAAATCATGCCCCCATCTCTTGTTGCATTGCATAGCTAGTTGTCGGTATTTCGTTAAAATTCATATTAGTTTACATGATGTCTTAATTTCTATTGTGGTTGGATAGCACAAGGACCACATCCATCGATTGTTAATTGCCGATACATAAAACGCTAAATCGATGGCGGGGCCATGGTCTTGAGCTCCTCACCACGATTTAATAATGATATTTACATCATTTACAATTTTAATGCAATAGGGTCAAAATCGGGATATTACACTTTAGATTGAATTAACAAGTAAAATCATTTCAATGGAAAAAGTAAATATTTTTGGATTTGTTACAAAATATTTGATTTTTAGGGTTTAGTTATATTTTTATATTTTTCTGTATTTTTCAAGTATACAATAAAAGCATTTTTGTTCAAAGAAATTTTGGGGAAGATGATGGAATTAGATGTAGGCTTCGTTCCTTCCGGCCACCGAGAAATCGGGGTTAACATTTCTCCCAAGAATTGGCAATTCAATATTTGTATGAAAGAGGGAAAACCTTAGAAGAAACCCTAGCTTGTGTTAGCTTTGACCTAATTAGGCAAAAGAAATATTCCAAGGCCCGACACAAGAGAGACCCTTCAAGAGGTATGTCTCACTTATAAGACTATACTATTATGCATAAAAACCCTAGACTACTGTTACCTTGGATGCCTCCGGCAATGCAAGACAAGAGACTGAAATATCTTACAATAATTGGGAGAGAAAAGAGAAAAGATTAAAGTCATGAGAATCTTTTCACCTAAGAATCCTATAACTTACCAAGAAAAGATGTGTGCATCACTTGATTAGCTCATGTACACAAGAAGAGAGAGAACACGTATCTTAGTTGATCCCATGATCATTATTAAAATGAGTACTTTCCTTATTTATACTTGAAAAGGCTAAATTAATCCCCCTTTAAGCCAACCTGCCTAATTTGTCTGTGAAATGACTATTAATGACTTTTTAGGCTTTGTTACCAACATTCCGAGGGATAAGCCTCATAAAACATGAAATAATGATAAAATAAGATGAAGTGTTTCAACTTGATGATTCGTTGATCTTGGAAGGAGGATGTCATGTCCCAACTAACCCCAACATATGTTTCTTTCCCTCAACGCCCTCCTTCTTAGGTTTGTGTGACCTCTTCTTTCTTGCTTGGAAGGTGGACAATTGGCTCTGGAAGACCAAGATGACCAAGAGAGAGGGACGATACAATAAAAATAGCTCCAAAGGAGTATCGATGAGGTGTGCTAAGGTGGGTATGAAAACCCTTACAAGCAGAATCACCTCTACAAAGCATAAAACATAAGTGTGGCTAGGAGCCCCAAGTCATGTGTCCTAATGGATTCATCCCAAGGTGCACCGAACTACTATCAAGGGCATAAACACCCAAAATGACGAGGGACTTCCACCCATAAAGGGGTAGTCAAAAGAGCCACTAAACCAACACTCCTTGGAATGAGAATCAAGAGGGCCTGCCATAACTAGGGCCTGCCATAACTAGACCAAAGGTCATGAGTCGTGCTAGACTAACACTTTTACATAAACAAGCCCGTATTACAAAAATCTTCCATAACCTTTTAAAAAAAGTTAACAAAAGAAACATTTCTTAACTTTAAAAGGCCTCCTTTCGAAATTATGTGGATACTGAAATCTTTTCCTTTTATGACGTGATCTCATTTAAAAAATATTTGTTAGTATTTTGAGTACCTTGACTTCTACAAAGTGCTGTCCAACATTCAGCTATTCTTGCTTCATGCCATGGCTCAGTCGTGATTTCTATGTAGGTACATAGATTTATACAGAGAAGAAGGTACACGCACCTCCGGGATATCTCCTCACAAATATCTTCATACATTGGATATACCACTCGTGGATCTTTGGAGGCTTTTCTTTATGTTTCCACGCAGATTCACCGCTTCTCTCTTCACGAATTTCTCATGATCTGATTTCTCATGCATTCATGCCTCACTGCTCACGACGCTCTCGTGAACAGTTTTTCTCCAACATCAATGGTAGTGGGAGACTCTTTTACCCAACGAACTAACAAATTCATATCACTAGCAAATTCAGAATGAATTCTTGGAGTTGCTTGGATGGTCACTCTCTAGCTTCACATCATGTGCGACCATAATAAATTATGTAAGTGAATAGAAAGTATCGCCCCAGACAGCGACGCTATCGCTCCGAAAACACTGTTACACAACAATAGTATGTCTTCCTTGCCTTTTCTTTCGGCATTTCGATAGCTTCTAGCAGCGACATCTTTTTAACCGATGACATTCACTTCAGAGATCTGAATGCACAACCTACTCTTTTGGAGTGGCCGATCTCTTCTATCTGTTCTCCTATTTCTCAATAGGCTTTATATCGCTCTTCATATTTCCGAAAAGGCTTGTCATGCTCTTATATCTTGAGAATTTTACAATGCACTGATTTTTCCTGTGTCAATCTCGAGAGTTACAAACAACTAAATAGTTCTTGTCTTGTCAACTACTACCTAATTAGAGTAATTACCATACTTAACATTCTCGATGTCTCTCTGCCTACTAAATATTTCATCCCTATGGATAGCTCTGTGGTGTTCTTTCTTTTCCTTCACTCAGAACACTAGCGGGCTCTCCATTACTGGGTACATTCAACAACAAGGGTCTTGTGTAATACTTGACACTCTGACAAATCATACAACATTTAGACTTGATCACGAACTATGTAGATGGAAACATCTGATTTTCTGGATGGTTGCTATCTTCCTCTGACATAGCTTCATTCTCTGATACTAATTTGAGAGAATGCTAAGTAGAGAAAAGAGCATTCTTAAAAGAAAACAGCATAGATACATGGGCTGTAATGCTTCGACAACATCCACCATAGATGCTACTCATCTGGAGCTTTCTACTACCTACCTCATAACTTCTACACCTAGAGCATTACATACAAAACAGGTGGGCAGGTCGGTGGTTGAAAATTGGAATTATCCACTCCAACCATCATTTATACAATGCTAAAAGATACCCATGTTTAATTTTGGAAAACCAATAGAATGTGAGAGGACAAGTACCTGGATCCCAAAAGAGGTTGCTGAGTGAAATGATCTTGTGTGAGAAAACAACGACAAGAACGAAAAAAATCGATTGCCAAGGTTGTGGACCAAGAAGGTCAACTGATACAGTGAACCCAAAAAGCTAGTTGAGAAGACACTACTCATGTTGGACTTTGACCTCACGTAGTAGTATATCTGAGCACGAATTAGGTGATTGCTCCAGCGGTCTCCCTATTTATGATAACGCATTACAGAGAGTTCTCCGGCTACCCTAATAGATCGCTTTGCGAGCCAAGAGAACCGTTGGGATTAGACATGAAATATGTCGCAAAAGACACAATGGGATGGCAGAGCTACGAACCGGGTGTAGATCACTCCGTTGCACTCTGTCGGTATTAAATATTAATTCTGGCAGAATGGATTCGCGTTGTTGCCGAGGGAGCCGCTGAGAGTGAGGATCGATAAAAATATTAGCTGCTGAAAAAATATTTCACTAACAGGGGTGGTGTTTCTGGAGCGCACCAGGTCTTGATATATATTATTATTGTTCTTGTTGAGACTGGTGGAAGGGGAAGCCTTCCACACCAACCTGTAAGAAAACTATGTTCTAGAGGAGACAGCTGAGCTGAAAATATAAATCGCGATTCGATCTAGAAAGCAGTACGCCTTCAAACACGGCGTAGATCTGAATAGATCTAGAGGGAACAGATGAGGCCCAACACTCCAGTCTTGTGTGCTGAAAATATAAGTGGCCATTTGATCGACTGAGGAGTAGACCTTGAAATGAATAGAAGGATGGATATGAGACAGGAGCAGGCCTTGAAAGTAGGGGTAGTTCGAGCTAGCATAGCCAAAAAGGCGTAGATATGAAGAGAATGATCTGTAGTCTGTAAATGGATGGGAATTTCTTTTTGTCTTCTAACAGTTTAATACTCCTATACTGATTGATACGTTTCAGCCAGGGGAACGAAGAAAAAAATGCAATATGAATTACTCCAAAAGATTACATACAACAAGATAGGGCAAAGAAACGATACTAACATTTTTTCATTTTTGTTTTCAAATACCCTAAAAGCATCTGAAATGTACAAATTTAACAAAGTTATCATATTCTTTTATAAGAATTTATCTAATATCTGATTTTATTAAAAATAATGCCCCATAAAAACTTCAAAAGGTCCAAAACTCTAACATTTAAATTACTGCTATTTGATTAAGAACATGTTACCAAAAAGATTCAACAAATACAAGGAAGTTTTAAAAAGCAGGAAGTTTTAAAAAGCAGGGTGGATAGGTGACTGGAATTTACTACAACTCTTGGATGCAGTGCATTATATCATTACATCACAAAAAAATAAAAATAAAGGCAAAAAAAAATAAAAATATGACAAATTAGGAAAACATAATATCTCTGCATCACCAAAACCCTACATGATTATGTGCACAAAGAATTATTACATGAATATTTCAATACTGAAAGAATGTCCATTGAAACAATATATCACTGTGTCTGAAACAAACTAAATGAAATATATAGCTTTTATTACTAAGAGGATACCCGATCTATCTTTCTATTGCGCTAACGAAAGTAAATTAAATGAGGGAAATAATGACCTACTAATTATTGCGGCATAATAATGCTTCTAACTCTCGGTTTCTTTGCTCCAATTGTTGTACAGTTTTCTTCAATGCAATCACGTAATCTTTGGTTTGAAGAAGCACTGTAGCTCTGCCTGCATTCTATCTCACACAAATATAAACAATTCCACAATTAGAGCCACTATCCCCACACAGCAACAAGATTTCAAAGAAAGAAAAATTATAATTGATGCCGAAAATATTACCTTCGGCTTTACGGGCACCAAATCCCGTAAGGCAGAGAATACTTCACTCATCTGTTCCCGCCTCTTGCGTTCTGCTACAAGATGGTGGATAGCAAGCTTGTCGTATTTATTGCTAACGGCCATGCTTCGATTTCCAGAGTTGGTGTTATAACTTAACGGTCGAAGAATTTTGTGATTATTGATGTCATTCAAAAATCGGATACACCGCTTTTGCAAAGACGAGTATTTTCTGGGCTTGCAAGAACGTGTTAGATCAGAGCTTATAGCCCTCCATTCCACAAACGCGCTGTTTCTTTTCTTATGAAAAGATAACCCTAGGCCCTTCCAGTTACTGTTGATCCCTTCGGTGGAAACTGAAATTGTAGATTCCTCCAGTTGCAGTGAGGGTTGGCCATGATCAATGCCCATTTCACTTTGTAGAACAAGATGTGACGAAGCAAGATCATTAGAGGATGGAGGAGGCAACCAACCGCAGAAATAATCAGCAGCAACAGATTCAAATGAATCTGCTGATTGCCAGTCGGTCAAGGGTTTCATAAAATCAAGTTCACAGACGTTGTAATCATCAATTGTGTTTCGATCTATAGCATCCACAGAAGTTTTATAGATATTCTCTAATAACCACTTCGGAGAAGAAGTTGGAGAGCACATCCTATCTACAAGTTCAGGAACTTCTCAACTGAAATTGTGATTAGATCAGGCCTGTGTTTATCACACTATGAGCATGCCAAAGAGAAAAATTAATAATGAATTGCTTATATGCAAGATATTGTAATTAGATTCACGAATTCTGATGGCAGGAAAGATGGACTTACAAGTGGGCTCGGTAACAGAAAAAAAAAACAGTCAGCAACTACGCTATTTCTGAAAAGCAAATACCCGTTGAAGATCAATTCCAATAAAACATAGATAAGCCTGGATCTGCAAGTGTTTATAAGCGGAGGCTCTATTATGAGAAATACCAATATCGGACTTCCAACGATACGCAGAGTTGGACAACCGTCTGCAAATATAGATTTGAACTCAAAGACAAACAAAGGTTGCGTGTTCAGGACACCTAAATTCTGACCAGGTGAGACGGTGCCACACGGTGCAGATGTCATGGCAGTGCAGTTGAAATACATGCAGACAATGTCGGTTGGATTAATCACCAATAAAAACTATTAATCCACAATTTGGTGCATTTCTGAGTTTGATCTTCTCTAAATTTTGTTAGGTACCTCTAATTTACTAATTTACTGACCTTTCAATTTTCATTTTCTTTTCAGTTGTGACTTTCCATTCTTGACCAGAGACTATCCGCATATACCCACCATATTTTGTATATGTACTCATGCTTTTCAATCTTGACCATAGCCTATTCGTATGTATACATACCACATTTTTTATTTGTACATTTCTATATTTTTTCAATCCATTCTATCCATGTGTTTCAATCCCGTGTTTTCGTACCACAACAATTTCCGAAAAACATGTCGATGTTTCTGTGTTTTCGTACTAAAACTATTTCCGAAAGGCATGTCGACGTTTCAATTGTATTGCAGTACACCGTGAGCAAAAAAACTGCCCCCCACAATGTCTATGATGCATGCACGGTGACAAGTCTACTAGAGTGTTCAATATGCATTAAGCAGTGCGGTATATAATGTTATTTTAATGTTCATTCAGCAGTGTAGTATATAATGTTATTTTTGTGAATATGCGACCAAGTGGATCTAATTTAATAAAAAATATCTTTACTATAATAATAACATTAAGTAATAATGTTAGTATCATTTTTATCAATCTAACAATTAAAAGAGGTCAATCACAACATTTGTGTTTCATGGATAGCTAAAGGACTCCCCAAATCAAACCCATTAAAGGTACACATTGCACATATAAAAAAACCAATGAGAGGAACATAAGGTTGAGGATCATAAAAAAACAAGAGAAACCCATACAAAAACAAATGCACAATTAAAAAAATGAAGCATAAGAACCCCATCATTCTAAATGTATTTTAAAAATTAAACAAAAGAATTCATGATATGTGTGACTCGTAGTTTGTGAATTACTAACACTCGTGCCAATTATAATTAGCAAGTTTGATGCATTATAATCACTTAGTTGGATGTTATAACCTAATCATTTATATTGGTTATATGGTTTTATGGTGACCAAAGAGATTGACATAATTTGATGTATATAACAATTATAATTATCAAGTTTGATGCATTATAATCACTTAGTGGGATGTTATAACCTAATCATTTATATTGGTTATATGGTTTTATTGTGACCAAAGAGATTGACATAATTTGATGTATATAGTTATGTATGATTTTTTTAATAGTATTTTCATTTTTTTTTGTTATAAAACCCATTTAAAATGATGAATCTTAATTAATAACCTTTATATTTCATAATTAACTTTTAAAAGAAATATCTTTAAAAACAAATTAATTAACAATTTCTATATTTTACTATCAATTAAAAAAAAATCCAAAAAAACAATCTCTATATTTCATAATTAATTTAAAAAAAATATCCAAAGAAGAATCCTAATGGCAACCTCTCTATATTTCAAAATCAATTAAAAAAAAAAAGTATCTAAGAAGAATCATAATAGGCAACCTCTAGACATTGAATTTGGTATTTCAAGAATTTTATAATCATAAAAATGAATTTGGTATTTCAAGAGTTTTATAATCATAAAAATCATCTATTTTAATTATGAGAAATATCAATTTTATATTTGATATAATTCATCTAAAGTATTAATTATTTTAAATATTTTAACATCAATTTTATAATTTATATAATTGATCAAATGTATTAATTATTTTAAGCATTTTTATTTCAATTTTAGAAAGAAGAATCCTAATAGGAAACCTCTATATATATATATAAATATTGAATTTAACATTTCAAAAGTTTTATAATCATAAAAATAAATTTTGTATTTCAAAAGTTTTATAATCATAAAAATCATGTATTTTAATTATGAAAAATATCAATTTTATATTTTATATAATTCATTTAAAGTATTAATGATTTTAAACATTTTAACATCCATTTTATAATTTATATAATTGATCTAATATATTAATTATTTAAGCATTTTTATTTAGGCATATTTTACATTATCTTCCTTTAAATTTTAAAACAATATTAGTTTTTATATTTTCATTTAATTTTATGATCAAATTATGAAAATATAAATAAGTTTAACTTCAACTACATCTAATTATTAAACTCAAATAATGATATCTTCTCCTTTAATATTTTAAATATTCATTTTAAAATAATTTTTTAATATTAAATTTTAATTATGTATATTTTATGAAATATCAATAAAATGAAATGTTACCATGTTATCATAAAAGTGAAAAATATGCTTATTTTAATAAAGAATGGGTTTCTTTTTTAACTTTAAATTAAAACTTTTGTTTTTATAAAGTAATGGAATTTTTTCTATTCAATTAAAGAAAAAATTTTATTAACAAACTAAACACCAAGAAAAGCTTTCCAATCTTAAAATTGGAACTAAAACTTTTAAATATATTTTTTTCATTTTTATGGCCAAGCAATGTATATTATAGTTTTCTTAATATTTATTATAAAGTTTTTAAAATGAAAATTTATAATATTTTATTAATTAATAGTTTTTCAAAAAAAATAACTTTTATCTATTTATTTTTATAAAATTTAAATAAATAAATTCTAGTTATTCATTTTAAATTGTATCTATAAAAGTTATTTGTCACAATTTCTAATTATTCATTTCAAATTGTTCTAGAAAAGTTTGTCACAATTGTAAAACTATTCATAACAATATCATGAAAATGAATGTGAAATAATTTTGATGGTTATTGAAAATAACCTCTTTATTTAAAAAGTAAAAATACCCCTTAGCTATTAAGTCGAAGGTTTTTGACCTCTACATTTTTTATTTTCTCGACAAAGTGATCCTAAATCCTTATCTTGATAAGATAGAAACATGACTGACTTATAATTTTTCCATGTTGCGACATCATATATTATTATTACATATTTTAGGTTTTGTTTTTATATAGATATATATATAGATATATATTATTTTTAGCATTTTAGTTATGAATCATTAAGATTAATGATTAATTTTTTTTAAAGTAGAGATAAAATTTATAAAAAAAGTAAGTTAAAAAAATTATTAAAAAATGTTAATTTTTAAAGAAGATCACATTTTAAACAATTTATCAATCTCCAACTTTGAAATCAAGGATATTCGATGAGAATTATTATTTGAAGATGGAAATGAATCATGAGAATGATTCAAAACTCAGTACCTGTCTATGAAATTTAAAGATTAAAAAAATTTCTACTCTTATTGGCTCTCATTTCCACAATATGGTGTACATTTCCACAATGCAAAATCCATCACAAAGCTCGTCACACAATAATCCCAATCATTGTATTGGTATAATAACCATTTCAAATGCCACTTAATGTAAGATTTCAATGGACAACTTGTCTTGATGTAACCTCACTTGATTACATGTTTTATGGGAATTTTTATGCTTGTCGATATGATAATTGGCATGCCATTTAATGACCATACTTATGTTATACCCCACACTCACCATAATGTCATTTTATTTGTTATCTTTGTCTCCAATTTTGTCTTTAAAAAAAACAAATAGTCATAGGTTAGGGTTGAAAATTGTAATGACATTAACTTATCACCAAGATTCGCTACAAATCTATGTCTCCATGAAAACTTTGAAGAGAAAACAATAGACACTGAACTTGAACCAAGGAAATGAAGTCATTTCTCATTTTTCATGTTGAAATATATTCCATAGTTCTCTAAAAGTATCCAACATGGTTGTAGCTTTGGTATCTAATATTTTATTATTACTTGAAAACATGTGTTGTCCTTTTGACGACTTAGCAAGTAGTTCATGGTTTCTCCATTATTGCAATAATTACTCAATGAAAAAATTATATAATTAATAACTGAATGTAAATCTCTCAAGAATCAACCAATCTTGCATCCGTTTGGTTTAGTTCATTCTAAAGATAATGCATAGTTTTTCATTGTTTCGGATAAAATTATATTAATAATTTCATTTACTATAAAAAGATCTATTAAGATCAATAATAACTTGTATATTCTTGATTAATTTTATGTATGAACCTACACAAAATGGAAATTATCATCATCACAATACCTAAAATTGGGATTACAGTAGTGAAGATTGTGATTATGTTTATTCAATTTTCTTCATCATAAATTTCTTACTCCTCTAATCATTCCCCTTTACTTCATATTATACATCTTTATCTATCATACTACTTCATTTTATTTTTCTTGTTTCTATAAACATTGACAATAATACTTTAAAATTAAATGTCAAATGTTTGGGAATGCTAGTTAGGGCTATTTCCCTTTCTCATAAGAATTCTAAGAACATTGAAATGTACCATTTACAACCTTAACTATTAGAGAAAGATCATTGAAATGTACCATTTACAACCTTAACTTTGAGAATGCTCCTTAGGGCTATTTCCGTTGCCCATAAGTCTAAGAACATTGAAATGTACCATTTATAGGGTGAAATGCCTATAAATTTTTTATTATCCATCTATTTCTCAATGTGATCATCTGATTATTTGCTTAGCTCAGGGGTAAAAAGGCGAGATTCTGCCTTTTCATTGCATTTTCTTTTCTGCTTCTAATTACTGTGAAATGGGGGAAAATTGAAGCGTAAGTCTGTAAGCATCGATTCGTATAGAAGCTTAATACATTAATCTTCGAATGCACTGATGGGTTGATATTATTTTACAGACATTATGCTTTCACCTCTTTGCGCTAGTTTTAGTTTTATACTGATGAGTAGATGTTGTCAAGATACAATTGCTTTCTTTGCTTGATTGATCTGTTATGTAGTTGGTTTGTTTCGAGGCCGACGTCAGCGATGTTGGAAATAAAGATGAGGAGAGTTTAGAACGACGAACACTTTCTGCACATACAGATTACATCTACTCAAATGAATTTGGAAAACCCATGATAGCTCAAAGCATCCCTCGACATTTATGGACTCAGTGTGGATATTCAACAGTTGCATTAGTCATGTAGCCTAACTGAATATATTGTTACAATAAGTCCTAAAAATTATTAGTCCTGGTTAGGTAGAGACTATTGTTAATTCATGCAATAGGCAAAGACTCTAGAATGATTTTTTTCATTAATCTCATACAATTTATTTAATATTTCAACATTTAGAAATGTAACTAATTTTTTTTTTTTTTTAATTCCATAAGAATTTCTTTCAACTAGATTAATGTTATACCATAAAAGTTAATAATAATAAAATTCAACAAAAAATAAAAATAAAAATCCCTATTATTAATGGTAGAAAACTTAGTTAGATGTGAGGAGGAAAGCTTAGCTTTCCTATTTTTCTAGATTTCATTTCATTTTATTGTGAGCTGCTTCTTTTTCCTTCATTATCTTCCAACATTCGAAATAGTTAAGTTAGATTCCATTAAAGTGGAGGAAAGCATTTCATATAGAAATGCTTGAATCCTATTTGTATTCACTAGTATTGTAAAAGTGGTGGAAAATTATTATGAAGATGTGCATCATGGCAGATGACAGGTACTTATTTCTATTGGAACTTCATTTATTTTTGTTTTCATTTGTTTATTGAATAATCTCAAACTTTGCTCCATTTACTGGTCCTATTAATATGCATTATTTTTACAATGGTACTCTAAAGGCTCTGTGCTTTGACAAAGTCTTTTTGACAATCACCTTGAGTAGTTATACTGTATATGTTTAAAAATAAAAATAAACTATTTGATTGGTAATGCTTTATTGTTTTTTAAAAAACTAATCAATAATAAAATGACTAATAATGTTTTAGTGTGCATGTAATGATTTTAGTGTGGACTTTACATTTAGTTAATTTTGATGAAATCACAAATAATTTATTACTTTGCAAGTGTTACTATTTCATTTTAACAATAGCCATTAGTTTAAGCTTAAGCTTTTGTTATTTTTTTATATGTGTAATTTTTTAATGTTTTTGTTATTTTTTAATGTATAATTTTTTAATATGTGTAACTTTTTAATATTTGTAATTTCTTAATGTTTAATGATATAGAAATTTTCAACTATTATCAATCAAAGACATACAAAACTAAAAATTGATTCTTTATGTTTCCATTTTCTTTCAAATTTTCATTTTAATATGTTTTCAAAGATAAAGACTTTTATGTTTGCAGCCCTTGTTATTTAATGGTATTCACTAGTAATGGCCACATTTCCCAAAAACTAATTATCATATAAAAACATAATGTAAAAAATATTTATTAAATTTATATTTAGTTTATATATAATTGTACATAATTTATATATAAACATAAACCTTCCAAATTTACATATTGTACATTGCTTCAATGTTAAGTTGGTAGTGTGGATATCAAACATAATGTAAAAAATATTTATTAAATTTATATTTAGTATAGATAGAATTGTATTTTTTTCACACAAGAAAAAAAGCAGTAGTTTTTTATTCATGATCGAATCAAAAAGTATAAAATGAAACTATCAAGGTCATAAGAACAAGGTCCTTCTAGCTCCATCCAAATATATCAGATAACTAAGATATACATAACATTGACAGAAATACATAAGCAAAAACCAGACTCAGTCAACAAGACTAGATAACAAGAAATAAACTCGAACAAAAAGAAGACCAGAGCCTACAAACATGCTATAAACTCCATGAACCAAAATGTCTAGAAAGCCATGATAAACCATAGAATTCCCAATGAATTCATCCACCAAAAGATTTCCTTCAACACCACACAAGGCCTCCTTAGATAAGAGATATATATACACATAAACATTCCAAATTTAATAGAAATAAAAAGGACTGATTAAATATTTTACATTGCTTCAATGTTAAGTGAAAAGTGTGGATATCAAATAAAATTATAATAATTCATTATTATTGTTTCCATTTTTTAACTAAAGTGATATTGTTTGTAATTCTTTTTTTTTTTCCTTGGAAAAAAAATCATAATTAGAAAAAAGTTACATTCCTCATGTACAAAGACAATATGTACCTATGCTACATTTATAACAATAAGCCATAATCAATTTACAAAACTAATTCATCAATTGTTCACAAAACTAAGCCATCAATTACTTTTTTTTATGATTATGTGTAATATCCCGAGTTTTGACTGACTATTTTGATGTTATATATGGGGCTTAAGCCCCAACACATATGATTTATTTTGTTATACTAGGCGTAAGCCCCAATGCACGTGATTCATTTCTTTTATAGATATACATATTTGGGCATGGACCCTGACTGATGCAGGCTATTGCTATATACTGGGCAGAAAGCCCCAATGTATTTGATTTATGTTTTCTTATGAGATCTGGGTACAAACCATAATATACTCAGATGATTTGGGTTACATACTATTGAGAGTTATGATATACATGATTGACTTTTATGATCAGTTGAGCGTGGACTCTGGAACACATGGATGATCTATGTACTAGGCATAAGCCCCGATGTACATAGAGGATTTTATTATGTATTGGGCATAAGCCCTGATGTGCATAGAGTGTTGGGCGTAATCCCTGGAGCACTCCAAGCTTGATAACAAAATACCGGATCTGAGGCCATTTGTATTTCTAGATGTGCTTCACAAACACATTCTAGTATTATTGTTGAGCGGAATGCTCTGGAATTGCACTAGCGTAACGCCCATGTGAGAGTGTTGAGCCAAAGCTCTGAAGAGCACTCAAGGTTACTTGATCTTGAAAGTGTTGAGTCGAGAAGACTCTGAATAGCACTACTATTCATCACAATTATTTAATTGGTTAAATGAATCATTTCTATCTCTCATCAAGAACTGTGGGAGATACCATGTTAAAGCGAGACAATCCAACATGCAAGAGGAACCTAGAGTCACCTAACCTAGCTAGCTATCCAAGCTTACCAAAAGGCCTTGTCCAAATAATTGGACCTTGTATTTAAATCATTATCAAAGAGTTATTATGCTATTTAATTAATTAAATCAAAGAGTTATTATGATATTTAATTATTAAATAATCACATTGGTTATTTATAAAAGAAAGCTCACTTATGTGTAAATAGTATGCATAAAATTTATCCATAGGATATTTATTTATATTATTATTATACTTAAACAAAAGATTGTGATCTAACTTAAAGATACATCTAGTTGTAACAAAGTAAAAGTCCTAGACAAACTAGGAATGAGTAATTAGTAAAATATCTTTTACAAATATTATAATTCAATTTAAATTAAAAACTGAAGTTAGTATTAAAATTATTATTATTTAAATCAACAACTACATTGCAAAAAGTTGACCTATATAAAGGAAACCATTTCCCAAGAGAGGGATCATCTTTTCTTCTATCATTCTCTTATGGTAAGAGAAGAGAATTTATTACAGAACTCGAGGAGCTTATTATTTTTCCACGATCTGATCATTATCAGTAGTCTATCCTAGGTCCTCTATTTTTTCTATTGCATGTTGGAACCATCTCGGGGGGATCTAGTTAAAACCAGGAATGGTCTAAGGGTCATGGTTGGGAGGAACGTGGTAGTCCCAAGGTCATTCAGTTAAAATCACTCTATAGATCAACCAGAACAATACATAATCATTTTCATTAACTAGTGTTTGAGTGTGCAGGTTCTTCAGAGGAAAGGGAAGCTATAGGAATCAGGTATGAAACTACATTTATTTATACAGTTGAATAAATTAGGATTTAAACTTCAAAGTAATGTACCTTACTTTTGTTTCTATAATTATAATTTCGATTCCCTTTTTATTTTCTTTTTATATGGAGCAAGGGATGTATGGCATGGGCTCCCCAGGTTAAATAAATCTCTAGCTTAGTCCATCAAGTATTTCTGATTTGAAACCTTTATCACAATTTTAAAAACCCTGTCCAAATTTTCAAGCATAAAATAATCTAGCAGGGCTAGCATTGCTAACCTGTGCTAGATTCTCGCATAGACAAAATTCTTACAATTTAGAACTTCAATAGACTTCTTTCATAAACCCAAAATATTACTGCATGTTTTCATAAGAAAACGCATTGGTTCAGTTTAATCTCCATACTATATTTTTTTTAACTCTTAGCACCAAAAGCTTAGGGTCTATTTCCTTTTTAAATTAAATGAATGTAAACTTCGCATTTAAATTATTTCAGTAATTACATACTTCCAGGATAAAGTTCAAATCCCCACGAAACAGTGCTAAATTACATTAGCAAAAATCAACTTACATAATACTTTAAATGGAAATCTAAAACTCAGATCCAAACCAACAGTAACTAAAAACCAATCCTCATGTAAGGCTCACGTCATTTTCCCAGACAAGAAAACCAAAACGATACAGCTTAAAAATTAAAACGAAGACTTCATTAATCTGAACAAGAAAATAAATTAAAAGAAACAGAGATAGGGCCTACATATTTTAAATACAAAACTTTTCCCTCATTATAAAGATGTTCCGTTTCACCTTAGCCATAACATGAAAACATAGAAAACCTGAATCAAAGGAATTTCAGAGCCATTCTATGGCCTCATGATTTTACAAAGATTTAATTATATAAAGCCGGACAGATTCATCCCAGTGACAAATGCATGCAATGAGAGAGCTAAACGATCTCGACATCATTTACATAAACATTCAAAGAGCTCCCAAACTCACTACCATAAATCCCAGTGCCATCCATGGCCTGGAATTAGTTAAACAAATTACAACTAAAAATCAAAGTTGCTTTCCTGTTCAATTCTGCGAGATAGGGTCATGACTTTTACGAATATAGCTAACTAAAACCCTATGTACGAAAACCAGAGGACAAGTAACTAACATAAGCTTTTAAAACAACAAAACACGATTTCAAAATGCACCAGTGACATCTTATTTTTAATCATACTAAAACAGAGATACGAGTAAAATTTCCAATTTTCCAACATCCCATTTAAACCCTAGACGATGTGTATAAAATTCTATTAGGATTTAAAAGATTTTACAGTTCCATCCATTCAAACCATAGAGAGAAACGAAATCTACAGCATTAAAACAAAAACCATTAAGGGTTTATCCCTTCAAATAAATGCATCATTGATTTAACTTTAAAATATTTAAAATATATTACAGACAATGGCCCAACATGCCCATAAGCCGAGAAGACCCAAATCAAAACCCACAGTCACCTTCACCTACGCTAAACAGACTAGGCATGACAAAAGGCTTCACCCAAAAAACTAAAATCCTGAAGAGAATCTCCATTACAAAGTTAAAATCTCAAACTATAGAACATCCAACCATTTTTCCTTGCTACGTGAAGAAGAGATTGAGCCACGAAGAAGTCCTAGCCTTACCAGGTTTTGCACTAAAATGCATTCTTCTCTGCTTTGTTAACACCACTCCAAAACGTGGAAGACCATCTCTCTCCATACCTGCAAACCATGCCAGTAAGAGTCACAGAACCACGAGTTAAATACAAGGACGATTATCACCTACAATGAAAGCATACTGAAAACCCTTGTGTTCAAAGGAGCAGCTTACCTTATCATATGACCCAAGTGTTCTCCATATATACACAGAGTATCAGTGAATATGCTGACCATGAGCATAGCTTAGGTCAAAGCGTAGAGCTCCATCAAACCAGAGCGCAGCATGAAGCTACCATCCAAACCCAAAAACCACGAAATGACAATGTTGGTTGTTAGGGCCAAGAGTATAAACCCTCATCCAAGATGGAAAGCAAACATGCGACTGTCACATGGGTAGCATTCAATGCTACAACGACCCCACTAGCGCTATAATACTTTATCCAAACTCTATAGTTAGGATCACGATTTGGTTCAAAAATTCCAATTGTTTATTGCATATCTTTTATTTAAAGTTGCCTTATATTTCAATTCATATTGTTAGGTTCTTGCTAGGTAGAAAAGCTTAGGATGTTTAGTATAGGATCTTTATGTTACACCTGCAAAAACAAGTTCGAGGGATGATTTAGAAAACCTTGCTAAGTAAGCCCAGGATAGTTCATTACTCATCCCTTACCTCTCGGCAGCCGTGTCGGTAACACAACTACCAACTCAAACTTCAAAAGTAGTCTTACTTTCTTCATGAAGTCCATCAATCCTGATTTAGTAAACATAAGGGATTTCAAACACTTAAATAGATCGAAGCATACATTTAGACTATAAGTACAATGCAGATATAAATACCATTAAGTTTATATAAGTACTAAAATGATCGATCAGACCAAAGACATTAATCATTTGAAATTCATTTATATACTATACCATTACTTCGCTTCCACATAAACATAAAATATAAGACGATCAAATCCAATTAAATCAAACAAGGGAATCATAATCCAATTTTCATAAACCATGTTTTTTCATTGTATCAACGAGACTAATATTATTTTTCAGTACTGATGTTAATTTATTAAATATTTACTTGAATAGACTATGTTAGCAATAAGTGATTTTTTTTAATTTTTTGTTGATTTAGGGACATTACAAGTGGTATCAAAGCTCAGCTACAATACTAAGTGACCTATTGGGCTCATTACAAAAAACATTCGCTGAAGATACATATGTTTCGAAATGTGTACTTATAAATTTGCTTTTTATATGAACTAACAAATTTCTGTTCGTACAAATGGTTGGGACATTGCAGGTACAATTATAGTCTGAGTTATGAACACGGAAAAGGACAACAATATACATGGGAACTTAAACTCCCCACCATGAGAGCAGAAGATCATGGTGGAATTAAACTCAGATCTAATGATATCAATACAACAGTTGCAGAATGAGTTGCAGAGTTTTGAAGATGATAATATACAGGAAAGACGAGAACATCAAGCCATAAATGAAGCTCTAATTCAGAGCTTAACAGGGGCAAGGTCCCATGGATAGACCACCCACTCAGCCAACAAATCCAAAGAAAACAACTGTCACACAAGAAGATCCATCAATCCTAAAGAAGATGAGTATGAAGAACACATACCTGAATACCTAGAAGAGGACTGTAAAAGCTCTTCCAATGAGGATGGTTCACCTTCCCCTTGCAAGAAAAAGAGGAAGAATGATGACAATTTATGAGGAGAATTCTAGAATATTAAAGCCCCAACTTATGACGGAGAGATAAATACTGGGGAGAAAGTCAAGGAATGGTTGTTAGGAATGAACAAGTATTTTAAAGTCCACAACTATTCCAGTGAAATGCAAGCACGACTGACCATTTACAACTTAAATGGAAAAGCAATCAGATGGTGTAGAGACTTGAAACATACAAAAGGGCATGAAGTAAGAGACATAAGATGGAATGCTTTCAACAAGTTGTTTTCAGACAAATACATGTCTGAAAGATTCTTTGACAAAAAGATCAAAGAGTTTCATGAACTAAAGATGGGCTCCCTAACTATGGAAGCCTTCATCAACTGATTTCTGGACCTACTACATTGTGTTCCTTGTATAAATGATGAAAAAGTCAAGATACAACAATTCTTAGGATTCCTACCTCCCAATTTTCGAGAGAAAATTGAGTTTGACATGCCTAAAACCTTAGAAGTGACTTTACACAAAGCAAGACTCTGTTATGAACATGGACATCCAAGGAATGATAACATAAACAGAAACAAAGATAGGTTCATGATGTTTTCAGACAACCGAAGACCTGGTTTTAGACCACCACCTTACCGAAAACAAAACAATAGTTTCCCTACCAACAGAGGTTTCAACCGACCTCATGCACGACCAAGTGTGCCCACATCGCATGCGAATAGACCAGCTTTTAACAAAAGAGCCAAAGCTGCCCCACCAACAGTCACCTGTTGGAAATGCCAAGGACCCCACTACTTCAGAGATTGTCCCAACAAAATGGACGGAGTTCTGCACAACATACAAGAAAACCCAACTCTATGGGATATGGCAAGAACACCTAGAATTTAAGCCGCACTTGATGGCCAACAAGTAGAGCACTAGGCCACTATCGTCGAGATTGAGGGTAAGATCTCAAACATAGCTATTTCAATTTTGATAGATCCTGGTGCATGCCGAAGCTATGTCTCCCCTAAGATAGTCGATACTTGTAAGTTAAACCGAGAGATTTACGAGAAACCATGGCTGGTACACCTAGCCACCGGTACCAAAAGGAATGTCTCTGAACTAGTGAAAGCTTGCGAGATAGATTTGAACGGGTACCCAAATAAGGTAGAGTTGAATGTCCTACCGCTAGGGTCGTATGCTGTACTAATAGGCATGGATTGGTTGGAAGAACATCATGCCCTATTTGACTATTTGAATAAATCAATATTATGCACGGATAACCAAGGGAATCAAAGAAAGATTCAAGGTATACCCAAGAAAGTTTCCGCCAGGAAAATATCTTCTTTGCAAGCAAAGAAGTGCATAAGGAAGGGTTGTAAACTCTTTGTAGTCAACATTCAAACCTGTTGGCACCCTAACAACTCCCCTTGATTTTTGCGAAAATGAAGGGGCCCCCCATGTCAATTTTGTAAATATTTAGCTTTTGATTTTATTTTGTTGTGCCTTTTCTTTGACTTGGTTTTTATGGAAAATGATTTGGTAATCTTTTTCCTTCTCAAGTATTTGACTTTAGGTGCTTCAATGGGTGGTGTTCTTGCTTTCCCGTTCTACTATGATGACTTTGCAATTTCAGAATCATTTCTTTTAAATTTTTGTTGGATGGCTATCATGTTCCATAAAGTTTTCCTTATTTTATTTATTTCTAAATTAACAAACATTTTAAATAGAAAAAATTAAATAAAATATAAAAATCTAAAGATATGAAAAGTTTACAAAATATTTTCAATTTACAAAATCTTATATTTTGTAAACTTTATTTATGTATTATATTCAATTTCTTCTTTCTCACCATATATTAAGAAATAAGTAAGTAATACCTTTTTGGAATTAGTCATATAAATTACTCATAAGGAAACACGTTCATGACTTTATGTGTAATCAAAGACAAATTTAAATGCTCATAAAAGCTAATTTATCATCAAAACCTTTTTTTTTCTCTTTAAAACTATTTTATAAAGGTTTCTCATATGATATTATTTGGTTGACGTGAAAAGAAAATGAACATAAATTCCACGAAAAGAATGTATTTTATTAATAAAATATTAACTTTTGTTCTATTTTCTTTTGCATTAAATTTGGATGAGAAGCATGACTCTTCTAAGGATGATACATTACGAAATCCTAGAGTTTGAAAGTGGTTAAGTTATGGGAAATATCGTAATTATTATAACATTGTACATGCCACTAAGCATCTAAGATTATACGGTGGTCTCCTTAATATTTCCTGAGATCTTGCAAAGGGAAAGTCACATTTCATACATCTTGATTCTCAAAGTTAAGTAGCCATAATAAAATATTGAATCACCAATCAAGTTGCATAAAGACGATGCCTACGAAGGAAGAGAAACACCGTCCACCAACTCACCGGAATGCCACAAAAATATATCGAACCAACGATTCTCCAAAGCACAGGTCGCTAGTTTAAAAAAAAAAAATGAATTTGCGTGTCACCAATTAAGAATGAATATCATTGATTTTCCGTTGAGTCATACCAGGGTTGAAGTTGATTTCATCAAGAATGTATCGTCTTTCTTAGTAAATCAAATTGCTTGGAAAAGTAACGGAATGAGGTGTCATGTTTTTTTTGTATTGAAAGGTTGTTGGCGCGAATTATGGATCGACATTGATAGCTCTCCACTTGTCGGCGTATTAATTATGGCACCCACGCTCATCGCAGAACTAGCTTCATATTTTAATAGAGGATATGTGATCCAATCAGTTCACTGGCACATTAGCTTGCCACGTTCAAGAACCAATTTGTTAAGAAGGAAGAGATCATTAGCTTACTGTAAATGCACATGCCACGACTGTTTATATGAAACAATATCCCAGGTTTCTTGCTCACTCGCTCAACGAAATTCATAAAGAAAGGAAGTCAAGTATTCTACGTAAATCGTTGAGAAGAGGCAGATCGCTCAGGTATAATTTTGTTGTACCGGCTTACTAAAATGATGAAGAACAGGCGCGGTTGTTGGGAGAAATTAGCTCTCCACGTACCTATGAGGCTGGAATATTGCGTTCATATTGCATGAAACGATATTGCTTCGCAGCTTCTTGATCAATCGACTAATTTTTATAGTTTTGTTTCAATTTATTTCACATTGGTAATTATTCTTATATTTTAAAACTCCAATGTGAATTTGTTTTGTTCTATCGCATTGCAGGTTTGGAGTAACAACGAAGAGTTTGAACGCCATTACCAGATCGCTGACAATGAGGAGGAAAGTTCGCAGAAGGTGCACCTGATCGCGGGAATCATTCGAGGATATGTTGAAAACATATGGCACTTCAAAGATACCGGAAGGTGGAGATCTAAAGCTGTTGGCCTATAAAAAAAAAAAAGAGAACTTGACTGCCTGAGGGCGGGCGTTCGAATGATTTTTCTTTCTCTGCAGTTCTTCTTTGGCTATGACAGATGTTTCTTTCAGAGTTCAAAGAAGCAGACTGAGGAAGCGTTACAGAGGGGGGAATCGATGGAGCTAAGGAAACATTCGCTTCTGTAATATCTGTCGCGTTTCTCTGCTGGAGAGATCTTCATACCGGAGAAGGAATACTTTCTTCTCTGCAATCTTTTTGCAAATTTCTTTCAAGGGATGATGTACGAAGGTTCTGTCCACAGTATTTCTGGGCGGTCAATAAAGTTCTGTAATTTCTTATTGAAGCTGAAAGGAAAACCCAGACATTGCTGTAGCAATTATTTTCACAAATTCATTTGGGTTGTGTAAGGGTTTTCTGCATTTTCTCATTTGAATAAATAATCAGATTTGAGCATTCTTTCAACGATTTCTGTAGCTAATATTTTACTACATTTTGTGACAAGTATGCTTAATCTGACTGTTAAATGATTGCTGAGTTAATGCATAAACAATATTCTCAAGAGCGGCAATAATGTCTTATCGTTTGATTTCTTGGAAATACTTGTGTGTTTATTAATTGCTGAGCTGTTTGAGTTTCTTTAAGCAATGCAGTAATTATCCTTTATATGCGTTAAATTTCTCTTAAAATATTTCGCTCCCTTAGAATTTAGTTTAGTTAGTATTTTGTTTTAATATATTCGGTTTAAATCTTCATTTCTGTAACTTTAGAATTTATTCTCATAGTTTGCAGACTTGTTAACTTTAGATTGCATATTAATTCTAGATTGTATTCAATTTACATTTAAGATTAATTTCACAAATAATTCAAAGACTCTTTTTAAAGGAGCAAACCCACCAACTCTTAGAGTGCCAATGGAGGCCGAATATCCGTGGGTGTTAACCACACCAAACAGCTCGAGAATAGGGTAATTCTTGCGTAGGATTATCTGAAGCCTTTGGCTGGGTTTTCATCCCCTGTTGTTGTCTTGGACACCATTCCAGAACTTTGCAAACCTTGCACATCCGAGGCATCAACAAGACCCTAAAAGCCGATAGGGAACAAAAGATCGAAGAGTTCCCAGTCTTTATAGAACTCGAGGATGTATTTCCCGAGGAAATACCGGGGTTACCACCCAAACGAAACTTAGACTTTTCTATAGAATTGACACCCGGGTCAGTACTAGTTTCTAAAGTCCCTTACCGCATGAATCCACCAGAATTAGTGGAGCTTGTTAGCATTGGAATTGTGCTAAGCATTTGAAGGGGTCCATACCATGAAGAAATGAGCAAGGTCTCAGTTCCTTGAGCCATATGACCAATGAAGATGAAAATCGAGCCTATTAAGCATTTGTTCCTTAGACTAAGATGAAATGATGCTAAATAATGCTAAGCTCAAGCCCATCACCAAGAGGTTTCCATGACCACTTCATACACACGCCACATCAGCATTCAAGTCAAATTTATAAGAAAACAAGCTTCCAAGGTCTCGAAATTTCAAATTGCAAGGAAAAAGGCGAAATCAAAACTCAATGTAATTTTATATGAAAGCATGCTGGTTTTTGGTGAAAATGACTGTTTTAGTTATCTTTTTCCATCGACTGTTTCTGCCAAACCGGAACGAATTATAGGAAACCACGAGAGGTTTTTCTCCAGCACGATCCCATATACAATAACCTCTCTCAGAATTTACCTAGGTGTCATAGTTTGGGCGAACTGAAGGGATCTTTACACGGTAATTTTCTAGAATTTACGTTTTCTGTGTGAGTCATCAACTTCAAAGGCCGATCCTGACCAACTGGAGGTTCTGAGGAAATGAAGACATGGTTTCTTTCCAGAATGAACCCTTCTACAAAAATCACTTTTTGTTTTTACACAGGTGTCTCCATTTGAGATATACATCCAGGGCTCCAAAGGGCAGTTTCAGCAGTCCACAACCAGAAATGGGGAAAGTTGTTGCAACCAACTCTCAGAGTTGTTGAAACTTCTGTGCAGGTGTCCATTCAGTTTTAACCACTCTCCATTGAGGTAGCTCAAGCCTGCGGGCTGAGTAGATCTATAAAATCAATGTAATAAAAAAGCAAAGGGTTGGAAAATCAATGGGTTGAGGCCTGGGCGAGCTAGGCTCTGTTTTGAAACATTGTCATAACACATTTGCAATGATTAAAGTTGGTTTATGTCAAAGATTCCTGTGTGATTTAGCTTATAGTCTGTATCTTCTTCTTCTTATTTGCATGTGTGCCCTAATATTTACTTCCATGTTGTTTTATGTTCATGTCTGTAACAAGTGTATGGTAATGCAAAATTCTTTTTATAAGCTCTGTTTACTGTTTTAGATATCCACCAACTATTTCTACTAAAGTTAGCATTGGATTCATCCTGGTTAGATGCCCATGCTGATGGATTGTTTCATTCCTTCTTCCCTCATCACCAGACAACAGCCTTTTTGACTATGAATGAGAGGCTATCTTGCCTTTGTTTTAATTCCATGCAGCAGCACTGGGATTTGGTTTATATATTATGTTTTGACTCCATTGCTCAATGTTTCTTCTGATGATTATCTACCAAACCTTTAAACAATTTGTCCTATCAAGAAATATGACCTTCTGAGTGTGCTTGGAATGATTATCTTCAGTAAGATGGCTGCATGTTTATCTTTGATTATTTGCAGTTTTCTTGAGTTTATGAGAGATCCCTCTTAGACTGTGGTGGGCCAGTAGCATAAGTCCAAAGTGGTTTTGTGTTTATCCCATTTTGGCCTCTTTGCAACCTAAAGGTACGATTTGGATACTAGCAAATTGGTGCCATTGTCAGGTAACAAGAGTCTTATTGTCCCTAGGAAGAACAACAAAGTTCAGATCTGAATGTTGATGGTGAACATCAGTCAGACATTGAGAAGGTTGTACCATTCACCTGGCGACTCCACTCATCAGGATTTCAGTATGAAGGTGACTCCACTGGGAGGATTGGTGACTCCATATCAGAATTGAGATGTTGAAGGTCTCATGGCGACTCCACATTGAAGATCAAATCCAGTGTTTCACTGTTTCATAGGTTGGTGCACTCAGTCTTCAGTCAGAATTTGTAGCTCCATTGTTTCAAGATGGCTTCATTATCAAGAAGGTATGCTCCCATGAACAGGTCTCACATCCCTGGTTTTCCAAATCCTATTCCTAAAGTAGATTGGTAGACCTGTTTAACTAAGTTTAAAGATCGGGAAGGAGATGATGCCACTATTCATTTGGTTAGATTTCATATGCATATACATAGGCTTGGGATTGAATTGCATGAAAAATTTTTGATCAAAATGTTTATGGCAACATTAGAAGAGAATGCAAGGTCATGGTATGAGGAATTACCATCAGAAATTTTATGCTCCCTTGAGGATTTTCACACAGTTTTTCATGAGCATTATAAAAGTCAGTACCCTTCCTTGTTAGTTCAAAATTATTGCATGCATGTTAAAGGTTTCATTGAATATTTGGAAGACATGTATGGTAGTGATGAGTTTGTGGATGAAGAGCTTTTAGAAATGTTACATGAAAACTCCTTCCATAAAAGGGAAATGCAAAATAAAGGCCATGACACTTAAGACAATCTCCAGCAAACACTAGTTTCTCCTATGGTAGTGAATGAAGAAGGAAAACATACTGTGGGAAATCATGTTCCCTTGCCTAAATGTGATGAAAGTTTGCAGAACTCTTGTCATTTTTTGTGTGACCAAGTTAGTGATGGAAGTAGCCAATCAGTTTTCTCTTCTCTCTATCCATTTTCTGATTTAGGCATTGGAGAAAGAAATGTTATCTCAAATTCTGTCGAGAGTCAAGCTGATATTTCTGTTGAATTAAGGGAAGGGGAAGAAGCCATAGTAGAAGATAGTTGTCACAACACTCAAGAAAACATTCAAAATGTAGTTTCTCCTTTGAATGAAAGTGAAGATGGCAGTGTCCTTGATGTGAAGCATCTGCAGTAGTTTGGTTAGATCTTATTTAATGAGGAAGAAGATCAGTCTTCTCAGCGAAGCCTCTTTCCATACCTTTCATTCTTAGAATTATTGTGTCAAGAAGAAATTGTTTCCCCTGTTTCTCTTAAAAATATGTGCAATACTTCTCTTGAAACATTTCAAAGAGCCAAGAAAGTGATGGGCATGCAGTAGATGATCTTGGTCATAATGGGCTACATGAAGGATTAAATATATATGATGTGGATGATAGGAGAGAATCAAAATTGTTTGATGTTCGATGGGGTGTTCCTCATTTTCAAAAGCTGGCGGTTACATCTGAAACAAGTACAATTGAGCATGGGACTTGCTCCTTTCTTTCCACTTACCAGCATGAAATGTTTCCTTTCCTTCAAGACCCTTTGGTCGGCTTTTTGCAATCATTAGAACAGGGGGAGGTAGTTGTATTAATGGAGCAGAAATAAGTTTTTAATAGGAGGATTGAGTTGCCATTTTCTGGGTTCTTTTTTCTATTTGGAAGAGTTGAATGCATGTTTCAGCCAAGAAACCATTTGTTGGAGTGGATTTATTGGCATTTTTGTGTTACCTAACTGAGCAAAGGGTTTGGCATCTTAGAGTAGGAACGTAGTTTGAATAAGCTCGCGGTTGAGCATCTTTTTCAACAATTTCCAAAATGTACAGTTCAGTTTTCAGTTTTGTTTCAGTATTTACAGCTAAGTTCTGGTTCAGCTTCAAGCAATTTCAGTTTTTAGCGTTTAACTTACTTTCAACACTTTAATTTTAGTGTGAATTTTTAGTCTCCAACTCAAAGTTCTCAGTCCAGAATGGCAGCATGATTTCAGTGGGTGGTTTCGAGTCAAGACAGGTTGAAGATTTCACTATTTTCTTCTTGTTGAAGCTTGCATTACCACAGTATAAATTTTAAATTTCAGTGGGGATCAAGCAATTGCAAAGTTTTTCTAGGTTGGATAGTGCATAAATCGTCCCCAAAATTCAAAAAAGAGCGAGACAAGTCTTCATAATGGGAATTTTTTTAAAGAAAAGCTTTAAAAATGTTTTGATGGGCTGAAATCTTGAAGGAAATTGGACTAAAAGTATAGCAGGCCCAGCCTGAGCTCAACACCAAGAGCGTTGTCAACCGCCAGTTGTTAGGTCAAAGAGGGGCATCCACGCAGCTGTCCAAGGAGTGCGCGCATGTGCCGAATGAAGGAGGAATTGGTGAGTCTGCAGAAGTAGTTGTCTCATCTCTCCACAAGGGAGAAGAGGATGAAAGTGGACAATTAAAAAATACAGTGTTTACAAATCCTAACTGGTTTGCTTTCCAAGATGAGGGATCTAAAGGATCGCCACCTACATTTCTTGTTTCCTCTCCCATACGGATAGTTGATAACCAGATAAATAACATGATGACCTCGGCTGCTACTGATGGTAGTAATGGAGGTGATGATGAGGTCATGCACGAGAAGATAAAAGGTGTTGGGGATATTTGCAAGGATAGATGTTTTGTTATTAATGCATCAAGTGTGCGCCTTATCAAAGATAAAAATTCAATCCAATGAAGCGCTCAAATAAATTTTTCCGTCCAGTTCCCCAAGCTGTGGAGTGGTTGTGGATTCCGTCACCGAGTTGGACTGACAGAAATTTGGACATCACATGAGGGCCTATAGTTCAATAAAGAAAGCAGACGATATCCCATAGTGGAAGAAAGCAGACGGTTTCACATTTTGTGCTTTCCCAAGGATATGTCCCTGAATTTTCTGTCACATAGATATTTGCAAGATTTGGAGATCTAATGTGTTTCGTTGTGTCAAATGGTGCAGCTCGAGCCACTGGGGGAGCTTGTTCGTTTTCCAAAGATGGGGAAAAGCATTCGTTGGTCTTTCCATCAGTTCCCCAAGGTTTGCTCCTTCTGCTCGTGTCCATACCATGGCGCAAACTGTATTGAAAGTGGAGCCAGCTATCACTCTAGATTTCCAGTGAGATGGAAGGATGCACGAGTGTGTGGAACCCTTCTGGATAGTAGTAGAAGGAACAACAGTGATAGTCCTTAAGCAACTTGCATTTGAAATGCATGGGTTGTGCGTTTATTTCCAACTATTGAAAGGATATATTGTAATACTGACAGAGGAGATGACTGCGCGACATTTAGATTTGAGGAAAATATTTGTTGAATCGCAGCTGGTTCATGCAAAGACCATTGCCAAGCATTCTTCCTTGATTGCAGCAGTCGGTAGAGTTGGGAGAGGTCATGGTTATTGCACAATGCCCATCGAAAATATTTCAACGACGGCGATTAGAGTTGCACCTTGCTCAACCATTATTATTCGTTTCCTCCGCACAAGTGGATACTACCTACATACATACATACAAAATAAAAGCAAAAATTACACCAACTGCTGATGTTCGAAACTCTTCTTTTGGCCACGAAATTGGAGTAGAAGGTATTGCAGGAGAAATTGACCATAGTGTAAGATTGCAGCGTTAAATTCCGGACAGAGCCAACCATCGAGCTGGGGGAGAAAGGTAGATCTACAGCCCTCATGTTGTTCGCAAATTTTACTTGTGTGAAAAAGGTCACCATCACAATTCGTGAACTTTTATTAACGCGCCGCACCCTCCGATGGCCCAGATCTCACGGAGCTCAGATCTATAGCTGGGTTTTACTTCGCAAATATTACTTGTGCAGGAGATCGATCGACCCAGAATTTGCGAAGTTTGGCAGAACCCCACTCCTGATTGGTCATGTGGGAGACTCTGTGCGCATTTGTCAAGATCCAACAGGTTTGCAATTTCTCCCAACAATTCAGATATCCCAAGCTCAAGTTGATGAAGTGAGAGCAAAACTTGAAGGCTGCCAAAAGAAAATCGTAGAAGGAGGCACCGATGGACCGTTGAAGACAAATTGACTTGTGCGCATGTAGGCCTGCTGAACCATCGACGAGCTGGAGTAAAATCATTGTGATTTGACATGATGAGGCTGCATTGTTTAGTCTTCTGCGAACCAGCAAGATCACAAAAATCTTTTATCTTACCCACATGCACCCGAGCAGCTGGCGGGAATAGCTTTTGTCCATGTGTAGTGTATTTAGACAAAAGCATCATATGGGAGAGTTCGTGTTATTCTTACAGCGTATGCTAACCTGGAAACTATGGAATGCCAGTAATGCTATGGAAATGCATATCAGATAAATGAACAACCATTCAACTAATCTATCAGAAGCGGGAGGGTTTTGTCCATAGACTTTTGCATCCATGGTTCAGTCTTATGCTTTATCTTCTAGGTCGGTGAACTGACAGGATAATGGAAGTCACAAGAGTTAGATGTCGAGCAATATTTTCCCTAGCAATGTAGATTGCAGGAGATGGAAATCACTGTATTCATATTGGTTGGCATTAAAATTAAGAGCACCACAGTTGACTACCCTATACATGATAATCCAGTTGATGACCCCATGCAGGATGATCTAGACTCTATTGAGTTTGCTTCATACATAGGAGAGCAAGAATATGATCAAAGGGTACTATGGAAATTGAGTTTGGATTAGATGCTTCTTTTCCTCTCCGAGCATGGCCATTATAATGGACTTAACAGGTGTTTCAAGCATAATGCCAGGTATCAGATGTCACCAACAGCAAAGCAGGTTTGTCTTCAGTAGAAAGGGTTGTTTTCAGTGCAGTTTGAGTTCAATGGAAAGAACAGGGCTATAGGGTTCAGCTGCATGTTTCAGTTCAAAGTTGGGAGCAGCCCAATGGATTAGGCACTGGTCTACCAGTGGTTCTTTGCTACCTCACAGGGAGGATAGCATCCCCAATAGGAGCCTGTTGTTAGCACTGGAATTGTGCTAAGCATTTGAAGGGGTCCAGACCATGAAGAAATGAGCAAGGTCTCAGTTACTTGAGCCATATGACCAATGAAGATGAAAATTGGGCCTATTTAGCATTTGTTCCGAAGACTAAGATGAAATGATGCTAAATAATGCTAAGCTCAAGCCCATCAACAAGAAGTTTTCGTGACCACTCCATACACCTGCCACATCAGCATCCAAGTCAAATTTATAAGAAAACAAGCTTCCAAGGTCCCGAAATTTCAAATTGCAATGAAAAAGGGGAAATCAAAACTCAATGTAATTTTATATGAAAGCATGCAGGTTTTTGGTGAAAATGACTGTTTTAGTCATCTTTTTCCACCGCCTATTTCCACTAAACCGGGAATAATTATGGGAAACCGAGAGAGGTTTTTCTCCATCCCGAGCACATCTACAATAACCTCTCTCAGAATTTACACATGTGTCACGGTTTGGGAGAACCGAAGGGGTCTTTAAAGGGTAATTTTCCAGAATTTACATTTTCTGCGTGAGTCATCAACTTCAAAGACCGATCCCGACCAGCTGGAGGAGAATATGAGGAAATGGAGACATGGGTTTTGTTAGGAACGATCCCGAATACAAAAACCTCTTTCAATTTTTTCACAGGTGTCTCTATCTAAGATATACAACTGGGGCTCCGAAGGGCATTTTCAGCAGTCTGTGACAGGAAATGGGGAAAGTTGTTGAAACCAACTCTCAGAGTTGTTGAACCTTCTATGTAGGTGTCCATTCAATTGTAACCACTCTCCATTGAGGTATCTCGAGCCTGAGGGCTGAGTAGATCTATAAAAGCAATGTGATAGAGGAGAAAAGGGTTGGGAAATCAATGGGTTGAGGCCTGGGAGAACTAGGCTCTGTTTTGAAACATTGTCATCAATAGATTTGCAGTGATTAAAGCCTGTTTATGGCAGATATTCCTCTGTCATTTAGCTTATAGTCTATATCTTCTTCTTCTTATGTGCATGTGTGCCCTAATATTTACTTCCATGTTTTTTGTTCATGTCTAAAACTAGTGTATGGTAATGCATAATTCTTTTTATAAGCTATGCTTACTGTTTCAGATATCCACCAACTATTTCTACTAAAGTTAACATAGGATTCATCCTGGTTAGATTCCCATGCTGATGGATTGTTTCATTCCTTCTTCCCTCATCACCAGACAACAGCCTTTTTTAGTGTGAATGAGTGGCTATCTTGTCTCTGTTTTAATATGCCATGTAGCAACACTGTGATTTGCTTTATATATTATGTTTTGACTCCATTACCCAATGGTTCTTCTTCTGATTATCTCACCAAACCTTTAAACAATTTGTCCTATCAAGAAATCTGACCTTCTGAGTGTGCTTGGAATGAATATATTTAGTAAGATGGCTGTGTGTTTATATTTGATTATTTGCGGTTTTCTTGAGTTTATGAGAGATCCCTCTCAAACTGTGTTGGGCCAGTAGCATAAGTCTAAAGTGGTTTTGTGGTTACCCCATTTTGGCCTCTTTGCAACCTAGAGGTACGACGTGGGTGCTAATAGAGCTTAAGCTTCAGTTACAAGAGTTGATCGAGAAGGGATACATCTGAACGAGTGTGTCCCCATGGGGAGCACCGATAATCTTTGTGAAGAAGAAGGACGGGACGATGTGGATGTGCATCAATTACCATCAACTCAACAAGTTGAGGATCAAGAACCTGTCACATACCCAACCATCATACCAGCATGGGAGAGAACATCACTCTAATTCCGGACATCTAGCCCCGTACTTACTAAACAAACATTCATATAAAATGAAGATGGACATATGGAAATGCATAAATATTTGAAAACACAACAGAATTAAATTCTATTACACATCCATCATACATTCAACATATTCATTTCATTCATCAATTAAAACAATACAGAATTAGAACATGAGAGTACTTATCTTGAAACAAATTAGTCCCTGAGCAACCAACTATGCACTTGCAACGTTCCACCCAACCATAGGCTAGTTGTGCTTATCAATCTCTTGATACAACTACCACCCCTGAGTTGGGCATGATTTCTACAAGGAAGAAGGGAACAACAAACTCACACATAGCAAGAATATACCAAAATCAGCCAAGCCAATCAATAGTTGCGTTTATAAGGCTGCTAGGAGATGGAAAAGGAAGAATTGCTAAGCTAGTGAGCTCAAGCATAGAGCCATGGATACCTCTATAAGATCTATCTAACTTGGCACCCACAATACCTACACACCCAACACAAGGAAGTATTCTCTTCACTGCTACACAGTCCCTCAAGCCATACCTTCCCTTCTAGTGCTCTCAGGGTGTGCATAGAAAAGTAGCCAAAGCCCTCTTGATCTTTCTGAGAGGTTACTCCCTTCACCAGGTTTATCAATCCAATTATGTCCATTGCCACTCCATATTTCTTGCTCACAGGTTCAAACCAAAACAAGGATGCACATAACAACAAAAGTATAAGTGTTGGGCATGAAGAAACGTTTTTACAGTGAGATGCATACAGATGGGGTTTCTACCAATTTCAGAAAATCGTGGGTAGCCAAAAACGAAATGGGAGAAGGGAAAAACAACCCTAGGAGAGCAAATCGTTTTCAGAAAAATGTTTATGGGCATTTCGTGGACAAAAATGGCCTCCATAACCCCAAAAATCGTGGCTCTCTTCCTTCCAGCCCCTGTGCAATACAAAACGAGTTCCCAAGCATGGAAAAATGTATGAAATGATGAAAAACGGGATGGAAAAAGTCCCAACTAGCTCAGCCTGCGAGAGAGGGCAAAGGCCATGGGTTCAAAATGTCTTTGGGAACAATTTTCTGGGTGTTTTCTTGCCCATGAAGCAAAAATATGATTTTCCAGGTTGATGGCTTGCCCATACACGAAAGTGGCTGCCATACCTCTCCATTCCCAAGGCATTAACTGCCTCAACCAACTCTTGGAAGAATTAAATGATTGGCTGCATAACCCGAAATGGGTAGTTGGTGGTTTATTGGTTTTCTCATTGAAACATGGATTAACACCATTGGCTCAAGGGTTTGAATAATTTCCCTCCCTATTCCTTATAAAAATCATGCCCCTATCTCTTTTTTGCATTGCATAGCTAGTTGTGGGTATTTCATTAAAATTCGTATTTACATGATGTCTTAATTTACATTGTGGCTATCTAGCACAAGAACTATATGCACTGATTTTAATTGTTGATACATAAAACGATAAATCAATGGTGGGGCCTTGGCCTTGAGCTCCTCACCATGATTTAATAACGATGTTTACATCATTTACAATTTTAATGCCACAGGGTAAAAAATGGGGACATGACATTCCCCTCCCCTTACATTAGCACTATCCCCAGTGCTCATCAAAATTGAACAAAAATGGATATGCCACTCTCAAGGCATCCTCCAATTCCCATGTAGCCTCATCGGGACCGTAGTGCTTCCATTGCACCTTTACCTGTTCGATGGCTCGGTTCCAGAGCAATGTTACCCTCTTGTCTAGGATGCACAATGGATCGGTTTGGAACTCTCCCTCGGGTTCCACCTGGATCACATCCCAATTAATCACATGGTTAGGATCATGTACATATTTCTTAAGCAAAGAGACATGAAAAACATTATGAGCTCTAGTGCTAGTAGGCAATGAAAGTCTATATGAAACTGGCCCTATTCTTTCAAGCAATTCAAATGACCAACAATATCTAGGTGATAGCTTGGCACAACTCCCAAGCTTCAAGGAACCCTTCCTTGGCCTCACTTTAAGATACACATGATCCCCAACACTGAATTCCCTATGCACCCTATGCTTATATGCATAGCTTTTGTGTCTATCCTGGGCTGCTTTTAAATTCTGCTTGATCTTTTCAACCTCTTGCTCCATTTCCTTAATCAATTCTGGCCCAAGTACAATTTTATTCACTGGATTGTCCCAAGTCATTGGTGTCCTACACTTTCTGTCATATAGAACCTCATATGGACTCATTCCCAATGATTCTTGTTGCCCGTTGTTATATGCAAACTCTATCAGGTGTAGATAATCCTCCCACTTGGATGGTTTGTCCATTACATACATACGGAGCATGTCTTCAAGCAACTGATTTATTATTTCCGTTTTCCCATCTGTTTGAGGATGATATGCGGTACTAAAGTTCAACTGTGTACCCAAATCTGCAAAGAGACTTTTCCAAAAGTTGAAAGTGAACTTGGTATCCCTGTCAGAAATTATTGCCTTAGGAAACCCATGTAAGCTGAAAATTTCCTTCATGAAAATATTTGCAATGGCATTCGCTTTGTGCGTGGACTTAACCGGTATAAAATGTGTTTCCTTTGTTAACTTGTCCACCACAACCATGATGGAATCATGTTGTCTCACAGTCATTGGTAAACCTGTAATAAAATCCATGGAAATTACTTCCCATTTCCATTCTGGAATTGGCACTGGGTACAATAAACCTGCGGGGTGTTGGTGTTCAACCTTCACCTGCTGACATGTCATGCACTTAGAAATGTATTCAGTGACATCCTTCTTCATCCCTGGCCAGAAATAATATTTTCTTGCTGTAACAATAGTCTTTTGATATCCGGGGTGACCGGAGTATGGAGCTTTGTGGATTTTATCCATAACAATCCTCCTCAAATCTACCACATTTGGAATATAGGCTCTATTCTTATAGGTAAGAAGTCCATCTTCTTCCAAATGATAGCCTTCATACTTCTTTTCAAGGTTTTGCTGCTGCAATTTGTCCTTTATTTGCACATACACTTCATCCTTAGCAATATGGTTAACAATCTGTTGTCTCAAATCTGGTTGGCAAGTACTAAGCGCTGCCACATGCATTTCATGTACTTTCCTGCTGAGTGCATCTGCTACCTTATTTTCTTTCCCTTTTATGTGTTTGATTTCAAAATCAAATTCACACAAAAATTCCAACCATCTAGCTTGCCTAGCATTTAAAGTTGGCTTATCAAACAAGTATTTCATACCACAATGGTCTATCCTTAACTCAAATTTCCTTCCCATTAAGTAATGCCTCCACATCTTTAAAGCATGTACTATGGCTGCAAGTTCTAAATCATGAGTAGCATAGTTCTTCTCATGCTCCTTCAACTTCCTCGACTCATAGCATACCATGTGGTTGTCTTGCATAAGGACTCCTCCAAGTCCTTGATTGCATGCATTGGTACACACTACAAAGTCTTTTTCTGGGTCTGCAATTTTCAAAATTGGTGCACTCGTAAGAAGATTCTTCAACCATTGGAAACTTTCCTCACATCTTGGTGACCATTCAAACATCATCCCCTTCTTTTGCAAAGAAGTGATCGGGTTTGTGACCTTGGTGAATCCTTCAATAACCTCCTGTAGTAGCCAGCAAGGCCCATAAAAGATCTCACATCTGTCACATTCCTTGGAGTTGGCCAATTCATAATGGCTTCAATCTTCTCAGGGTCCACCGATATTCCTTTGTCTGAGATAATGTTACCCAAATAATGAATTTTATCTTTATAAAAGTCACATTTGCTTAACTTTGCATACAACTTATGCTCCCTTAGCAATTGCAATGTCATTCTCAAATGTTCTCCATGCTCTTCTTCATTCTTAGAATAGATGAGAATTCCATCTAGAAATAAAAGAACGAACTTGTCCAAATACTTGCTAAAAACAATATTCATGAGACACATGAATGTAGCTTGTGCATTTGTGAGACCAAATGGTACCACTGCAAACTCATAGTGTCCATACCTTGTTCTAAAGGCTATCTTATGAACATATTCCTCTTTGATTCTTACCTGATGGTAACCTGACCTCAAGTCGATCTTTGAAAATACCTTTGCTCCTCTCATTTGATTAAAAAGGTCATCAATCCGGGGCAATGGGTATTTGTTCTTCATAGTGACCTTGTTCAACTGTTGGTAGTCAATACATAACCTGAGTGTTCCATCTTTCTTCTTCACAAATAGAAGAGGTGCTCCCCATGGGGACACACTTGGCCTGATATATTTCTTTTCTAACAAATCTTGTAATTGCATTTTCAATTCTAGCAATTCTGGTGTACTCATCCTGTACGGTGTCTTAGACACTAGTGCTGCTCCTGGCACAAGTTCAATTGTAAAATCAATGTCTCTCTTTGGAGGAAGTCCAGGAATCTCATCGAGAAAAACATCCCCAAATTGATGTAATACGTGCTAGTCCTCCAACTTAAGAGTTTCATTCTCTGTTGCCTCCAAAACATGGGCTGCATACAATTGAGAACCCTTTCTACAGAACTTCTTCAGCTACATGGCTGAAACCTACCTATCAAAAGTCACCTTTGGAATGCCTTTTACAACCCTTGGGTTTCCTTCTTCGTCCATGCATTCAAAAGTTTTATTGTAGTAGTCAAGTTTAACCTTGTGTGCCTCTAACCAATCCATCCCATTGAGAATATCATAGGAACCAAGTGGCAAAATATTCAGATTTGCATATGTGAATAGTCCGTCCATCTCTAAGGGACACTTTTCTCTACAATGTCACTGACTTTTCTGTTGGTTCCAGTAGCTAGTTGAACTAACCATGATTTACTATGCTTTGACTTCTTAAAATCACAAATCTCAACAATTTTAGGAGTGATATAACTGTGAGTAGATCCAGGATCAATCAAAATAGAAACAGATTGCTTAGCAATCTTACCTTCAACTTCAACAACCGTTGATTGATGATCTTTCTCGCGGTCATCTAGTGCTGCATAGATTCTAGGGATTGTCCTCACCACTTGACCCACAGTTTCAGCTACTTGGATTTTGTGAACTTCATTTGCATTCCCATTCTGATGTTGACAGTTCCTAAGCATGTGGTCTCCTCCACAACCCCAACATCGAAGTGGTTCTCTTGGATCCTTTGGATCTCTTGGCTTGTCACTCATCATCCTAATTGGCTTAGTCACAACTTGTGATGGCTGCCTTTGTTGATTTCTGGTATGTGGAGGTTGAAACCTTTCTTCCTTTAGTCAAAATTCTCATTTTTCTTGTCCTTCCATGCCTTATGGAAATCAGGTTTGCTTTTGTTTTGATCATAGTAATACTTGGCCTTCCTTATTGCCTCTTCTAGAGTTTGGGGCTCATCAAATTCAATCCTATCTTTATATGACTGAGATAGCCCACTTAGAAAACGCTGAATTTTCACCTTTTCATCTCGAATATACTTGACATACCTCAGTAGTTTCGAGAATTTGTTTGCATACTCTTCCATGGTCAATTGTCCCAATCTCAGCTCATGGAACTCTTTGATCTTGTCATCATAGTACCTATTAGAGAGGTACTTCTACTTGAAATATTTCTTGAATTGCTTCCACACAATCTTTCTTTCATTGATCCTCTTCACTTGCCTGATGTGTTCCCACCATATAGATGCTCATCCTTTCAAGTTGAAGATGGCGATCCTTGCCTTCATATTTCCAGAGTAGTCTTGGACTTGGAAATACTTTCTCATCCCAAGGAGCCAAGCTTCAGCTTCTTGACCAGACTTTACCTCTCCATCAAATGTAGGAGGTTTTGCCTTCTTAAATTCCCCATGTGAATTGTTCTTGTAATGCCTCTTTCTCTTATTCTTGCGAGATGAAGAGCTTGAACCCTCAATGGATCCTTTGGAGTCAAATGATCCACTAGAAGAGATTTCTGGAGTATAGGTTCTGTCTCTAGAAACTCTTCTTGAGATATTGGACCTCTTGCAAGAATTTCTCCTTGAACTACTCCCACTCTTTTCTAGATTTGATGTATGATGCCCAGAGTTTATTTTCCTGTGGATCTCTATAAAACTCTGTAGCATGGATGCATTCAACTGATTTTGTTTTTCCTGAGATTTAATCATCCTCTCATTATCTTCTCTACAACCTTGCAACTCCACCCTTAGGCTCCTCACGGTGGCTGCAAAATCTGGGGGAGTCTCTCGATTTCTTCTCCCATTGGATTCCATTTCAGCATTCTCAACATGTATATTTTTCCCCATGGCATCTGTCTTAGGCTCATAGGGATCATGTGCATCATTCATGATGTTGATATTCTTGGCCCAACCAAGACCAGAACTTTCCAACAACTGCACTTATCTGGAATGCTGCTTTGATGTGACTATAATTCTACAAAATGTGTTTATAAACACAACGGTTAGCTGTATTATAATGCTATAAATTATTTTCATGTATGTGGGGAAATTCCATATTGACAACTTTGTCCAATCATAGAATTTCTCCTATTGCGCAAATGTTAAGGCTAAAATGGCCACCATTGTCGCGGAGATTAAGATTATAATTGTCGCCGCGCATCACGCATGACATAGATTTTATCCGTAAAATTGCCGCGGGTGTTAAGATTATTTTTGCCACCGCGCATGACGCAGATTTTATTCTTAAAATTGCCGTGGTGTTAAGAATATTTTTTCCTCCATGCATGACACAGATTTTATCCTTAAAATTGTCACGGTGTTAAGATTATTTTTTCCGCCACGCAACACGCAGAAAGTTGGCCTAACTTTCGCCGACGCGTGCGCAGAAAGTTGGCCTTACTTTTGCCACTGCACGCGCAGAAAGTTGGCCTAACTTTTGCCATCGCGCGTGCAGAAAGTTGGCCTAACTTTCGCCATTGCACACGCAGAAAGTTGGCCTAACTTTGGCCGCCGCGCACCGCATAGAAAGTTGGCCTAACTTTCGCCACCGCGCGCGCAGAAACTCAAAAAAATAGTTAGAAAAATTTTGCAAAATTTTCAAAGACAGTTAGAGTTCTCTTCTTGAAATATGTCCTTCGTTTCCTTACAGAGGTGAGCTACTTACAGATCCCAGTTCGCATATAGCAGAATAGTGAAAGGATGCCAAGAACTTGCATCTCTGAAAAGGGATTTTCTTTTCATTTCAAATTCAACAATCCAACCAATGGATTCACAATCAATCTTCAAGCACCCAACAAGCATGGGAAAGGAAAACTCATGAGCATAAGGGAATAATTCGCAAGCTTTCCTCGCTTCTGAAAACCATCAATCAGCCACATAAATGTTGGTTCATTGTAATTAACAATCATTAAGATATGGGGCTGTAACAACCAATTGTTCAGGATTTCAATCATAACATTAACACACAAAAACTCATACCAGCCATGCCCAACATTCAATTTCATGCATTCAAAGCATCATGGACATCCAAGGGAAAAGGAGTCACAATTAATCAAGGCCTCAAGCACATGATGTGTTATCTCATATGCACAACAATTAGCAACAAATAACAACCAACACACAACAACATGCCCCATGCACAACACAAAAAATCATATTTTCCTAATCTGTTGTGTGGATGTTGGCCCAACAGCCTCAATGTTGTAACCATGGGCTCTGATACCATTCTGTCACATATCCAACCATCATACCACATGGGAGAGAACATCACTCTAATTCCAGACATCTAGCCCCGTACTTAGTAAACAAATATTCATATAAAATGAAAATGGACATATGGAAATGCATAAATATTTGAAAACACAACAGAATTAAATTCTATTACACATCCATCATACATTCAAGATATTCATTTCATTCATCAATTAAAACAATACAGAATTAGAACATGAGAGTACTTATCTTGAAACAAAGTAGTCCCCGAGCAACAAGCTATGCATCTGCAACGTTCCACCCGACTATAGGCTAGTTGTGCTTATCAATCTCTTGATACAACTGCCACCCCTGAGTTGGGCATGATTTCTACAAGGAAGAAGGGAACAATAGACTCACACATAGCCAGAATACACCAAAATCAGCCAAGCCAATCAACAGTTGGGTTTATCAGGATACTAGGAGATGGAAAAGGAAGAATTGCTAAGTTAGTGAACTCAAGCACAAAGCCATGGATACCTCTAGTAACAAGATCTATCTAACTTAGCACACATAATACCTACACACCCAACACAAGGAAGTATTCTCTTCACTGCTACACAGTCCCTCAAGCCATACCTTCCCTTCTAGTGCTCTCAGGGTGTGCATAGAAAAGTAGCCAAATCCCTCTTGATCTTTCTGAGAGGTTACTCCCTTCACTAGATTTATCAAGCCAATTTTGTCCACTACCACTCCAGATTTCTTGCTCACAGGTTCAAACAAAAATAGGGATGCACATAACAACAAAAGTATAAGTGTTGGGCATGAAGAAACGTTTTTACAGTGAGATGCACATAGATGGGGTTTCTACCAATTTTAGAAAATTGTGGGCAGCCACTGCCTGCCTCAACCAACTCTTGGAAGAATTAAATGATTGGGCTGCATAACCCAAAATGGATAGTTGGTGGTTTATGGGTTTTCTCATTGACACATGGATTAACACCATTGGCTCAAGGGTTTGAATAATTTCCCTCCCTATTCCTTATAAAAATCATGCCCCCATCTCTTTGTTGCATTGCATAGCTAGTTGTGGGTATTTCATTAAAATTCATATTTACATGATGTCTTAATTTACATTGTGCGTGTCTAGCACAAGAACCATATGCACCGATTTTAATTGTGGATACATAAAACGATAAATCAATGGCGAGGCCTTGGCCTTGAGCTCTTCACCATGATTTAATAACGATATTTACATCATTTACAATTTTAATGCCACAGAGTAAAAAATGGGGACATGACAGAACCTCTACCCACTCCCTAGAAATGATGACTTGATTGGTCAAGTCAGAGGAGCGAAGATATTCTCGAAGATTGACCTACGATCCGGATATCACCAAGTAAGAATACATGACGAAGACATCAGTAAAACCTCCTTTCGAACCTGATATGGTCATTACGAGTTTGTGGTAATGCCTTTTGGATTGATGAATGCACCTACCAACTTTATGTGGATGATGAACATCATCTTTTGTAAATACATAGACATGTTCGGTCTAGTCTTCATTGAGGACATTTTGATCTACTCCAAAAGTGAAGAAGAACACGAAGAACATCTCTGGATAGTGTTACGAGTACTACGAGAACAACAACTATACACTAAGTTTTGCAAGGGTGATTTCTACAAACCTCAGATACAATACTTAGGTCACATCATTTCTGAGAAGGGGATAGCAGTCGACCCTGAAAAGATTAAAGCCATAGCGGAATGGCCTACACCCACTGGGTGACCATCATAAGATCGTTCCTAGGGTTAGCCGGATACTACTGGAAGTTCATTGAGAGCTTCTCGCGGATTGCTTTCCCTGTGACTACCTTGCAGAAAAAAGAAAACAAGTTGCTTTGGAAGACCAAGTGAGAGGAGAGTTTTCAAAAGTTAAAGCAACTTTTGATGAGCGCACCTATTTTACGGATAGTAGATCTCGACGGAGACTTCATTGTTTGCACAGATGCAAGCAAAGAAGGACTCAGTGGAGTCCTTATGCAGAACGATTTTTCCATCTGCTATGAGTCAAGAAAGTTGAAGGAACATGAACAGAACGATGCCACTCACGATCTTGGACTACCTGCCATTATCCATGACTTGAAGATGTGGAGACATTACCTTATGGGAAATAAATTCCTATTAAAGATGGACAACACGAGTCTGAAGTACTTATTTGACCAACCCGACCTAAATGCTAGGCAAGCCAGGTGTCTAGCCTTCCTCAGTGAGTACCACTTTGAGCTAAAGCACATAAAAGGAAAGGAGAACAAGATCTCCGTTGCCTTAAGTCGATGGACTCATATGTTATATGAGGTGACAGTAAGTCAAACTAACTCAGATTTACATGACAGGATTAGAATGACATGTAGGAGTGACCGATTCTATGTCGAGATCCTTAAAAATATCCAAGAGGATAGATTATTTCAACAACAAAGAGAGTATAAGATAGACGAGTCAGGACTGCTATGGTCGAAAGACAGACTTTATGTTCCGGAGAGAAGAGACATTAGACCTCACATCCTCATAGAGTTCCATCAGAAACCCTATTCAGGGCATCTGGTATATCAAAAGACGATATCAATGGTAAAGAAACACTTCTTTTGGCCTAAGTTGAAAGCCAACATAGCCTTATTCATTGCTAAGTGCTAGGAGAACAAACTGGTTAAAGCAGAATACCAGCACCCTTCGGGATTACTGCAACCATTACCCATTCCAGAGTGGAAGTGGGAGGTCATCAGTATGGATTTCATTACGGGGTTACCCAAGAGTAAGAGAAAGAATGACTACATATTTGTAGTAGTAGACAAGATATCAAAAGAAACACATTTCATACTAGTGAAATCTACTTACAAAGTCGTTCACATCGCAGACATCTTCCTAAAAGAGATCTTCCGATCACATGGGATACCCAAGGCAATCATTTCATATCGAGACACAAAGTTCACTAGTAACTTTTGGAGGTCATTGTTCTCCAGTTTTGAGACACGAATTCAGTTAAGTACCGTGTACCATCCACAAACCGATGGGCAGACGAAACGAGTGAACCAAATCCTTGAGGATATGCTTAGGATGTATGTTATGAACAACCCCACGAAATGGGAGGATTATCTGCACCTCGCAAAGTTTGATTACAATAACGGATACCAGACATCTTCCAAGATGAGTCCCTTCGAGGTACTCTATGACAGAAAGTGTAGGACACCCTTGACCTGGGATAGTCCAGTAGACAGACTTATGTTGGGTCCAAATTTACTAAAGGACTTGGAGTAGTTGGTTACCAAAGTACAACAAAACATGAAAGAGGCACAAGACCGCCAAAAGAGTTATAAGGATAAAAAAATAAAAGACAAATATTACCAAGTCGGCAAACATGTCTTCTTAAAAGTGAAGGAAAAGAGAAGCTCCTTGAGCTTGGGGTGATGCGGAAAGTTAGCCCCCAGATTTTGTGGACCCTTTGAGATATTGGCCAAGAAAGGGCCAGTAGCATATGAGTTAGCTCTACCAGCTCAAGTTCATAAAGTTTTTCATGCATCTTTATTAAATAAATATGTCTATGATAATAAACATGTGCTTGATTGGTCCTTATTACAGGTGGAACTCAAAGGGGAATTCATGCTGGAGCCACTCCACATTCTGGATAAGAGAGAGGTACAACTTAGAAGATGGGCCATCATCTAGTTGAAGGTGCAATGGAGGCACTTTGGACCAGAAGAGGCTACATGGGAAAATGAAACCACCATGAAAGAGGCTTACCCCGCCTTATTTCATGATTTCATTTTTAGTCTCTAGAATACCATGACAATGTTGTTCTAAGCGGGGAGGCATGTAATATCCTGAATTTTGACTAACTATTTTGATGTTATATATTGGGCTTAAGCCCCAACACATATGATTTATTTTGTTATACTGGGTGTAAGCCCCATTGCACATGATTCATTTCTTTTATAGATATACATATTTGGGCATGGACCCTAACTTATGCAGGCTATTTTGATATACTGGGAAGAAAGCCCCAATGTGTTTGATTTATGTTGTATTATGAGATTTGGGTACAAACCCTAATATACTGAGATTATTTGTGTTACATACTTTGCAGAGTTATGATATACATCATTGACTTTTATGATGTGTTGAGCGTGGAATCTGGAACACATGGATGACCTATGTACTAGGTGTAAGCCCCAATGTACAAAGAGAATTTTATTATATATTGGGTGTAAGACCCGATGTGCATAGAGTGTTGGGTGTAAGCCCTAGAGCCCTCCAAGCTTGATAAAAAAATACCGGATCCGAGGCCATTTGTATTTTTAGATGTGCTTCACAAACACATTCTAGTATTAGTGTTGAGCGGAATGCTCTGGAATTGCACTAGTGTAACGCCCATGTGAGAGTGTTGAGCCAAAGCTCTCAAGAGCACTTGGGGTTACTTGATCTTGAAAGTGTTGAGTCGAGAAGAATCTGAATAGCACTACTATTCATCACAATTATTTAATTGGTTAAATGAATCATTTCTATCTCTCATCAAGAACTGTGGGAGCTACCATGTTAAAACGAGGGAATCCAACATGCAAGAGGAACCTACAGTCACCTAACCTAGCAAACTATCCAAGCTTACCAAAAGACCTTGTCCAAAGAATTGGACCTTGTATTTAAGTAATTATCAAAGAGTTATTATGCTATTTAATTAATTAAATCAAAGAGTTATTATGATATTTAATTAATAAATAATCACATTGGTTATTTATAAAAGAAAGCTCACTTATGTGTAAATAGTATCCATAAAATTTATGTATAGGATATTTCTTTATATTATTATTATAATTAAAGAAAAGATTGTGATCTAACTTAAAGATACATCGAGTTGTAACAAAGTAAAAGTCCTAGATAAACTAGGAATGAGTAATTAGTAAAATATCTTTTACAAATATTATAATTCAATTTAAATTAAAAACTGAGGTTAGTATTAAAATTACTATGATTTAACTCAACAACTACATTCCAAAAAGTTCACCTATATAAAGGAGGACATTTCCCAAGAGAGGTATCATCTTTTCTTCTATCATTCTCTTATAGTAAGAGAAGAGAATTTATTACACAACTGGAGGAGCTTACTATTTTTCCAAAGATATGATCATTATCAGCAGTATGTCCTAGGTCCTCTATTTTTCCTATTGCATGTTGGAACCAGCTCGGGGGGATCCAGTTAGAACCAGGAACGGTCTAAGGGTCATGGTTGGGAGGAACGTGGTAGTCCCAAGGCCATTCAGTTAAAATCACTCTACAGGTCAGCAAGAACAATACATAATTATTTCCATTAACTAGTGTTTGAGTGTGCAGGTTCTTCAGAGGAAAGCCAATCCATAGGAATTAGGTATGAAGCTACATTTATTTATACAGCTGGATAAATTAGGTTTTAAAATTCAAAGTACGGTACCTTTTTTTTCTGTAATTATAATTTCGTTTCCCTTTTTCTTTTCTTTTTTCATGGAGCAAGGGTTGTATGGGATGGGCTCCCCAGGTTAAATAAATCTCTAGCTTAGTCCATCAAGTATTTTTAATTTGAATCTTTTATCACAATTTTAAAAATCCTGTCCAAATTTTTCAAGCATAAAATAATCTAGCAGGGCTAGCATTGCTAGCTTGTGCTAGATTCCCGAATAGACAGAATTCTTACAATTTAGAACTTCAATAGACTTCTTTCAGAAACCTAAATTATTAATGCATGTTTTCATAAGGAAACACATTGGTTCAGTTTAATCTCCATATTGTATTTTTATTAACTCTTAGCACCAGAAGCTTAGGGTCTATTTCCTTTTTAAATTAAATGAATGTAAACTTTGCATTTAAATTATATCAGTAATTACATGCTTCCAGAATAAACTTCAAATCCCCACAAAACAGTGCCAAATTACATTAGCAAAGCTCAACTTACAGAATACTTTAAATGGAAATCTAAAACTCAGATCCGAACCAACGGTAACTAAAAACCAATCCTCATCTAGGGCTTACGCCATTTGCCATGACAAGAAAACCAAAATGATACAGGTTAAAAATTAAAATGTTGACCACATTAATCTGAACAAGAAAATAAATTAAAAGAAATAGAGCTAGGGCCTGCGTATTTTAAATACAAAATTTTTCCCTCATTATAAAGATCTTTCGTTTCACCTTAGCCATAACATGAAAACTTAAAAAACCTGAATCAAAGGAATTTCAGAGTCATTCTATGGCCTCATGATTTTACAAAGATTTAATTCTATAAAGTCGGACAGATTCATCCCGGTGGCAAACGCATGTAATGACATAGCTAAACGTTATTAGCATCATTTATATAAACATTCAAAGAGCTCCCAAACTCACTACCGTAAATCCCAGATCCATCCACGGCCTCGAATTAGTTAAATGAATTACAACTAAAAATCAAAATTACTTTCGTCTTTAATTCTGCCAGATAGGGTCATGACTTTTACGACTATAGCTAACTAAAACCCTATGTATGAAAACCAGATAAAAACTAAGTAACAGAAGCTTTTAAAACAACGAAACACAATTTCAAAATGCACTAGTGACATCTTAATTTTAATCATACTAAAACAGAGATATGAGTAAAATTTCCAATTTTCCAACATCTCATTTAAACCCCAGATGCTGTGTATAAAAGTCTATTAGGATTTAAAATAATTTACAGTTCCATCAATTCAAACCATAGAGAGAAACGAAACCTACAACATTAAAGCAAAAACCATTAAGGGTTTATCCCTTCAAATAAACGCATCACTGATTCAACTTGAAAATATTTAAAATATATTACAGACAATGGTCTAGCATGCCCATGAGCCAATAAGACCCAAATCAAAACCCAGAGTCACCTTCACCTACGCTAAACAGACTAGGCATGGCCAAAAGCTTCACCCAGAAAACTAAAATCCTAAAGGGCATCTCCACTACAAAGTTAAAAACTTGAACTACAGAACATCCAACCGTTTTTCCTTGCTACGCCAAGAAGAGATTGAGCTACGAAGAATTCCTGGGCTTACCAGGTTTTGCGCTAAAATGCATTCTTCTCTTCCCTGTTAACACCACTCCAAAATGAAAAATACCATCTCTCTCCATACCTACAAACCCTGCCAGTAAGAGTCACAAAACCACGAGTTAAATACAAGGATGATTATCACCTAAAACAAAAGCGTACTAAAAACCATTGTGTTCAAAGGAGCAGCTTACCTTATTTTATGACCCACATGTTCTCCATATCTACGCAAAGTATTAGTGAATATGCTCACCATGAGCGTAGCTCAAGTCAAAGCGTAGAGCTCCATGAAACCAAAGTGCACCATGAAGCTACCATCCAAACCCAAACACCACAAAATGACAATTTTGGTGGTTAGGGCCAAGAGTATAAACCCTCATCCAAGCTAGCAAGAAAACATGCGACTGTCACATGGGTAGCATTCAATACTACAACAACCCCACTAGCGATGTAATACTTTATCCAAACTCTATAGTTAGGATCACGATTTGGTTCAAAACTTCCAATTGTTGATTGCATAGCTTTTATTTAAAGTTTCCTTTTATCCATTTCAATTCATAGGGTTAGGTTCTTGCTAGGTAGCAAAGCTTATGATGTTTAGTGCAACATCTTTATGTTACACCTGCAAAAACAAGTTCGAGGGATGCTTTAGCAAACCTTGCTAATCAAGCCCAAGATAGTTCATTACTCATCCCTTACCTCTTGGTAGCCATGCTGGTAAAACAACTACCAAATCAAACCTTAAAAGTATTCTTACTCTCTTCATGAAGTCCATCAATCGTGATTTAATAAACATAAGGGATTTCAAACACTTTAATATATCGAAGCATACATTTAGACTATAAGTACAATGTAGATATTAAGACCATTAAGTTTGATACATGTACTAAACTGATCGATAAGACCAAAGATGTTAATCATTTGAAATTCATTTATATACTATACCATTACCTCGCTTCCACAGAAACATAAAATAGAAGACGATCACATCCAATTAAATCAAACAAGGGAATTATAAACCAATTTTCATAAACCATGTTTTCTCATTGTATCGACAAGACTGATATTATTTCCCAGTACTGAAGTTAATTTATTAAATATTTACTTGAATAGACGATGTTAGCAACACGGGGGCTTCACTATAAGGCAATATAATATCACGTTCATTCATATTGCAGTATTAAATATTCATGAAAACCAAAAAATGATATTACTTATATATTAAGGGGCAAAGGTTTTTTTTTATTTAATGTAACAATACAAAAATACTTTGGGGTCTTTTTTATATGGGTGGGTTGACAAATATCCGCCAAATGGAGATGGCAGGATCACAGACGGATGAGAAATCGGGTTGAGGCAAGGCTTGGGCTTACCAGTATGCAGGGAAATCGCATCTTGAGGCATGATTGAGGCCAGGGGTTTTGTGGTGAAGTGGGTTTCTAGTCGATCATAATCAAGAGACAATGGTCATTGACAGCCAATTGTTACCAATAGCACTCAGTCAGTTGTTAGCAATCGCCTTGGGAGGCTCTAAGCCTCCAAGGCCTGTTATAGGCCCTCAATAGGCCTTCGGGGCTTGAATACCCAGCCACTCGTGCCTATTACAAGCCTTGGGAGGTTTAGTCAGCCTCCTAGAGCTTGTTACAAGCCTTGGGGGCTTGGATACCTAGGCCACACCATGCTTAGTCAGCGATTGGGGAACTGCAACATGCAATCTAAATATTGTACTATGTGCATTGGCTCTAGTGACATACATGAAGTGATCTCCTGTCTCTTCATTAGACCATTAGATGTGGCAAATCATAATGATATGTGGTTGAGTAATTTCCTTGTGGGTGACTTAATGTGCATCCACAATATACATCGAAAGAAGTAAGGTGCATTGTAGAATGCATGTGGGGTCATAAGAGGGGTATCATATCAATATATTAGGTAGAAATATAAAGGGTTATAAAAAATGTTAATGAAAAAATTGATACATACAATATCTAGTGAAAATAGGGGTTTCTTTAAACTGGGAAGGCATATTGGGAGGGGGTTAAAAAAAACAATTTTGGAAGGTATTTTCCAATATTTAGTGAAATTAGGGGTATTGTTTCATATGCCATGAACAAACATGCTATGATAGCGGTTTATTGAGTGAAGCCCCCGTGGTTAGCAATAAGTGAAAACATTTTAAATTTTTGTTGATTTAGGGACACTACATTATGTACAATACAATTTAAACATTCATTCAGAATTACTAATTAAAAGCACAAATATGCTTACTGAGAAGCAATATTTTCAAATTCCTCCAAAGCTTATAAGCTTTCAAAATATTTTTTAAACTGTGCATTCAAAAGAACTTGGATTCTTTGTATATAAGACTGCGAATCCCATTTTTATTGAAAAAAATTTCTTATTTGAATGTTACAGAAATAGGTCCATGAATTATAGAAATGATAGATCAAAATTTCATAAAACTTTTCAAAGACAAAACTGCTTCATCGAACAAAAAAAGAGATCTAGTCCGCATAGGCTTATGGTCAAAAATTTATATCTTCATAATGAGAGGTTTAAAAAATTGTTACTTCTAGCTCTTCAAAATTTTTCCAATGACCTATGTCTAGTTTGATGCCTTCCTTAGATAGAATACTCACTTCAAAATTTATTTCCCTCATCATAAGACAAAGCATGATTTCCTCCATTCTATTCTTCAAACAGTTGATCTGCTGTAATAGAGGTTGCAAGTATATATTGTGAAATTGCTTCTCCTCCAAAATCCAATCAATAACAATCTTGAATCTCCAAATAACTGCAATTATTTAAAAAAAATTTCCAAAACAAAAATTAGGAGCATTTTGAATGCATAACATTCTGCATAATTATTTGTGCCATCTCCTAGTCCATCGTTAAATGCTATTTTCTTATTTGTCATATGTAATATTCCTCTAGCTGCACAAAAACTCTGATCTTTTCTGATGTCCCATCAAAATATGACCAAGGCTATTAAATATTAATCTTTTCCTCCAATACATGATGAATCTTGGGTTAATCCTAGAAGAGAATGGATTGGTCACCTGCATAAGTGAAGAAGTTCCAGTTTCAGAGGGAGATGAGGCTAAGGCCTTACATAAGAAGATTACAAGCAAACTCGACAAGTATGACTTATGGGTATGTTTCGAAATCTGTTCATGATTAAGTTTATGTTTGTCTTCATTAATATTAGTACAATCTTGATTAATTTTAGACTTGTTTTATCACCTTAATAAAAATATGAATGCATGATAGAAGATATTCATTGATTATGGTTTTGACACTTATGATTGTACTAATGCATTGTGGTGTTGTATGAGGTTGATGTTGTCCTCTAACATGAAAGGTACATCAAGAAAGACAAATCATATTCTAGTTCAAGAACATATGACCATGGTAACATGAAGACAAAGATTCATCCAATGTCATGGATCACATAGAAGATCTACTTACGAGGTATGTATAACTTGGTTCTATAATGGCTAACTTATGAGATATGCAGGTTATTAGCACAAGTTATTGAAGAGAACAAGAAGACATCATGTGGGTATGTTAGACATAACTAACTAACACATTAATCGATGTATGTTTTTCATATATCAAGTTATACTCCTACCTTGTGATAGGATCTCTTATATAAGTATACTTGGCATGATTGATAATGATTATTCATGAAGCTATAGGTTTGAGTAATCATGGGTTTAGGTATATTATGTTTCTTACTTTAATCAGTGATATCACTAACCAGAAGAGTCCTATGGTCAAATAAGAATTTGCATGGGTAAAGGAAGTACTCCCTGAAACCTTGAATACTAGTGCTTGTGATAAATTAACTATGTATGAAATGATCTTGACTATACATGTTTAAGATTACTTAGAATCATAATGTTTTATAGTATTGAGATTATACTAATGAATGTATGATTGTGTATGAGACCTCGAGGATAACCCAATGATGATACTAGTGATCGAGGATGGATATAAGTTCAAGGACAAGTAATCCAGGAAGCAAATATCAAGAGGGAGCACACTCCAGTAGTTCCTGCAAGGAAGCAAATATTGAGAGGGAGTCCACCCTACAACCAAACAAAGATAAGTATTTGAATTGTCATTTCTTGCATTCTTTTTTGTTTAAATAATATTTCTCAATGATGTGTATGCTTATGTTCCTAAACTTAGGGTGTGTATTATGCATATTAGAATAATTACATTAATTAACAATATACTGCTAATATGCATGTGATGGGTAAGTGGCCTATGGAACTATACAAAATTCCATTGCTACTTATATAGAATGAAACCTCTTTGCTGACATGTTGGGAGTTGTGCACACTCTTAACAATGTTCTGGTAGAGATTGGAAGGCATCTAGAAAGTTACGGGATATGGATAAATGTTGTATTGAAGCATTGGCTAAAATAATTGCATGACTGTATGACATATTTCTTTATAAGAATTTGTTTTGAAAACTATGAGATGTTTTTGATCATGCAATTTAACTTGCTTTGTAGGAAAGATCGTATGCCATCACCTACAAAACAAGGACTACAACATTTGTTCCAGCAACAAAGCTATATATTAAAGATATTGAAGTTCCTAGGATCCGGGATGAAGGAATGGAAGAATACCATGATCCGTCGATCATGAAGAAATATTTTTGGGATTTGGTCCCAAGACTAGATTTGAAATCTGTTGTGACTTCCAAAGATCAAGCATGCTGCAGATGGTAACATAGAGAAATACAAAGCAAGATTTGTAGCTCGTGGCTTCTCCCAGAAAAAGAGAATAGACTATGAAGAGAATTTTTCTCCTGTAGCCAGGTACACTTCCATCAGAGCAGTACTTGCCCTGGCTGTAGTGATGAAATGGAAGATACACCAAATGGATGTCAAGACAACTTTCTTGAATGGTGTAGTCGAGGAGGAAGTGTATGTGGAGCAACCACTTGGTTTTGAGACACATGACAGGGAGTCATATGTGTGCAGGTTGAAGAAATCCTTGTATGGCTTGAAGCAAGCTCCTAGGACTTGGTATGGTAGGATAGACAGCTTTCTATCCAGTTTGGGCTTTACCAAGAGTAAAGGAGATTCCAACCTTTACTACAAGGTTGAGGAAGGAAATCCTATGATACTACTATTGTATGTGGATGACCTGTTTGTAACAGGTGTGGATGGGTTTATTGTTGACAGCATGAGGAAGCTTGCTTCCGAGTTCGAGATGAAGGACTTGGGGATGATACACTATTTTCTAGGTATGGAGGTGTGGCGGAGCACAGATGGAATCTTCCTTGGATAAGGAAAGTATATAGTAGAGATATTGAAGAGGTTCGGGATGATGGACTACAAGGCCATGGCCACACCTATGGCATCGAACATGAAGATTCTGTTTGATGCTTCCCCTGATCCGTTTGATGTCATTGTGTATCGTCAGATGATTGGGTCCTTGATGTACCCGACGAATATGAGACCAGATATTTGCTTTGCGGTGAACACATTGAGCCAGTTCCTGATGGATCCGCGAGGTGTTCATCTAGTTGTTGTAAAGCATATTCTGAGGTACCTGAAGGGTACAATTGATTATGGGATCAAGTATGATGTGAATCAAAAGATTAACCTGGATGGTTATGTTGATTCAGATTAGGCAGGCAATGCTGCAGATAGGAAGAACACTTCTAGGTGTTGCTTTAGTATGGGATCAGGTGTGATCTCTTGGTTTAGTAGGAAGCAGTCCTGCATAGCACTGAGTACCGCCAAAGTAGAGTATGTTGTAGCTTGTTCGACTAGTTGTGAGGCAGTATGGATAAGGAAGCTACTGTCTGAGTTATTTGATCTCCCGTTGGATGCTACTGGTATATTTTGTGACAACCAGAGTTGTGTGAAGCTGTCTGTGAACCCGATGTTCCATGACAGGTCGAAGCACATGGAGATCAAATATCACTATATTAGGGATATGGTGCAGAGAGGAGTAGTGAAGCTCCTGTATGTTGCGACGGATGACCAGGTTGCGGATGTGTTCATGAAACCACTACCTAGAGTGAAGTTAGAGTACTTCAGAGAGAGGCTTGGTGTTCTTCATATTGACGACACTTCGAGGAAGAAGTGATGGACACATTTGCAGGAGCCATTCTAAGCATGGTGAGAGGAGGATCCTTCCCATGGCTATGGATATAAGCGCTGTGTGATGAGTATCAGGACGATGCTCCAGTTACTGATCTGTATGCATCATGTTGGATGCTTGTTATGATCAGTTGGATCATGTATATGTATATGCATCATGTTGGATGCTTGTTATGATCAGTTGGATCATGCATTTGTATATGCATCATGTTGGATGCTTGATATGATCAGTTGGATCATGTATTTGGATATGCATAATGTTGGATGCTTGAGATGATCAAGTGGATCATGTATTTATCAGGTGGATGCATTGTATGATCAGGAAGATCATGTACTTATGTATGTATCAGGTGGATGCATTGTATGATCAGGTAGATCATGTACTTATGTATGTATCAGGTGGATACTTGTATGATTAGGTAGATCATGTATGATGATATGTATCAGGTGGATACATTGTATGATCAGGTGGATCATGTATTTGTGTATGTATCAGGTAGATACATTGTATGATCAGGTGGATCATGTATGATGATATGTATCAGGTGGATACATTGCATGATCAGGTGGATCATGTATGATGATATGTATAAGGCAGATACATTGTATGCATCAGGTGGATGCATGGTATGATCAAGTTGATCATGGATTATGAGTATCGAGATGATACTGTAGATGATATGCATCAAGATGATCACAGATGACGAGCTTCAGGATGTTGCTCCAGATGACATGCATCAGGACAATGCAGTGATGATGATCAAGTTGATCATGTGATGATGTACATCAGGATGATGTATGGTGAGTATTGGGTTGATACTCTGTGTCTGTGGATAGGTTGTGCAGATAGCATAGAAAAGATCCTTTAAAATTTGGGCAGGTAGAGTCGTGTGCTTGTAACAGCCTGGGATGCTCTGTCGAGATCCAGATAGGTAGAGCGGTGTGCTCATAACATCATGGGATGCTCTGAGTAGGTTTTTCTACAGGTAGCATAGAAAAGACCCTTTAAAATCTAGACAGATAGAGCGATGTGCTCATAACATTCTGGGATTCTCTATCCAGATCCAGACAGGTAGGGCGGTGTGCTCGTAACATCCTGGGATGATCTGAGTAGCTTTTGCTACGGTTTCGCATAGAAAAGATCCTTTAAAATATGGACAGGTAGAGTGGTGTGCTCGTAACATCCTAGGATGCTCTATCGAGATCTACACAGGTAGAGCGGTGTGCTCGTAACATCCTGGGATGCTTTGAGTAGTTTTTGTGAAAGTTCACATAGAAAAAATCTTTTAAAATCCAGACAAGTAGAGCGGTATGCTCGTAACAGCCTGGGATTCTCTATCGAGATCCAGATAGGTAGAGAAGTGTGTTCGTAACATCCTGGGATGCTCTGAGTAGGTTTTTTGAAGGTCAACATGTAAAATATCCTGGGAGATCCGATAGGTTGAGCAGTAAGCTTGTAACCAGTCTTGGGATGGTCTTTCAAGGTTTTGTTGATGCACATAATTAGTCCTGAGGATTCCATAGTATGGCTAGTGATGATGAAGACCTACAGGTGGTAGGCCTACATCCAGTATGAAAAAGGACTAGCTCTGTAGAAATTCCTATGACGAGTAGATTGGATATTTATTGAGATAGCAGCAGCAGTGACGATGACGATGATTCGATAACGATGATCCAGAGAAGAAGACTTGTGCTAGAAGATATGTGTCGAGAAATACCTTCCTAGTTAAGAGGGAGTGTTGATGTATTTGTAACTTCGGATTGTATTTCACATATATGTATATTGTATTCCTATAGATATGTTATTTTTCCTCTATACAGAAGTGTCGTCATTTATATTGTAAGTGTTGTAACTTATACTTGATGGGTTATTAGACCACCTTGTTGGGGTCGGCCCTGTATAAGTCATGTGGGTTAAAGGGTTATTAGACCACCCTATTGGGGGTCAGCCCTGTCAGCATTATTTTATGTGGTTAAGTTAAGGCCGACCTAGTAAAGGTTATTAGGCAAGTCATGTCAAGTATAAATAGAGTGGGGGAGGCACTCTATTTGATTATTCACTTTCTCACTCATACTCTCATTGGAGAGTGGTGCACTTGTGGAGGAGGAGAAGCTGCTACTAGGAGAAGACTATCTCTTATGCTTGGGTTGTATCATTGCTCTATCTATCTTCGAGGAATTTGTGGGGTTTTTCACCTTTATGGTTTTCCCCAGTGAAACTCTGTGTGTCTATTGTTTCTTGTGTGCTTGCATTATTATGTCCATGATTGATATGTTGTAGATATGCTATACATGTTGTTCTCTCAGTTAAGATCCTAGATCAGATTGAAGTAAATTCTGAAAAACTAACAAGTAATGAATGCCAAAATTTAGAGATGTTCCTTTCACATACCTTATAATTTTTTTAGCTTCCTTCATATCCATTTTAGATGGATTTGTCATATACATAGAAGCAAGTGAAACAAAATAAGAAATATGAGGCCTTATGTGGGTTAGAAACATTAAGCTTCTAACAATCCTTCTGTAAGTTGTCCCATCAACTATTTCATCGCCATCATCTCTACACAACACAACTCCATGAGAAATTGGAGTGGAGGTTGGTTTACAATCACCCATATCAAATTTCTTCAACATATCCTTTGCATACTTTGTCTGAAAAATATAAAATTCATCTTCACTTTGATAAAAATCCATTCCTAGAAAATATTACATGAGGATTGAATCTTTCATCCCAAACTCACTCATCATAGCAAATTTGAATTCATCCTTCATCTTAGAACTACTACCCATATACAACATATAATCAACATATAAACTAACAATAGGAATACCAATACCTTATTGTTTGTAGTAAGGGGTAGGTTTACTCTTACTTCTCTTGAATCCATTCTCTTGAAAATATCCATAAATCCTGGCATACCAGGCTCTTGGTGCTTGCTTTAATCCATACAAATCCTTCTTCAACTTGTATACTTGATGTTATTCTCCTTGCACTTCAAAACCATATGGATGTTCCACAAATATTTCCTCTTCTAAGTACTCGCATTCAAGAAGGAACTTTTCAAAATGTCATTTAAGCTTCTTACCTTCCTTGCAGGGCTTGGACTTGAATATGGAGAACTAGGCAATGGGCTACTTGGTGAATTTGTAGCATTTGGAATGAAAACGTTAGTGGGATTCTGATGATTAATATCATCAATAATATCACCATTCAAACTAGATTTTGAATTCTCAACATGGTCTTTTTTATTACCATAAAATCCCCTTTCATAAAAAAACGCATATCTTGACATAACAATGCTATTTGTGAGAGGATTATACAACATGTATGCCTTAATTTGCTCACTATATCCAAAAAAAATGCATGATTCACATTTTGGATCTAACTTTTGTCTCTTTTGATCAACTACATGAACATAGGATAAACAATGAAAAATTTTGAAATGCTTAACATTAGGATTTTTCTCATACCGAGATTCATAAGGAGTCATCATGTCAAATACACTAGTGGGACTTTGATTGAGAATGTACATTTCTATAGCAATTGCATCACCCCAAAAATAATTTCTTAATTCACTGATCTATAACATACTCCTTGCCATTTACACCATTGTACGGTTCTTCCTTTCAGCTACCCCATTTTTTTGAGGTGTGTAAGTAGTGGTGAGTTGTCTTTTAATGCCATTCATATCACACAAATTACAAAAACCTTTTGAACAAAATTATCCTCCACGATAAGCCCTTAACCACTTTATTTTGTAACCACTTTCATTTTCCACATGGGCTTCAAATCTCTTGAATGCATCACATGCTTAACCAATTCTCTTAAAAAAATAAACCCAACACATTCATGAGTAATCATTACCAAAATTAATGAAATATGATGACTTACCAAAACTCTTTGTCTACATAGGACCAAAAATATCATAATGAACTAGCTAAAGTGGGTAATGGGACCTCCATGCCTTGCCTATAGAAAATTTCTCTCTTGCATGTTTTCCTTTAGCACATCCTTCACAAACCTACATGTGCTCTTCAACCTTAGGAAAACCGTAAACTAATTATTTTGATGTTAGAAGCTTCAAACTATGAAAATTTAAATGGCCATACCTGAGATGCCACAACCAAATTCTGTCCTCATATGCCATATTAGCAATATTGATGCTATGTTGTCCAAAATTCAATGGGAACATCCGATTCTTTGCATAGGCCCAACCGTAACCACCCTATTTCCTTGAATCTTATCATAAATTGTGCATTCTCTATTCTCAAACACTACTCTGTAGTTATTTCCACATAGCTTCCCAACACTTAAAAAATTATTCTTTAACTGTGGAATATAACAAACATCTTTAACACTTTTCATACCTTCTTTAGTATGGACTTCCGTATCTCTTTTTGTAGAAAACTCTAAGGTTTTTTCATCACCAAGTTTGATTTTAGATTTGAAACTTTCATCCATTGTAGAAAAGAGCTTGCAATTTCCCGTCATGTGGTTAGAAAATCGTGAATCTAAAAACCAAACATCTTTTACAATATTTTTAGTTTTTCCGTAAGATACAAATAAATTATTGTGAGAAGGATCATCAGCCTCTTGAGCATAATTAACACTTACTTTCATTTAATCCACAATACCTTTCAAAATGACTATACCTGTGACAATGATAACATTGGATGTTTCTCTTATCAAATCTGCCTCTACCTCTTCCTTTGAAACCACCTCTTCTTCCTCTTTCTCCTCTCGATTTTTTTTTGTTTTGAGCTCTATGTTGGGCTTGATTTCTTTTGGAACTAGAACATACATGTTCATTCTTTGTAATCTTTAATTTTGTAGAAAAATATTTTTCATGATCACTTTATGCAAATGAATCTCTAATTGTCTTTATGAGAAATAAGAAATCCAACTAGTTGGTCAAACTGAAGGGTTGTCAAATCGTTTCTTTCTTCAATGACTGTAGCAACATGGTTCCATCTTGGTGTTAGAGACCTCAACAAATTTGTAATCACAACTTTTTTCTTCATAGTTTCTCATAAAGTGGCCATCTTATGTACCACATGATTTACTCCTACATTGTAATCACTCATTTTCTCACCATTCTTGCATCTTCAAATTCTTAAATTTCGTCCTCAATGTTTGCAACTTGACAACTTTAACTTGATCACTGCCTTGATAAGATTCATGTAGAGTCTTCCAAGCATTCTCAACATACTTTGCTCCTGCAATTCTTAGAAATAGGTTCTTATCTAGATCTATTTGAATATGAAATAAATCTTGAGCATTCTTTTTCTTAGCTTCTCTCTTAGATGTTCTCTCATTGGCTATAAGGGTGCTCCAATCATCTAGCCGATCTTCATAACCTGCTTCTAAAATCTCCCATAAATCTTTTCCTGTCAAAAAAGTCATCATCTTGATGCACCAATAATCATAATCACTTCCATTAAATTCTGGAATGGGAAAAGAGTTAGAACTTGACATGATGAATTTAACCTGAACAAAAAACACATGCTTTGATACCAAATGAAGATTATGAAAGAGCCAAACTTACAGTAGCATAAACAGAACAACACAAAAACAACACAAAACACATAAATTTTATACAACACATGCAATTAAATTTTCTATTATTTCTTTCTTGATCAATAGGTTGCAGAACTACATACTTATATGATGATTACATTGCATAGAAAGCTAATAAAAGCATTTAATTTTTACATACCATAAAGTTAGCTATAGATTTATGTAGATTTATTATATTATTCACATGCATTAGCATGCAGTTAATATTGCTTCTAGTTATTTCATAAACACATGCAAACTAAAAATAAAATAGACACTGTCAATGATTATGCACAACATTATTTTTCAACTGCACATCGTCAGTTATCAACTGTTTGTGCATGGATTAAATGTCTCCATGCTAGTTCCCCTTAGGACACCCATCCTGCGTTATCAACTGTTTGTGCATGGATTAAATGTGGCCATGCTAGTTCCCCTCGAGACTCCCATAGATTGCATTGTTTTAACATTTAAACGTGGTGAACCTGGTGCATGGCCTAAACATGGAAAAAACAAGTAAGAACACTAGCAGGTCTTAGTTCTTTATCTGTACTAAAAAAAATATAGTAGTTGGATGGAAAGCATGCGATCTTTGGTCAGGTTGTTGAGGGCCTTTGAGCACCTTACATATTGTAATATACCGAATTTTGGACTAACTATTTATGTTGACATGTTGGGCCATGGCCCCAGCACATATGTTTTATTTTGAGTATTGGGCATGAGCCCTAGCACCTATGATTTATTATTTTTTATATATTGACATACTGGGCATGGACCCTGACTGACTTCTTTAATTGAGTGTATACTGGGCGAGGAGGCCCCAATGATTTAATAATGTTCTTCAGCTTTGATATGGGTACAAACCCTAATATACTGAGATGATCTTTTGTTACTTACTGTTCAGAACCATGATTTTACATGATTTGACTTACAAGTGTGTTGAGTGTGGAATCAGAAACACACATATAACCTACATACTGGGCATAATCCCCGATGTACCTAGAAGAATGTTTATGTACTAGGAGTAATCCTTGAGTTACATTGAGTGTTGGGCATAAGCCCTGGAGCACTCCAAGCTTGATAAATGAATACCGGATCCGAGGCCACTTGAATATTCTAGATGTGCCTCACAACCACATTCTAGCACTAGTGTTAAGTAGGAAGCTCTGGAATTGCACTAGCGTAACGCCCATGTGAAAATGTTGAGTTAAAAGGCTCTGAAGATCACTCAGGTTTACTAAATATAAAAGTGTTGGGTCAGAAAGACTCTGAATAGCACTTCTACTTTCATCACATTTATTTAATTTTGTTAAATGATTCATCTTTTATCTATCATCAAATACTGCGGGAACTACCATGTTAAACGAGGGAATCCGACATGCAAGAGAGAGACTAGAGGTGCCTATCCAAGCTTACTAAAAGACCATCCAAAGAATTGGACTTTGCCCTTAAAAGATAAAGAAGTATAATGAGAAGTTACATAATTAATTAAAAGATAATTACCCTAGCTTAAAACATGGATTGACTAAGGATAGTCTCTTAGGAATGACATGCATAAAGGCCTCAAGGCTAAATGTTGTTATATTAAGAACTTTAAATAATAATGATGGTATTATTTTATATATATATATATATTGCATATGGTTTATGCATAGTGGGCTACCACGTTTATTTTAATAGTGTTAATAATAAACTAGTATTTAGTAAGCCGCTACATTATTAAATAGTATCAATATTGTATTAGTATCTAGGTTGTAAATATAAATTATTGTTATTATAAATATTATGAGAAGATTAGATCAAAAATCACTTATAGTTAAAACAATTGAAAAGTCCTAGTTCAAGAGGACTAGATATTTATTAAATAATATATTTTAAATATATATTATTTAATTTAAAGAAACTATTTATTCCAAACAGTCTTAATTCAAGAATCCCCTACATAAAGATGTAAAATTAGTCACAGCAGATCTAATGAATATAGAAAATATGGTGTAAAACTGTGCAAAACATGCAGCAGTGCTCAATATCCCAATAAGGGTGAATAATTACAATACAATCTGACTATGTGAGTGAGAAATTCGAATTGACTAAGTAGGCCATTCGAATCACTGAATGGAGTAGCTTGACTCCAACTAGGAGTCCTCATCATCAATCGGTGGTGCTCATCAATGCACAAGAACCAGTCATCCAGGTGTCAATCTGAGTCTAACTGAGTGTAACAAGTGTAACTGAAGTGTGTAGCACTGATTAAGGGAAGGAGGCTGTTCGGATATCCACATCATCTTTTTCAGGATCTTGCATGCAATTAGTGTTTGCATGCAAAATCTAGGGTTTGCATGCACCTGCATGCACTTGCATGCATCCCAGTCACCAGTTTGATGCCTCCAGCACCTTAGCCACCTCATTCTAGCACCCGGGAGCCACTTACTATAGAGTTTTAGCCCTCCTAGTCTGAAAGGCGCCCACTTCTCACCTACTGCAAGAGAAGGGCGCACTTTCTCACCTACCACTGCAGTTCCACTTCAGTTACATTCAGTTAGCTCCGATTCTCCCTGATTTGAGGCTAGTTTCACTCCCGACTGACTGTTTCACTTCCGTTGGACCTCCAGATTGACTAGATGACTTGTTTTGACTTCAGTTAGCATCCCATGCGCCCCCCACTGAGCCTCCTTCCCTTAATCAGTGCTACACACTTCAGTTACACTTGTTACACTCAGTTAGACTCAGATTGACACCTGGATGACTGGTTCTTGTGCATTGATGAGCACCACCGATTGATGATGAGGACTCCTAGTTGGAGTCAAGCTACTCCATTCAGTGATTCGAATGGCCTACTTAGTCAATTCGAATTGCTCACTCACATAGTTAGATTGTATTGTAATTATTCACCCTTATTGGGATATTGAGCACTGCTGCATGTTTTGCACAGTTTTACACCATATTTTCTATATTCATCTGTTGTGATTGATTTACTTGTTCATTAGATCTGCTGTGACTAATTTTAGATGGTATCAGAGCCATGGCAGGGACAAGATCTCTTTTCTGCAGGTGTTCTACATGAAGATTGAATCTTTGCTCACCAATATATTTCAGCAACGGCATGCAAAATCTCATGTGCATTCGCTCATGTGCATGCAAGGCTGAAAACATAGTGTTAGTTTGTGTGTGATTTGCAGGTTTCTTACTTCCTCCATGTGCATTCGCTAATGCAAAGATGGAGACTTCTTCTTCACAAAATATTCTTACTCCATTCAACTATGATGAATGGAAACCAAAGATGATTGCATTCTTGAAGAGACAATGTCTTTTTGATATGTGCATTGGTAATACAAGAGTTTTTGATTCCGATGAAGAGGAGAATGATTGGCTTAATGATTGTGACAGAGCTTTTGGAGCAATATGTCTTGCTATGTCTCCTTGTATGCGCTACCTCAGTAAGACTGCTGAAAATCCAAGTGATCTATGGGTCCAACTTGACAGAGAATTTGGGAAGCAGGAAGAAGAGGATCATGCTAGCCTTTTGGAGAACAAGCCCAGTGAGATCTCCTTATGTGTTCTTTCCGATCATGTCTTGGCCTCAACAATTGTTCAATATGAAGAAGAAACTATAGATTCAAAACTCACTCTCTCAAAGTCTTCTATTTCGAATTCTGAGCAAGATAAACAAGCTCATTCACATGAGTTTGTCGGCATGCAAAATAATGATCTACTTGAAGTTTTGGAGGTAAAATATGATTTTGGAGGTGAAGAATTCGCCCTCCTTGATTGCATGCCTCCTATAGACTTATGTTCTATCATTTGCAAAGTTTCTCAGAGTTTTAATGAAGATGAAGAGCACTACCATTCGCTTGAGTTCAATTCTCATGCACTTTTTGCTGATTTTGGTTTTGATCTCACCCTTCTTGGTTCAAAGGAGATCTCAAGAAACCATTCATCTATTTTTGGAGCTGATTTAACTTCTATTGATAAGAAGTTCAAGTTTCAAGATCTATTTGATCCGATTGGAGCTATTCCTACCTCACTTGGTTCGAATCACAGGTTCCAGGATCATCCTCATATTTTCAGATTTGTTCTCACCATTTTCGGTATGAAGAGCAAGTTCATAAAGTCTCCACATTCGCTTGCATCCACTGATGGAGAATTCAAGCACATGTTTTTGGAGCATAATCCATTTACTCCCAAGAGTAAGATACCTCCAGACATATCTATTTGAGTTTGGAGCAGTTAAATCTTTTGGTGTGTTACAGTTCATTTTGAGGGGGGGTATTTTTCCCATGAGGTTTTCCCCATTTCCTCGGTTTATTGACTGTTATTAGTTTTGGATTATTGTATTGGGGTGACCTTTGGTCTTAGTTACCAGGGCCCCACATTATTTTTTGCACATCATAGTCTAGCTTGAGGGGGGGTGTTCGGATATCCACATCATCTTTTTCAGGATCTTGCATGCAATTAGGGTTTGCATGCACCTGCATGCACTTGCATGCATCCCAGTCACCAGTTTGATGCCTCCAGCACCTTAGCCACCTCATTCTAGCACCCGGGAGCCACTTACTACAGAGTTTTAGCCCTCCTAGTCTGAAAGGCGCCCACTTCTCACCTACTGCCAGAGAAGGGCGCACTTTCTCACCTACCACTGCAGTTCCACTTCAGTTAGCTCCGATTCAACCTGATTTGAGGCTTAATTCAAGAATTCCAGATAGATTTGAAAGTTCCATCGTTTAAAATATTCAGTAAACTAGAAATCGCAGATAGATTTGAAAGTTCTATCGTTTAAAATATTCAGGAATCAAATGTTAAAACATCATAAACGCAAGTTACAGTGGCCACGACTTTCCTCCTTGGATCCATAATGAAAATGCAGTAGACATTCGAAGGTTACTACTTCACACAACCACAAAAACAGACTCGTAATTACATTTTAACCATAAAACCCTGATGGGCTCAAGGATCAAATCCCACCACAAAAATGATAGGCGACTCATACTTTTCGAATTAAAATCCCCAGGTCATATATCGAATCCCGAGAGCAACTCAAAGGCCCAGGTTACCTTTAATAAATCCAGACAATAGACAGAGGTAACACTGGCAACAACGATTAACCGAATAGAAGAACAAATCGCTTATCATCAGGTTGGAAGCATTAATAACATATACACACATATAAATTCTCTAGGAAAATGCAGAACAAAGCAATGGTGAGTTTCGTATTTTAGCATGGAATCCATTATTTGGTCAAACAACCTTTCACCAAGATTTCGAACTGACAGAATACCAAATTGAAAACCCAGTGACCCTATTTCTTCACACATCCATTTGGGTCTCATAATAAATAAAACACAGAAGCTAATTTCCCATTATAAACAACAAAACGATAATCCACAAATCATTACAGGAAAAGGAATATTCTTTCAAAACCCATATGTACATAGGCACGAATACATTGAAAGAAACTGAGACCAAATCACCAAACCCTACTGCAAGCATGGAAACCCTTAGAAGTTTCACCCATCAAAATAATATTTACAATGATAGTTTCAAATACTTGGTCAAGCCAAAGGAAACCACTCTGGAGACTCCAAAACTTGAGTGAGCCAAAGGCATCACGAAGTCTCTCCATTGCAAAATTATCAAAACCTTCTCCAACAACCGAGACATATAGGTGTGAGGGGTTGAAAGAACCCTGGACTTACTAGTACAAATGCCTTATACAGTTTGTGTTGGTTCCCTTCTGGTCCATGTAGAGAGCCACACCATACCTGTCAATGGAGGAAACCAAAAGAAGTTAGGATCTGAATATTTCATTAAATATGGAAGAAAACAAAACTAAGAAATTACAGTGTTGATCGTAGAAGTAGATACCTGTAGAAATTCTTCTACATCACCTCCATGACCATTGAACAATACCCTGGCCATGAGTCTAGCTCGGGCCAGGCGCATCTACCTCAGAAACAAAGCTAAAACCCCCTCTCAACCAAAAGACAAGGAAACCCTTGAATTGACAACTTTTGTGCAAACCCTCGCTAAGACCCTTAGCCTCGATGGCCAAAGGCCACATGACAACCATGTGCACCATTAATACATCCAACTACCACGATAGGACTCTAATGCGAATGCAAACTATATAATAAAGTCATGTAGGTCCAAACACTTGGTTAATTATCACTAGGACAAAGATCTCAACCCGTTTATATTTTTCACAAAGGGTGGTTCCACTTTGGGATTTTTTACATGGTGGAGTTGTCAACCGGATGGCCACCACAGAACACCTGCAAGAATATGACACACATACATGTATTAGCAAAATCTCTAAGTAAGTCGACAGGTTTCAAACTTTCACACATTACCCCTCGGCGACTCTGCTAGGGGTGCCTATATCAACCCAAGTTTCAGGGTATTTCAACTTCTCTCATCAAGTTCATCATGCCTGAGGATTGACATTTAGACAATTTACATTTTTAAACGTGCATTTAGATCATATAAGAAGAAACAATACTGCTAGTACTATTTCGTGGTTAAACTTTACATAAACATACTTATCACAATTACTTCCGCAACAAAAGCATGATTGACAGAAGCTACCTTGCTAAGAAATTTCCCTAAACTCTTAAATATTGAATGCAAATATCGATACTTTTCACAGTGCTGAAGTTAATTTATAAATATATAAACTATGTTAGGAAAACTAGCAAGAAGAAGATTTTTATTTTTATTTTACTATTTTAGGGACATTACAAGTGGTATCAGAGCCCAGCTACAAAACTAAGTGACCTATTGGGCTCATTACAAACAAAACATCCACTGCAGATACTCAGTAAACAGAAACATACATTTATGAATTTTTTTATTTTTATGTGAAAAATAAACTATCATATTTTTTGTTCTTAACACTTATATAACATTGCAAGTACAGTCATTGTTTGAAAATGAATGTAGAAGGGGGCAACAACATACATGGAAATATGAACTCTCCACCATGAGAGCAAGAAATTGTGGTGGAACTCAACTCGGATTTAATGAAATCCATGCAAAATCTACAGGCAGAATTCCAAAGTTTCAGAGATGAAAACATGCAAGAAAGACGAGAACAACAAGTTATAAATGAAGCTCTGCTTCAGACTTTAACAGGGGAAAAACCCCATGGTCATCCCACACTCTCAGTCAACACCTTTAAAAAGGGAAACAATCACACAAAGAGGATTTCTATCCCTAAGAAATAAGAGCAGCGAGAACACATACCTGAATCAATGAAAAAGGACTGTAAGAACTCTTCCAACGATGAAGGATCACCACCTCCTTGCAAGAAAAGGAGGAAAAGTGACGATAGTTTACAAGGAGAATTCAAAAAGATAAAAGCCCCAACGTATGACAAAGAGATTAAATCCGGGGAGAAGGCTGAGGAGTGGCTACTAGGAATGAATAAGTACTTCAAAGTTCATAATTACTCGAGTTAAATGCAAGCCCGACTAGCCATATACAACCTGAATCGTAAAGCAGCCAAATGGTGGCGGGACTTGAAACACACCAAAGGACAAGAAATGAGAGACATAAGATGGGATGCTTTCAGCATAATATTTCAGGACAAATGTATGTCTTGTCAAGTCCCCTCCCATCAGACCGATCCAGGGAGAGAACATGACACTAAATCCAGGCATCTAGTTCCATGATTATTAAGTAAAGTCATTGACAATAAAAAGACATATGCATATGTGTATATATATATATATAAGAAACAAAACGGAATTGAAATCATCTACATATCTAACATACATTCAAGCATTTTCATGACAAACATTAAATAAATACATTGTAGAATTTAACACATGAGAGTACTTATCTTAAAACAAAGTAGTCCCGAGCAACCAGCTATGCAACTACAATGTTCCACCCAACCATAGGCCAGTCGTGCTTATCAACCTCTTGATACAACTGCCACCCTCGAGATGGGCATGATTTCTACAAGGAAAAGGGAACAACAGACTCACACATAGCCAAATATACACCAAAATCAGCCAAGCCAATCGACAGTTGGGTTTACCAGGATGCTAGGCAATGGAAAGGAAGAATTGCTAAGTTAGTGATCTCAACCACAGATCTATGGGTACCTTTACAAGATCTATCCATCTTGGTTCCCCACAATTCCTACACACCTGACTCAAGGAAGTATTCCCTTCACTACTACACAGTCCCTCAGGCCACACCTTCCAATTCAGTGTTGTCCAATGTGTGCATAGAAGAGTATCCAGCCCTTTTGATCTTCTTGAATGGTTATTTTCCCGACTAGGTTTATCAAGCAGACTCAGGTCCACTTCCACTCCTAATTTCTTGCTCACAGTTCAAACTAAAATAGGGATGCACAAAACAGTAAATCATAAGTGCTCGGCATGAAGAAAATATTTTTACAGTGAGATGCGCAAAAAGGGGGTTTCTACCAGTTCAAAAAAACATGGGCAGGCAAAAAAAAAAATCTAAATGAGGAAACAACCCTGGGAAGCCAAATATGTTTTCAGAAAAAAACATCCATGGACATTATGGGGAAAAAACAACCTCCTTAACAACCCCAAATCGTGGTCCTCCTCTCCCAGCCATTGTGTAACACAAAAACGAGGTCCCAACCATGGAAAAATGCAGGAAAATGATGAAAAACATGATGGGGAAAGCCCAACTAGTTCAAACTACGTGAGAGAGCAAAGTCCATGGGTGAAAGATGGCTTTGGGCACCATTTCGTGGGTGTTTTCTTTCCCAAGAAACAAAAATAAGAATTCCCAGGTTGATGGCTTGCCCATGCACGAAATTGGCTGTCATACCTCTTCATTCCCAAGGCATTAACTACCTCAACCAACTCTTGGAAGAATTAAATGATTGGGTGCATAAGTCAAAATGGGTAGTTGGTGGTTTATGGGTTTTCTCATGAAATTTGGCTTAACACTATTGGCTCAAGGGTTTGAATAACTTCCCTCCCTATTCCTTATGAAAACCATGCCCACATCTCTTTGTTGCATTGCATAGCTAGTTCTGGGTAATTTATTAAAATTCGTATTTACATGATGTCTTAACTTACATTGTGCATGTCTAGCACAAGAACCATTGGAATCTATTTTTAATTGCCGATACATAAAGTGCTAAATCGATGGCGGGGCCTTGGCCTTGAGCTCGTCACCATGATTTAATAACGATATTTATATCATTTACAATTTTAATGCAATAGGGTCAAAATCGGTATATTACATGTCTGAAAGATTCTTTCACAAGAAAATTAAGGAATTTCATGAGTTGAAAATGGGCTCCCTAACCATGGTGGCATTCATAAACAGATATTTAGACTTGTTTCATTATGTTCCATACATCAAAGACAAAAAGGTCAAGATACAATAGTTCTTTAGAGGGATTCCACCAAACTTTATAGAAAAGATAGAGTTTGACATGCCCAAGACACTAGATGTGACTTTACATAAAGAAAGACTGTGTTATGAGCATAGGAAGCCAAGGAATGATAACATCAACAGAAATAGAGATAGGTTCAGAACCTTCTCAGACAACCACAAACCGGGTTTTAGACCTCCACCTTACCGGAAACATAACAACAGTTTTCCACCCAATAGAGGCTTCAAGCAACCTCAAGGACAACCAAGTGCACCCACACCACCTGTCAACATGCCAGCTTTCAACAAAGGGACAAAAGTTGTCCCACCAACCATTTCTTGTTGGAAATTCCAAGGGACCCACTACTACAGAGACTTCCCCAAGAAAACAGATAGATTCTTATACGACGTCCAAGAAGAACCTACCGTAGGAGACATGGCAAAAACACCCAGGATTTATGCCACTCTTGATGGCCATTAGGAAGATCACCAGGCCACCATGGTTGAAATTGAGGGTAAGATCTCAAACACAACCGTTTCAGTTTTAATAGATCCCAGCACATGCCAAAGTTATATCTCCCCTAAGATAGTGGACACTTGTAATTTGAACTGAGAGCATCACGAGGAACCGTGGCTGGTACAGCTAGCCACCAGTACCAAAAGAAAGATCTCCGAGTTAGTTAAAACTTGTGAGATAGACTTAAACGGTTTCCCAACTAAGTTAGAATTAAACATTCTACCCCTAGGATCGTACGATGTACTTATCAACATGGATTGGTTAGAAGAACACCATGTCCTACTTGATTGCTTGAACAAGTCCTTACTATGCAGGTATGACCAAGGGAATCAAAAGACGATTCAGGGTATCCCCAAGAAAGTGTCCATAAGACAAATATCCGCCTTGCAAGCAAAGAAATGCATTCGAAAGGGTTGTAAGCTCTTTGTCATCAATATCCAAAACATAGAAACTGATAGGAAACAGAAGATTGAAGACTTTCTAGTCCTCGTAGAGTTCAAAAATGTATCTCCCGAGGAAATACCGGGATTACCACCCAAACGAGACTTGGAATTTTCCATTGAACTAACACTCGGGTCAGTACCAACTTCCAAAGCCCCTTAACGCATGAGCACACCAGAATTGGTGGTGCTCAAGCTTTAGTTACAAGAATTAATAGACAAAGGGTACATATGACCAAGTGTGTCCCCTTGGGGAACACCGATACTCTTCGTTAAGAAGAAGGACAGAACGATGCAAATGTGCATTGATTACCGCCAACTCAACAAGATGACCATTAAGAACTGCTACCCACTCCCTAGAATCGATGAGTTGTTCGACCAAGTTGGAGGAGCGAAGATCTTCTCAAAGATCGACTTACAATCTGGATACCATCAGGTGAGAATCCGTGATGAGGATATCAACAAAACTGCATTTCGGACCCATTACGACCACTATGATTTCATAGTGATGCCCTTTGGGTTGACGAACACACCGGCCAACTTTATGTGTATGATGAACAGCATCTGCAGTAAATACCTTGATAAGTTCATTCTAGTCTTTATTGATGATATTTTTATCTACTCTAAGAACGAAGTAGAACATGAGGAACACCTCCGAATTGTTTTACGTATACTACGGGAACACCAACTTTACGCCAAGTTTAGTAAGTGCGATTTCTACAAATCCCAGATTCAATACTTAGGACATATCATTTCCGAGAAGGGAATAGCCATCGTCCCTGAAAAGTTCAAAGCTATCGAAGAATGGTCCACACCTACGTGCGTATTCGATATAAGATCTTTTTAGGTTTAGATAGCTACTACCGAAATTTCATTGAGAACTTCTCATAGATTGCATGTCCCATGAATGCCTTGCAGAAGAAGGAAAACAAGTTTATCTAGATGAATAAGTGCGAAGAAAGGTTTCAAAAGTTGAAGCAACTATTTATTAGTGCACCAATTTTGCGTATTACGGATCCCAATGGGGACTTCGTTGTTTGCACGAACGCAAGAAAGGAAGGACTTGGGGGAGTCCTTATGCAAGATAACTTTGCCATCTACTACGAATCAAGGAAATTGAAAGAACATGAGAAAAACTACCCTACGCATGATCTCGAGCTAGCCGCCATCATCCATGCATTGAAGATGTGGTGACATTATCTTATGGGTAAGAAATTCCTATTGATGACTGATAACATGAGTTTGAAGTACCTTTTCGACCAACCCGACCTAAACGCAAGGAAGGACAGATGGTTAACCTTCCTTAGTGAGTATCATTTCGAACTAAAGCACATTAAGGGCAAGGAAAAGAAGATTGCGGATTCCTTGAGCCGATGAGCACATATGCTTTACGACGTCACGGTGAGTCAAACCAACTCAGATTTACACCACAAGATTCGAACGACATGTAAGAGTGATTGTTACTACACGGAAATCCTTGTAAAGATCCAGGAGGACGGACTATTCCAACAACATAAGGAATATAAGATAGACGATTCGGGACTACTGTGGTCAAAAGAGCGACTTTACGTCCCAGAAAGTGGATACATTAGATCAAACATCCTCACTGAATTCCACCAGAAACCCTATTTAGGGCATCCTAGATATCAAAAGATGATGTCGAGAATAAATAAGCATTACTTTTGGCCTAAGTTGAAAGCTGACATTGCCATGTTCATCATGAAATGTCACAAGTGCCAACTGGTCAAAGCAGAACACCAACACCCCTCCAGATTACTTCAACCTTTACCCATTCCAGAATGGAAGTGGGAGGTAATAAGTATGGACTTCATTATGGGCTTATCCAAGAGTAAGAAACAAAACGACTCCATCTTTGTAGTGGTAGACAAGTTGTCTAAAGTAGCCCATTTCATACCAGTAAACTCTACCTACAAGGAAGTTCACATCGCAAAAATATTCTTAAAAGAGATCTTTCGATTGCATGGGATACCCAAGGAAATCATTTCCGATCGAGACGCGAAGTTCACTAGCAATTTCTGGAGAGCATTATTCTCCAGTTTGGAGACACAGTTATAATTCAGTACTGCGTACCACCCCCAAACTGACGGAAAAACAAAATGAGTAAACCAAATTCTGGAGGACATGCTGAGAATGTACATCATGAACAACCCCATTAAGTGGGACGATTATTTGCACCTCGCAGAGTTTGCATACAACAATGATTATCAAACCTTGTCCAAAATGAGCCCTTTCGTGGTACTCTACGGTAGAAAATGTCGGACACCCGTGACTTGCGACGGTCCTGTAGATAGACTTATGTTAGGACCTGACCTACTAAAAGACTTGGAACAACTAGTCTCCAAGGTACAACTGAACTTGAAGGAAGCACAAGACCGCCAAAAGAGTTATGCAGACAAGAAAAGAAAAGACAAAGACTAGTAAGTCGGTGAACATGTGTTTCTAAAAATAAAGGCAAAACGAAGCTCTTTGAGATTAGGTAGATAAGCGAAACTAGCTCCCAGGTTTTGTGGACCTTTTGAAACACTGGCCAAGAAGGACCCAGTGGCTTATGAGTTAGCCTTACCAGCTCATATAAAAGTTAATAATGTTTTTCATGCTACATTATTAAATAAATATGTATACGATACTAAACATGTAATTGATTGGTCTTTATTATAGGTGGGGCCCAAAGGGGAGTTCAAGAAAGAACCATTCCACATTCTGCACAACAGAGAGGTGCAGCTTAGGAGACTGACCATTACTCAGCTGAAAGTACAATGGAGGCACTTTCGACTAGATGAGGCTACTTGGGAGAATGAGACCACCATGAAGAAGGCATACCCCGCCTTGTTTCATGACCTCATTCCTAGTTCCTAGAAACACTGGGACGGTGTTGTTTCTAAGTGGGGAGGGATGTAATATTCCGAATTTTGTACTAACTATTTATGTTGATATATTGGGCCATGACCCCAACACATATGTTTTATTTTGAGTACTGAGCATGAGCCCTAGAATCTATGCTTTATTCTTTTATATATATTGACATAATGGGCATGGACCCTAACTAACTTCTTTATTTGAGTGTATACTGGGCGAGGAGGCCCCAATGTTTCAATGATGTTCTTCAACTTTGATATGGGTACAAACCCTAATATACTGAGATGATCTTTTGTTACTTACTATGAAGAGCTATGATTTTACATGATTTGACTTATGAGTGTGTTGAGCGTGGACTCAGAAACACACATATAACCTATGTAGTAGGCATAAGCCCTGATGTACCTAGAAGAATGTTTATGTACTGGGAGTGAGCCTTGAGGTACATTGACTGTTGGGCATAAGCCCTGGAGCTCTCCAAGCTTGATAAATGAATACCGGATCCGAGGTCACTTGAATATTCTAGATGTGCCTCACAACCACATTCTAGCACTAGTGTTGAGCAGGAAGCTCTGGAATTGCACTAGTGTAATGCGCATGTGAAAGTGTTGAGTTAAAAGGCTCTGAAGAGAACTCGGGGTTACTAAATATAAAAGTGTTGAGTTAGAAAGACTCTGAATAGCACTTCTACTTTCGTCACATTTATTTAATTTGGTTAAATGATTCATCTTTTATCTATCATCAAATATTGCAGGAACTATCATGTTAAACGAGGGAATCCGACATGCAAGAGAGAGACTAGAGGTGCCTATCCAAGCTTACTGAAAGACCATCCAAAGAATTGGACTTTTCCCTTAAAGAATAAAGAAGTATCATGTATCATGAGAAGTTACATAATTAATTAAATGATAATTACTCTAGCATAAAGGCCTCAAGGATAAATGTTGTTATTAAGAACTTTAAATAATAATGATGTTGTTATTATATATATATATATATATTGCATATGGTTTATCCATAGTGGGCTGCTACATTTCGTTTAATAGTATTAATAATAAACTATTATTTAGTAAGCTGCTACATTATTAAATAGTATCAATAATGTATTAGTAGCTAGGTTGTAAATATAAATTATTGTAATTATAAATTTATGAGAAGATTAAATAAAAAATCACTTATAGTTAAAACAATTGAAAAGTCCTAGTTCAAGAGGACTAGTGCTATGAATATTATATGTATGTTAATTAAAGTTATTAATTATTAAGTGAAAGGGTGTAACCCTTCACTATACACGCTCAAGCTTATAAAAGCGAGCCTCATTGTAAATTATTAAATCATCCATTATCAATTATATATTATTATTTTATCAAATGGAGTTATTTTCCATTGGAGGATTATTCGCTTGAATAATCACTGAGTATATCCGGACACGGATATAGCATTGGTATCAGAGCCAGCCATTCTCGGGCCTTGCTAATTCTGGCTTTTAGCCATCCATCTTGGAGCTTCTCCAAATTTGGCTTTTAGCCATAATTGTCAGAGTTTCTTTGAATCGGGTTTTTAACCTCACTTTGGCTTATAGCCAACAACTTTAGGGTTTCCTTGAATTCCCGCTGCTACTCCATTCTCCTCCACCTCCACCCATTCACCTCCCTTCCGCCATTCTTCCTGCTCCGTCGCGCCTCCCTTCCATCCCCACCCTCCTCTTGCGCAGCCCCACACCTCCCACGAACAACTCTCTCGCAGACCTGCTCATCCATCCTCTCTCCATCTGTATTGTGCACCTACTCATACATCTTCACCTGCACTCTTCCACAGCGCTCTGCGCAGCCCATCCAACTCCACCAGCACCACTTCATATTCGCGTCCTCCTTCTATCCATCGCCACCGTCCATCTGCAACCTCCTTTTGATCTTTCTCTAACATCCTTCACGCTCCCCCTTCTCTTCACTCCATGCCACTTCTCCTCACCCGTCCTTCTATTCACGCGGCCTCCCTGCTGCACATTTCCCCACCTCCCAATTCAAAGCTCTTTCTCCTATCTGCCATCTCCCTCCACGCATTCCCTTCAAGCTTCCATTGCCATTCCCTCCTGCGTGCTTCCTCACCGTGCCTTCCACCTGTGTGTCCACCCTCCTTTGTAGCCATCGCACAACTCTCCACCACCAGCCGCCAGATCTCATCCACCGTCCTCCACCCACACCAGCGTGCCCTCACACCAACGATTCCCTCCACAATCTACCTCCCGCTCCACTTCCGCCACACCCTGCGCCTGCTCCTCTACCCCCACGCAGCTACACCCCCACGCAACTCCGCGCTGCTCCCACTCCACGTCCATCCCCTCCTCTCTCTGCGCCTCCCTCCCCACTTCGGTTGCTCCTCCAAGCCGCCATCCCACTCCACGTGCCCTACAAAACAAAATATATAATAATAATATTATCTACTATTATATTCCTAATAATCCCAATTTCAAAACAAAATAATCTTATTATTATTGTTTATGTAATAATACATATTATTATTACAATTATTTAAAATAAAAAGGCTAATATTTTGGAAAAAAAATACAATAATAATTGTTATTACATTTCCAAAAATTTCAAAAAAAAAAAACTATATAATATTGTATAATATTATTATTAATTTTTAATAATACTTATTATCAATATTTTTGATAGAAAAAAAAAGCCAAAAAAAAAGGGGCAAAGAGGAAGAAAGAAAGAAAAAAAAAAGAGAAAAAAAGGGTTATTTAACCTAATAAAGAAGATCAGCATTTCCTCAAGTAAAAAAATAAAAAATAAAAAAGAAGTCAAAGTCAAAATCAAAGGAATCAAAAGAATTTGAGACTATCTATTGTAGAAGTCAAGACGATCTATCACTGAAGAATCAAAGAAGATCATTCCACCGTCAAAGAAATCAGAAACCATGGCAGCCAATTTGCGAGAAAAATTAGAAGCCAAGTTAAAACGCTATCAAAAAGACAATGAAGAATTACGAGACATTAATAGACAATCAGAAATAAAGATTGAACTACATAAGATACAAGAACGATTCAATGAACAAATAATGTCCAACCAGAAAAATCACATAGAAAAATTATGTGCGCAAATCAAGGAATTAAAAGATGAAAGTGATTTCAATCAGAGATTGAAAAATCAAGATATAAAGAAGGAAATAAATAATTACGAAGCAGAAATAATACGCTTGAACAAAATCGTTAGCGACAAAGATGAAGAACTAATGCAGTTACGACATAAATTAGAAAGTCAAGAATCAGAGGTCGGCCAGTGTCGACAACAGATAAAAGTTCTATTTCAACAACAAAATGACGACTCTAAAAAGACACATAAGTCAGAGATCGCGAAGAGTAATAAAGCATTATCTAACCATGATGAAGAAATTTTTAGACTAAGAAATCATAACAAGATACTAGTCACAAAAATTAAGAAGTTGAAAAATAGCCGAAAGATAAAACAATCTATGGACGACATTGAAGGGAAACTTCTAGACAAACAGGAAGAAAATAGTTGTATCAGAAGTCATAATGAAGATCTTAAGGAACAACTTAAGACATCTGAAGATGAAAAAAAAATCGCAAGTTGAATTGATTAAGAAGTTTCAAAATGATAATAGGCAGGTAGAAAAAAAGTTGGAAAAGATACAGAACAAAAACTTAAATCCTCAAGAGACGAAAATACAACTTCCAACTCAGATCAATGCTCTAAAGGTGACATTCGTAAACGAAAATGACATCATGAAAGTTCCTTATCAACACCCCAACCATAAAAACCGATATTTGAAAAAGTGGGAAAAGTCGAAAGATAATGGTACTAATGTGATCAAATCTTCTGACGACACATCAGTAGGGAATCCCATCAGTCCACAACAAATCAATTTAGGATGGATTCATCCGTCGACGTATTGGAAGTTATGCTCTACACTTAGCAGTTCATATCGACATGTTTCATCATCCATGACATCACAAAGAACAATGAGACAAAATTATAAGGCTTTGAGGACAAAGCCTTTCTAAGAGAGTGGCAATGCTATGAATATTATATGTATGTTAATTAAAGTTATTAATTATTAAGTGAAAGGGTGTAACCCTTCACTATACACACTCAAGTTTATAAAAACGAGCCTCATTGTAAATTATTAAATCATCCATTATCAATTATATATTATTATTTTATCAAATGGAGTTATTTTCCATTGGAGGATTATTCGCTTGAATAATCACTGAGTATATCCGGACACGGATATAGCAACTAGATATTTATTAAAAAAATTCTTCTAAATATTATATTATTTAATTTTAAGAAACTAATTATTCCAAACAGTCTTAATTCAAGAATCCCCTACATAAAGAGGGAAGATCCCAAGTTTGGGGGATTATCTATCTTTTTCATTATCATTCTCTTATGGTAATCAGAGAGATTTTTTCTGCTCCAAGAAATTGAACCAGTCTCACTTAATAATTCTGATTTGAACCAGCAGTGAACCTAGGGCCTCTATCTCTCATTGCATGTTGCAACCAGCTCGGGTGGATCCAGTTAGAACCAGGAACGGTTTAAGGGTCATGGTTGGGAGCAACATGGTAGCCCCAAAGTTATCCAACTAAGAAAATCATTCTAACAGGTCAGCTAAGCACAACAGGTACTGCATTAATTGTTGTTTGAGTGTGCATGCTTCTACAGGAAAGGATCAAGTGCCCAAGCAGCTAGGTATGTAGTATTAATTGTTTCCATTTTTGTAATATCCTGAATTTTGGACTAACTGTTTTATGATGTTATATTGGGCCACGGCCCCAACACCTATGATTTATACTAATTATTGGGCATAATCCCTAGTACATATGATTTATTCTTTTGTAGACTGACATATTGGGCATGGAACCTGACTAAATTTCATTACTTGATTATATACAGGGCAAGGAAGCCCAAATGTTCTTATTATGTTTTGATGTGGGTACAAAACCCTAATATACTGAGATGACGTTTTCTTGCATACTGTGCAGTGATGTGAATGACATAATTGACTTATATGGTGTGTTGAGCGTGGACTCAAAAACACACAAATTAACTACGTACTGGGAAAAAGGCCCGATGTACCTAGAGGAAATATGATGTACTGGGAGTAAGCCCTGATGTACATTGAGTGTTGGGCATAAGCCCTGGAGCACTCCAGACTTGATAAAAAAATACTGGATCTAAGGCAACTTAAATATTCTAGATGTGCCTCACAAACACATTCTAGCACTAGTGTTGAACAAGGAATCTGGAATTGCACTAGAGTAATGCCCATGTGAGAGCGTTGAGTTAGATGGATCTGAAGAGCACTCGGGGTTACAGAGTTTCAAAGTAATGAGTCGGAAAGACTCTGAAGAGCACTTTTATCACATCTATTTAATGTAGTTAAATGATTCATCTTTGATCTATCATCACCTATTGTGGGAGCTACCATGTTAAACGAGGGAATCCGACATGCAAGAGAGAGACTAGAGGTGCCTAACCAAGCCATCGAAATACCGTCCAAAGAAATGGACTGTGTCCCTAAATTGTTAAACAAGTGTCTTGTGAAGAAACAATATTTAATATTATTATCAAGAATTTAAACAAATAATAATGTGATTATTTATTTATATAAAAAAAAGACTCTTTACAAGCACATAGTTAGGAATAATGGGATGCCACATTAATTTAAATATTAATGAAGTATTGATATTTAAATGGGCAGCCACCTTGGCAACTAATATTAATAGTACATTAATACTTGGATAGAAATACTACTATGGAAATTATGATTTAGTTAATGTTATTATTTATTGTTGAAATAAATAATGTATTAACAACTAAATAGAAGTATAATTATTATTATTATAGTTATTATGGAAAGTTTAAATTAATCACTCATAACTAAAACAAAGGAAGAATCCTAGTTGAAGAGAACTAGTTATTAAATAATTTAACTTCTTTTAAATAAATATCAATGATTTAATTTAAAGAAGCTGTTGTTCCAACAGTCCAAATTAAAAGACTCCCCTAATTAAAGAGGGAAGATCCCAAGTTTTTGGGATTATCTTCTTTTATTATCATTCTCTTATGGTAATCAGAGAAAGGCATTCTGCTCCAAGAAACTGAAGCAGCCTCACCTAATAATTTCCAGATCTGAATAAGCAGTGGACCTAGGCTCTCTCTCTCTCTTTCATTGCATGTTGGAACCAAGCTCGGGGGGATCCAGATAGAACCGGGAACAGTTTAGGGGTCAAGGTTGGGAGGAACGTGGTAGCCCCAAAGTAATTTGTCCAGGTTAGCTGAGTTTAGAGGGCTCTACATTAATCATTGTTGAGTGTGCAAGTGACTTTAGGAAGGGTGCAAGCTACCAACAATCAGGTATGAAATATGAACTCTCCATTTTTATATTAAACAAATTAGATGGTTAGATAAGTAACACAGGGTGTTTCCCCAGCATCCTTTGGACTTGCCTTTCATTTACCCTAGTGTCATTTAAATATAGACTTGTTGATAGGACTAAATAGAAAGCTTTGTGTAAGTTGGAATACGTATTTAGTGAAGTTTTGCTCAGCAGAATGTCTAGCAGGTCTAGCTATGCTATCCTGTTCTAGACATCCTTCAAATCTGTTCTCAAGAATTTAAAGAAACTCAGATTTGCTCCTTCAGGATAGAAATGTTTTATTTATAAATGTAGTTTCCATTTTCTGAAAATAATGTTAAATTCTTTAAGTCTTCATATGGTTAAGTTATGAATGCTTCTCACATGAATAAATAACATTTTGATTATTTTTTTCCCCTCAAACCCTATCACAGTTTAAAGACATCGACTCCTCTAAAAACTACTAACCCTACAGGAGACAAGCTCAGGATTCGAAATCACCAAGTACTTCATGCATCATTTTTGTTTAGGAATAAACGCAATTCTTACCACCTACCATGACAATCAAAACCTAGAAACTTACACAGCAACGACTTAACCAATCGCTACCCAAAACAATCATCGAAATTATAGTACCAAACAGTAAAGAAAGGCAAGTTACAGTATGCTCTCGGAGATTTTTTATTATAAATGCATCGGTCAATTACTGTCACTAAAGCATCACAGACAACTCTTCTCAACATTTTAATGCATCACACAAGTCTTACAATTTACAAATGTAGCATTAGACATTTCAATTCCTCTAGCCTAAACTTTTGCAGAAAACTCAACGATTGACCTTTCAAAAATCATTTGACCAACATAATCATAGTATAGCAACACTCATCCCTTCAAAGGTAAATCGAAACAATAGATAGGACTACAGCCCTTAAACAAAAACGCAGAAGGGTTACATAGCGATATCCAACCATAGAAAATTACACACATAGAGGCGTTTTCATAAATAAAGGATACAAGGATCGAGTCCCACCAACATTTCATTTAAACCCATTCTAGTCTACCTACTTTAATCACCAGAAATAGAACAACAAAAGCCTCAAATTATAGAGTATGAAAGGCATATAAATTTAGCCCTAGAGTCATGATTTTTGTCCCATCAAAGCATTCATTTTAGCAATCAACAATTCACAGGTACATACATCACCTAGGTTTTAAAACGCAAAGTTCAAGAAAGCACTGAACCCTTTTGAATATTAATTAGAAAGACAACCCTGTGCTCATACCATTACATTACGCAAACATGGGTATACCCCAATCCATTTGGGTACCACTGTTAACATCAAGGGTTCATCAAATTTCAGGCATAGAGGTCGATCGCCAAAATCTCCATCTAAAACCCTTAGAGTCTGCAAATGACAAAAATATACATTTGTTTCATAATAGTCCAGCCAACGGCGACTTCCAGCAAGCTCAATCTTGTCGCAGTAAACTCAACCGAGCTCATCAAGTTCCCCATAGCACACTCAAGACACTCCATAGGGGCGAGAAGAGGAGAGAATCTAGTGTAGACTTTGGACTTACCAGTCTAAGATGCCTCCAAGTCTAAATTCGTGCTCATTATCCAGTATCCTCACAGACGAAGGAGACCAAACCTCTCACCTATCAAACATGTAAACATTTGCAGTTAGAAACTAATCATTATTGTCACTATCAGAATGAGAGAGTTACAAGTAAACAAGGGGGTGTATTTTTACCTTCTTCCATCGCTGGTTCTGCTTAGAGAAACTTTCGTAGTGGGATGACCATGAGCCAAACTCAGGTCAGACCCCCAAACCCTCATACGTTCCCAAACTTATAGACAGAGGTAAAAGAGCCATGCTATCGAAACCCTCGATGGCGTAGTAACCAAGAAACAACCGATAGCTTAGCTGGTAGGCTTTTGGCATGTATTATCGTAGGGTGGCTTTAAATGACATCACCAACCCCCAAATATTTCGATACAAGGCACGATCTCTCTAGAGATAAGGGCATCCATGACCATGGAACCACTAAAACACAAGGGTGTTACAAAGTCCCAAATAGAGTACTTTATCAACAAAAATAACGATAAGGTCATTAAGCCAGGAAAACTCTTAAGGACCTCAAAAATCACCACAAAGCTTTTCAAAGTGGCAACCAGCATATATGTTTTTATTTGGTAGTGTTATGTAAATGTGGAACTTGCGAAAGGTACAACATAGGAGGAATCACCAGAAGTAGACCTGCAAACCAGGGAAAGAAGTGTAAGCATTAGCGCAAGCGCTAAGTAAGTCAAGAGCCTCCACTCTCTTACCCCTACCTCTTGGCAGCCCTACCAGAGTATCTTGCTCTTAAAAGAACAATACCAAGTATCACACCATGGACCTCAGCTGCCACCAGTAATGGATCCATTCTACCTGAATTACCAGCAAAATTTTTGATACATGTGCATACAAACCATTACAGCCATAAGAAGGAGATTCACATTATTGCATTCGACATGTTTACAATAGTTCATACATCTAAACCATTTTCAAAGTACTTCTACAAAAGTTGTAAAACTTTATAATCAACAAATCATGATATTTACGAAGCTAAGACATTTCAGAAAGTAGAAATCAAATATTAGTATAGTAAGTACTTATCAGTGCTAAGGCTAGTATTCACCATATCCTTTCCAATTATTCTAGTATAAGATTTTTTTTTTTTTATAGTATTTTTGGTACATTCCAAGTGGTATTAGAGCTCGGTTCTAAAACTAAGAGACCTATTGGGCACATTAACAAAACATCCACTGCAGATTCACAGTCAAAATAGAAACATGCATTTAAATTTTAGTTTGTTTACGTGAATATTAACATGAATTTTTTGCTTTTTTTTTCTACGTATATAAACATTTCAGGTACAGTCACTGTCTGAGAAATGAATGCAGAACAGGGGACCAATATAAAGGGAAATCTAAATTCCCCACCACGAGAGCAAGAAATTGTGGTGGAACTCAACTCGGATTTAATGAAATCCATGCAAAACCTGCAGGTAGAATTCCAGAGTTTCAGAGACGAGAACATGCAAGAAAGAAGAGAAAAGCAAGCTATAAATGAACCCTTACTCCAAAGCTTAACAGGGGAAAAACCCCATGAACAACCTACTCTGTCCTTCAACACTCTTAAAACAGGAAACTGTCGTACCGGGAAATGAACCAGTTACAAGATAGAAGGGCAGGAAAGACACAAACCAGAATCAATGGAAGAGGGCTATAAGAGCTCTTCCAATGACAATGGTTGACCACCTCCTTGCAAGAAAAGGAGGAAGAGTGACAATAGTTTGCAAGGAGAGTTCAGAAAGATAAAATCCCCAACTTATGACGAAGAATTAAACATTCTACCCCTAAGATCGTACGATGTACTTATAGGTATGGATTGGCTAGAAGAACACCATGTCCTACTAGACTGCGCAAACAAGACCCTACTCTACAGGAATGACCAAGGGAATTAGGAGACGATTGAGGGTATCCCCAGGAAAGTGTTTGTAAGACAGATTTCTGCATTACAAGCAAAGAAATGCATCAGGAAGGGCTGTAACCACTTTGCTGTTAACATCCGAAACTTAGAAACTGAAAATGAACAAACGATCGAGGACTTCCCAGTTCTCATATAATTCAAGGATGTATTTCCCAAGGAAATACCGGGATTACCGCCTAAACGAGCCTTAGACTTTTCTCTCGAACTGACACCTGGGTTAGTACCAGCTTCTAAAGCCCCGTACAGCATGAGCACACCAGAATTGGTGGAGCTCACACTTCAGTTACAAGAACTAATTCACAAAGCGTAGATCCGACCCAGTGTGTCCCCTTGGGGCGCACCGATACTCTTCGTCAAGAAGAAGGATGGTACGATGCGGATGTGCATCAATTACCGCCAACTCAACAAGATGACCATTAAGAATCGCTACCCACCCCCTAGAATCGACAACTTGTTTGACCAAGTCAGAGGAGCGAAGATCTTCTCAAAGATCGACTTACGATCCAGATATCATTAGGTAAGGATCCATGATGAGGATATCAACAAGATTGCTTTTCAAACCCATTACAGCCCCTACGAGTTCGTAGTGATTCCCTTTGGGTTGACGAATGCACCGGCCAACTTTATTTGCAGGATGAACAGTATCTTTAGTAACTACCTCGACAAGTTAGTCTTAGTCTTTATTGATGACATTTTGATCTATTCCAAGAACGAAGGAGACATGAGGAGCACCTCCGAATTTTTTTACGGATACTAAGAGAACATGAGCTTTACGCCAAGTTTAGTAAGTGCGATTTCTACAGACCTCAGAGTCAATACCTAGGACATATGATTTTCGAGAAGGGAATAGCCGTCGACCCCGAAAAGGTCAAAGCTATAAAAGAATGGCCCACACCCACTTGTGTATTCGACATAAGGTCTTTCTTAGGATTATCCGGCTACTACCGAAAGTTCATTGAGAACTTTTCGTGGATCGCATACCCCATGACCTCCTTACAGAAAAAGGAAAACAAGTTCATCTAGATGGATAAGTGCGAAGAGAGATTTCAAAATATGAAACAACTACTCATTAGTGCATTGATTCTGTGTATTGCGGATCCCAATGGGTACTTCATCGTTTGCACGGATGCAAGCAAGGAAGGACTCGGGGGAGTCCTTATGCAAGAAAACTTTTCTATATGCTATGAATCGAGGAAACTAAAAGAACATGAACATAACTACCCTACTCATGACGTTGAACTATCCGCCATCATCCATGCTCTAAAGATGTGGCGACATTACCTCATGGGAAAGAAATTTGAATTGATGACTGATAACATGAGCTTGAAATACCTTTTGGACCAACCTGACCTAAATTCCAGGTAGGCCAGGTGGCTAGCCTTCCTTAGTGAGTACCATTTTGAACTAAAGCATATAAAGGAAAGGAAAACAAGATTGCGGATGCCTTAATCCATCGAGCACATATGCTTTACGAGGTCACGGTAAGCCAAACCGACTCCGACTTACACCACAGAATTCGAACGACATGTAAGAGTGAACGTTACCATACGGAAATCCTCCAAAACATCCAGGAAGCCAGACTTTTCCAATAGCAGAAAGAATATAAGATAGACGAAATAGGATTATTGTGGTCGAAAGACCGACTTTACGTCCCTGAAAGTGGAGACATTAGACCAAACATTCTCACGGAGTTCCACCAAAAACCTTATTCAGGACACCCCAGATATAAAAAGATGATATCGACCATAAAGAAACATTACTTTTGGCCTAAGCTGAAAGCTGACATCGCAATGTTCATCGCGAAATGCCAGGAATGCCAATTGGTCAAAACAGAACATCAACACCCCTCCGAATTACTTCAACCTCTACCCATTCCGAAATGGAAATGGGAGGTAATAAGTATGCAATTCATTACAGGCTTACCCAAGAGTAAGAAAACAAACGACTCCATCTTTGTAGTGGTAGACAAGCTTTCAAAAGCATCCCACTTTATACTGGTAAAATCCACTTACAAAGCAGTTCACATCACGGAAACATTCTTGAAAGAAATATTTCGATTGCACGGGATACCCAAAACAATCATTTCCGATCGAGACAAGAATTTCACTAGCAACTTCTGGAGTGCATTGTTCTCTGGTCTAGAAACCCAATTACAATTAAGTACCGCATACCACCCCCAAATCGATGGACAGACGGAACGAGTAAACCAAATCCTCGAGGACATGTTGAGTTCGATGTATGTCATGAATAACCCCACCAAGTGGGAAGATTATTTGCAACTAGCAGAGTTCATGTACAACAACGGTTATCAAACCTTGAAAAAAATGATCCCTTTCGAGGTGCTCTACGGTCGAAAGTGTCGGACCCCCGTGACTTGGGACAGTCTAGTGGATAGACTTACATTAGGGCCTGACTTACTAAGAGACTTGGAACAACTAGTCTCCAAGGTGCAACTGAACTTAAAAGAAGCACAAGACCGCCAAAAGAGTTATGCAGACAAGAAAAGAAAGGATAAAGACTACCAAGTCAGTGAACATGTGTTTGTAAAAATAAAAGCAAAACGAATCTCATTGAGCTTGGGACGTCGTGGTAAACTAGGCCCAAGGTTTTGTCGACCTTTTGAAATACTGGCCAAGAAGGGCCTAGTAGCTTATGAGTTAGCCTTACAAGCTCATATAAAATTTCATAATGTTCTTCATGCTTCATTATTAAAGAAATATGTATACGATAATAAACATGTTATTGATTGGTCCTTATTACAGGCGGAGCCCGAAGGGGAGTTCATGCCAGAACCACTCCACATTCTAGACAAGAGAGAGGTCCAACCTAGGAGGAGGACCATTACTCAGCTGAAAGTGCAATGGAGGCACTTTGGGCTAAATGAGGTTACTTGGGAAAATGAGGCCACCATGAAAGAGGCATACCACGCCTTGTTTCATGACTTCATTCCTAGTCCCTAGAAACATTAGGACGGTGATGTTCTAAGTGGGGAGGGATGCAATATCCCAAATTTTGGACTAACTATTTTATGATGTTATATTGGGCCACGGCCCCAGCACCTATGATTTATTTTGATTATTGGGCATAAGCTCTAATACATATGATTTATTCTTTTGTAGACTGACATATTGGGAATGGACCCTGACTAAATTTCATTACTTGATTATATACTGGGCAAGGAAGCCCCATTGTTCTTATTATGTTTTGATGTGGGTACAAAACCCTAACATACTGAGATGACCTTTTCTTGCATACTATGCAGTGATGTCAATGACATAATTGACTTATATGGTGTGTTCAGCTTAGACTCAGAAACACACAAATTACCTATGTACTGGGAAAAATCCCTGATGTACCTAGAGGAAATATGATGTACTGGCAGTAAGCCTTGATGTACATTGAGTGTTGGGCATAAGCCCTGGATAACTCCAAGCTTGATAAACGAATACCGGATCCGAGGCAACTTAAATATTCTAGATGTGCCTCACAACCACATTCTAGCACTAGTGTTGAGTAGGAACTCTGGAATTGCACTAGAGTAACGCCCATGTGAGAGTGTTGACTTAAATGGCTCTGAAGAGCACTCAGGGTTACAGAGTTTCAAAGTGTTGAATTGGAAATACTCTGAAGAGCACTTTTATCACATCTATTTAATCTGGTTAAATGTTTCATCTTTTATCTATCATAACCTACTGCGGGAGCTACCATGTTAAACGAGGGAATCCGACATGCAAGAGAGAGACTAGAGGTGCCTAACCAAGCCACCAAAATACCGTCCAAAGAAGTGGACCGTATCCCTAAATTTGTTAAACAAGTATCTTGTGAAGAAACAAGATTTAATATTATTATTAAGAATTTAAACAAAGAATAATGTGATTATTTATTTATAAAAAAAAGGACTCTTTACAAGCACATAGTTAGGCATAATGGGATGCGACATTAATTTAAATATTAATGAAGTATTAATATTTAAATGGGAAGCCACCTTGGCAAATAATATTAATAGTACATTAATACATGGATAGAAATACTACTATGGAAATTATGATTTATTGTTAAAATAAATAATGTATTAACAACTAAATAGAAGTATAATTATTATTAGGATAATTATTGTTATTATAGTTATTATGGAAAGTTTAAATTAATCACTCATAACTAAAACAAAGGAAGAGTCCTAGTTGAATAGAACTAGTTATTAAATAATTTAACTTCTTTTAAATAAATATCAATTATTTAATTTAAAGAAGTTGTTGTTCCAACAGTCCAAATTAAAAGACTCCCCTACTTAAAGAGGGTAGATCCAAAGTTTTGGGGATCATCTTCTTTTATTATCATTCTCTTATGGTAATCAGAGAAAGGCATTATTCTCCAAGAAACTGAAGCAACCTCACCTAATAATTTCCAGATCTGAACCAGCAGTGGACCTAGGTTCTCTCTCTCTCTTTCTCATTGCATGTTGGAACCAAGCTCGGAAGGATCCAGATAGAACCAGCAATGGTTTAGGGGTCAAGGTTGGGAGGAACGTGGTAGCCCCAAAGTAATTTGTGTAGGTCAACTGAGTTCAGAGGGATCTACACTAATCATTGTTGAGTGTGTAGGTGACTTCAGGAAGGGAGCAAGCCACCAACAATCAAGTATGTAATATGAACTCTCCATTTTTATGTTAAACAAATTAGATGGTTAGATAAGTAACAAAGGGTGTTGCCCCAACATCCTTTGGACTTGTCTTTCATTTACCCTAGTGTCATTTAAATATAGACTTTCTGATAGGACTAAATAGAAAGCTTTGTGTAAGTTGGAATTACGTATTTAGTGAAGTTTTGCTTAGCAGAATGTCTAGTAGGTCTAGCTATGCTATCGTGTGTTAGACATCCTTGAAATCTGTTCTCAAGAATTTAAAGAAACTCAGATTTGCTCCTTCAGGATAGAAATGTTTTATTTATAAATGTAGCTTCCATTTTCTGAAAATAATGTTAAATTCTTTAAGTCTTCGTATGGTTAAGTTATGAATGCTGCTCACATCAATAAATAGAATTTCGATTATTTTTTCCACTAAAACCTTATCATAGTTTAAAGACATCGACTCCTCTCAAAACTACTAACCCTGCAGGAGACAAGCTCAGGATTCAAAATCACCAAGTACTTCATGCATCATTTTTGTTTAAGAATAAACACAATTCTTACCACCAACCGTGACAACCAAAACCTAGAAACTTACACAACAATGACTTGACCAATAGCTACCCAAAATAATCATCGAAATTATAGTACAAGAAAGTAAACAAAGACAAGTTACAGTATGCTCTCAGAGCTTTTTTCTTATCAACGCATCGGCCAATTACTGTCACTAAAGGATCACAGACAACTCTTCACAACGTTTTAACTCATCACACAAATCTTACAATTTACAAACGTAGTATCAAACATTTCAATTCTTGTAGCCTAAACTTTTGCAAAAAACTCAACGATTGACCTTTCAGAAATCATTTGACCAGCATAATCATAGTATAGCAACACTCATCCCTTCAAAGGTAAATCAAAACAATAGATAGGACTACGGACCTTAAGCAAAACCGGAGAAGGGTTACATAGCGATATCCAACCAAAGAAAATTACACACATAGAGGCATTTTCATAAATCAACGATACAAGGATCGAGTCCCACCGACATTTTATTTAAACCCTTTCTAGTCTACCTCCTTCAATCACCAAAAACAGAACAGCAAAAGCCTCAAATTATAGAGTATGACAGGGATATAAATTTAGCCCCAGAGTCACGATTTTTGTCCCATCAAAGCATTCATTTTAGCAATCAACAATTCTCAGGTACAGACATCACCCAGGTTTTAAAACACAGAGTTCAAGAAAGCATCGAAACCTTTTGAATATTAATTAGAAACACAACCCTCTGCCCATACCATTACATTACGCAAACATCGGTAAACCCCAATCCGTTTTGCTACCACTGTTAACGTCAAGGGTTCAACAAATTTCAAACATAGAGCCGAATGGCCAAAATCTCCATCTAAAACCCTTAGAGTCTACAAACGGCAAAATTATACATTTGTTTCATAACAATCCATCCAACGGTGACTTTCAACAAGCTCAATCTTGTCGCTGTAAACTCAACCGTGCTCATCAAGTTCCCCATAGCAAAATCAAGACACTGCACAGGGGCGAGAAGAGGAGAGAAGCTAGTGTAGACTCTGTAATTACCTGTCTAAGACACCTCCAAGTCTAAAGTTGTGCTCATTATCCAGTATCAACACAGACGACGGATACCAAACCTCTCACCTATCAAACAAGTAAACATTTGCAGTCAAAAACTGATCATTATCGTCGCTATCAGAATGAGAGAGTTACAAGTAAACAAGGGGGGCTATTTTTACCTTCTTCCATCGCTAGTTCTGCTTAGAGAAAATTTCATAGTGGGTTGACGATGAGCCAAGCTCAGGTCAGACCCCCAAACCCTCATACGTTCCCAAACTTACAGACAGAAGTAAAAGAGCCATGATATCAAAACCCTCGATGGGGTAGTAACCAAGAAAGAACCCATAGCTTAGCTGACAAGCTTTTGGCATGTGTTATTGTAGGGTGGCTTTAAATGCCACCACCAACCCGCCAATATTTCAATTCAAGGAACTATCTCTATAGTGATAAGGGCATCCACGACCATGGAACCACTAAAACAAAAGGGTGTTACAAAGACCCAAATAGAGTAATTTATCAACAAAAATAACGATAAGGTCATTAAGCCAAGAAAACTCTTAAGGACCTCAAAACTCACCACAAATATTTTCAAAGTGTCAACCACCATATATGTTTTTATTTGGTAGTGTTATGTAAATGCGGAACTTGCGAAAGGTACACCATAGGAGGAATCACCAGAAGTAGACCTGCAAACTAGGGAAAGAAGTGTATGCATTAGCGCAAGCGCTAAGTAAGTCAAGAGCCTCCACTCTCTTACCCCTACCTCTCGGTAGCCTTGTCAGAGTATCTTGCTCCTAAAAGAACAAGACCAAGTATCACACCATGGACATCAGCCGCCACCAATAACGGATCCATTCTACCTGAATTACCAAGAAAAATTTAATACATGTGCATACAAACCCTTACAGCCATAAGAAGCAGATTCACATTTCTACATTCAACATGTTTACAACAGTTCATACATCTAAACCATTTTGCAAAGTACTTCTGCAAAAGTTGTAGAACTTTATAATCAGCAAACCATGATATTTACGAAGTTGAGACATTTCAGAAAGTAGAAATCAAATATCAGTACAGTAAGTACTTTTCAGTGTTGAAGCTAGTATTCACCATATCCTTTCCAATTATTCTAGTATAAGATTTTTTTTATATATTATTTTACTATTTTTGGGACATTAAAAGTGGTATCAGAGCTCAGTTCTAAAACTAAGAGACCTATTGGGCTCATTAACAAAACATCCGCTGCAGATTCACAGTCAAAACAGAAACATGCATTTAAATTTTATTTTGTTTGCGTGAATATTAACATGAATTTTCAGCTTTTTTTTCTACTTATATAAACATTTCAACTACAGTCAATGCCTGAGAAATGAATGTAGAATAGGGGAGCAGTATACAGGGAAATCTAAATTCCCCACCACGAGAGCAAGAAATTGTGGTGGAACTCAACTTGGATTTAATGAAATCCATGCAAAACCTGCAGGAAAAATTCCAGAGTTTCAGAGACGAGAACATGCAAGAAAGAAGAGAACAGCAAGCTATAAATGAAGCCTTACTCCAAAGCTTAACAGGGGAAAAAATCCATGAACAACCTACTCTGTCCGTCAACACTCTTAAAACAGGAAACTGTTGTACCGGGAAATCAGCTAGTTACAAGATAGAAGGGCAGGAAAGACACAAACCAGAATCAATGGAAGAGGACTATAAGGGCTCTTCCAATGAGAATGGTTCACCATCTCTTTGCAAGAAAAGGAGGAAGAGTGATGACAGTTTTCAAGGAGAGTTCAAAAAGATAAAAGACCCAACTTACGACGGAGAAATAAACTCAGGGGAAAAGGCTGAAGAGTGGCTGTTAGGAATGAATAAATACTTCAAAGTTCAAAATTACTCCAGTGAAATGCAAGCCCGACTAGCCATTTACAACCTAAATGGTAAGGCTTCCAGATGGTGGTGGGACTTGAAACACACCAAAGGACAAGAACTGGGAGACATAACCTGGGATACTTTCAACAGAATATTCCAGGACAAGTATATGTCTGAAAGGTTCTTTGACAAGAAAATAAAAGAATTCCATGAGTTAAAAATGGGCTCCCTGACTATGGAAGCATTCATAAACCGGTTCATAGACTTGTTGCACTATGTGCCTTATATTAAGGATGAGAAGGTAAAGATTCAACAGTTCTTGGGAGGGCTGAACTTTAGAGAGAAGATAGAATTTGGTATGCCCAAAACCTTGGATATAACCCTACATAAAGCAAGGTTGTGTTATGAGCACGGACAACCAAGGAGCGGCAACATCAATAGAAATAGAGACAGGCTCAGAACCTTCTCTGACACCTGCAGATAGGTTTTTAGACCCCCACCTTATCGAAAACATAACAACAACTTTTTGCCCAATAGAGGCTTCAACCGACCTCAAGCCCTACTAAGTGCACCCCCACCACCAGCCAATAGGCTAGCTTTCAACAAAGGGACAAAAGCGGTCCCACAAACTGTTTCTTGTTGGAAGTGCCAAGGGCCACACTACTACAGAAACTATCCCAGCAAAATAGATAAGGTCTTACACAACATCCAAACAGAGCCGACCATAGGGGACATGGAAAAGACACCTAATATTTATGCCACACTTGATGGCCAGCAGGCAGATCACCAAGACACCATGGTGGAAATTGAGGGTAAGATATCTAACACTACCATTTCAGTTCTAATAGATCCTGACGCTTGCCGGAGTTATATCTCCCCTAAGATAGTGGATACTTGTAAGTTGAACCGAGAACATCACGAGAAACCGTGGCTAGTACAACTAGCCACTGGTACAAAACGAAGGGTCTCCGAGTCAATTAAAACTTGTGAGATAGACTTAAACAATTTTCCAACTAGGTTAGAATTAAATATTCTACCCCTAGGATCGTACGATGTACTTATAGGCATGGATTGGCTAGAAGAACACCATGTCCTACTAGACTGCGCAAACAAGACCCTACTCTGCAGGAATGACCAAGGGAATCAGGAGACGATTCAGGGTATCCCAAGAAAAGTGTTTGTAAGACAGATTTCTGCATTACAAGCAAATAAATGCATCAGGAAGGGCTGTAAGCTCTTTGTTGTTAACATCTTAAACTTAGAAACTAAAAATGAACAAAAGATCGAGAACTTCCCAGTTCTCGTAGAATTCAAGGATGTATTTCCCGAGGAAATACCGGGATTACCGCCTAAATGAGACTTAGAATTTTCTATCGAACTGACACTTGGGTTAGTACTAGCTTCTAAAGCCCCATACCGCATGAGCCCACCAGAATTGGTGGAGCTCAAATTTTAGTTAGAAGAACTAAATTACAAAGGGTACATCCGACCTACTGTGTCCCCTTGGGGCGCACCGATACTCTTCGTCAAGAAGAAGGACGACACAATGCGGATGTGCATCGATTACTGCCAACTCAAAAAGATGACCATTAAGAAGGACTACCCACTCCCTAGAATCGATGAATTATTTGACCATGTCAGAGGAGCGAAGATCTTCTTAAAGATCGACTTATGATCCGGATACCATCAGGTCAGGATCCATGATGAGGATATCAACAAGACCACTTTTCAAACCCGTTACGACCACTACGAGTTCGTAGTGATGCCCTTTGGGTTGACGAACGCACCGGCCAACTTTATGTGCATGATGAACAGTATCTTTAGTAACTACCTCGACAAGTTTGTCTTAGTCTTTATTGATGACATTTTGATCTATTCCAAGAACGAAGTAGAACATGAAGAGCACCTCCGAATTGTTTTACGGATACTAAGAGAACATGAACTTTACACCAAGTTTAGTAAGTGCAATTTCTACAGACCTCAGATTCAATACCTAGGACATATCATTTCCGAGAAGGGAATAGCCTTCGACCCCGAAAAGGTCAAAGCTATCGAATAATGGCCCACACCCACTTGCTTATTCAACATAAGGTCTTTCTTAGGATTAGCCGGCTACTACCAAAAGTTCATTGAGAACTTTTCGTGGATTGCATGCCCCATGACCGCCTTACAGAAAAAGGAAAACAAGTTCATCTAGACGGATAAGTGCGAAGAGAGCTTTCAAAAGCTGAAACAACTACTGATTAGTGCACCGATTCTGTGTATTGTGGATCCCAATGGGGACTTCATCATTTTCATGGATGCAAGCAAGGAAGGACTCGGGGGAGTCCTTATGCAAGACAATATTTCCATATGATATGAATCGAGGAAACTAAAAGAAGATGAACAGAACAACCCTACTCATGACCTCGAACTAGCCGCCATCATCCGTGCTCTGAAGATGTGGCGACATTACCTCATGGGAAAGAAATTTGTATTGATAACTAATAACATGAGCTTGAAATACCTTTTCGACCAACCCGACCTAAATGCTAGGCAGGCCAGGTGGCTAGCCTTCCTTAGTGAGTACCATTTCAAACTAAAGCATATAAAAGGAAAGGAAAACAAGATTGTGGATGCCGTAAGCCGTTGAGCACATATTCTTTATGAGGTCACGATAACCCAAACCGACTCCGACTTACACCACAAAATTCAAACGGCATGTAAGAGTGACCATTACTATATGGAAAACCTCGCAAAGATCCAGGAAGACAGACTTTTTCAACAGCAGAAAGAATATAAGATAGATGAAACGAGACTACTATGGTCGAAAGACCGACTTTACGTCCCTGAAAGTGGAGACATTAGACAAAACATTCTCACCACGTTCCACCAGAAACCTTAATCAAGACACCCCGGATATCAAAATATGATATCGGCCATAAAGAAACATTACTTTTTGCCTAAGATGAAAGCTGACATCGCAATGTTCATCGCGAAATGCCAGGAATGCTAGTTGGTCAAAGCAAAACATCAACACCCCTCCAGATTACTTCAACCTTTACCCATTCTGGAATGGAAGTGGGAGGTAATAGGTATGGACTTAATTATAGGATTACCCAAGAGTAAGAAACTGAATGACTCCATCTTTGTAGTGGTAGACAAGCTGTCGAAAGCAACCCACTTTATACCGGTAAAATCCACCTACAAAGTAGTTCACATCGTGGAAATATTCTTGAAATAAATATTTCTTTTGCATGGGATACCCAAAGCAATCATTTCCAATTGAGACACGAATTTCAATAGCAACTTCTGGAGAGCATTGCTCTCCGGTCTGGAAACCTAGTTACAATTCAGTACTGCGTACCACCCCCAAACCAATTGACAGACGGAACGAGTAAACCAGATCCTCGAGGACATGTTGAGGATGTATGTCATGAATAACCCCACCAAGTGGGAATATTATTTGCACCTAGTAGAGTTCGCGTACAACAACGGTTATCAAACCTCAGCGAAAATGAGCCCTTTCGAGGTGCTCTATGGTCGAAAGTGTTGGACCCCCGTGACTTGGGATAGTCCGGTGGATAGACTTATGTTAGGGCCTGACTTACTAAGAGACTTGGAACAACTAGTCTCCAAGGTGCAACTGAACTTAAAATAAGCACAAGACCACCAAAAGAGTTACGCGGACAAGAAAAGAAAGGATAAAGGCTACCAAGTCGGTGAACATATGTTTCTAAAAATAAAAGCAAAACAAAGCTCATTGAGCTTGGGATGTTGCGGTGAACTAGCCCCAAGGTTTTGTGGACCTTTTCAAATACTGGCTAAGAAGGGCCCAGTACCTTATGAGTTAGCCTTACCAGCTCATATAAAAGTTCATAATGTTTTTCATGCTTCATTATTAAAGAAATATCTATAGGATAATAAACATGTTATTGATTGGTCCTTATTACAGGTGGAGCTCGAAGGGGAGTTCACGCCAGAACCAATCCACATTTTGGATAAGAGAGAGGTCCAGATTAGGAGGAGGACCATTACTTAGATGAAAGTGCAATGGAGGCACTTTGGAACAGATGAGGCTACTTGGGAGAATGAGACCACCATGAAATAGGCATACCCCGCCTTGTTTCATGACTTCATTCCTAGTCCCTAGAAACACCGGGACAATGTTTTTCTAAGAGGGGAGGGATGTAATATCCTGAATTTTGGACTGACTGTTTTATGATGTTATATTGGGCCACTGCCCCAACACCTATGATTTATTCTGATTATTGGGCATATGCCCTAGTACATATGATTTATTCTTTTGTAGACTAACATATTGGGCATGGACCCTGACTAAATTTCATTACTTGATTATATAGTGGGCAAGGAAGCACCAATGTTCTTATTATATTTTGATGTGGGTACAAAACCCTAATATACTAAGATGACCTTTTCTTGCATACTGTGCAATGATGTGAACGACATAATTGACTTATATGGTGTGTTGAGCCTGGACTCAGAAACACACAAATTACATACGTATTGGGAAAAATTCCTGATGTACCTAGACGAAATATGATGTACTGGGAGTAAGCCCTGATGTACATTGAGTGTTGGTCACAAGCCCTAGAGCACTCCAAGCTTGATAAATGAATACTGGATCTGAGGAAACTTAAATATTCTAGATGTGCCTCACAACCACATTCTAGCACTAGTGTTGAGCAGGGACTCTGGAATTGCACTAGAGTAACACCCATGTGAGAGTGTTGAGTTAAATGGCTTTGAAGAGCACTCGGGGTTACAGAGTTTTAAAGTCTTGAGTCGGTAAGACTCCAAAGAGCACTTTTACTACATCTATTTAATCTGGTTAAATGATTCGTCTTTTATCTATCATCACCTATTGTGGGAGCTACCATGTTAAATGAGGTAATCCGACATGCAAGAGAGAGACTAAAGGTGCCTAACCAAACCACCAAAAGATCGTCCAAAGAAGTGGACCGTATCCCTAAATTGTTAAATGAGTATCTTCTGAAGAAACACGATTTAATATTATTATTAAGAATTTAAACAAATAATAATGTCATTATTTATTTATAAAAAAAAAGACTCTTTACAAGCACATAGTTAGGCATAATGGGATGCCACATTAATTTAAATATTAATGAAGTATTAATTTTTAAATGGGCAGCCACCTTGGAAAATAATATGAATAGTACATTAATACTTGGATAGAAATACTACTATGGAAATTATAATTTAGTTAATATTATGATTTATTGTTAAAATAAATAATGTATTAACAACTAAATAGAAGTATAATTATTATTAGGATAATTATTGTTATTATAGTTATTATGGAAAGTTTAAATTAGTCACTCATAACTAAAACAAAGGAAGAGTCCTAGTTCAAGAGAACTAGTTATTAAATAATTGAACTTCTTTTAAATAAATATCAATTATTTAATTTAAAGAAGATGTTGTTCCAACAGTCCAAATTAAAAGATTGCCCTACTTAAAGAAGGTAGATCCCAAGTTTTGGGGATCATCTTATTTTATTATCATTTTCTTATGTTAATCAGAGAAAGTCATTATGCTCTAAGAAACTAAAGCAGCCTCACCTAATAATTTCCAGATCTGAACCAGCAGTGGACCTAGGCTCTCTCTCTCTCTCTCTCTCTCTCTCTCTCATTGCATGTTGGAACAAAGCTCGGGGAGATCCAGATAGAACCGGGAATGGTTCAGGGGCAAGGTTGGGAAGAACGTGGTATCCCTAAAGTAATTTGTCCAGGTCAGTTGAGTTTAGAGGGCTCTACACTAATCATTGTTGAGTGTGCAGGTGTAGCTAGAGTTTTACCCCTAACTTGTGCAAATGAGCACCTACTAAGGAGAATGGACTCCTTAGTAGCAGTTCAGTAAATGTAAATTATTAAACTAAAACAAAAATGTAAACTAATGTAAAACATGCATGAAAAATAAAGAACAATTTGTAAACATGGGTTTTGTATTAATATTACCTTCAATGTGAAGGTTGATGAAGCTCCTTGCAGTGTCCAAGAGGGTTGCTCCAAGATCCAATGTGCTCCTTCTCTTTCTCCAATGGTGGAAATGGGCCAAAAGGGGCTCTCAAGGTGAAAGTAGTTCAATGGTGAACTAGGGTTTCGAGAGAGATTTTGGCAGAGCAAGGGTATACTTGATTGTGGATATGGAATAAAGGATCTCCATCACCTATTTATAGTTTTTTGGTGGTGGAGTGCTGACCCATGGTTTTGGGAAACACATGGTTTTGGGCAGCTGTATAGGGTTTTTTCCTCCTTTTCCTCATTATTTTATATTTTTTATTCCCTTTTTAGGGGATTTTTGCTATTTTTGAGGAATTTTGGATATTTCTGGAGGGAAAAAGGGGTTTTTTAGCCTTTTTTAGGCTATTTTGAGGGTTTTGTGGCCTTTTGGAGGCATTTTAGGCCTTTTGGAGGATTTTAAATGGGATTTTAAGGGATTTTAAGGGAAATATGGTAGGAAAATGGAGAAATGAGCCATATAATGTGGGAGATGAGGTAGTGAACACTTTTTGGGTGTTAACAGATTGCCCCCTGATGTGCGAGGGCAGGAGCTCATCGTATGGCCGATGGACATCATAAGTCATGAATGGTTTTCCTGGGGTGTGGAGAGAAGAGAAGAAACAAACTGAAGCCCGAAACAATGATCCCGGACAACTGCAAGAACTAAAAGTACATAACCTCAATAATGGATGAGGAATCATCTGATCATATGGACGAGGCGGGCATTCCCATGCTCGTATCAAGATATAACATAACAATAACAATGGGGTCCAAAAAATGGGGACCTGAAATATACATAACCTCAAAAACTGAATGAGGAATAATCTCAATATATGGATGAGGTGGGCATACCCATGCTCGTATCAAGAGACATAAATAGAACTGTGAGGCCTGAAAAATGGGGACCTATAAGATACATAGATAACCACTGTGTACATCATAGGTGTCCAGAGGAGACACAAATATGGGACATACTGATGGGATGACCATGTGTAAGATGAAGAACGGATAGACTGGAACAATCAACAGTGCTACTGAATGTGGTACCAAAGGAACTAATGAGCTGCTGGATCAGAGTGACAAGGGGTACACTCACAATGGTACACTGAGCTGGAACTGATCTGGGACTGAAACTGGGTACTCAAGGAAGCATGTAACTGGATGGCTTCCGAATACAAACGCCAACGCAGCCCGGACATCCATAGGAACATATAACTGGTCGTTCCGAAGTGACTCACCAATGTGCTAGAGTCGGGGGAAATACGGGGTCTTCGACTCAAAACTGATGGGATATAATCCTACGCGATCCTCAACGATGCGATCAAGGTGTTGAAGTCGAGCATGTGAGGAACAATCACTCGGAGAGGCAATGAGGACTCCTCTCAGAATGATCCGTAGGCACTTACCACAGATGGTGATAAGTCCAAGGCGTAGGGACCTCTGGGCCTATCCTCTGGAATAGAGGAGCTGTCGTCGACAGAGGGAGACCTGCAACTATCAAGGCAATGATGTATCCTAGACAGGAGCGCGAGGTGTAGAACCGAAATGTGATAATACTGATGGCAGGACTGACCAAACTGTGGGGGGATATCTGGGCAAGTAGAGTGGGTGGACTCAAACTTCCTTTGTTCAGAGTATGATAATGGGAATGATCTGGTAGCATATGAAACTGACTGAGGGGAAAGGGATCATAGCTGTATTGGATAGGGGAGGGTGACTGGTCTGAGGGAGACTCAAGCGGTGATAAAATGGCAGGAGACTGCAGAATACTCTGAACAAAGGCGACCTGATTGGGGATGCTGCCGAGATGATCGATCGTAGTGCCAGGAGGCACGGGTGGGGACTTCTTCATGGGTTAAGAAACTAGAAGAAGTTTGTGTAAAATGATACCGTTGTGTGGATTTTACGAGCCCAGGACAGTTCATGCTCATGGTTGCTTTCAATTTTAAGGAGTCTGAAAGCGATAAGAAGACTCTGAAATGATGGAATGGTACTGTCGTGTGGATTTTACGAGCCCAGGACAATTCATGCTCGTGGTTGCTTTCAATTTTAGAGAGTCTGAAAGCAAATAAGAAGACTCCAGGGGGTTGCTTTTTCGTAGATTTAGTCTCCAAGGCCCAAAGAAGCATAAAAGGATGCAATGAAGAACTCTTCTAGCCGGTGTGACTAGAGTATTCCTTTTTCGTAATTAGTCTAAAAGGATTAAACTTATACCAGATAGACGCCCTTTCAGGTACTTTAACGAGCATGAAAGGAAGCAAGATTGCTCGGCGATCTTTTCATTCTTTTAGGAGTCAGAAAAGAGCTTAACGGAAACTCCCTAAGTGCCTTTTTCGTAAAGGACTTGTCCGGCCCGAAAAAGGGATAAAATTATACCGAACAAAAGGAATGGCCAGGCAAGGAGGAAGTGTTCAATCAAGGATGAGTAATGATGATCAAGAACGAGGGTAGGGGGGAACACTGGTGGGCCTCCTTGCGGGGTAGATGAAATGGTGGAAAAATAATGAAACATTTGCAGTATGACAGGAGTGAATGGCTCATGTAAAAATGTGGAACAATTCGATAGCGGCCGATGTGGCGCGCAAACCGAGGTAGCAAGGTGTCGGGACACAATGTTGAAAGTGTACCAAGTGAGAGCGAGAAATGATCTCAAGCATCATCACGAGCTCAGAAAAATGAATCCGACGATATAAAGGATGTCAAAAACGGGTAGCGGCCGATGTGGCACGCACACTGAGGCGACGAGGGCATTTTGGAAAAATACCCAAAAAATCGGGGGGTGAGAGCGAGAAATGATCTCAAGCATCATCACCAGCTCGGAAAAATGAATCCGATGATATAAAACATGTGACAAACGGAGAACGGCCGATGGGGCACGCAAATCAAGGCGACTAGTGGCGTCTGAAAAATGGGCAAAAAGGGACGGGTAAAAAATAATTCAACGAGGTGACCATCATGATGGTCTCGTCGTACTGATTCCAGTGGTGGAAACGGTTCGAAAAACGGACTCCGTATGGGGTCAGAATGGCCAAAACAAGAAAAAGTCAACTGACTATAAATAGTGGTGGGTCCAACATGACATGTGTCATTTGTACTTGTTTGACTTTGACTTGTGATCAGAGTGGACCAGAGTTGAGGTGGCATTTCTGGACGATCCGACCGGCCGATTTCAGATCCGGGAGATACAGGTATTCCGTCAAACTCATACCTGCATGTTTTTTAGGGTCGGGGGTTGGGTAGTGGGTCCCAGGGCTTATTTGTACGGTCCATGTGGGGTGGACCGCGGGTTAGGGGGTCGAAACCGCAGTTGGCGACTGCGAGTTTCGGGGTGAACCACGCGGTTGGCGACTGCGTGTTTCTTGGATGGATACGCGGTCTAGTACCGCGAGTTCCAAGGAGGAACACGCGGTTCCGAACCACGGGGTTAGGGCTGACAGGCGCGGTTAAGAACTGCGACTATAGGCCTGACAGCCGCGGTTGGAAACCGCGGCAGGAAGCCCGAAAGCCGCGGTTTTGGGCCGAGCTATTAGGGTCTTCCGGGTGAGGGAAAAGGACTTATGTATGGGATATGAGTCTAATGAGTTGACTTTGTGTGATTGACAGGATGCCGCAGGCTCTATGGAGAGAGCGGGAGATTCCCGACGAGATCATGGCCATCATCCGAGGGGAGCGCCATGTGCAATCTGTGTTGGGACTATGCGGACTACTGAAGTTCGCACAGATACCCATGATACGTTCAGCAGCATTGCTGCTGAACCGGCTGATCAGCTTCTGGGAGCCGGATATACAGGCTTTCCGGGTACAGGGTGAGAGGGTGGACCTCACCCTGACCGATGTATATTTTCTGACGGGGTTTCCCTGTCTAGGCAGGGTAGCAGACACACAGCCGCGGGTCGCCGCGGACGTCGACATGGAGGACATGTTGGAGAGATACTGCGGTCCTGAGGCGAGGGTGCATAGGAATGCACTCCTGGTGAAGGACCTACAGGAGCCGGCCGTGCAGGCTATGGCGGCATGTGTGGTGCGGGTATTGGGTTCCCAGTCACCTGAAAAGGTGTCTGGGGGCCAGATGCAGATGATAGAGCGCGTACTGGACGGGGTGTACTACGCGTGGGGCCAGATGTTCATGACCTGCGTTTAGCGGCAGCCGACGTCAGCGAAGGAAGCTGGCAAGGGCTTTTGTTTTGGTTCCTTCTTGTGTGCCTTCTTTATGGAGAGGGTACCCACACTGCGGCCACGGGTGCCGATCAGGGCAGGAGGTATGAGGGAGCCGTGGATGGTGCGGTGGGGAGAGATGATGCACCGCCGTGGTGGCGGCGACGTGGGCATATATTTCACGCAGGAGTTGTACCTGCAGTGGCTCCAGATACCACTGACACTGGACGACTTCCCGTATCGGGACATGGACTTCACGGGAGATCCGGAGGCGCCACGAGTGCCAGGACAGGCATGGGGTCCCGACGGTACATATGTGTTTTTGCTTGCATGTTATGTATGTCAAGTTTTATCTATATGATAGTAGATTGATATACTGTGACTGACATATGGGTGATCTTGCAGATGTGGGCCCGAGGCCGCCTCCAGGACATGTGGCACGGAGGGGTATTGTGGTCGTCCCAGCTCTTCCTGGGTGAGGTGAGGTCCGTCGCCGTGATGCGGAGGGGACACTGGAGTCGGTGCGGGCACTACTGGATCGGTTGTTGATAGCGGTGACCGACGAGGGATGGCGGGATGTCGATCCTGATGTAGTTCAGGATTGCATGATGGCGCCCCGGGAGTTCAGATCCATCGCGATCCGGGTGGCGATCTTGGTGGACCGGGCACGGGCACAGGAGCCCGTAGGAGATGAGGACTTATCGGAGGAGGAGCGAGGGGAGGACTCAGAGGCAGCCGATGCAGGCGGTGATGCAGGATACGACTCCCATTAGGGAGTGCAGGGGACTCTCCCCGAGTTTTGTAGCTACGGCATGTATGTTGATGAGGCTTTTAGGGATGTATAGCCATTTTTTGTATAGCTGAGTACAGGGGTACTCAGGACATGTATAGTACTGAACATGTATTTTTTGTGATATATATATATGTGCACGTGGATGCACCTTTTTGTATGATGTTGTTTTAGTTGTATGCACGTGGATGCGCGTTATGAGTTGTGATATGTTTATATTGCACGTGGATGCAAGTAGGTTAGGATGTTAGGCACGTGGATGCCCCTATGGATATGAATGTGGTGTATGTACATGGATGCAAATGTGGATGCGATGCAATCTTTTTGGGTTTTTTATATATTTTTTATGAGATGCTTATGGGATTGTGGTGCATGATGTTACATGGTGTGATTGATATGCCAATCTAGGATGTTGTTGGCCATTTGGTCTGCGACAATATTTTGGGATCTGGGGACATGTGTGAATGTAATGGATTCAAACTGTCGGCTGAGTTGTTTTACGCGCAGGAATTTTCTAAAAAGGCAGGGATCACGCACCTGGTAGCAGTTGTTGAGCTGGGAGACAAGTAGCTGGGAGTCAAGGAACACATGAAGGTGACATATGCCCATTTGGAGGGCGGCAGTCAAGAGACCGGTCACAGCATCATACTCCGCCTGGTTATTGGTAGCAGCGCCTATACATATTCCGTCAAGGTGAATCATCTCGTTGGAAGGGGAGTACAAGATCGATGCTGCAGAAGCCAGGTTGGGAGACCAGCGGCTTGCGCCATCAGCGAAGCCAGTGTAACAAGGTGGAAGATGGTCCATCTGTAATCATGCAGAAATGATGAATGTAAGATGATGGTAAAAATGTGAAAAACAAAAAGATAGCAAACTGTACAATGCGGACCAACGAGGTCGCGGTGTCATTCATGGGTAAAAACGCTTAAGATACAACCCATTACGGGGGTTGCGCAACTGATGGCCTTCAGAGTCGGCTAAGATGTATGCCCCCTTGCCGAGGCAGGTCTGTACAATGTAGGGGCCTTGCCACATGGATTCAAACTTCCCTTTACCGGTTTTGTCGTGGGCTTGGTCATATGCGAGGACAAGGTCCCCTTCGTGAAAAGTTCGAGGGTGAACATGTTTATCATAACCGGCTTTGGAGCGGTTTTTGGCAGCTTCGATGTTCTGAAGAGTGGCACGACGGTCTTCATCGTCTTGTTCGAGTGTCAGCAAACGCTGCTCGAGGGGGGTAGTGTCGGGGAGAAGCTCAACGGCGATCTGTAAGGCAGGAATCTGACACTCGATGGGGAGGACGGACTCGACACCGTGAACTAGATGAAATGGTGTAAAACCAGTGGCGGTCTTGGTGGAAGTACGGTAAGCCCATAAGGCAGGGAACAGCATGTGGTGCCAATTGGACTTATGCTTGTCAACCGTTCGTTGGAGGATGGTTTTGAGAATTTTATTAATGGCCTCTACTTGACCGTTCCCTTGGGGGTAGTAAGCAGAGGAAAATTGATGTTCAAATTTGAGGAGGGTGGATAACTCACGCCAGACGACATCTTCGAAGTGTGAACCATGGTCAGAGACTAACTGCTTAGGAACCCCGAATCGAGCGATGACATGGTTGAAAAAGAAGCGGGCAGCAGTGTCGGCGGTGCAATTGAAGGTAGGCATGGCTTCCGCCCATTTGGTGAAGTAATCAACAGCGACAACAATATATTTGTGGCTGTTGGCAGACTGGGGTCTACATTCCATGAAGTCTATGGCCCACTTACAAAAGGGACCAACGGTGACGACTGGGTGTAACGGAGCAGGAGGTGTCCGGGCCTTGGGGGCAAAAAGTTGGCAGTTATGGCAGTGTTTGACCGCAGTGATGCAGTCGGTGAAAAGTGTGGGCCAGAAGTATCCGGCGCGGATGACCTTTTGGGCAGTGGCCATCCCTGAGAAATGGCCTCCGCAGGCACCGCTATGACAGTCATTAAGGACTTGTTCAGCTTCCTCGTGTGTAAGGCAACGACGAAGAATTGTGTCAACCCCGCGTCGGTAAAGGACATCGCCTAAGAGGAGATATCGAGAGGCCTGGTGACGGATGCGACGGCGTCCATTACGGGTAACTTTGGGTCTGAACTTCTACGTGCGCAGGTATAACAAGATATCACCATACCATGGGTCATCGGACGAGATAGTGAACAGGTGATTGTCGGGTAACTCATCGGAGATTGGTTTCACCGGGAGAAGGGAAGGGAGATCGGTAATGAGCTGGGAAAGCGCGAGGGCTTTTGTGCTCTTAGGTGTTTTGAAGGTAAGGTCATATTCCTGGAGGATAATGACCCATTTAGCAACACGACCTTGTAGGAGCCGTCGGTTTAGAAGATATACCATGGGGTTAGAGTCGGCGACGACTGTGGTATGACTCATTAAAATATAGTGTCGCAATTTTTGGACGGAAAAGACCACTGCTAGGGCAAGTCTCTCCTCATATGGGTAATGTAGGGGTGGACCAGACAAGGTCTGGTTGACGTAGTAAATGACGTGCTCCTGGTGAGAAGCGTCTTCTTGAACCAAGACTCCAGATACGGCATGCTCGCATGCCGAAACGTAAAGGATGAAGTCTTGTGTGAAATCCGGAGGGGAAATCAGAGGAGCTTGTGTGAGAGCCTTCTTGAGAGCTTCAAATGTAGCTTCTGCTTACTCATCCCAGACGAAGGGTATGTGGGTACGGAGCAGGCGCAAGAAACCGTGAACGGTAGTGGCGTAATCAGGAACGAAGCGTCAAAGGAAGTTGGATCGCCCCTGCATACTTTGGAGCTGCCGAAGTGTGCGAGGAGAGGGAAGGTCTAAGATAGCTTGGACTTTTAGAGGATCAACAGTAATTCCTTTCTGGGAAACAATGAAACCCAACAATCGGCCTGCCGGAACGCAAAAGACACACTTGTGTGAGTTCAAGTGGATTTGGTATTTGCGACAACGCAGAAAAACTTGCCGAAGGTCGTTAAGGTGGTCTGATCGTTTCTGGGAACAAGCTGTAAGGTCATCAAGGTAGACTAACAGGATATGGACCAAGTCGTGAAAGCAATAGGTCATGGCCCGCTAGAAAGTGGCACCAGCATTTTTGAGGCCGAAAGCCATGACGCGATAGGCAAAGGTGCCCCATGGGGTAGTAAAGGCAGTTTTGTACTGGTCTTCCTTACGGATCTGAATCTGGTTGTACCCGGAAAAACCATCCATGAAGGAGAGGACTTCATGCCCCACACACGCATCGATGAGCTGGTCAATAAACAGCGCGGGGAAATTGTCCTTGGGACAAGCGCGGTTTAAATCGCGGAAGTCAGTGCATACTCGAATGGTGCCTTGTTTTTTGTTAACGGGAACGGGGTTTGAAACCCAGGTGGTATAGGCAATAGGATAAATGAACCCTGCCTTGCGCAGCTTCTCAATCTCGGCTTTAACAACTGGGAGTTTTGAGGGATGAATGGGTCGCTGCTTCTGACGGACGGGGGGTACATCAGGCCATGTGTCAATGTGGTGCTCGATAATGGCGGGGTCAAGACCAGGCATTTCGGTATAGGACCAGGCAAAGACATCACGGAATTCTCTGAAAAGGTTTATGTAGTCCTCAATCTCTTGTTTACTGCAGAATGCTCCTAAAGTGATGAGTTCAGGGGCACGTCCTGGGGCAGCGATATCAACTTGGATGATGGGTGAGATGTTGGCCATGTTACCTTCCTCGAAGGCGTCAGGAGCAGGAATAGGGTCCTTGAACCAGTCGACCTTAGTGGGAAGGAAGTCTTTGGATTCAACCGCAAATTGGGTAGCGGTGCTAGAGGAAGATGCTTCTGGGATGAAGTAGGAACGATGATGCATATCATCCCAGGGATAATCCGGGGCAGTAAGGGCCTCAAGAATCTCCTCATCGGTACGGAAAGTTTGCGTCGTCAAATCGGTTGACGAAGGGGTAGTAGTTGAAGAGATCATATAGATGGTATTAACCTCTCCAGAAGGAGAAGAGACCGGGGGGTAGATCTCCTCAATGGTGGGTGGTGCCGTCTCAAGATCCAGATTGTTCATCTCATAGAGAGCCGCTGTGTAATCCGGGAGATCGGGACAATGATGGGAGTAATGCCCGTAAACACCGCATATAGCACAGGGGTGGTTGGTACGCAAGGATTTGTCTTTAGGCTTAGGAGTGGGGTTTAGTTCGACAGTTGGGATGTTGGGGTCATCGTCGAGCATCTGCATGTGCTTCTGTAATGCTGGTAACTGTGGACACTGATGAGTCGCATGGCCTAACTCGTCGCACAATGAGCATTTGGGAGGAGCACGAAATACTGGGGGGTTTTTGACTATTTTGGGAGGTGGTACAACAGTGTAAGGTTGTGGACCTCCGCCCCCAGTGGGTTTGGGAGTAGGAGGGGGAGTCGTGGAGGACAAAGGGGTAGAGACACCGGGAGGTGGCTGAGTGGTAGTAGCCATGGGTTGCACCGGTTGGAGGACGACGTCTGGTGTCGGCGGGCGAACGGGAGGCGAAAGATACCATACGGGTAATCCCAAAGTTAACCCAGGGAGGCTAAGGGTAGCCATGACCGGGGCGCTTACTACTCCTGATGGAGGGACTAAGAAGGGGATCGTATGGATAGTGTTAGGTGAGTTATATGTCGTAATAATTACGTTGCAGTAAATTGCCCAACTATTTACTTGTCAATCTGGGGTACGTAAACTGACGAAGCACGTGCACTGTTTGTGCAGGACTGAAGTAGATCTAATATAATTTAATCTAATTTGCTGGAATCAAATTAATCTAGGAAAGCATGGAAACACTAACTAATAAAGCATTGAAATTGCGTAAGAGAAATACAACATGTGAAGAGTTAACAACAACGACATAAGTGAGCTCACATCTATAAATCCATAATCAAATGGAAAACATGAAAGCATAACAATGGAAGCTTAAATCACATTAAGAATCTCAAATCAAAGATTAATCTAACAAGTACAAAATCCAATCCAATCCAACTTCATTACATCCCTCTTACAAGCTTAATCTAACCTAATTCCAACCTAATGGAATGGAGAAGGAGCACTCTCCTTTATACATGAGAGTCCTTAAGAAAAAGATAAGAATGCATTAATTACAGATCCATTATTCTCTCAACTACTCTCAACCACTTTCCTATTATTACAAGATATGGTGCCTTCAAATCCTCCACATATCTCTCATGAATCCTAGATAAGATATGCCAACCAAATCTTCCATGATCTTCTCCTTAAGAATAGGCTTGAATAATTATCTCCTTTGGAATGGTGTAAGAGATATTTGAGAAGTCTCTTTGATTTAATCATTCACATATTCCTACAAATTACAAAGCTCACACATAATTGAGATATATATATGAAAACATGTATATTTTCTAATATTTAATCATAAATTCACTCTTAATACTAAAATGAATAAAGTGGAAAATAATAATGTGAAACCCAAATGTATTTATGCAAATGATATGATGAAGGTTTAATAGGGCGATGAAATGTAAGGAATAGTGAAGCGAAAGGTGGATGAAAATATGACATTTCTGAGTCCTAACATCCTCCCCAACTGAAGGTGTTGCATGTCCTCATGCAACCATGCATGGATCTTTTGAAGAACCTTTGGCATCTAAACTTTGGCTTTGATTGATGGTGTCTTTTTAATGATGAATGTTTCCAAGATATGTGGGAGACATGAGTAACAACTAGAATTTTCATATGGTTAGTTCTTGTGTAACAACCATGAATATAAGAATATTGGTTCTTGTGTTAACAACATTCTTTTTTCTTTTCTTTTTTTTTTTTTTTTTTTTTTCTTTTTTTTTTTTTTTTTTTTTTTTTTTTTTCCGCTTGTTGTTATGATAATAATTGTAACCACACACTTCACTGGAAATCATAAGCTATCAATGTGCATAAGAGAGCATCACTGAGTATAAGAAAGCCATTTTTTCAATTTGGTATGAATCATGCCAATGTATATTAATACATGAAGTAAAGTGCATCAGGGGATTGTTGGAAAAGAAATTTTTGGGAATGGTAAATGGGATGAAAATGGAATGATGATAAAGGAAAAAAAAATAAAAAAATGTGGTGATTATGACAATAGTTCCCCCTCCCCAACTGAATCGGTTGCATGCCCTCATGCAACATAGTGTAGGTCATGGAAGGGAAAACGAAATGAAGTGTGGTGAGGGAATTTTCCAAAATATTCAAGTCAGCATAGAAGGAAGTTCATGATCAAAGCTTAGAAAACAACATACCTCCACTCACCCAAAATGTAGATGAACTATGCAATAGAAATGTAGTTGTTGCGGCCGCTGGAGCAGAAAATCGTGACTAGTACTGTAGCTGCAACTACTGTAACGGCTGGCAGAAAGAATATGGGACTGCGACGGATGGAAGATGGAAGGTGTCACTGCTGTAGGATCATGTGAAAGGAGACTGCTACTGTAGCAGTACTACTGTAACAACAAGTGCTGGAACGGCTAAAACAACAGCTGCCGGAACTGATGTAACTACTAGAACAGCAACTGCTGTAACGATGACTGCTGTAATAGCAACGGCTGGAACTGCAGCGATGGTCACTACTGAATCAGAGCATGTGAAGTGGAGAGATCTGAAATGGTGCTGATGAATCATGAAAATGTGGAACTGTCAAACTCTCATAGATGGATTCAAGCTGCTGGAACTGCTGAGGGAATCAGGAAAGAGTGTATAGTCTTCACCCGCTACAAACCCGATGGTACAATTCTAAGCATGCGAATGGATGTGTCGATGTCGAGCATGAAGAGAAATCACTGGATTACCGACCATTGATGAATGTCGTTAACCAGTGCGAGGCAACTCACCATTGATGTCAATGAGTGCCAAGGTACCCGAGTACATCTTGCGAAGTGCGAATGGATGTGCCGAGGTCGAGCCACTTGCAAGATCTGATGATCAAGGGACATTGATGTATTCCCATGATCGTCAGCGAGAGAACTTGCCATTAAGGCATGCAAGCCTCTAGGTACTCAAAATGGACTCTAGTCTATATCCCAGATAAGGTGCTGAAGTCGATGGGGCAAGACTGTTGAAAGGTGGGCCTTAAGGAATCCCACATCAGTCAACGCGAGTTTTTACAAAAAGATTGGTAGGACTATAGAAAAGATCTCAGTAGCAACAATGCTTATGGCAAGGGAATGTAATTATGGAGAGGGAGCGGAATGGTTTTATTGGCAAGGAAAAAGATGAACTGAAAAATGGGGTAAACTGTATGCAATTCAGAAAAATAGGCATGTGTGAAGTCATGACAGATAAGGTAATGGAATATTGGACTCCAACAGGGATGACTAATGTGCTTTGAAGGAGAAATGTGGGTAAACAAATCATGACGCAATTGGTTTATGTGTAACTGCAAATGTCATGAAATGTGCGATGAGAAGCAACTCCTTCAAGCTATCAACAAATCATGTTTTCTCTGATTTTTTTTTTTTCTTTTTCTTTTTTTTTCCTTTTTTTTTTTTTGAATCACTGCAGCATTAAAAATGATCGTCTGTGAATCTGAAAAGAAACTTAGTACCAATTCTGCATGAAAACTATCAGAGTTTCGAAAATATAATATGCAGAAATAAGTATTAATGCGGAAGATTAAAAATAAAAGACATTGTTACCTGTTGCCGTTGCGCTTGCGCAGCTGTTCAACGCGCAGCTGTTCAATACGCAGCTGTTCAATACGCAGCCGTTCAATCCGCAGCTATACAATGCACAGCTGTTCAATGCGCAGTTGTTCAACGCGCAGCTATTCAATACGCAGTTGTTCAATACGCAGCTGTTTAATACGCAACTGTTCAATACGCAGTCGTTCAATACGCAGCCGTTCAATGCGCAGTTATACAATGCGCATCTGTTCAATACGCAGCTGTTCAATGCGCAGCTGTTCAATGCGCAGCTGTTCAACGCGCAGCTGTTCAATACGCAGCTGTTCAATGCGCAGCTATTCAACGCGCAGCTGTTCAACGCGCAGCTGTTCAATACGCAGCTGTTCAATACACAGCTGTTTAACGTGCAGCTGTTCAACGCGCAACTACTCAATACGCAGCTGTTCAATCAAAGCATGTGTCTTTGAAAATTTTTGTGATTCTCGAAAATCATTTTGGCATGAAATGTGATTGTCTCCGAAACCTGAAAAATGTGAGTACTAATCCTGCTGCAAATTTTGTGTGAGAGCATCGAAAAATATAAAATGCAGGAAAAATATGTGTTTTAGGAAATCAAATTCAAAATAAAATGAAATGCATTTTTATCTGGCGGTCCTGGCGAATCTAGTTTCTTCGTCAATTCCTGTTTGAATTGATCCGTGCAAGAGTATGATCTTCATTAATTTGCTGGAAATAAACACCAACGTCGATCCTGAATAGAGAAACACGTGGCCTGCAAAAACACATCGATCATAATTGCCGAGAGCATATATATGTTATGAAAATTTTATGTCCTCGGCCCTTCAAATTGTTCCATTCTGCTACCAAAAAGTTGACACCTGTCTTCATGACCTGAAATTAAAAATGCATCAAACTATCAATCAAGGCTTATGTCCATGAATAATGGAATCGTTGTTTATTAAATTGTTGGATGGACCAACATCGCATTTTAATTTCCCTTTTCTTATTTGATCATACAACCTGGTTCTGCACCTTGCTCTTATGATGTGGCCTATGAAACCTGCTGTCATGACAAAATCAATCATAACGAGATCGGCTCTTTTGATGTGTATGCACTTGAGTAAATGGTGAATTAGAGTTCTCATGATCTAAAGCACGGTTTTTTGCATTTTTTTATTTTTATTTTTTTAAATTTTTATTTGTATTTTTTTTATTTATTGAAATCTTCATCAGGCCGAAAGAATTGCAGGTAGTTGAAACGGCCAAAAGGGATTAGCAACAACCAAATTTGTAATACTAAAAATTAGTTTGCGTTGTTTTTATTCATGATGGCATCAAATATCAATTGAATCAAAATTTAGATCTGGTGATAGAATGGCTTGTCAATTTCACTCTCAAATTGATTAGAATTTTGATCTCTCACAACAATCGTTTAGGTAAAGATGGTAAAGAATAGTTGCGTAGGTAAGATTTGGTGAATGCAATATCTTAGAGCGGACCCTAGCTTCCTAAAGTTCTGTGAAGATAAGTATAGATCACGCGGAGGTTGAAATTGAGCAGATCCAAGCGTATTTCATTTTGTTGAAATATTGTAACTTCAAAGAATATTATATTTGTATATTATTTAATTCCGGAGATGTTCCATACCTCCGATATGATTATACTATAAATCCGGAGATGTTTATTCCTCCAAGTTGGTTGTGGTAACTAGGGTTATTAGACCCACCATGTGGGGGTCGGCCGAGTCAGTTATAATGGGGTATTTAACCTAATGGTTAAATACGAGCCTACATGTACTTGTCTAAAATACATATCAGAGTAGTGTATAAATAGAGGAGGTGTGTTCCTCATTTGACACACTCACTCACTTGAGAAAAGGCGCATTTGTGGAGGAGAGGTCTGCTATGGAGGAGAAGGAGCTTATGCTCAGGGTTTGCATCTTTGTATATTGCTGGTCATCTATATTGAGGAAGCTTTGCTGGGTTTTCTACCCCATGAGGGTTTCCCAGGATAAATCTCTGTCTCTTGTGTTTATGCTATGCTTGTTGTTTCTTCAGTGATCCTGTATATGTTATTATTGTGAAATGGAATGTAATGCTGCTATTTTCTATCTTAGCATATTGAATTTTAACATGGTATCAGAGCTAACCTGAAGGAAGACAAGGTATGGCACTAAAGACACTTGCTTTACTTACGACAATTTGAAGGTTAGGGTTTTACATAGAAAAAACCAGTCATCGTAGCACTTTCGCTATAAATCCGTTTTGGCGAAGTTTTCAGATATGAAATTGTTACAGGACGAAGCTAACATCTCCAGGTACCTTGTGTCCAAAGGACAACCTCTAATTCGTTGTACTTTGTGATTTATGATCTGTACAATATAGGGTTTCTGCCTCTTCCAGATCTGAGTCAAAATCAGGTGACCTTGGGAAAAAGGTCATAACTTGGGCTAGGAAGCTCCAAATGAAATTTCGTGAAAAGTGATACGCAGAAAACTTTGTCAGAGGCCGAAGTTGAACCAGTGACACGTGGCACGCCGTACAAGTTTGCTCTCCTGTATTATCCCATAAACAGGTCATGTTGCGATACTTGGCATAACTCTCTCTCAGAGAATCCAATTGAGGTCATACCTGTCAGGATGGAAAGACAACAGGCCGAGCTATCTCAGAAAACGTTTTCAGAGGCCGAAGGTCAAACAGTGACACGTGGCACGCCGTACAAGTTCGCTCTTCTGTATTTTCCCAAAACAGGTCACGTTGCGACATTTGGCGTAACTCTCTCTCAGAACATCCAATTGAGGTCAGACCTGTCAGGATGGAAAGCTAACAGGTCAGGCTATCTCAGAAAACTTTTTTTCAGACCCTGTGGATCAAAAATTTCGGAGTTACATCAGAAACAATCAGGTACATATTTCTGCCAAAACAGAATTATTTTTTGGTACCTTCATTCATGGCTTCCGGAATTTAGGGCTTTGAAGAAAGTTGGAATTTTTGTAATCGGAGGCCACGGCTGGATGCTACTCATCAAAATAGAAATTTAGAGACCAAGATCAGAATTTTTGGTTGGGCAGAAGGCCGAGCTTGATTAGACCCTAGTTCGGGACTTTGATCAGAAAAGCGGAAAATTAGGGCTTCTGTAAAAATAGGAATTTTTGAAATCTGTGACCACGGCTGGAAGTTCCTCAGAAAAATAGAAGCTTAGAGATTTGGATCAAACTTTTTGATGGGACAAAAGAGTGGGCTTCATCAAACCCCAGTTCAAGGTCACGTCCAGTGAATCCGAAAGTTTCAAAGGCAAAATTGAGGAGTAAAACTTTGCAGTTTTCAAATTCTGAATATATCAGTTTGATCAGCTCATCAAGGCGCATATCTCTATCCTTTCGGAAGTTTGAAATTCAAAGTTTGAATTTTTGGGGTTTCTCTGACAAACCCTTATCCAGCTCCAGGTCCAGTTCTTGCAAATCAAGTGGATAGGGTTAATCCTAGAAGAAGATGGATTGGTCACCTACATAAGTGAAGGAGTTCATGTTTCAGAGGGAGATGAGGCTAAGGCTTTACATAAGGAGATTACAAACGATCTCGATAGGTATGACTCATCGAGGTATGTTTTGAGATTTGTTCATGATTAAGTTTATGGTATGTTTGTCTTCATGTTATTTCAGTTAGTACAATCTTGATTTTAGATTTTTTGTATCACCTTAACAAAATTATGAATGCCTGATAGAAGATATTCATTGGTTAGGGTATTGACACTTATGATTGTACTAATGCATTATGGTGTTGTGTGAGGTTGATGTTGTCTGCTAACAAGATATAGGTACGTCACAAAAGACAAATCAGGCTCCATGACCATGAAAACATGAAGACAAAGACTCATCCATAATATTTGTTCTACTTACGAGGTATGTATGACTTTGTTATATTATGCTTAACCTATGAGACATGCAGGTTCTAGCTCAGGATCTCTAAATCATTGAAGAGATTGTTTAGGTATGTTGTACATAACCAAGTAGGTATACTAATCCAGGTATGTTTCCCATGAATCTTACCTTGTGTTAGGATCCCTTATATAAGTATACTTGGAATGATTGGTTATGCTTATTCATAAAGTTAGTAATCAAGGGATTATGCATATTATATCTTTTATCTTGATTGATGATATGCATGAGTAAAAGAAGACTTCCCTGAAATCTTGAATACTAATGTTTATTAACCATAATCATGACTATACATTTTCAAGATTATTTAGTACTATAATGTTTTGATAGCATTTAGAATATACTAATAAGTGTATGTTTGTGTATGAGATCATGAGGATGACTCTTGAGCATGCACAGTGGTACAGAATGAATAGAAGTTCAAAAGACATACAGAAGATCAAGCGGGAGGCAGCCACACAAACATAAAAGATAAGTATTTGAGTTGTTATTTGAAATAGTAATGATATTGCCTGTAATAGGTTGTATGCATATTTGTATTCCTATAATATATCATGCTGAGTGTAAATATTCATAGAACATTGAACAGTATACTACTAATATGCATATGATTGGTAAGTTGGACAAACATTCCATTGTTGCTTGTCTAGAATGAAACCTCTTTGCTGACATGCTGAGAGTTGTGCACACTCTCGATAGTATGTTCTGGTAGAGATGGAAGGCATCTAGATAGCCACTGTATGCATACAGGATATGGGAAAGTGTTGTGCCAAAATATTGGTCAAAATAGTTGCATCACTATGTAAATGATATCTGTATGCATAATAGGTTATCATGTCAATATGATTTGATGATTATGAAGTATTACTAATCATGTACTTAATTTTGATTTGTAGGAAAGGTCATGAAGAATGATGGACACCGTACAAGTGGTGGATGTTCAAACAAGAAGATTTACAAATCAAACAAAATATAGAAGGCTCATGGCTAGAAGATTCTCTTAGAAAGGGGAAGAGAATCACGACAAGATGTTTGCTCCTAGTATGGTGTAATTAAAGAAGAAGTATGAATCAGGTTCTGTATAGGTACCTAATAAATTGATAAGCTTAATGATCACCATGGGTGATGTGGATCTCAACCTTGGCTACAAGGTTGAATATGATACACATATGACATGGATGCAAGAAGGAACTCACCATAGAGTTCGAATGATATTGAGGTTCATATCAGTAGACCCATCTAACGAGAAATGGAACAGATAGATATGCAGAAGTTCATTCAATGCAGAAATGAAAAATGAAAGATCTCAAATTGATGCTTTACTTCCTAGGTCTGGAAGTATGGCAAGGCTCAGAAGGAATATTTCTCAACCAGGGAAAGTATGATGAGAAATATGACTTGAGGTGTTGGAATGGCCACTCTTATGGATTCCAACTTGAAGCTGTTAGGGGATAACTCATCAGAGTTAGTGGATATAACTCTGTACAGTCAAATTATTGGGTCTTTGATATATCTAACATATACTAGTTTATATATATGCTTTGTTATGAACACCTTGAGTTAGTATCTAGTGGAAACTAGATGTGTTTACCTGATAGTTGCAAAGTATGTGATGAGGCACATAAAGGACACGATAGAATTTGATCTATGCTATCTTGAAGATCATGACTTCAGATGGCTATTCAGATTCTGATTGGGCAGGAAGTGTATTAGACAAGAAGAACACATCGAGAGGATGTTATTGTATGGGATTAGCCATGATCTCGTGGTTTAGCTGGAAGCAGTCTAGTGTGGCTCTCAGCACAAGCGGAATATATGGCTGCTTGCTCTGCTAGTTGTGAAGAAGTTTGGCTTTAGGATTGTTTGACTTAGAGATAAGAACCAACTGAGATCCTATGTCATAATTAGAGTTGTATCAAGATGACATAGAATCTAGTGTTCCAAGAACATAGGGAACTAACAAGATATGACGCAGAAAGGAACTCTAAAAGTTTGAATTTGTAACAGGTTACCGTTGTACTAACCAAACCTCTACGTCAAGTGAAGAAGTTACCAACCAAACCTCTGTCTCGAGTGAAGTTTGAATACTTCCGAGACAAGCTTGGTGTAGTTTAAAAAAGGACCCTCCTCGAAAGGGGGAGTAGTATAGTCACTACTGATGAGATTGTCTCATCGAACAACAAGGTCGTTGATGAGGTAACCTGTTCTCTACACCCAGTTACTTAGAATTATTTAGATTTAGGACTCTTATACTTAGAATACTTAGCTTTACTCTTACATGCTAGATGTGATGTATACATGTTTTGATGTATTAGTAAGAATACATGCTAGTTGTGATGTATACATGTTTTGATGTTAGATGTATTAGTAAGAATACATGCTAGATGTGATGTATACATGTTTTGATGTATTAGTAAGAATACATGCTAGTTGTAATGTATACATGTTTTGATGTTAGATGTATTAGTAAGAATACATGCTAGATGTGATGTATACATATTTTGATGTATTAGTAAGAATACATGCTAGTTGTGATGTATACATGTTTTGGTGTGATGTATACATGTTTTGATGTATTGGTGAGAATACATGCTAATGTGATAACTGATCTTGTATAGATGAGAATACAGTTGAGGGGATTGGATCATCCCTGGACTTTCAGTCCTAAAGAGAGCCGTAGACGTAAGGTCTCCGAGAATGAAGTCCTTAGTGGACAGTTGAGGGGATTGAATCGTCCCTGGACTTTCAGTCCTAAAGAGAGCCGTAGACGTGAGGTCTCCGAGAATGAAGTCCTTGGTGGACTCGAGGGGATTGGATCATCCCTGGACTTTCAGTCCTAAAGAGAGCCGTAGACGTAAGGTCTCCTAGAATGAAGTCCTTAGTGGACAGTTGAGGGGATTGGATCATCCCTGGACTTTCAGTCCTAAAGAGAGCCGTAGACGTAAGGTCTCCGAGAATGAAGTCCTTAGTGGACAGTTGAGGGGATTGGATCATCCCTGGACTTTCAGTCCTAAAGAGAGCCGTAGACGAGAGGTCTCCGAGAATGAAGTCCTTGGTGGACTTGAGGGGATTGGATCATCCCTGGACTTTCAGTCCTAAAGAGAGCCGTAGATGATAGGTCTCCGAGAATGAAGTCCTTGGTGGACTTGAGGGGATTTCAGTCCTAAAGAGAGCCGTAGATGTGAGGTCTCCGAGAATAGAGGATAGGACTGCATCGTCTTTGGACCTTAGTTCAAAATGTACGTGATAGGGGATTGCATCATCCCGGAACTGATAGTTCAAAATGTACGTGATATGGGATTGCATCATCCTGGAACTGATAGTTCAAAATGTACGTGATAGGGGATTGCATCATCCCAGAACTGATAGTTCAAAATGTACGTGATGGGGATTGCATCATCCCGGAACTGATAGTTCAAAATGTACGTGATGGGGATTGCATCATACCGGAACTGATAGTTCAAAATGTACGTGATAGGGGATTGCATCATCCCGGAACTGATAGTTCAAAATGTACGTGATAGGGGATTGCATCATCCCGGAACTGATAGTTCAAAATGTACGTGATGGGGATTGCATCATCCCAGAACTGATAGTTCAAAATGTACGTGATGGGGATTGCATCATCCCGGAACTGATAGTTCAAAATGTACGTGATAGGGGATTGCATCATCCCGGAACTGATAGTTCAAAATGTACGTGATGGGGATTGCATCATCCCGGAACTGATAGTTCAAAATGTACGTGATGGGGATTGCATCATCCCGGAACTGATAGTTCAAAATGTACGTGATGGGGATTGTATCATCCCCGGACTTCTTTCCCTGAATTGATCCGTAGATGAATGGTCTCCGAGAAAGTAATGGTATTGATGATGTGGTTACTTGTATCGGTAGGATACTTGTATTGATGATGTGGTTACTCGTATCGGTAGGATACTTGTATTGATGATGTGGTTACTTGTATCAGAAGGATACTTGTATTGATGATGTGGTTACTCGTATCGCTAGGATACTTGTATTGATGATGTGGTTACTCGTATCGGTAGGATACTTGTATTGATGATGTGATTACTTGTATCGGTAGGATACTTGTATTGATGATGTGGTTACTTGTATCAGTATGGATACTTGTATTGATGATATGTATACTTGTATTGGCATGAATACTTGTACTAATGATGAGGATACTTGTATTGTTATGGATACCTGTATTGATGACGATGCTGATGATCGTGTGACGACGATGCTGATGATCGTGAGATAATGATGTTGATGATCGTGTGATGACGATGCTGATAATCATGTGATGACGATGTTGATGATCGTGTGATGACGATGCTGATGATCGTGAGATGACGATGTTGATGATCATGTGATGACGATGCTGATGATCATGAGATGACGATGTTGATGATCGTGTGATGACGATGCTGATGATCGTGAGATGATGATAATCGTGTGATGACGATGCTGATAATCATATGATTGCGATGCTGACGATCGTGAGGATTCAGATATTGATGTTGCTGTAGCTGTTTGAGTGCTGCAGAAGATAAAGACTCAGTACTGAAGATGTTGATGTTCCAGTATTGAAGATGTTCCAGTAACTGGTTGAGTTACTGATGATGTTGAGAAATCTTCCAATGATTTATAGATGTATCATGTATGATGTTGATGACTCCTTGCTCGTGCAGATACTGTTATAATATCCTTCTCGTTAAGGGGGAGTGTTGAAATATTGTAACTTCAAAGAATATTATATTTGTATATTATTTAATTCCGGAGATGTTCCATACCTCCGATATGATTATACTATAAATCCGGAGATGTTTATTCCTCCAAGTTGGTTGTGGTAACTAGGGTTATTAGACCCACCATGTGGGGGTCGGTCGAGTCAGTTATAATGGGGTATTTAACCTAATGGTTAAATACGAGCCTACATGTACTTGTGTAAAATACATATCAGAGTAGTGTATAAATAGAGGAGGTGTGTTCCTCATTTGACACACTCACTCACTTGAGAAAATGCGCATTTGTGGAGGAGAGGTCTGCTATGGAGGAGAAGGAGCTTATGCTCAGGGTTTGCATCTTTGTATATTGCTGGTCATCTATATTGAGGAAGCTTTGCTGGGTTTTCTACCCCATGAGGGTTTCCCAGGATAAATCTCTGTCTCTTGTGTTTATGCTATGCTTGTTGTTTCTTCAGTGATCCTGTATATGCTATTATTGTGAAATGGAATGTAATGATGCTATTTTCTATCTTAGCATATTGAATTTTAACACATTTTAAGTGCTAACTTTGGAAATGTTGCAAACTAGGATATACGTGGAAAAATATCACAGAGATCTTTGGTTAATTTTCCCTTTTGTAAAATTTAGATATCCTTGCTTTGTCTCCGTTGGGTGCTCTTTGCAAACAGCGAGCACTGCATTCAGATTCTCCATGTTCATTAAGCATCCCAAAGTAGAAGCATGCAATCAAAATAAATGCGTGCCAAATATATATAGTTTCCTGGTTTTCTCTTCTAATAAGAACATTATAAACTCAAGCAGAGGACTTACATAAAACTTACCCCAAACTTTTCCAAAATTTGATTGCTGGCCGCTAATATCAACCATAAAATATTTGGCACAGGTGGAAGCCATTGAAATCTCATCAAGCGAGTGGACAAGATTATCGATCAGGCGTGCTATTGACCTTTGAAATATTTCTGTGCCTACCACCAGAATATTCGTGGTTCTCATCACTGTTGGCTCCATCATCACCACATAGCAGCCATCTGGAAGACACCGTTTACTCTCTGTCAAGTTGTAATCGACAGGATTTTCTCCTACATGGTAACATTAGATTATGTATCCGCAATGATAAACATATTTCCACCACTTGCTCCCTCTAAGTTATTGCAGAATCAGTGCCATGTCCAGCTAATGGAGCCTGAGGAATGTAATCAGCACGTAAATATATCACCTCTCCTAATTTCCTCTCGATGCACTCCTCTCGGTACTGCAGCTCCTCCTGACTCAATTCCTCTCGTCGCAGCTCTTCCCTCATGGTCCTCAGTTCATAGCTCGGTGCAATAGTCCATGTGACTCTCTTGTCCAGCGACCAATGGTCCATATAAAAACATGAGCGGCTTCTGCTTGGCCGTCAAATGTTCGATTTCCACAGAGCCACGCTTGAGAGCATGTTGAACAAGTCGAATACTCAAAGGAGCATATTCATAGAATACATATGCAATATCGTTGGGATTTGCATTATCAACATCATTGACAGGCGCGAAAACATTGGGTAGGTGCGCGGTGGAGAACATAACCTCGACTTTTTCCTTATTTTCAAGGTTCCATTGTGATTTTTAGGTAAAGGCAAGAGATTTTGTGTTGTCCTCACGATCTTCCCTGCTACCAACACACAGACTTAAGCTTGGATGCCTTCATTATTTCCCAGAAATGTATTAAAATAATGCTAATGACAGTGATGTGTTGCAGCTGTAGGAACTCAAGTATAAACTCCTCAATATTTAGGTCTAAAATCCAGAAGCGTAACTCCTCCTCATCTTCAATGTTGCGTTGCTTCGGTTGTTGAGTATTCGGAGCCCTTTCCTCCTTCAAGTGATACCATTCCTCATGATAGAATCGGATTTTGGTATGGTAATTATTGTAATTTCTGAACTCAAGATATGTTTCCCTGAATTGCTATTAAATAGAATCGCTTGAGGCGCTCCGATAACCTGCTCCTGCAAACATAATCATCAACAGTGTGTAAACATGATACCGTGAGACTCGTTTCTTCCTCTTGCACACGTTATGGAGATCGACGAGTTATTTGTGCAATTGATTTTCATGAAATAGCTCATAGAGCTAAAACGTAAGGGATGGATGATCAATTATGGATCTGGATATGCGTTGCTTCATTGTTTGTAAGTGAGGAAGATATGGAAGGTCGGGTCATACAATAAGAAATAAAATTATGCAGGCTTCTTTGTAAATACAAATATTTCCAACTCCCACGCATTCATTTCAACAGGCATAGCGATTGTGTTGCTGTAGGTTAAGTTGCATGAGGACCGTTCGTTTCATGGATTTGGGCTGATTATACATAATCACCACCACTTGCTTCCTTCAGAATGAATTGAAACCAGAGTGAAGCCCGAAATACACAGGATCGACTACTTAAACAAGTCTTCCTACTAATGTAAACCGACTAGATCATAGATCAATTCTTATTGTGACTAGTCGCGGCCTGCTATGTTTAGTTTCGGGACCTGACATACCATTATTGATGGAAATGGAGGATCTGTACATCGCAGATATGGAGGATTGCATTACGTAACCATCTTGTTCTGAGGGATAAGCCTAGCCAACGAATCTTTTCTCAGGAAATCGAGTTTGGAAAAGTGGAATGAGAGAAAGAATGACAGCTGGAAAGAGTGCCTCAAATGAAGATCATCATTCTAAGTATGGAAGAGATGAATCAACAAGAAGATTGCAGCAAATTAAATTGATGCTCAATCAAAAAGCTAAATGAGATTTAGTTTTGCAACCGCCGGTATAAAAATCTCCTTGTTCAATTGGACGTACAAGTGGATCCTACCTGGAAGATACGAGATGAATATTGATCACATAAATTAAATGATTATTATTGTTGCAATCATATCGGTCAGAATTTTCCTTTTGGGATATGAATCTAGAAATGGATCGGTCTCTGCATTTCTTATGAGTTGGACGATTCACAACCCAAGTTTAGCGTGAGGAATTGCAGGCAGTTGAAACAGCCAGAAAGGGATTCGCAACAATCAGAATTGTAATTATTTGCGTTGTTTTTATTCGTTTTAGACTGAGGAAAGAGATTCAAATCTGAATGATTTTATTGTTTTGCAGATTTTCGGTTTGGCAACGTCCATGACGAATTGACTAAAATTTTCTAAGGAAAGATCCCAGGAGCAGATTACCGTGAAAAGATAAGGATAGACAAATTAAATCGACTGCAAAGACGCGTTGGATGATAGTGCATGGCATTTGAAGTCGTACAAATTTATGCTAGATTAGATTTGCCCATAATTTCCAGTTGGCTATCCCTGCTGGACTAAGAGTTTTGACGATCAGAAAATAGTAGCTTCAGGATTAAAATTCAGTTGAAGACAAATAATTGAAGGTCTAGTTCCAAACAAATCCATACCGATTTCGAGATTTATTTTGGACAACCTAATGATTAGAGAAATTTTGATCCCTTATCCCTTTATGCTCTCATTCATAGTTTCCTGTCATATTCTTTTCTCTCACACGTTTTAATTGTTGTTTTATTCCGCTCATAGTTTTATTCAATTGTTTGCTGCAGAATTAATGTTTCATGTTTTGTTGCAGGCTTAGTTCCAGGCATCGACAAAACAAAAGCAAAAATATGGCATTGCTATGACTTCAACCGACGAGAAGCTTATAGACATGACACTGTTTGGGTGGTGTTTCAGCTACAGCTGTAACAGCATGATTTTTACAGTTTCAGCATGTAGTTTTTGCAGGCCATTTATTTTTGTTAGCAAATGGAGGTCTAAAAAAAGAAATTAGAGCATCTTTATTCTTTCTGAAAATCGTTATAGCCATCCTATTTCTGATCCTCAGATCGCACTAAGCGCGGAGGAGAGCATACTTATTGAAAAATTAAAAAAACTGAAAATCTACCTATTCTATGCTAATTAAAATTTAGAATTATGTTAAGTGTAGTCAACTATCCAATGTAACCAGGCACGTAACAGTAACAACAATATATTCTCTTTCAAGTTTGTAAATAATAATAATCGGAAATATGTATAAACATGCGAAATTTGCTGAAACACTAAATTAACAAAATAAAAACTAAATGCATCTAACCTGGTGTGTGCTTGAAACCATTGTTCGATAAGACTTTCATAAGTGCAATTCGCCTCGCTCAGATCATGTTGCAGCTCCTCATTATCTTTCTCGATTTCCTGTTCTGATGCATAAGAATTCTCATTCGTTGGTGGAGGAGTGATTAAACTCTCGGCCGCTGTCAAGATCTCTTCCTCGTGAGAGGAGGAGATCCCGACTTTTGCAAGGATCTGAGTGAGTTGTTCCAAGCTGATACTCATGGTTAAACCATATTGTAAAAGGGATTCTTACAGCACCCAAATCAAAATCTGAAAATTACTCTTGCTGAAAACAAAACACTCTTGCTGAAACACATGAAAACCTCTTCACAGTTGCAGAAATTGAAATTGCAAAAACATGCTTGCAGAAATTGAAACTTACACTAAATTGCAGAAATTGAAACACACTTGCAGAAATTGAAATTTACTCTAAATTGCATAAATTGAAATTTACTCTACATTGCAGAAATTGAAACACACCCTTCATGCCCTTACCCATATGTCACCTCAGAGTTAGGAGCATGAATAATCACACTTGCATAAAAAAAAGAAATTAATACCTCAATCCCTTGTGCTTCCCCGGCAACGGCGCCAAAATGTTAGGTGAGTTATATGTCGTAATAATTATGTTGCAGTAAATTGCCCAACTATTTACTTGTCAATCCGGGGTACGTAAACTGACGAAGCACGTGCACTGTTTGTGCAGGACTGAAGTAGATCTAATATAATTTAATCTAATTTGCTGGAATCAAATTAATCTAGGAAAGCATGGAAACACTAACTAAGAAAGCATTGAAATTGCGTAAGAGAAATACAACATGTGAAGAGTTAACAACAACGACATAAGTGAGCTCACATCTATAAATCCATAATCAAATGGCAAACATGAAAGCATAACAATGGAAGCTTAAATCACATTAAGAATCTCAAATCAAAGATTAATCTAACAAGTACAAAATCCAATCCAATCCAACTTCATTACATCCCTCTTACAAGCTTAATCTAACCTAATTCCAACCTAATGGAATGGAGAAGGAGCACTCTCCTTTATACATGAGAGTCCTTAAGAAAAAGATAAGAATGCATTAATTACAGATCCATTATTCTCTCAACTACTCTCAACCACTTTCCTATTATTACAAGATATGGTGCCTTCAAATCCTCCACATATCTCTCATGAATCCTAGATAAGATATGGCAACCAAATATTCCATGATCTTCTCCTTAAGAATAGGCTTGAATAATTATCTCCTTTGGAATGGTGTAAGAGATATTTGAGAAGTCTCTTTGATTTAATCATTCACATATTCCTACACATTACAAAGCTCACACATAATTGAGATATATATATGAAAACATGTATATTTTCTAATATTTAATCATAAATTCACTCTTAATACTAAAATGAATAAAGTGGAAAATAATAATGTGAAACCCAAATGTATTTATGCAAATGATATGATGAAGGTTTAATAGGGCGATGAAATGTAAGGAATAGTGAAGGGAAAGGTGGATGAAAATATGACATTTCTGAGTCCTAACAGATAGGTGTAACACCAATGTGGCTAGGTACCAATGGTGGTTTAGGAAACAAGGGTGGTTGATTGTTAGGTGGTTGGTTGTCGTGGGACAAGGTACATAAGTCAGACACTTCGGGCGTAGATGATGGGGGAGGAATGGATTGAAAGGTGGAGGTCATCGGCGCGTCTGAGTAGACTCCAGGCCTCGTAGAGGAAACAAACGAGGTGGTGGCACGAGAAACAGGTTGTTCAACCATGGGGAGAACATTTTCAGGTTCCGCGGGAGCACTGGGATCGTAGTAGGTGAGTTGGTCAACCTTAACCATGCGTCCCTCATGGGGGAACATCATGGTGCAAGAGACGGAAGAGGCAACCGCCCGCATGGCATACATGTAGCTGCGGCCAAGTAAAAGGTTATAATCCAATTGGGCATTGATTACCTCAATGTCAATGAGTACAGTTTTGCCACCTAACTGGACAGGGACATTGGCTAGGAGACCTTGGGGCTGAGCCGAACGACCGTCGTAGGCGCGTAACGCAGTGGTGGACTGCTGGAGGGTAGGGGATCCCAACTTCTGCCATACGAATGTAGACATAAGGCATGTGGAGGCACCCTCATCGATGATGCATCGATGGATGACAAGATTCCGAATGGAAACAGAAACTTGGAATGCTAAGGAGGAAGGCAGGCGTGGTTCGGATTGGTCCAAATCAAATGCCATTAAATTCAAATCATTTGGGTCAATCCCCCCAATGGCAGAGAGTAAATTCTTGCGCTGGGAAGGGCAGTTCTTCAAGACTTCTAACGTAGACATGGCTGCGGGAGATTGGGCTAGGTCATCTACAATGTTGTAGTTTGACGCAGCACGCACATTGGGGTTATTGTTGATACGGCGAAGTGGGAAACGAGGGGCTTTGGGAGCGCCATCTAGTGGAGGTGGAGGAATACGTAACGCTTGATCGGTGGGATGAGCGTTAGGGGTTTTCTCAGCAGGAGGGGCTTCAGTGGTGGAGCCATATTTGTTCCGATGAGTCTGGAGGTTAACGTCAGCTGATGACATCATCAACAGGTGGTGGGTTCCCAAGTCAAACATGGGTTGATCGGGAGCAGCGTATGTGATCTGCTGTTGGGGTTGCATATTGGCTTGAGGGGGAGCCAACGGCTGAGCATTCACTACGCCTTGGGTTGGTAAGGGGTTTTGCAGAACCAAAGGAGGATGCTGAGGCTGGGGGGGTTAGGTGGCGCCTGAGGGGCTGCATGCCCTTGGCGATGGGCATCATCAACCCAAAGTTGGCGAGCTCGCTCTAAGTGTGGGCAAGCATGTGTATAGTGGCCATATATCCCGCAAATAGAACAAGGGTGGTTCGTTCGCAAATTAGGGTTTTTAGCCTGCTTGGGCGGGCGATCAGGGTTTTGGTTAGCAAGGGCCGCGTTGTTGTTGTCTGGGGGATTGGCCGGTTGACCAGCTTGGTCTGCAGGTTGGTTGTTCCCACGATTACGGCCCTTGCCGCGGTTCTGTTGGCCCCGGTTGCATTGGTTGTTTTGGTTTTGCTGCGGGTTTTGTTGGGCGTAAACTTGCCCTTGGGCAGCAGGTGGATTCTGAGGTTGCGCAGGTGCGGGAGCAGGATGCGATGGATGATATGCAGGTGGAGGCTGAGCAGGTGCAGCAACTTGAGGAGGTTGCTGATATGGCTGTGGAGCAGGTTGTGGGTTTTCCGTAGGGGCTGCCTGTGGAGGATAATAAGCAGGTTGGGCTTGTGAAGGCGCAGGAGCTGGGGCAGCCTGCTGATGGTAGTAAGGCTGAGGTGCGACCGGGGGGTTGTAAGCAGGGGGCGCATGACCGAAGCACTGAGGTGGACAACTGGGTCCATGGGAATGATGGTGATGTGTCATAGGAGCATATGAGTTGGTAGCCCCAGACTGTGAGGTAGCCCGCGAAAGGTCGGGGCCAGGGGTAGGATGTGCTATGGAAAATGGTTGAGGATGCGAAGAAACACGGCCAATGATACCGTCTGCAGCGTGGGATGCCCCCGGCACATCATGATGGGAGGAATCGCCACGACGGGCATCAGTTATAATGGTATAAAGGTAACCCGACTGGGCGTAAATGAGGTCGAACTGTTGGGCCTTAAGGATGGCCTTATCTTCAGACTGGGGTCTTTCTGATGCCACATCCTTAGCAATAACAGGTAGAAGGTATTTGAGGAACCAATCTAGGAAGATACGGTCGTCTAGTTTGATCTTGCATAAGCTACGGCGTCGACGCCACTCATGGATGTGGTTCGTGATATGGGTAGCCGTGTTTTGTCTGCAGGATAGGAGGATCTCAACGCCCGCGTCATAGCGGACAGGAAACTGGAAGAACTGCAGGAAGGTCGAGGCAAGGGAAGCAAAGGTGGCATGGGTCCCATGAGGTTGCTCGATATACCACTTGGCTGCAGAGCCAGTGAAGGTGCACTGTAAGAGACGGAGGCGAACAGAGTCATCCACTATGGAGTTAGAGGAACACCATAGGTGGAAAGACATGATATGATTTTGTGGGTCCTCACCGGCCTTACCCTCAAATTTAGGGATGTCAGAGGGGAGCTTGGTAGGCATATGAGGCCACATAGGGTCGTGTCGAATAGGATCGTTGGTCAATCTGGCCAGGTCAGGTAGGTTGAGGCTAGCCATGAATGGAAAACTGGAAGAAGGATGTGACACAGTAGTGGGTTGGACCAAGTTGGGGCCAATGCCCCCAAGTGGAGGGACAGGATTTGTGATGGTGCCCCCAAGTGGGGGAACGGAGGTAGTATAGGAGGGGCCTGCACCACCATGAGTAGTGTGAGCCACTGATGTAGTGGGGATATGGATTCCCACTGCGGGAATAGGTACCGTGAGGGGAACGGTAGATGGGGGCCCCATGGAGGGCATACCCAAAACAGGTGTAGTAACTGGTGTAGTGGTGGATGTGCCACCAATGGTCCCTATAACAAAAGGAGTGGAAGTCATGCCAGCCATGGGGCTAGTAGGGGCAGTGTAAATAGGGTTCTCAGACTCTTCGTCAGAATCGGAGGTAAAGTAAGGAGCGTCAATATCTGGTGACGGCATCCTATGTCGCTGACGAGTGGAGTCAAGTGACAAGGCTCTAGATCTGTGATGAGTGGTATCAACGGATGATGATCAGAATCTATGACGTGTGGTGTCAAGAGAACCGTGCTGTGGGGGCTCGCCCCTGAGGCGCCGAGAATGTCTCGGGGACTCAATGGTGACAGATGGTGTCAAATCTCTGTGGGTTGAGGTGAGTAGAAAAATAGCTCAAAAATCCTAATGCAACCGAGTGTGCAGAAGGAGAGCTTAAAAACAAGGCACTCAGGCCAACAACCAACTCAAAACACCCACTGCAACAGCTGTGCTACAATAGGTGGAGTAACAACAAAGATGGTCAGAATACCAACAAGCAGCAGGTTTCCTAAAAATAAAAATAAATGGTGGACTCACTAGACCAAAGGGAGGTAAAGGAGCATGCAAACACCTAACTAAAAGTATTCTGACTCAACTAAACATATCCTCTGCAAGGTGATGAAATCCAAGTCAGACAATATGAGTAGAAAAGCCAAGTGGCTATGATATCCCCCTACCGGGAGGGACACCGGGTAGTCAATCCTAGAAGAATGGCAACTAAGATACCCCGTTCATGACACGTCCAGAAAGGTGAATCCGCCGTTTAGTCCGTTTACCGCAATACCCCTATACAGGGATATCCCGCGAACCGCGAAAGGTAGCCCTTCGGTTACTGAATGGAGTGCGGTATTCCACTCAGGCCTCCGGAACCAGTCTCCCGACTTCAACCCTCCTAAGGGAGAGGCCCTCTGATAAACTGGTCGTGACCGTGCCAAAAAGTACTAGGGGATTTTGGTTCCCTATTTGGACAACAACTATGTCTCAAGTGAAAATAACCGAGGGGTGTTATTGGAAGCCTATCCCCCCGATCCTACCTAACTACAATGATTCTTTTGTGTTCCCCAAGTGGGGTTAGAATGTTGGTTGAGTTAGGTACTTTTTAAGGCTCACTTGAATTATGTGACAGAGTGTGTGCTCGTGAGGTTATGAACCCAAAATAGAAGTGCCACAAGGGGAGCAACTTCTAACTATCAATAATGTTGGAATTAAAACTTTATCTTGCAAAATTTTCTGAATTAAAAATACTTGAAATTTTAAAAAGATTCTGTAAAGGGAACAGAAATTATGTTGCAGAAAGGCTGTAAGGAAGTGGGGCTGCAGGTAGGACAGGGGGCTGTTTAGATGCAGAAAATATTGCAGCAAAAGGGGCTGGGCTCAAAACAGGAGAAATGCAGAAATCAGACCGCGGGTCTGTGGCGAATCAGTACAGGCGGACCGCGGGTTTGAGGGAAACAGACGCGGTCAGGTCGCGGTTTTCGGGCCAACAGACGTAGTCGGGACGCAGGAAATAGGGAAAAAGACGCAGTCGGGTCGCGGAAAAAAGGCTAACAGACGCAGTCGGGACGCGGTAAAGAGGCTGAAAGCCACAGTCAGGACGCAGGGAAATGGCCGACAGGCGCAGTCAGATAGCAGAAAACAGGCTGATTAGCCGCGGTCGGATCGCAGGTAACAGACTTGAATCCACCGGCAGAGCGTCGGAAACCATCTGAGAGCCGCGGTCGGGTCGCAGGTAAAGGCCTGAAAGACGCGGTCGGGACGCGACTGCAGAGGGAAAAAACATGGTGTGCGGCGGCCGAAAGGGACAGCCGAAAGGAATTTTTTTTTAAAACGAAACCAGAAATTCAAAATCTAGGGGAGTCACCAAAACTGTAGCTAGAGTTTTACCCCTAGCTTGTGCAAATGAGCACCTACTAAGGAGAATGGACTCCTTAGTAGCAGTTCAGTAAATGTAAATTATTAAACTAAAACAAAAATGTAAACTAATGTAAAACATGCATGAAAAATAAAGAACAATTTGTAAACAAGGGTTTTGTATTAATATTACCTTCAATGTGAAGGTTGATGAAGCTCCTTGCAGTGTCCAAGAGGGTTGCTCCAAGTTCCAATGTGCTCCTTCTCTTTCTCCAATGGTGGAAATGGGCCAAAAGGGGCTCTCAAGGTGAAAGTAGTTCAATGGTGAACTAGCGTTTCGAGAGAGATTTTGGCAGAGTAAGGGTATACTTGATTGTGGATATGGAATAAAGGATCTCCATCACCTATTTATAGTTTTTTGGTGGTGGAGTGCTAACCCGTGGTTTTGGGAAACACATGGTTTTTGGCAGCTGTATAGGGTTTTTTCCTCCTTTTCCTCATTATTTTATATTTTTTATTCCCTTTTTAGGGTATTTTTGCTATTTTTGAGGAATTTTGGATATTTCTGGAGGAAAAAAGGGGTTTTTTAGCCTTTTTTAGGCTATTTTGAGGGTTTTGTGGCCTTTTGGAGGCATTTTAGGCCTTTTGGAGGCATTTAAATGGGATTTTTTGGGATTTTAAGGGAAATATGGTAGGAAAATGGACAAATGAGCCATATAATGTGGTAGATGAGGTAGTGAACACTTTTTGGGTGTTAACAGCAGGTGACTTCAGGAAGGGAGCAAGCTACCAGCAATCAGGTATGAAATATGAACTCTCCATTTTTATGTTAAACAAATTAGATGGTTAGATAATTAACACAAGGTGCTGCCCCAACATCCTTTGGACTTGCCTTTCATTTACCCTAGTGTCATTTAAATATAGACTTTTTGATAGGACTAAATAGAAATCTTTGTGTAAGTTGGAATTACGTATTTAGTGAAGTTTTGGTCAGTAGAATATCTAGCAGGTCTATCTATGCTATCCTGTGCTAGACATCCTTGAAATCTGTTCTCAAGAATTTAAAGAAAGTCAGATTTTCTCCTTCAGGATAGAAATGTTTTATTTATAAATGTAGTTTCCATTTTCTTGAAATAATGTTAAATTCTTTAAGTCTTCGTATGGTTAAGTTATGAATGCTGCTCACATCAATAAATAGCATTTCGATTATTTTTTCCACTACAACCCTATCATAGTTTAAAGACATCAACTCCTCTAGAAAATACTAACCCTACAAGAGACAAGCTCAGGATTCGAAATCACCAAGTACTTCATGTATCATTTTTTAAGAATAAACGCAATTCTTATCACCTACCGTGACAATCAAAACCTAGAAACTTACACAACAACGACTTGACCAATAGCTACCAAAAATAATCATCGAAATTATAGTACCAAGCAGTAAAGAAAGACAAGTTATAGTATGCTCTCAGAGCTTTTTTCTTATCAATGCATCGGTCAATTACTGTCACTAAAGCATTACATACAACTCTTCACAACGTTTTAACGTATCACACAAGTCTTACAATTTACAAACGTAGTATCAGACATTTCAATTCCTGTAGCCTAAACTTTTGCAGAAAACTCAATGATTAACCTTTCAGAAATCATTTGACCAGCATAATCATAGTATAGCAACACTCATCCCTTCAAAGGTAAATCGAAATAATAAATAGGACTACGACCCTTAAACAAAAACGCAGAAGGGTTAAATAGCGATATCCAACCACAGAAAATTACACACATAGAAGTGTTTTCATAAATCAACGATACAAGGATCAAGTCCCACTAACATTTCATTTAAACCCTTTCCATTCTACCTACGTCAATCACCAGAAACAAAACAGCAAAAGCCTCAATTTATAGAGTATGACAGGCATATAAATTTAGCTCTAGAGTCACAATTTTTGTCCCATCAAAGCATTCATTTTAGCAATCAACAATTCTCAGGTATAGACACCACCCAGTTTTTAAAATGCAGAGTTCAAGAAAGCACTGAACCCTTTTGAATATTAATTAGAAAGACAACCCTGTGCCCATACCATTACATTATGCAAACATGGGTAAACCCCAATCCGTTTGGGTACCATTCTTAACATCAAGGGTTCAACAAATTTCAGGCATAGAGCCGGATGGCCAAAATCTCCATCTAAAAACCTTAGAGTCTGCAAACGACAAAAATATACATTTGTTTCATAATAGTCTAGCCAACGACGACTTCCAGCAAGCTCAAGCTGATCAAGTTCCCCATAGCAAACTCAAGACACTCCACAGGGACGAGAAGAGGAGAGAATTTAGTGTAGACTCTGGACTTACCAGTTTAAGATGCCTCCAAGTCTAAAGTCATGATCATTATCCAGTATCCATGCAGACGAAGGAGACCAAAACTCTCACCTGTCAAATAAGTAAACATTTGCGGTCAGAAACTAATCATTATCGTCGCTATCAAAATGAGAGAGTTACAAGTAAACAAGGGGGGGTATTTTTAGCTTCTTCCATCGCCGGTCTTGCTTAGAGAAACTTTCATAGTGGGATGACGATGAGCCAAGCTCAGGTCAGACCCCCAAACCCTCATGCGTTCCCAAACTTATAGACAAAGGTAAAAGAGCCATGATATCAAAACCCTCAATGGGGTAGTAACCAAGAAACAACCGATAGCTTAGTTGGAAGGATTTTGGCATGTGTTATCATAGGGTGACTTTAAATGCCACCACCAACCCCCAAATATTTCGATACAAGGCACGATCTCTATAGTGATAAGGGAATCCACGACCTTGGAACTACTAAAACACAAGGGTGTTACAAAGACCCAAATAGAGTACTTTATCAACAAAAATAACGATAAGTTCATTAAGCCAGGAAACTCTTAAGGACCTCAAAACTCACCACAAAGCTTTTCAAAGTGGCAACCATCATATATGTTTTTATTTGGTAGTGTTATGTAAATGCGGAACTTGCGAAAGGTACACCATAGGAGGAATCACCAGAAGTAGACCTGCAAACCAGGGAAAGAAGTGTATGCATTAGTGCAAGCGCTAAGTAAGTCAAGTGCCTCCACTCTCTTACCCCTACCTCTCAGCAGCCCTTCCTGGAAAAGAATCGTTTTACCCTTTCACAGTATAGGTTCCACTTCTGCCTATAATATTTACTTAATAAAAGTTTAGTCTATCAATGATATTGGGTCTAAGTATCAAAACCCTCAAAGGCTCTTAAAGCCTGGAAAAGAACTTATTATATTTACACAGTAGTCCAAATCGAAATCCTTGGACATTCCCTTTCTATCTACTAAACTCTGGGTACGAAAATGATTTCATTACAAACAGTAAAACGATTTTTAGAGTTAGGATTATAATTTTGTTTCTTTACTTATTCTTCTTTCCTGTTCTTAAGAACCACCGAATAGGAACAACAACATAGTAATCCAGCCATCATATTTAGAATCGTAAGCTCACAACAACCATAAAATCATTCTACGTTAACTACCAAACATTCTTTCAACCTTTTTGCAAAACATTAAACTAGAAATCGCAAATAGATTTGAAAGTTCCATCGTTTAAAACATTCAGGAGTCAAACGTTAAAACATCATACACGCAATTTACAATGACCATGACTTTCCTCCTTGGAGCTATAACGAAAATGCAGTAGACAGTTGAAGGTTACTACTTCACACAACCACAAACACAGACTCGTAATTACATTTTAACCATAAAACCCTGACGGGATCAAGGATCGAATCCCACCACAAAAACGATAGGCAACCCATACTTTTCGAATTAAAAGCCATAGGTCAGACATTGAACCCCGGGAGCAAATCAAAGGCCCAGGTTACCTTTAGTAAATCTAGACAATAGACAGAAGTATCACTGGCAACAATGATTAACCGAATAGAAGAACAAATTGCTTATCATCAGGTTGGAAGCACTAATAACATATACACACATATAAATTCTCTAGGAAAACGCAGAACAGAGCAATGGCGAGTTTCATATTTTAGCATGGAATCCATTATTTAGTCAAACAACCTTTCACCAAGATTTCGAACTGACAGAATACCAAATGGAAAACCCAGTGACCCTATTTCTTCATGCATCCATTTGGGTCTCATAATAAAGAAAACACAGAAGTTAATTTCCCATTATAAATAGCAAAACGAGAATCCACAAATCATTACAGGCAAAGAAATATTCTTTCAAATCCCATATGTACACAGGCATGAATACATTGAAAGCAACCAAGACCAAATCACCAAACCCTACTGCAAGCATGAAAACCCTCAGAAGTTTCACCCATCAAAATAATATTTACAACGATAGTTTCAAACACCTGGTCAAGCCAAAGGAGACCACTCTAGAGACTCCAAAACCTGAGTGGGCCAAAGGCATCACGAAGTCTCTCCATTGCAAACTTATGAAAACCTTCTCCAATAACTGAGACAGATAGGTGTGAGGGGTTGAAAGAACCCTGGACTTACCAGTCCAAATTCCTTATACAGTTCATGTTGGTTCCCTTCTGGTCCATGCAAAGAGCCACACCATACCTGTCAATGGAGGAAACCAAAAGAAGTTAGGACCTGAATATTTCAGTAAATATGGAATAAAAAAAAACTGAGAAATTACAGTGTTAATCGTAGAAGTAGATACCTGTAGTAATTCTTCTACATCGCCTCCATGACCACCGAACGAAACCCTGTCCATGAGCGTAGCTTAGGCCAGGCGCAGCTGCCTCACAAACAAAGTTAAAACCCCCTCTCATCCAAAATACAAGCAAACCCTCGAATTGACAAATTTTATGCAAGCCCTCGCTAAGACCCTTAGCCCAGCTGGCCAAAGGCCACATGATAGCCATGTGCACCATTAATACATCCAACTACCACGATAGGACTCTAATGCGAATGCAAACTATATAGTAAAGTCGTGTAGGTCCAAACACTTGGTTAATTATCACTAGGACAAAGATCTCAACCCCTTCATATTTTGCACAAAGGATGGTTCCACTTTGGGAGTTTTTACATGGTGGAGTTGTCAACCGGATGGCTACCGCAGAACACCTGCAAGAATATGACACACAGACATGTATTAGCGAAATCACCAAGTAAGTCGACAGGTTTCAAACTTTCACACCTTACCTCTCCATGACTCTGCTAGGGGTACCGATATCAAGCCCAATTTTTAGGGTATTTCAACTTCTCTCATCAGGCTCATCATGCCTGAGGATTGACGTTTAGACAATTTACATTTTTAAACATGCATTTAGATCATATAAGAAGAAAAGCAACTGCTAGTACTATTTCATTGTTAAAATTTACATAAACATACTCATCACAATTACTTCCACAATGAAAGCATGACCGACATAAGCTACGTCGCTAAGAATTTTCCCTGAACTCTTAAATACTGAATGCAAGTACCGATACTTTTCACAGTGCTAAAGTTAATTTATATATATGTAAATCATGTTAGTCAAACTAGCAAGAAGAAGAATTTTTTTTTCATTTTACTATTTTAGGGGCAATACACATATGAGATTTTGTAGTGCGTGATTTAGTAGATCAAACCATGAAGATAACAATCTGAAATGAATTATGAAAATCATTTAAGTGAGTAAGCACACGTTTTGATCTTAGTGATTTCTCCTCTTGGAGTATGAATCTACACTATGCTATTTTGAGCATGAAATGAATGCCCTCTGTAATGATGAAAATGTAGTTATTCACATTCATTTGTGTGTTCACTCATTATTATATATGTCACTACGCTTTTCCCATCTCTAATTTCCCTAGCATGCTTACAAGTAGCATTGTCGAAAGTTGAAAGCTATGTAGCCTAGTATGCCACTTTTTCTATCCGTTTCTTTATATTTGTAATTACGCAACTACAATGGGGTTCCTACAATGGCCGGACTTCCATGCCCATAGTTATTGCTGATTGTGGTTAGCTCTGAGATAGTGAAATCAAAATAACATTCAGAATTAGAACATGTCACTATACCTCAAGAACTCCAACACACAATGACATATCTTTGCAGAAACTCCCACCATCACAACTGCTCAATATCTCCATGTGAAGGTTCTACCTTCCCTCAAAACATGCCATGATTGCTCTCACATTCTTATTGTTAAACCATTATCGGAGAAACCTTGTACTATTTGTAAAAGACTATGGTATTGGTGCTCTTGGCCATCCTATTCATTGTACATATAACATAACCAATACTATCACCAAAACTAATTGGATCCTCCCTCTTCATACCCTTTCACTTTTGATAGAGACTTGCTACTATGCAACAACCATTGTTATGTTTGAAGAGGCCTCAATTATGGTAGGTAATTGTGCCCTTTTACTAAACAACGTTATGTTGTTTAAAGATACCTCAACTGGGTTGTAAGTGATATTTCATTTGTTTAAGATCACCTTGAATTCTCTTGTGTTATAGTTAATGTCTATTTTGTTTTCAAGGTTATCTTGAATTTATTTTAATGCTTTGCTCATATGTGGAGGTTTAACTTGATTTATTTTTTCATATATATATATATATATATATATATATATAATGCTTACTTACTGTGTTTCATGGTATTAGAGATTGATTGAGAATGTATCTTATCAAGAGCATCACATATGCTCATTTAATATCCCAATATGTCACTTACAAGTAATTTAATATAGGTGGGGAGGTTACTCTCACGTTTTTTTGTGTTGGGCCCATTATAAATGCTCTACCATATCTTGTTTTTATTTCAACTTTTCACAATGATTTCTTAAATTATAACCTTGGAGTTAAATTATCTTTTACAAACTCAATGATGATATCGTCATAATAAAATGTTTAGTAAAAAATAAGCATTGTACCTCCCATTTTAATTCTTATTTCAAGTAGATTATTTATCATCAATGTTTTATAGATTTTCAATTCAAAATAAATAATGTAATCGAGGATTTTTTCAAGGACACCTAAATGTTTCTTTTTTCTATCACATCATGGATTAGGATTTATGTATGCGCCCTTGGCTAGCATTTACTAGTCTATATCACCATCAATTGGGATTTTTTAGAGACCAACTTCCACCTAACTTCTTTCCAAATGTGAAGTTTTTATTCATCATCACTACATCTTCCCAGTTGTGTGTCATATTTCCTAGGGCTATGTCACCCTTGTTCTCCCTCATTTAATAGCTTTTGTACTTCCAAATATCCCTAACTATAGCTATTCATTAAGGTTATATGTTTTATACCTTTTCAATTCAAAATAAATAATGTAATTGAGGATTTTTTCAAGGACACCTAAATGTTTCTTTTTTTCTATCACATTGTGGATTAGGATTTATGCATGCACCCTTGGCCAACATTTACTACTCTATATCACCATCGATTGGAATTTTTTAGAGACCAACTTCCACCTAACTCCTTTCCAAATGTGCAGTTTTTACTCATCATCACTACATCTTCCCAATTGTGTGTCATCTTTCCTAGGGCTATGTCACCCTTGTTCTCCCTCATTTAATAGATTTTGTACTTCCAAATATCCCTAAGTGTAGCTATTCATTAAGGTTATATGTGGAAACTCTCCCTCAACATTAATTTATACACATATCCCTCTTCCATATCCTTTTAGTAGACAATTCAACTTATTTGTAATTTATCTACCTATAACTACAATGCAAGCTTCTATTGAATGCTTGTCCAACATGGCATGTCTCCTAAATTTAGCGTCATTCGTAGTAAGTTTGTACCATAGGTAAAAATTAATTTGGACTATTTATAATTATTTATGTCAAACTCATTTCCTTGTATGGTTATCTTCCACTCACAATTAGTCTACCTATAAGACCTTTTACACTCATTCATTTATTGCTCACTAGGTGATCTCCCATCCCCTCAAACCATTTGACTCCTTTTTCTTTTAGCAAAACTCCAAGATATCATTCACATAACCATCAACCACTCTAGTGTTGATAAACACTTTATTACACCCTACTCCTTAGTTATCCATACAACTCACTTCCTCCAAAAATACCTTAATTATCCTATAAATATCATGTCATGTTCATATAATAAACCATCAATAATATAATATTTTAACATATCTCTTCCAACATACCATAATAGAATTTCATCTCCAAACCTCAAAAACCCTTTACCTAGGGTTTTTGCATATTCATGTTGATATCCCATTAAGTATCAACCATATCTCCTATCCAACAAAACCAATACCATAATACCATAGTTCCATCATTGGTCCATCCCTCTCCTTATCCTCTTCCTTCACAAACATATAAAACTAATATTTCATTTGGACCCTTTGAAAGACACCCTCCTTATAGGCTATCATTTTGCTACACTATTTCTCATCGTATTATTTGAAATATCATTTGTATTCCTGCCACTTCACCTCCTCAGTACATATAGGAATACCCACATAACATTATAGATCCAATGATAGACACCTCTCAACTGGTAGCTTTCATATGGATAAACCATGGGATAATTTTCCCTTGAAACAATTTGTTCTCACCCCCAATATATCATCACATCACTACCACTTCCAATCTCAATGGCCTTGGAATATTAGTATTACTCATATTTTAATATTACAACATGCCATACTGACCACTATAGATCATCTTCTCAACTCAACTTTGTTGAAATGTATGGCTATTAATATGTAGATCACAATTGTATGTTCCTACACAACCTCTCTTTCGATTATCATATCAAGGAAGAAACTTATCACAATCTATTATGCGTCATTCAAAACAAAAACAAAAAACATGTGACCACTTGTCATCCTCTCTTTTGAAAAGTGTGATAATTTTATTTGGGAAAATACTTTAGACCTTGGGTTGTTAATTCTTCAAATCCACATATGTACCCTTGGGTTACATATTTTATCCTCTATATTGATATTGATATCATAAATCTCTCAACTAAACAATCCATACTAGTGATCACTTATAGGAATCCAATGTGATTAATGTACATGTACCATAGTAGTGATTTCATGTAGGAAGAACGTGGACAATTTTTTAATGAAATGTTTAGCTTCCAATGCAGAGTACTATGGATTTAGGACTAGCTCACCAACAACCACCTATTACAAAGATCAAAGGGGTGTGAGAAATTTTGGATGAAATGCATTTCATAAAAGAAGAACTTATAGTAAATCATCCATGGAAATAATACTTTTGAATGTTGACATGAGGAGGGGTGTCCTAGATAGTAACTTCCATCATACAACCTTTGATTTATTTATGCCAATGAAATTTTGGGATTTCCCCCCACTGCACCACACTCTTATGAATCTTGTGAATTTTCCTTAGAAGTCACATCACTAGAAGGTGAATCCCTCCGAACACAAAAATACCTCCACATGTATTTAGTCTCAGGTACAACTCCAAGTTTAGACTATTAGCACCTCTCCCAATTTACAACACAAAAACAATATTTGTAGTAGATTCCTCATTTTCATAGCAATACCTCATCTTCACAACCATCTCTAGGTCACCATTCCACAACAACTTTAGTCACTCATCACCAAATTTCCTAGTGTACCTCTTCTCTTCAAATTTGAACTTGTACAAGAACCTAGGTGGACAATCTTTTTGTGAATTGCATATTATGATACATGTTTCTTTTTTGTTGGACATATTTTGAAGAAATCATGGAGGTTCCAATTTCGGGGAGAAATCCCCCTCCTCTACCACACACCTATTTGTTTTGGTTATGCATAACCACCTTATGGCATGTCCAATAGAACAAGACTTTAGTATTCCCACAATATTCCTCTTAATTTCCATATATGTGACAAGTAGAAAACACAATATCCATTGACTACTCTTCAATTTTCATACACCTCTCTTTATTTCCAATCATTATTTGAATTTTATGGCCTTTGTTGTTACTCCTCGCAATTTGTTGTTAAATGCATACCACACTTATATGTTATTTTTCTAATGCACTAGTAGAACCACACTTCATAACCATCCTCATATCAATGTACACATTACTGGCAAACTTGTTTGATGATGTAACATACATTGAGCAACGTTCATGTATTAATTTACATAATCATATGCCTTTATATTGAGGAATCCCACACATAACATCTCATCTTAGCATCTTTCATTTCACAAGTCAGTAGTACAAAGTTTCCCTCATGCCTCCACAGACACAAAGGGTATTTTTTTTTATCACATCTACATTAGATCTATTCATTACAATTTGGTAGTAGATGTTTCTAAAATACCATGGATACTTTCTGAGAAATGGGGTGAATGATTATAGTTTTCTTCAAATATTCTCTTGTTTCCCTTACAGGACCAAGCCTTTAGAGAAGGGCTTTAAATATCTTGGATACTAGTTGAAACCCAATAATTTTTTAAAAGTTGATTGAACGTGGATTGTTAGAAAAATAGAAAATAGAATAGGAAATTGGTGTTATAGATGACTATCTTTGGGTGGCAAGTTCACTTTGGTTAAGATTGCATTGGATTACATGTATGTTGGTTTTCTTTGGTAGTGCTCTCTGTATCCATCTTGCATATGGTTAGAAACAAAATTATTATTTTTTTATGGTGAGGTGTTGCAAATGGGTTGAAAATACATATTGCAAAATGGGAAAAGATTTCCCTCTCAAAGAGTATGGAAAAATGGGAAAATATTTTCATCCCAAAGAGTATGGGATGGTGGGGTATTAACAATCTATATTGGTTTAACCTTGCTTTGAGTTTACAAATATCCATGAGAGGACTATTTGGCATAGGTATTTCGAGTGAAATATTAAAGAAAAATATTTGAAAAAGGAAAAATAGTTGAGTGGATTAGGTCTTTAAAAAATGATGTTGGGAGTCTTTCTGATCCACATTGCTATTGGCATTTTTTGTCGGATTCTAACTTCAACACATCCTCGACCAGTCATCATTATTGATACAACTTCGACAATTTTCAATGCGACATGACTTCGACAACTTCAGCACTTCGAAACATTTTTGATTTCGACACAACTCCGACGAGTCTCAAGTTCGACATACTGCGACATGTTTTGCACCTTCGACATATTCTACAATATTGCAGTTTGCGACATCGACAAGTAGCATCGACATGCAACCAGTGACTGTCGAACTTCGACAGACTGTCTCTTTGTCTTCCAGTCGGCTGTAACGATTGAACTGTTGGAACTGTTCTAACTTCTTCTTTGTAACTGAACGTAACGAGCAGGAACCCAAGCATCTCAAACTTCTTTATAAGAATGTAAACTATTGTAACATACATCTTATATTGATCAATCTAGAAAAGTTCGCATTCCTTCATATTGTTTGTGCATTTGTGTTTATCGGTATTGCGTAGTCCTGCTTTTGCTCATTTTGTTTATTAAGCTTCATTCAGTCGAACTGTTGTCACCCTTGTGCTTCCTGGACACGACACAGATCATTGGTATTAGAGCACATTCAATTTTGTTCGTGCCTAAGTTCTACGTATACACTTCTCTCGAAGTTACCTGACTTATGTCGGTTCAAACTCGCTCGCAATCTCAGCAATCCAAGCAGACGCGTTCTCCAGAAATGACAAAAGAAACAGACGATAGACATGCAGCTGATGAGACAACGCATCTTATTGAGCAAGCTATGGTTCGACAATGGACTGAACTGTTCACCCAGTTCAGTGAGATTCTCTTGCAATTTTCTTTGACATCCGGACGATCCTCGACGAGAACTCACTCCGATAAAATCAGCCCCTTCAAAGTGCAAATGAATCTATACACACCGAATCTTGAAGGTAAGATTGATGTTGAATCCATTGACAATTGGGTATTACAATTGGAATCCTATTATGATGTAAATCCATTCTCGGAAGCTGAAAAGATCACCATTGCTTCCTTAAAGATGTCTACCTCCGTGCACTGCTGGTGGGAGAATCTCTCGACAAAGATGGAGAAAAGCAGAGACCCCATCGAAACATGTGTTAAAATTCAATATACTAAGACAGAAAATAGCAGCATTACATTCCATTTCACAATAATAGCATATACAGGATCACTGAAGAAACAACAAGCATAGCATAAACACAAGAGACAGAGATTTATCCTGGGAAACCCTCATGGGGTAGAAAACCCAGCAAAGCTTCCTCAATATAGATGACCAACAATATACAAAGATGCAAACCCTGAGCATAAGCTCCTTCTCCTCCATAGCAGACCTCTCCTCCACAAATGCGCCTTTCTCAAGTGAGTGAGTGAGTGTATAATGAGGAACACACCTCCTCTATTTATACACTTCTCTGATATGTATTTTACACAAGTACATGTAGGCTCGTATTTAACCATTAGGTTAAATACCCCATTATAACTGACTGGGCCGACCCGTCTAGGGTGGTCTAATAACCCTTTGACCCACATAACACATTTAGGGCCGACCCCCACTAGGGAAGTCTAATAACCCGAGTTACCACATTCCGACGGAGGAATAAACATCTCCGGATATACAATAAGATCTTCACGGAGGAATGAATCATCTCCGGAATAATAAAGTACAAATATAATATTCTTTGAAGTTACAATATCTCAACACTCCCCCTTAACGAGAAGGATATTATAACAGCATCTGCCCGAGCAAGGAGTCATCAACATCATACATGATACATCTATAAATCACTGGAAGCTTTCTCAACATCATCAGTAACTCAAGCAGTTACTGGAACATCACTGTCAACATCAATCATCAACATCACGATCTTTAGCATCGTCTTCATATGATCAGCAGCATCGTCATCACACGATCAGCAGCATCGTCATCACACGATCAGTAGCATCGTCATCACACGATCAGCAGCATCGTCATCACACGATCAGCAGCATCGTCATCACACGATCAGCAGCATCGTCATCATACGATCAACAGCATCGTCATCACACGATCAGCAGCATCGTCATCACATGATCAGCAGCATCGTCATCACACGATCAGCAGCATCGTCATCACACGATCAGCAGTATCGTCATCACATGATTAGCAGCATCGTCATCGCACGATCAGCAGCATCGTCATCACAGGATCAGCAGCATCGTCATCGTATGATCATCAACATCATCATCATACAATTATCAGCATCGTCATCACACGATCATCGGCATCGTCATCACACGATCATCATCATCGTCATCACACGATCATCAGCATCATCAAGGAATGATGTAAACCAGTCATGTACCTTTTGAACCGAAGTCCAGGGACGATCCAGTCCTATCTTTATCGAAGACATACGTCTACGGCTCTTCTTTCGGACTTAAGTCCAGGAATGATCCAATCCCTTCATTATCGGAGACATACGTCTACGGCTCTTTTTTCGGACTGAAGTCCAGGAATGATCCCAATCCCTTCATTATCGGAGACATACGTCTACGGCTCTTCTTTCGGACCGAAGTCCAGGAATGATCCCAATCCCTTTATTATCGGAGACATACGTCTACGGCTCTTCTTTCGGACCGAAGTCCAGGAATGATCCCAATCCCTTCATTATCGGAGACATACGTCTACGGCTCTTCTTTCGGACCGAAGTCCAGGAATGATCCCAATCCCTTCATTATCGGAGACATACGTCTACGGCTCTTCTTTAGGACCGAAGTCCAGGAATGATCCCAATCCCTTCATTATCGGAGACATACGTCTACGGCTCTTCTTTCGGACTGAAGTCCAGGAATGATCCCAATCCCTTCATTATCGGAGACAAACGTCTACGGCTCTTCTTTCGGACCGAAGTCTAGGAATGATCCTAATCCCTTCATTATCAAAGACCTCACGTCTACGGCTCTCTTTAGGACTGAAAGTCCAGGGATGATCCCAATCCCTTCATTCTCGAAGACCTCACGTCTACGGCTCTCTTTAGGACTGAAAGTCCAGGGATGATCCAATCCCCTCAACTGTCCACTAAGGACTTCATTCTCGAAGACCTCACGTCTACGGCTCTCTTTAGGACTGAAAGTCCAGGGATGATCCAATCCCCTCAACTGTCCACTAAGGACTTCATTCTCGGAGACCTCACGTCTACGGCTCTCTTTAGGACTAAAAGTCCAGGGATGATCCAATTCCCTCAACTGTCCACTAAGGACTTCATTCTCGGAGACCTCACGTCTACGGCTCTCTTTAGGACTGAAAGTCTAGGGATGATCCAATCCCCTCAACTGTCCACTAAGGACTTCATTCTCGGAGACCTCACGTCTACGGCTCTCTTTAGGACTGAAAGTCCAGGGATGATCCAATCCCCTCAACTGTCCACTAAGGACTTCATTCTCGGAGACCTCACGTCTACAGTTCTCTTTAGGACTGAAATTCCAGGGATGATCCAATCCCCTCAACTGTCCACTAAGGACTTCATTCTCGGAGACCTCACGTCTACGGTTCTCTTTAGGACTGAAATTCCAGGGATGATCCAATCCCCTCAACTGTCCACTAAGGACTTCATTCTCGGAGACCTCACGTCTACGGTTCTCTTTAGGACTGAAAGTCCAGGGATGATCCAATCCCCTCAACTGTCCACTAAGGACTTCATTCTCGGAGACCTCACGTCTACGGTTCTCTTTAGGACTGAAATTCCAGGGATGATCCAATCCCTTCACATGTTCATCAAGAACATGTATCCTCATCATCATAACATGTATCATCAACATCAAAACATGTATACATCTATCATCAAAAGCATGTATACATCTAATCATCAAAAGCATCTAACATCAAAAGCATGTATACATCACAACTAGCATGTATTCTTACTAATACACCAAAACATGTATACATCACACCAAAACATGTATACATCACAACTAGCATGTATTCTTACTAATACATCTAATATCAAAACATGTATACATCACAACTAGCATGTATTCTTACTAATACATCAAAACATGTATACATCACACCAAAACATGTATACATCTAGCATGTATTCTCACCAATACATCTATCATCAAAAGCATGTATAAGTAAAGCTAAGTATTCTAAGTATAAGAGTCCTAAATCTAAATATTTCTAAGTAACTGGGTGTAGAGAACAGGTTACCTCATCAACGACCTTGTTGTTTGATGAGACAATCTCATCAGTAGTGACTATACTACTCCCCCTTTCGAGGAGGGTCCTTTTGAACTACACCAAGCTTGTCTCGGAAGTATTCAAACTTCACTCGAGACAGAGGTTTGGTTGGTAACATCTTCACTTGACGTAGAGGCTTGGTTAGTACAACGGTAACCTGTTACAAATTCAAACTTTTAGAGTTCCTTTCTGTGTCATATCTTGTTAGTTCCCTATGTTCTTTGACTTATCATGGAACACTAGATTCTATGTCATCTTGATACAACTCTAATTATCACATAGGATCTCAGTTGGTTCTATCTCTAAGTCAAACAATCTTAAAGCCAAACTTCTTCACAACTAGCAGAGCAAGCAGCCATATATTCCGCTTGTGCTGAGAGCCACACTAGACTGCTTCCAGCTAAACCACGAGATCATGGCTAAACCCAGACAATAACATCCTCTCGATGTGTTCTTCTTGTCTGATACACTTCCTGCCCAAACAGAATCTGAATAGCCATCTGAAGTCATGATCTTCAAGATAGCATAGATCAAATTCTATCGAGTCGTTTATGTGCCTCATCACATACTTTGCAACTATCAGGTAAACACATCTAGTTTCCACTAGATACTAACTCAAGGTGTTCATAACAAAGCATATATCTAACCTAGTATATGTTAGATATATCAAAGACCCAATAATTTGACTGTACAGAGTTATATCCACTAACTCTGATGAGTTATCCCCTAACAGCTTCAAGTTGGAATCCATAAGAGTGGCCATTCCAACACCTCAAGTCATATTTCTCATCATACTTTCCCTGGTTGAGAAATATTCCTTCTGAGCCTTGCCATACTTCCAGACCTAGGAAGTAAAGCATCAATTTGAGATCTTTCATTTTTCATTTCTGCATTGAATGATCTTCTGCATATCTATCTGTGCCATCTCTCGTTAGATGGGTCTACTGATATGAGCCTCAATATCATTCGAACTCTGTGGTGAGTTCCTTCTTGCATCCATGTCATATGTGTATCATATTCAACCTTGTAGCAAAGGGTTCAGATCCACATCACCCATGGTGACATTAAGCTTATCAAATTATTATCGATCCTAGGTACCTATACAGAACCTGATTCATACTTCTTCTTTAATTACACCATACTTGGAGCAAACATCTTGTCGTGATTCTCTTCCCCTTTCTAAGAGAATCTTCTAGCCATGAGCCTTCTATATTTTGTTTGATTTTTAAATCTTCTTGTTTGAACATCCACCACTTGTACGATGTCCATCATTCTTCATGACCTTTCCTACAAATCAAAATTAAGTACATGATTAGTAATACTTCATAATCATCAAAAGATAACCCATTATGCATACAGATATCATTTACATAGTGATGCAACTATTTTGACCAATACTTTGGCACAACACTTTCCCATATCCTGTATGCATACAGTGGCTATCTAGATGCCTTCCATCTCTACCAGAACATACTATCGAGAGTGTGCACAACTCTCAGCATGTCAGCAAGGAGGTTTCATTCTAGACAAGCAACAATGGAATGTTTGTCCAAACATATGCACATTAGTTGTATACTGTTCAATGCTCTATGAATGTTTACACTCAGCATTATATATTCTAGGAATACAAATATGCATGCAGGCAATATCATTACTATTTCAAATAGCAACTCAAATACTTATCTTTTATGTTTGTGTGGCTGCCTCCCGCTTGATCTTCTGTATGTCTTTTGAACTTCTATTCATTCTGTACCACTGTGCATGCTCAAGAGTCATCCTCATGATCTCATACACAAACATACATTCATTAGTATATCCTAAATGCTATCAAAACTAAATAATCTTGAAAACGTATAGTCATGATTATAGTTAATAAACATTAGTATTCAAGATTTCAGGGAAGTCTTCTTTTACTCATGCATATCATTGATAAAAGATATAATATGCATAATCCCTTGATTACTAACTTTATGAATAAGCATAACCAATCATTCCAAGTATACTTATATAAGGGATCCTAACACAAGGTAAGATTCATGGGAAACATACCTGGATTAGTATACCTACTTGGTTATGTACAACATACCTCGTAAGTAGAACAAATATTATGGATGAGTCTTTGTCTTCATGTTTTTCATGGTCATGGAGCCTGATTTGTCTTTTGTGATTTACCTGTATCTTGTTAGCAGACAACCTCAACCTCACACAACACCATAATGCATTAGTACAATCATAAGTGTCAACACCCTAACCAATGAATATCTTCTATCATTCATTCATAATTTTGTTAAGGTGATACAACAAATCTAAAATCAAGATTGTACTAACTGTAATAACATGAAGACAAACATACCATAAACTTAATCATGAACAAATCTCAAAACATACCTCGATGACTCATACCTATCGAGATCGCTTGTAATCTCCTTATGTAAAGCCTTAGCCTCATCTCCCTCTGAAACATGAACTCCTTCACTTATGTAGGTGACCAATCCATCTTCTTCTAGGATTAACCCTATCCACTTGATTTGCAAGAACTGGACCTGGAGCTGGATATTGGTTTGTCAGAGAAACCCCAAAAATTCAAACTTTGAATTTCAAACTTCCGAAAGGATAGAGATATGCGCCTTGATGAGCTGATCAAACTGATATATTCAGAATTTGAAAACTGCAAAGTTTTACTCCTCAATTTTGCCTTTGAAACTTTCGGATTCACTGGACGTGACCCTGAACTGGGGTTTGATGAAGCCCACTCTTTTTCCCAATCAAAAATTTTGATCCAAAGGACTAAGCTTCTATTTTTCTGAGGAGCTTCCAGCCGTGGTCACAGATTTCAAAAATTCCCATTTTTACAGAAGCCCTAATTTTCCGCTTTTCTGATCAAAGTCCCGAACTAGGGTCTAATCAAGCCCGGCCTTCTGCCCAACCAAAAATTCTGATCTTGGTCTCTAAATTTCTATTTTGATGAGTAGCATCCAGCCGTGGTCTCCGATTACAAAAATTCCAACTTTCTCCAAAGCCCTAAATTCCGGAAGTCATGAATGAAAGTACCAAAAAATAATTCTGTTTTGACAGAAATATGTACCTGATTGTTTCTGGTGTAACTCTGAAATTTTTGATCCACAGGGTCTGAAAAAGTTTCCTGAGATAGCCTGACCTGTTATCTTTCCATCCTGACAGGTCTGACCTCAATTGGATTCTCTGAGAGAGAGTTATTCCAAATGTCGCAACGTGACCTGTTTTGGGAAAATACAGGAGAGCGAACTTGTACGGTGTGCCACGTGTCACTGTTTGACCTTCGGCCTTTGAAAACGTTTTCTGAGATAGCTCGGCCTATTATCTTTCCATCCTGATAGGTCGGACCTCAATTGGATTTTCTGAGAGAGAGTTATGCCAAGTGTCGCAACGTGACCTGTTTATGGGATAATACAGGAGAGCGAACTTGTACGGAGTGCCACGTGTCACTGGTTCAAATTCGGCCTCTGAAAACGTTTTCTGAAATAGTGTAGACTGTGTACTACCTGTAACTTTTTACGAAATTTCATTTGGAGGTTCCTAGCCCAAGATATGACCTTTTTCCCAAGGTCACCTGATTTTGACTCAGATCTGGAAGAGGCAGAAACCCTATATTGTAAAGATCATAAATCACAAAGTACAACGAATTAGAGGTTTTCCTTTGGACACAAGGTACCTGAAGATTTTAGCTTCGTCCTGTAACAATTTCAGATCCGAAAAGTTCGCTAAAACGGATTTATAGCGAAAGTGCTACGATGACTGGTTTTTTGCTATGTAAAACCCTAACCTTCAAATTGTCGTAAGTAAAGCAAGTGTCTTTAGTGCCATACCTTGTCTTCCTTCAGGTCAGCTCTGATACCATGTTAAAATTCAATATACTAAGACAGAAAATAGCAGCATTACATTCCATTTCACAATAATAGCATATACAGGATCACTGAAGAAACAACAAGCATAGCATAAACACAAGAGACAGAGATTTATCCTGGGAAACCCTCATGGGGTAGAAAACCCAGCAAAGCTTCCTCAATATAGATGACCAACAATATACAAAGATGCAAACCCTGAGCATAAGCTCCTTCTCCTCCATAGCATACCTCTCCTCCACAAATGCGCCTTTCTCAAGTGAGTGAGTGAGTGTATAATGAGGAACACACCTCCTCTATTTATACACTTCTCTGATATGTATTTTACACAAGTACATGTAGGCTCGTATTTAACCATTAGGTTAAATACCCCATTATAACTGACTGGGCCGACCCCTCTAGGGTGGTCTAATAACCCTTTGACCCACATAACACATTTAGGGCCGAACCCCACTAGGGAAGTCTAATAACCCGAGTTACCACATTCCGACGGAGGAATAAACATCTCCGGATATACAATAAGATCTTCACGGAGGAATGAATCATCTCCGGAATAATAAAGTACAAATATAATATTCTTTGAATTTACAATATCTCAACAACATGGGATAAATTCGTCAAACACATCCAAAAGGAATTTTACCCGTTGAAATACCTCGAGAAGCAGTATAAGAAGTGGCAGCAACTAAGGAAATGGAAAGAAATATTAGTACAGAGTTACACCGACGAGTTCTACTGACTCATGGCAAGACTTGGTGTCCAACAAGAAGAGAAATTGCTTGTTCTGAAATATACCAGCGGATTGTCCCAGTACATCCAGCAGGAGATGGAATTTTTTACTGTCAATACGCTTGAGGATGCTTTCCACTACACTAGCAAACTAGAAACCAAGAAGAAAGGAAAAACACGTTTTGCGACAAAGCTGACATCAGGATGACCACCCAAAAAGAAGGCACCAACCGACTTTGACCAATCAAAGTCTTCTCATCCAACACTGCCAAATCCAAATCACGGAAAGAAGCCTTTTCACAAGAGGGAACGTAGCAAACAACCACCAACTAGAAAATGGTGCAATCACCACCACTCATCTTATCATGATACATCTGAATGCAAAGCTCATAATACATTTCTGACGAAAGTGTTGACCTCCGATGCTTTCGACAAGACGGTGGAAGAATTGGATCCAAAAGCGATGACCCTTTTGACCTCGACAACTCGAGCAGCCTCGACTATTATCGACAAGGAGGAATGAGAGAGCCTGTTCCATACATGGATATGGGTCTGTAGCAACCATTTCATCTGATTGTGGAAAATGAGAGCCAAGAGAACTTCGTTTCTGAAGAACTTGTGAAGAAACTAGGTCTTGTTACCACTCCACATCCTCAGCCTTACAACATTGGTTGGATGAAGGATGGACAAGAACTACGGATCACTCGACAATGCAAGCTTTCCTACTTCATAAAATATTTTGAAGATAAAGTACTCTGTGATGTGGCACCACTCTCCGTAGCTGACACTCTGTTTGGGAAACCTTACCTCTGGGATAGACATGGAAGTTATCAGTGAAGGCCTCAGAAGGTGTTTGTCAAAATCTAAAATCGATGGTTTAGCATACCATAGCATCAACCTACACTGACAGTTTCACTGATATCTGCCAAACAGACAAGGAAGCTCATCAATCATGCTCAGAAGTTCGCATTAACCATGATCAAGCCACAATTTTCTAAGAAGACTGCAGCAACAAGTCGAGTCAGTGACCAATAAAGTTCTCGATAGAAGAAGCAAGTCGATCATATTCTTGATGAGTACCAAAACCTCTTTCAAGCTCCAGATGGAGTACCTCAACATTACCAAGTAAAACACTCCATTGAATGTAATATCCTGAATTTTGACTAACTATATCTGATGTTATATATTGGGCTTAAAGCCCCAACACCTATGATTTATTTTGATTATTGGGCATAAGCCCTAGTGCACATGATTCATTTCTTTTATAGATTTACATATTGGGCATGGACCCTGACTGATGCATTATTGTTATATACTGGGTAAGAAATCCCTAATAGATTGATTTATGTTTTGTTATGTGAATTGGGTACAAACCCTAATATATTGAGATGACCTTTTTTGTTACATACTATGCAGAGTTATGATTCACATGACTGATTTATATAGTGTGTTGAGCGTGGAATCAGGAACATATGGATGACCTATGTACTGGGCATAATCCCCGATGTACCTAGAGTATTTTATTGCGTACTAGGCGTAAGCCCTGATGTACGTAGAGTGTTGGGCATAATCCCTAGAGCACTCCAAGATTGATAATGAATACCGGATCCGAGGCCATTTGTACATTCTAGGTGTGCTTCACAACCACATTCTAGTACTAGTCTTGAGCGAGATGCTCTGGAATTGCACTAGCGTAACGCCCATGTGAGAGTGTTGAGTTAAAGCTTTGAAGAGCACTCGGGGTCAAGAGGACCCTGAATAGCACTTCTATTCATCACATTTATTTAAATTTCTTAAATGAATCATTTATACCTATCATCATAGACTACGGGAAGTACCAGGTTAAATGAGGGAATCCGACATGCAAGAGAGAGACCTAGAGGTGCCTAACCTAGCCAACTATCCAAACTCACCAAAAGACCCCGCCCAAAGAGTTGGACCTTGTACTTAATATTTAAAAGAGGTATTATGGTATGTACATAATTAAACTATTTAATAATTAAATTTATTTATTCTTATGTAAATAAACATGCATAAAGTCTATGCATAAGAGAGTTATCATGTTGCTAATATTATTGTTATTTTTAAAAAGAAAAGATTACTTATATATATAAAATGCATAAAGGTTATGCATAAAATAATTCTCATATTTGTTATTACTATTAATATTATTAATAGTATTATTATTATATATGAGCTAACTTAAGTTACATCTAATTATAACAAAATAAAGGTCCTAGATAAACTAGGAGCAAATAATTAATAAAATATCTTTCACAGATATTATAATTCAAATTAAATTAAAAAATTGAATATTATTATTTAACTCAAACAGCTATATTCCAAACAAGCTCACCTATATAAAGAAGGGCAGATCCCCGGAGAGGGATCATATTTTCTACTATCATTCTCTTATGTTAATAGAAGAGAATTATTCTGTAGAACTAAAGCAGCCTACAATATTTTCTAGATCTGATCAGCAGCTTATCCTAGGGCCTCTACTTCTCTTATTTCATGTTGGAACCAGCTCGGGGGGATCCAGTTAGAACCAGGAAGGGTCTAAGGGTCATGTTTGGGAGGAACATGGTAGTCCCAAAATTATCCAGTTAAAGATCATCCTACAGGTCAGCTAGGTCCATACATTTTTTCCATTAACTAGTGTTTGAGTGTGCAGGTTCTGCAAGGGAGGATCACGTTGATGTATAAATTAAAAAATTGAATATTATTATTTAACTCAAACAGCTATATTCCAAACAAGCTCACCTATATAAAGAAGGGAAGATCCCCGGAGAGGGATCATATTTTCTACTATCATTCTCTTATGGTAATAGAAGAGAATTATTCTATAGAACTAAAGCAGCCTACAATATTTCCCAGATCTGATCAGCAGCTTATCCTAGGGCCTCTACTTCTCTTATTGCATGTTGGAACTAACTCGGGGGGATCTAGTTAGAACCAGGAAGGATCTAAGGGTCATGTTTGGGAGGAACATGGTAGTCCCAAAGTTATCCAGTTAAAGATCATCCTACAGGTCAGCTAGGTCCATACATTTTTTCCATTAACTAGTGTTTGAGTGTGCAGGTTCTGCAAGGGAGGATCACGTTGATGTATATGTAACTTTGGAATGTATTTCACCCATGTATTTCATATATGTATATTGTAATCCTATAGAGATGGTATTATTCCTCTATACATAAGTGTTTTTATTCCTATAGAGATGTTATTATTCCTCTATACGGAAGTGTCGTAATTTATATTGCAAGTGTCGTAACTTATACTTGATGGGTTATTAGACCACCTTGTTGGGGTCGGCCCTGTATAAGTCATGTGGGTTGAAGGGTTATTAGACCACCCTATTGGGGGTCGGCCATGTGGGTCAAAGGGTTATTAGACCACCCTATTGAGTGTTTTCCCAGTCAGCATTATGTTATGTGGTTAAGTTAACGCTGACCTAGTAAAGGTTATTAGGCAAGTCAAGTCAAGTATAAATATAGTGCGGGAAGCACTCTATTTGATCATTCTATTCTCTCTCACACTCTTGGGAGAGTGGTGCACTTGTGGAGGAGGAGAAGCTGCTGCTAGGAGATGTCTATCTCTTATGCTTGGGTTGTATCATTGCTCTATCTATCTCTGAGGAAGTTATTGGGGTTTTTCACCTTTATGGTTTTCCTCAAGTAAACTCTGTGTCTCTTGTGTGCTTGCATTATTATGTCCATGATTGATATGCTATAGATAGGATGTACATGTTGTTCTCTCAGTTAAGATCCTAGATCAGATTGAAGTAAATTTTGAAAAATTAACATGGTATCAGAGCTAGCCTGAAAGAAGGCATGGTATGGCATGTATGACACTTGTTGCAATTGCGAAGCTAGGGCTTGATATATAAAAAACCAGTCATTGTATCACTTTCACTATAAATAAATTTCAGCAAGGTTTCAGGGCCTAAAAATCATACATCACAAATCTAAGATCCCCATGTACCTTGTGTCCAAAGGAAAACCTCAAATTCATTGTACTTTGTGATTTATGATCTGTACAATATAGGGTTTCTGCCTCTTCCAGATCTCAGTCATAAACAGAAGACCTTGGAAACAAGGTCATAACTTAGGCTAGGAATATCCAAATGATATTTCGTAAAAAATGACAGGTAGTGCATGGACTATAATTTCTTAGGTAACTGTTTCAGAGGCCGAAACTGAACTAGTGACACGTGGCACATCGTACAAGCTAGCTCTCCTGTTTTATCCCATAAACAGGTCACGTTGCAACACTTGGCATAACTCTCTCTCATAGAATCCATTTGAAGTCAAACCTATGGGGTTGGAAAGAGGATAGGTCGGGTTATCAAAGCAAAAATTTTCAGACCCTGTGGATCGAAAAGTTTGGAGTTACACCCGAAACAATAAGGTACATATTTCTGTCAAAACATAATTATTTTTTAGGACCTTCATTCATGGATTCCGGAATTTAGGGTTTCGGAGAAAGTTGAAATTTTTGTAATCGGAGACTACAGCTGAATGCTCCTCATCAAAATCAAAATTTAGAGACCAATATCAGAATTTTTGGTTGGGAAGAAGGCCAGGCTTGATCAGACCCTAGTTCGGGACTTTGATTGGAAAAGTGAAAAATTAGGACTTCTGCTAAAATGGAAAATTTTGAAATCTGTGACCACGGCTGGAAGCTCCTCGGAAAAATAGAAGCTTAGAGATTTTGATCGAACCTTTTGATTGGGAAAAAGGGTGGGATTTATCAAACCCTAGTTTGGGGTCATGTCCAATGAATCCGAAAGTTTCAAAGGCAAATTTGATGGGTGAAACTTTGTAGTTTTCAAATTATGAGAAAACAACTTGATCATCTCATCAAGGTGCATATTTCAATCCTTTCAGAAGTTTGAATTTTTAGGGTTTCTATGAGAAACCCTAATCCATCTCCATATTCAGTTCCTGCAAATCAAGTGGATTGGGTTAATCCTAGAAGAGAATGGATTGGTCACTTGCATAAGTGAAGAAGTTCCTGTTTCAGAGGGAGATGAGGCTAAGGCCTTACATAAGAAGATTACAAGCAATATCAACAGGTATGACTCATCCAGGTATGTTTTGAGATTTGTTCATGATTAAGTTTATGGTATGTTTGTATTCATGTTATTACGGTTAGTACAATCTTGATTAAATTTAGACTTGTCGTATCACCTTAGTAAAATTATGAATTCATGATAGAAGATATTCATTGATTAGGGTGTTGACACTTATGATTGTACTAATGCATTATGGTGTTGTATGAGGTTTATGTTGTCCGCTAACATGAAAGGTACACCAAGAAGACAAATCATGTTCTAGTTCAAGAACATATGATCATGATGACATGAGGACAAAGATTCATCCATTGTCATGGATCACTTAGAAGATCTATTTGCGAGGTATGTATAACTTGGTTCTATAATGGTTAACCTATGAGATATGCAGGTTACAAGCACAAGTCATTGAAGAGAACAAGAAGACATCATGTGGATATGTTAGACATAACTATCTAACATACCAATCTAGGTATTTTTTTCCTATATCAAGTTAGAATCCTACCTTGTGTTAGGATCCCTTATATAAGTATACTTGGTATGATTGGTTATGTTTATTCATAATGTTAGAAATGTAAGTAATCAAGGGTTTATACATTTTATGTCTCTTATCTTGATTGATGATTAAACTAACCAGAAGAGTCCTATGATCAAATAAGAATATGCACGAGTAAAAGAAGACGTCCCTGAAACCTTGAATACTAATGTTTATTATTTGTGTTTGAAATGATCATGACTATACATGTTTAAGATTATTGTGTTTTGATAGTATTAAGATTATACTAATGAATGTGTGATTATGTATGAGACCTCGAGGATAACACAATGATGATACTAATAAGCATGCATAGTGATTAAGGATGGATATAAGTTCAAGGATAGGTAATCCAGGAAGCAAAGATCAAGAGGGAGCACACTCCAGTTGTTCCTACAAGGAAGCAAATATCAAGAGGGAGCACACTCCAGTTGTTCCTATAAGGAAGCAAAGATCAAGGAGGAGCACACCTCAATAGTTTCTGCAAGGATGCAGATATTTAGAGGGAGCTGACCACTTCTCACAATCCACATCAGAATGGAGTTGCAAAAAAGAAGCAAAGACTGAGAGGGAGTCAACCCAACTAACAAACAAAGATAAGTATCATTCTTTGCATATTTTATTGTTTAAATAATACTATTCAATAATGTATATACTGATGTTCCTAGAATTAGGTTGTGTATTATGCATATTAGAATAGTTGCATTGATGAACAATATACTACTAATATACATGGGTAAGTGGCCTATAGCACTGTACAACATTCCATTGCTACTTATCTAGAATGAAACCTCTTTGCTAACATGTTGGGAGTTGTGCACACTCTTAACAACATTCTGGTAGAGATTGGAAGGCATCTAGAAAGTTACGGGATATGGATAAATGTTGTATTGAAGCATTGGCTAAGATAATTGCATGAATGTATGACATATTTCTTTATGTGTAAGAATTTGTTCTGAAAACTATGAGATGTTTTCTAATCATGAAATTTAACTTGTTGTGTAGGAAAGATCATATACCATCACCTACAAAAGAAGGACTACAACATTTGTTCAGCAACAAAGTTATCTATTGAAAATATTGAAGATATTGAAGTTCCCAGGATCTGGGAAGAATGCCATGATCGAGGAGTACCAGTCGATCATGAAGATGTTTGGGATGCAGTCCCAAGACTTGAAGCGGAGTATGTAGTGACTTCCAAGAGGATCTACAAGATCAAGCATGCTACAGGTGGTAGCATAGAGACTTTTGCTCATGTAGCCAGATACACTTCCGTACTTGCTCTGGCTGTAGTGATGAAATGGAAGATACACTAGATGGATTTCAAGACAACTTTCTTGAATGGTGCAGTTGAAGAAGAAGTGTATGTGGAGAAGCCACTTGGTTCTGAGACACATGACAGGGATTCATATATGTGCAGAACTTGGTATGGTAGGATAAACAGCTTTCTATCCATTTTGGGATTTACCAAGAGTAAAGCGGATTCCAACCTTTACTACAAGGTTGAGGAAGGAAATCTAGTGATACTACTTTTGTATATGGATAACCTATTTGTTACAGGTGAGGATAGATTGATTGCTGACACGCAGCGGAAGCTTGCTGTCGAGTTCGAGATGAAGAACTTGGGGATGATGCACTACTTTCTAGGCATGGAGGTGTGGTAGAGTGCAGATGGAATCTTCCTTGGACAAGGGAAGTTTGTAGTAGAGATCCTGAGGAGGTTCGGGATGATGAGCCACACCTATGGCATCAAACCTGAAGCTTCTGTGTGATGCTTCATCTAATCCAGTTGATTTCATGATGTATCGTCAGATGATTGGGTCCTTGATGTACCTAACGAATACAAGACTAGATATTTGCTTTGCGGTGCACACATTGAGCTAGTTCATGATGGATCCAAGAGGTGTTCACCTGGTTGCTGTAAAGCATATTCTGAGGTACCTAAAGGGTATGGTTTATTATGGGCTCAAGTATGATGAGAATCAAAAGTTTAACCTGCAGTGTTATGTTGATTCAGATTGGGCAGGTGGTGATGTAGATAGGAAGAGCACATCTAGGTGCTACTTCAGTATGGGATCAGGTGTGATCTCCTGGTTTAGCAGGAAGTAGTCTTGCGTAGCACTGAGTACAGCCGAGGCAGAGTATGTTGCATATTGTTAGGCTAGTTGTGAGGAAGTATGGCTCCGGAAGCTACTGTCTGAGTTATTTGATCTTCCGCTGAAGGCTACTGGTATCTTTTGTGACAACCAGTGTTGTGTGAAGCTGTTTGAGAACCCGGTGTTCCACGACAAGTCGAAACACATTGAGATAAAATATCACTATATCAGGGATATGGTGCAGAGAGGAGATGTGAAGCTCTTGTATGTTGCGATGGATGAGCAGATTGCAGATGTACTGACGAAACCACTAGCCAAAGTGAAGTTCAAGTACTTAAGAGAGAGGCTTGATGTTCTTTAGATTGATGACACTTCGAGGAAGAAGTGATGGACACATTTGCAGGATCCATTCCAAGCATGGTGAGAGGAGGATCCTTCCCATGGCTATGAATGTAAGTGTTGGATGATGAACATCAAGACGATGCTCCAGTTACTACTCTGTATATGCATTAGGTGGATGTTGGAGATGATCAGTTGGATCATTTATATGTATGTGTATGTACGCATCATGTTGGATGCTGGATATGATCAGTTGGATCATTTATATATATGTATGTACGCATCATGTTGGATGTTGGATATGATCAGTTGGATCATTTATATATATGTATGTATGCATAATGTTGGATGTTGGATATGATCAGTTGGATCATGTGTATGTATCTGTAGATGTATCAGGTGGATACATTGTATGATCAGGTAGATCATGTATGATGATATGTATTAGGCAGATACTATGTATGCATCAAGTGGATGCATTGTATGATCGGGATGATCATGAATGACGAGCTTTAGGATGTTGCTCCAGATATGCATTAGGATGATGCAGTGATGAGTATCAGGACGATACTCTAGATGATATGCATCATGATGATGATTAGGATGATCATATGTATCAGGTGCATACATTACATAATCAATTGGATTATGTGTGATGAGTTCCGAAGACACAAATGCACAGTGCCTTTCCGACATGGTGGTAGATGTGTTCTCTCATGTGCGTTGATGTAAGTGCAGCACCTTTCCAACATGGTGGTAGATGTGTTCTCCCATGTGTGTTTATGTAAGTGTAGAGCCTTTCCAACATGGTGGTAGATGTGTTCTTCCATGTGCGTTGATGTAAGTGCAGAGCCTTTCTGACATGGTGGTAGATGTGTTCTCCTATGTGTGTTGATGTAAGTGCAGTGCCTTTCCGACATGGTGGTAAATGTGTTCTCCCATGTGCGTTGATGTAAGTGGAGAGCCTTTCCGACATGGTGGTAGATGTGTTCTCCCATGTGAGTTGATGTAAGTGCAGAGCCTTTCCGACATGGTGGTAGATGTGTTCTCCCATGTGCATTGATGTGAGTGTTGAGCCTTTCCTGGATGGTCAGAGGAAAGTCCTTCCATGCCGGTAAGTGTAAGTGTTGTATTGTGTGCATCTGGACTGTGCTTCGTGGACGATGATCAATATGATTATGAGTATCAGGATGATACTCCATGGTCGTGGAGAGGTTGTGCAGTTAAATGTAAAAGATCTTGGGAGATCCGATAGGTTGAGCAGTATGCTTGTAATCAGTCCTGGGATGCTCTTTCTAGGTTTTGTTGACTCACGTAATAAGTCCTGATGATTCCACAGTATGGCCAATGATGATGAAGACCTGCAAGTGGTGGGCCTACATCCAGTATGAAAAAGGACTGGCTCTGTAGAACTTCCTATGACGAGTAGATTTAGATATTGATTGAGATAGCAGCAACAGTGATAATGACGATGATTCGAGGATGATGATTCGTTGATGATGATCCAGAGAAGAAGCCTTGTGCTAGCAGATCTGTGTCGAGAAATACCTTCCTAGTTAAGAGGAAGTGTTGATGTATATGTAACTTCGGAATGTATTTCACCCATGTATTTCATATATGTATATTGTACTCCTATAGAGATGGTATTATTTCTCTATATGGAAGTGTTTGTATTCCTATATAGATGTTATTATTCCTCTATACGGAAGTGTCATCATTTATATTGTAAGTGTCCTAACTTATACTTGATGGGTTATTAGACCACCTTGTTGGGGTCGGCCATGTATAAGTCATGTGGGTTGAAGGGTTATTAGACCACCCTATTGGGGGTCGGCACTGTGGGTCAAAGGGTTGTTAGACCACCCTATTGGGTGTCGGCCTAGTTAGCATTATGTTATGTGGTTAAGTTAAGGCTGACCTAGTAAAGGTTATTAGGCAAGTCAAGTCAAGTAAAAATAGAGTGCGGGAGGAACTCCATTTGATCATTCTATTCTCTCTCACACTCTCGGGAGAGTGGCACACTTGTGCAGGAGGAGACGTTGCTGCTAGGAGATGTCTATCTCTTATGCTTGCGTTGTATCATTGCTCTATCTATCTCTGAGGAAGTTATTGGGGTTTTTCACCTTTATCTTTGTCTCTTGTGTGCTTGCATTATTATGTCCATGATTGATATGTTGTAGATATGATGTACATGTTGTTCTCTCAGTTAAGATCCTAGATAAGATTGAAGTAAATTCTAAAAAATTAATAGATCAAACTTAAAAAAAAAAACCAAGTATGATCTACAAACTTCTCGACAGTTCAATTGAGTTTAGAAACTAAAGTAGGAATTATTATGTAGCATTTATGTTTCTGTATATTATAATTTTATTTCTTTTTCTTTATGGAGAAAGGGTCAATTGGCATGGGATCTCAGGGTTTACAATCTAGGATTGACTTTCATTTAATATTTTCGAGTGAATTCAAAGTTTCTACCCTTAATGCTTCGAGGATCTAGCAGGTCTAGCCTACCTAGCATGTTCTAGATACCTATATATGTAGGTTTCCTATTGTCAAATCTTTTGTTTATTAATGTTGATATTTGAACCTTTAAACTCCACAAAAGAAATCGTATTACTATTATTTTTTCAAAACCTTCATGATGTACTTCATATTATTAAATTACGATTCAGTTAAGGTTTAACCTATTAACCTGTAAATCTCAAAACTCAGATTATCCAAAACAAGGACCTCCCAAGTGTCCATGAAATCAACATAGACAAGACTCGGTCTATTTCATTTATCATCTTACTGTGACAGAAATAACGCAGGCTAACACTTCAACTTTATCCATCAACTTAGTATAATTCTACAAAATAACATAAAATAAACACCAAGAGTGGAGGTAATCCTCCAAGACAAGCAAACTCAACATGAAATCTCTACTTAGGGAATTTCATCATTTCGATTCATTTCGACAAGAAAGCTACAACTTTACAAACTAAACATTTAGATTTTCAAGATAGAACCCAAGCAAATCTTGATAGAGTTGGCATAGTCACACTCAGACCATCTCATTATTTTCTAAAAGGAATAATAAAATATAGGTCAAGGTATCGAATCCCTTTGCCAAAACTTCAAACATATAGTATCGCTGGCATTGGTAGGTGCACACTAAAAACCACATCAATAAACTTCCAGGAAAAACAATACTTCATTTTTTCATCTTAGCAGAGTTAAAACTTAAACAGGAATGAAACCCCACATTTCAGATTTGAGAACAACGCATATGTTGGATCCATGATTTTCTTATCATTGTAAAATTAGTCACAACAGATCTAATGAACAAGTAAATCAATCACAACAGATGAATATAGAAAATATGGTGTAAAACTGTGCAAAGCATGCAGCAGTGCTCAATATCCCAGAAAGGGTGAATGAATTACAATAGAATACAATATCTGTCAATGAGCAATTCGAATTGCCTAAGAAGTCATTCGAATCACTGAATGGAGTAGCTTGACTCCAACTAGGATTCCTCATCATCAATCGGTGGTGGTCATCAATGCACAAGAACCAGTCATCCAGGTGTCAATCTGAGTCTAACTGAGTGTAACAAGTGTAACTGAAGTGTGTAGCACTGATTAAGGAGAGGGAGGCTCAGTGGGGGCGCATGGGAGGTTAACTGAAGTCATAACAAGTCATCTAGTCAATCTGGAGGTCCAACGGAAGTGAAACAGTCAGTCGGGAGTGAAACTAGCCTCAAATCAGGGAGAATCGGAGCTAGCTGAGTGTAACTGAAGTGGAACTGCAGTGGTAGGTGAACAAGTGCGCCCTTCTCTGTAAGTAGGTGAGAAGTGGGCGCCTTTCAGCCTAGGAGGGCTAAAAATCTGTAGTAAGTGGCTCCCGGGTGCTAGAATGAGGTGGCTAAGGTGCTGGAGGCATCAAACTGTTGACTGGGATGCATGCAAGTGCATGCAGGTGCATGCAAACCCTAGATTCTGCATGCAAACCCTAATTGCATGCAAGATCCTGAAAAAGATGATGTGGATATCCGAACACCCCCCCTCAAGCTAGACTATGATGTGCCAACAAAAATAATGTGGGGCCCTGGTAACTAAGACCAAAGGTCACCCCAATACAATAATCGAAAAAATGCTGAAAATAAACTAAGTGAGGAAAGAGGGAAAACCCAGTGGGAAGAAATCCCCCGCTCAAGCTAAAGCATAATAATGAATCAATATGTCTCCACCATGATGGAACTCACCCCCAACAGTGAACGGAGGTAAGAGAACTTCTTCTCAGTGAAGCTCTTGGTGAAGATGTCTGCAATTTGCTCATCAGTAGGGCAATATTGCAGAATGATGGTGCGGTCATGCACCAACTGTCGAATGTAATGCATATGAATCTCAATGTGTTTGGTCCTCTGCCGCTGAACTGGATCTGGGAGATATTGATAGCACTTTGATTGTCACAAAATAGGACAGTCGAAGTAGTGCCATCAAAACCAAACTCGGAAAGAATACCCTGCAACCAAACTGCCTGAATGCAGGCATTGACTGCCCCTCCATACTCTGCCTCTGCTGAAGAAAGTGCAATGGCTGCTTGCTTTTTGCTGGACCAACAAATAGCACCATGACCAATCATGAAAACATAACCAGAAGTGGACTTCCGATCAATTCTATCACCTGCCCAATCTGAATCAGTAAAACCAATGAAATCTAGCTCAGAATCTGCAGCATAATGTATGCCAAACTGTCTCGTACCTTGCACATACTGCAAGATCTGCTTGGCTGCTCGCCAATGAAGCTCATGTGGTTGCTGCATATATCTTGGCATGGCACTCACGGCATATGAGATATCAGGCCGTGAGTGTGTCAAATAAAGTAGTGAACCAATCAACTGTCGATACATACTGCAATCTGCAAGCGGTGTGGAATCTCCCTCCTCAAGACTGATTCCTGAGAGGAATGGGAATGCGGCTGCCTTACATTCAGCCATATTAAACTTCAATAACAGGTCGGAAGCATATTTTTTCTGAGATATAGTGATCCCATCAAAATTTTGAGCTATCTCCAAGCCCAAAAAATGACTCAGCAAGCCCAAATCGCTCATGTCAAAAACTAGATTTAAGGCAGATTTTAGCTTGTTTATTGAAGTAAGTGTGCTACCAGTAATGAGCAGATCATCAACATAAAGTACAATAACCAACATATTACCTTTAACTCGCTAAAGATACACATTCGGATCAGATTTGCACCTTTGGAAATTCTTAGAAAGAAGGAAGGAGTCCATCTTTGCGTACCAAGCGCTTGGGGCCTGTTTTAACCCGTACAAAGATTTCTTCAATCTACAAACCAATGATGGATCTGATGTGTAACCCTCTGGCTGCTGCATATAGACCTCTTCAGCAACGTCTCCATGTAAAAATGCACTCTTCACATCCATGTGGTGCACTTCCCAGTGCTTGGATGCGGCAATAGCTAAAACAAGGCGGATGGAATCCATCTTTGCAACCGGTGCAAAGGTCTCAGTGTAGTCCACTCGTTGGAATTGGGAGAAACCTTTTGCCACCAACCTTGCTTTATATTTTCTGATAGTGCCATCAGCAGCAACTTTAGTACGGTAGACCCATTTACACTTCACTAATTTTCTTCCAGGTGGAAGAGAAACTAGCTCCCATGTGTTGTTCTTTTGAAGAGAACTGTACTCTTCATCCATGGCACTTTTCCATCTCGGATCTCGATGAGCAGAATAGTATGATGTAGGATCTGAACCAGCCATCAAATAACAAATCTCAGGAAGAAATGGATCAGAAATAGAAAGAGCCATACCTGCTCTTTGAAAGTCTCCTCTTGTTCGTCTCGGATCAGCAGGATTTCCAAGATTCGAACCAGCAGAATGTAGAGTGTTTTGGGCCCACTTCGGTAACTGAGGAGGATCATAATGGTCGGATTCCGAACCTGATATGTCATGATCATCATATTCTACTACAATATCAGAAATATCAGAACTCATACCTTCATTATCGCTGCCCGGATCTTCTTCTGGTGAAGGCGGTGAATCGGCAGTCTTCTCCTCGACTAGTTGCAATTCTTGAAGCGGTTCTTCAAATTGCACACTGCGCTCTATGAATATCTTTTTAGATCTGATATCCATGAGTTTATATGCTTTTGATTCTTCCCCATATCCTATCAATATGCACTCGATACTTTGTGGATCCAAAGCTCGTCTCTTCTCAGAAGGAATTCTAGCCCATGCAGTAGAGCCAAAAACTCTCAAATTTGACACATCCGGTTTGTGACCAAAGAATGCTTCGAAAGGAGTCATACCTTTCACGGATGAATGTGGAACACGGTTCTGTATATATGCAGCAACATTGATTGCTTCAGCCCAAATATTTGCAGCCAAACCTTTCGATTCAATCATGCATGTAGCCATCTCTTTCAGTGACCGATTTTTCCTTTTCGCTACACCGTTCTGCTGGGGTGTGTAGGGAACTGTATGTTGGATCTTAATTCCGCTTTGGGCACAAAGTTGCAGCAAATAGGACTGGATATATTCCCCACCATTATCATATCTAAGAGCTTTGATCTTTCTCTCAGTGGTGGTCTCAACAGAAGCCTTAAAATCCTTGAATTTTCCAAGCACTTCTGACTTGTTTTTGAGAAAGAATACCCATGTAAAGCGGGAAAAATCATCAATAAATGTCAAAACATACCTTGAACCATTTAATGACATATGGGGCAGCGGACCACTGATATCAGAATGGATCAATCCCAAAATAGTAGAAGATCTGCTAGCTTTGCCACGGTCGAATCTGTGCTCGGGGTGCTTCCCAATGATGCAACCAGTGCATATTCCCTTCGAGGAACGGAGTTGTGGAAGCCCATCTACCATGGATTTGTTTGATAAAAGCAGCAAATACTTATAATTAAGATGTCCAAATATTTCATGCCAAATCCTACTAACCTCATTACCATGTGTGCGAAGAGCAGTGGGCTTTGCAAGCGGAATAAAGTGTGAAAACTCATAGCATTTTGCAGTGTGATTTGCCTTTCCGACTGCAACTAGTCTTCCACTTTTGATATCATAAATTTCCACTGTATTAGGGCTGAATGTAACTTGCTTTGGTTCACCAGTATGTGTCATTTGATACACAGAAAGGAGATTTGAAGCCAAGGAAGGCACATAGAGAACATTCTGAAAGCTTCCATGTTCTACACGAATCGTACCTTTGCCCTTTGAAGAAATTTTTGAGTCATCTCCCAAATGGATGGGGATGGGGCTGTTTGGATCGAATGAGGAAAAAGAATCAATATTTGCAGCCATATGATTTGATGCACCCGAATCTATCAAGAGAGTAGTGGGCTTCGAAACCGTTGCCATGAGTGCTTGTCCTCTTTCATGATCATCATTCCTATCCTTCTTCCTTGCACCGTCAGGAAGGGTTATGTTGTTCTTTTCCAAAAGGAGGGCCATTTGATCTATAGTATTCTTCATACATGAAATTTCGGGATGAAAGCCACGGTTACAATAAGTACATTTAGATTTTTGGTTACCTTCTTTGCCCTTTTGCTTGGATTTCGAACTGGATGGTGCATCCGTTTGCTTGCCTTTGTCTTTTTGCTTGTGAGGCTCGAATTTGGGATTCTCCTTCTTTTGCTTTCCTTTACCATTTGAGATCTTGGGTCCTTGAACATATAGGGATGAATCTTTGGAGCTTATGGACCCCATTTGAATCAACTTGTCATGCTCTTTTGTGACGGACTCAATGAAGGCATTCAAGGTAGGCATCTTCCAATTCGGGGTAGTTAGCCGACCGGAATTGAAAGTAGAGACAAATACCGAATAATCTTTTCCAAGCTTGCTTAGAATGGAGAGGATCAATTGTTTATCCTCTTTGATAACTCCACTGTTCTTCAATTGCAAGTTCAAGTTCTTGAATTTTGTGAAGAATTCATTGATGGTCTCGAAATTCTCAGGACTAAGGGCAATCAATTCATTCTCTAATTGAAAAGCCCTAAGCTCATCCTGCTTGCCAAATAGTGTTTCAAGTTGCTCCCATATAGCTTTTGGAGTCTTCAATCCGCTGAGATGGAAGTGAAGATCTTTGGAGATGGAGAGACAAAGAAGACCATAAGCTTCATCAAGCTTGTTGTAGTGTTTGGTTCGATCTGACACATTGTTTGGCTCCAATTCAAGACCAAGAGTGACTCGGTAGTAACCTTTTGAACGTAATATGATCTCCATATCATCTTTCCAATCAAAATAATTGAATGGGGTGAGGATAGGCTTTGAAGAAGAGTATTCCATTGCTAGGAGCGAGTCAAACTGATGTAGATGAGCTTGCATGCAGAGAGTAGCGAATGCAAAAGAGGATTTTGCATGCACAGTATAGCGAATGCAAGAGAGGAGCTTGATAACCTGCAAATCACAATCAAACCAAGAACCGTAAGGTCGAACAATCCACCCTTTTAGAGTTGCATCACACCTGGGATTGGAGATCAAACAATGTTGAATGGGTCCAATGTATCAGATCCAGGAATTATGTGGAAACTCAAGCTTCTGGAGTGGTATTGGATGTATTTTCAAGCTTTGCATGCACAGGAGCGAATTCCCTTGAGATATCTCATGCCAAACTTTTTGCAATTTTTGAGCAATTCAGTCAAATCTTCTTGTAGAAACACCTGTAGAAAAGAGATCTTGTCCCTGCAATGGCTCTGATACCATGTAAAATTAGTCATAGCAAATCTAATGAACAAGTAAATCAATCACAACAGATGAATATAGAAAATATGGTGTAAAACTGTGCAAAGCATGCAGCAATGCTCAATATCCCAGAAAGGGTGAATGAATTACAATAGAATACAATATCTGTCAATGAGCAATTCGAATTGCCTAAGAAGGTCATTCGAATCACTGAATGGAGTAGCTTGACTCCAACTAGGATTCCTCATCATCAATCGGTGGTGGTCATCAATGCACAAGAACCAGTCATCCAGGTGTCAATCTGAGTCTAACTGAGTGTAACAAGTGTAACTGAAGTGTGTAGCACTGATTAAGGAGAGGGAGGCTCAGTGGGGGCGCATGGGAGGTTAACTGAAGTCAGAACAAGTCATCTAGTCAATCTGGAGGTCCAACGGAAGTGAAACAGTCAGTCGGGAGTGAAACTAGCCTCAAATCAGGGAGAATCGGAGCTAACTGAGTGTAACTGAAGCAGAACTGCAGTGGTAGGTGAAAAAGTGCGCCCTTCTCTGGCAGTAGGTGAGAAGTGGGCGCCTTTCAGCCTAGGAGGGCTAAAACTCTGTAGTAAGTGGCTCCCGGGTGCTAGAATGAGGTGGCTAAGGTGCTGGAGGCATCAAACTGTTGACTGGGATGCATGCAAGTGCATGCAAGTGCATGCAAACCCTAGATTCTGCATGCAAACCCTAATTGCATGCAAGATCCTGAAAAAGATGATGTGGATATCCAAACAATCATACCATCATTCATTAAAATAAAACCCATAGGGGTTTAAAAATTAGAAGATCAATTGGATAGAAACAAATCCATGGGCTAGCTTATCCCCAAACACAAGAGCTATGCTCTTGGCATCTATCACTGGAAACTTCATCATATAAAAGTAAAATCGCAGGACCCTAATTTTTTATCAAAAGAAAACATCCCAAGTCAGTTATTCGACAAGTAACATGATTTATCCATAGATTAAATCCCTACTCATAGAGGTTCCCAAAACAACAAGAATAGCTGCTAGAAGACAACATTGAGAACCATACTCAATGAGAAACACTTATACCATTATTTTTATTCAAAACCCCAAAACCTAAACGTTGTGGGAAATTTCCATTTTAAATACTTTTACAGAGTAATACTTTCACCTACAGTAGTAAACATGAAACCATTAAGGTTTCCTCACCATCTATCGATGAAATAAAAACATTATACCAAGTTAAAAATCCCAACTAGTCAGAATCGATTTCTGCTTAATCATTTACCCTAGCAATTACTCGACAAATCAAGCTGAATCAACAGAACTTTGAATTCAGTTATAGTGAGTCCAAAGGACTCACCGAAGTATAGTATAAATGAGCTCAAATCCATAGAGAATGGCAGTCGTAGCTACAAAAGGCAAAAACGAGTAGTGGGAGGACCTAGGATTACCATTTTTACGCCAAACCCCAATCTTCTCATCACTTGCTAGGACCCAACACCAATGGTAGTAATACCTGCTAACCTGTCGTCATTTCATAACATACCACGAGTTAGTATAGAGGCATTTCAACATCAACAGAAAAGATAAAACAAAGGAACAAATTGGCCACATGAAGGAAATTACCTGTTAAACACCATTGCAACTCCACGCAACTTGAAGCTATGCCTCCACTGACCATGAGCATAGATCAGGTTAGGTCCTGAATGAAACCATACGTAGTGAGCACTTACCCCCAATCCAAAACCGCGAAATGACAAATAGGGTCGTGAAAGACCAAGGTAAAACCCTCCTTCCAGCTGGTAGGCAAGCCACGTGAAGACCACTTGGGTGGCATTTAAGGGTATCACCAATTCATCCATTAGCACTTCGAGCTTTTACCCAAACAATATAGTTAATTTTTCGTGGTAGTGCAACCCCTGGTTAATATTAATGTATGCCTTTTCAAAGTGTTCCATAGAACATTTAATTCATAAGACTAGGACCTTGCTAGGTAGTTGTTGTAGGTAGCCTAGGGAAAAACCTTCTTTTGCCTGCAAACATAATCCGAGTAATTGCTTTAGCAAGATTTCTAAGTAAGCCCAGTTAACCCAATTATTCATCCCTTACCTCTCGTCAGCACCGTCGGGATATGACTACCAACACAAAGTCATCAGAGGTAGTCATACTCTCTTTCATAAAGTCCATCATGCCTAAATTAATAAAATAAACTAGTTTAAACATTTTAATTGAAACAAATATGCATCTGAGTTGTAGAAGTGAAGTACTAAAACAAAAAGAAACATCAAGTATTGTTCTAGAATTAGACTTACTGTGATGGTGTTATGCACCTCATACTACCTTATTTTTATCCCTTCCGCAGAAAACATAAATGGTGAAACCAACTCTCTTAGGACATAGTTATCATTGCATCAAACAGTTACCGACATAACTTCCCAGTACTGAAGTTAATTTGCATTACATTATCCATTTAGGTAATGTTAATAGTAAAGTGAATTTTTTTTTTAAATTTTACTGCTCTTAGGGACATTACAAGTGGTATCAGAGCCCAGGTACAATACTAAGTGACCTATTGGGCTCATTACAGGAAGAATATCCGTTGTAGATACTTATAAACGAAAAACATATATTTATGATTTTATTTTACATGTGTAGATGAACTAACAGATTTATGTTCTTAACATTGATACAACATTGTAGGTAGAATCATAGTCTGAGTATGAATGTAGAAAAAGACAGCAGCATACATGGGAATTTGAACTCTCCACCACGAGAGCAAGAGATTGTGGTGGAATTAAACTCAGATTTAATGAAATCAATGTAGAATTCCAAATCTTCAAAGATGACAATATGCAGGAAAGATGAGAACAACAAGCTATAAATGAAGCTCTGCTTCAGAGCTTAATAGGGGCAAAACCCCATGGACAGTCCACATTCTCAGCAAATACATTCAAAGAAAGAAATTTTCACACAAAGAGATCTACCAGCCCTAAAGAAGGAGCAAGAGGAACACATACTTGAGTCAATGGAGGAAAACTGTAAGAGCTCTTCCAATGATGACGGATCACCACCTCCTTGCAAGAAAAGGAGGAAGAGTAACGACAGTTTACAAGGAGAATTCGGAAAGATTAAAGCCCCAACATATGACGGAGAGATAATAACTAGGGAGAAGGATTAGGAGTGGCTGTTAGGGATGAACAAGTATTTCAAAGTCCATAACTATTCCATTTAAATGCAAGCCCGACTGGCCATCTACAACCTGAATGGTAAAGCGGCCAGATGGTGGAGAGACTTGAAACACACCAAAGGGCAGGAGATGAGGGACATAAAATGGGATTCCTTCAGCAAAATATTTCAGGACAAATACATGTATGAAAGATTCTTTGACAAGAAGATCAAAGAATTCCATGAAATCAAAATGAGCTCCCTAACTATGGAAGCTTTCATAAATAGATTTTTAGATCTGTTGCATTATGTTCCTTACATAAAGGATGAAAAATTCAAGATACAATAATTCTTGGGATGTATACCACCAAATTTTAGAGAAACGATCGAATTTGACATGCCCAAACCCTTAGACATGACTTTACACAAAGAAAGACTCTATTATGAACATGGAAAACCAAGCAACAATAACATAAACAGAAACAGAGATGGGTTCAGAACCTTTTTAGACAACCGAAGACCAGGTTTTAGGCCACCACCCTACCAGAAACAACACAATAGTTTCCCTCCCAACATAGGCTTCAACTCACCTCATGCACGGCCAAATGCACCCCCACCGCATACCAACAAACCAACTTTCAACAAGGGGGCAAAGGCTGCCCCACCAACCATTACCTGTTGGAAATGCCAAGGGCCCCACTACTTTAGAGATTGCCCCAACAAGATGAACAGAGTATTACGTAATGTCCAAGCAAACCCTACAATAGGGGGCATGGCCAAAACACCCAGAATTTATGCCGCATTGGATGGCTGGCAAGCAGATCACCAGGCCACCATGGCTGAAATTGAGGGTAAGATCTCAAACATAGCCATTTACGTTTTAATATATCCCGGTACATGCCAAAGTTACATCTCCCCTAAGATCATTGATACTTGTAAGTTAAACTGAGTGAGCCATGAGAAACATGGCTGGTACAACTAGCCACTGGTACCAAACGAAAAGTCTATGAACTAGTTAAAACTTGTGAGAGAGATTTGAATCCCAACTAGGGTGGATTTAAATATCCTACCACTCGGATCTTACGATGTACTTATAGGTATGGATTGGTTGGAAGAACATCATGCCCTTCTTGACTACTTGAACAAGTCAATACTATGCACGGATAACCAAGGGAATCAAAAGACCATTCAAGGTATCCCTAAGAAAGTGTCAGTAAGACAGATATTTTCCTTACAAGAAAAGAAATGCGTAAGAAAGGGTTGTAAAATCTTTGCAGTCAACATTCGAACCGTAGAAGCGGATAGGGAACAAAAGATCGAAGACTTCCCAGTCCTTGTAGAATTCAAGGATGTATTTCCCGAGGAAATACCTGGGCTGCCGCCGAAATGAGACCTATACTTCTCCATAGAGTTGACAGCCAGTTCCGTACCATTTTCCAAAGCCCCTTACCGCATGAGTCCACCTGAATTGGTGGAACTCAAGCTTCAATTACAAGAGTTGATCGATAAAGTTTATATCCGACCTAGTGTGTCTCCCTGGGGAGCACCAATACTCTTTGTCAAGTAGAAGGATGGGAGGATGTGGATGTGCATCGATTACCACCATTTCAACAAGTTGACCATCAAGAACCATTACCCACTCCCTAGAATTGATGACTTGTTTGATCAAGTCGGAGGAGCGAAGATCTTCTCAAAGATGGACTTACTATCCGGATATCACCAAGTGCGAATCTATGATGAAGACATCAGTAAGACCGCATTTCGAACCCGATACGGCCATTACAAGTTTGTGGTAATGCCTTTCGAGATGACTAATGCACCTGCTAACTTTATGTGCATGATGAACAATATCTTTAGTAAATACCTAAACAAGTTCGTTCAAGTCTTCATCGACAATATTCTAATCTACTCCAAGAATGAAGAAGAACACGAAGAACACCCCCGAATAGTGTTACGAGTACTACGAGAGCATCAACTGTACGCGAAGTTTAGCAAGTGTTATTTCTACAAACCCTAGATACAATACCTGGGGCATATCATTTGGAGAAAGGGATAGCAGTCGACCTCAAGAAGATTAAAGACATGGAGGAATGGCCTACCCCCACATGTATAACCAACATAAGATAATTTTTATGGTTAGCTGGGTATCACCAGAAGTTCATTGAGAACTTCTCTCGAATTGCTTGTCCTATGACAGCCTTGCAGAAGAAGACAACCAAATTTCTTTGGACGGAAAATGCGGGGAAAGTTTTGAAAAGTTAAAGCAAATTTTGACTAGTGCACCCATCCTACGGATTGCCGACCCCGATGGGGACTTTGTGGTTTGCACAGATGTAAGCAAGGAAGGGCTCGGTGGAGTCCTTATTCAAAATGACTTCGCTATCTATTATGAGTCAAGGAAGTTGAAGGAACATGAATAGAACTATCACACACACGATCTTGAACTAGCCACCATTATCCAGGCCTTGAAAATGTGGAGGAACTATCTTATGGGAAAGAAGTTCTTATTAAATACGGACAACATGAGTGTGAAGTACTTATTTGACCAACCTGACCTAAATGCCAGACAGGTCAAGTGGCTAGCCTTCCTTTGTGAGTACCACTTCGAGCTAAAGCACATAAAGGGAAAGGAGAACAAGATCGTCGATGCCTTAAGTCGACAGGACCATATGTTATATGAGGTGATCGTGAGTCAAACTAACTCGGATTTACACCACAGGATTAGAACGGCATGTCGAAGTGACCCATTCTATGCCGAGATCTTTAAAAATATCTAGGAGGATAGGTTATTCCAACAAGAAAAAGAGTATAAGATAGACAAATGGGGACTGCTATGGTCAAAAGAGAGATTTTATGTTCTAGAAAGCGGAGACATTAGACCTAACATCATTACAGAATTCCATCAGAGGCCTTATTCGAGACACCCAGGATATCAAAAGATGATATCAGCAGTGAAGAAACATTTCTTTTGGCCTAAATTGAAAGTCAACATAGCTTTATTCATTGCTAAGTGACAGGAGTGTTAGCTGGTTAAGGCAGAACACCAACACCCTTCGAGACTAATGCAACCGTTACCCATTCCAGAGTGGAAGTGGGAGGTCATCAGTATGGATTTCATAACGGGTTTACCAAAAAGTAAGAAGCAGAATGACTCCATCTTTGTAGTAGTAGACAAGCTATCCAAGGAAACACATTTTATATCAGTAAAGTCTACCTACAAAGCCATTCACATCGCGGACATCTTCCTAAAGGATATTTTTCGATTGCATGGGATACCCAAGGAAATCATTTGCGATCAAGACACGAAGTTCACTAGCAACTTCTGGAGGGAATTGTCCTTTGGTTTGGAGACACAACTACAGTTCAGTACTGCATACCACCCCCAAACCAACAGACAAACATAATGAGTAAACCAAATCCTTGAGGATATGCTGAGGATGTATTTCATGAACAATCCCACAAAGTGGGAGGATTATTTGCACCTCAAGGAGTTTGCTTACAACAACAGATGCCAAACCTCTGCCAAGATGAGCCCCTTCGAGGTACTCTACGGTAGGAAATGTCGGACACCTGTAACTTGGGATAGTCCAGTAGATAGACTTATGCTAGGCCCCGACTTACTAAAAGACTTGGAGGAACTAGTCTCCAGGGTACAACAAAACATGAAGGAGGCACAAGACTGCCAAAATAGTTACGCAGATAAGAAAAGAAACAACAAATCCTACCAAGTCGGTGAGCATGTCTTCTTAAAGGTGAAGGGAAAACGAAGCTCCTTGAGTTTAGGACGATGCGGGAAACTAGCCCCCAGGTTTTGTGGACCTTTTGCGATACTTCCCAAGAAGGGCCCAGTAGCATATGAGTTAGCTTTACCACCTCATGTAAAAGTTTATAATGTTTTTCATGCATCATTTTTAAATAAATATGTATACGGTACTAAACATGTGATTGATTGGTCTTTATTACATGTGGAACCTGAAGGGGAATTCATTCTGTAGCCCCTCCACATTCTGGATAAGAGAGAGGTGCAACTTAGAAGAAGGACCATCACCCAGTTGAAAGTGCAATGGAGGCACTTCAGACCAGAATAGGATACTTGGGAAAATGAGACAACCATGAAAGAGTCATAATCCGCCTTATTTCATGACTTCATTTCTAGTTGCTAGAACACCAGACGGTGTTGTTCCAAGCGGGGAGGGATGTAATATCCCGAATTTTGACTAACTATTTATTATGTTATACATTGGGCTTAAAGCCCCAACACCTATGATTTATTTTGATTATTGGGCATAAGCCCTAGTGCACATGATTCATTTCTTTTATAGATTTACATATTGGGCATGGACCCTGACTAATGCAATATTGTTAAATACTGGGAAAGAAAGCCCTAATGGATTGATTTATGTTTTTTTATGTGAATTGGGTACAAACCCTAATATACTGAGATGACCTTTTTTGTTACATACTATGCAGAGTTATGATTCACATGATTGATTTATATAGTGTGTTTAGCGCGGACTGAGGAACACATTGATGACCTATGTACTAGGCATAAGCCCCGATGTACCTAGAGGATTTTATTATGTACTGGGCGTAAGCCCCAATGTACGTAGAGTGTTGGGCATAAGCCTTGGAGCACTTCAAGCTTGATAATGAATACCAGATCTGAGGCCACTTGTACATTCTAGGTGTGCTTCACAACCACATTCTAGTACTAGTGTTGAGCGGGATGCTCTGGAATTGCACTAGCGTAACGCCCATGTGAGAGTGTTGAGTTAAAGCTTTGAATAACACTCGGGGTTACTTGATCGTAAAAGTTTTGAGTCAAGGGGACTCTGAATAGCACTTCTATTCATCACATTTATTTAAATTTGTTAAATCAATCATTTCTACCTATAATCAAGGACTGCGGAAACTACGATATTAAACGAGGGAATCCGACATGCAAGAGAGAGAACTAGAGGTGCCTAACCTAGCCAACTATCCCAACTCACCAAAAGACCCCGTCGAAAGAGTTGGACCTTGTTCTTAATATTTAAAAGAAGTATTATGGTATGTACATAATTAAACTATTGAATAATTAGATTTATTTATTCTTATGTAAATAAACATGCATAAAGGCTATGCATAAGAGAGTTCTCATGTTTATAATATTATTATTATTTTTAAAAAGAAAAGATTACTTATATAAATAAAATGCATAAAGGTTATGCATAAAATAATTCTCATATTTGTTATTACTATTAAATTATTAATAGTATTATTATTATTTATGAGATAACTTAAGTTACATCTAATTATAACAAAATAAAGGTCCTAGATAAACTATGAGTAAATAATTAATAAAATATCTTTCTTAGATATTATAATTCAAATTAAATTAAAAAAATGAATATTATTATTTAACTCAAAGAGCTATATTCCAAAATAACTCACCTATATAAAGAAGGGCAGACCCCAGGAGAGGGATCATATTTTCTACTATCATTCTTATATGGTAACAGAAGAGAATTATTCTACAGAACTAAAGCAACGTGCTATATTTCCCAAATCTGATCAGCAACTTATCCTAGGGCCTCTACTTCTCTTATTGCATGTTGGAACCAGCTTGGGGGGATCCAGTTAGAACCAAGAAGGGTCTAAGGGTCATGGTTGGGAGGAACATGGTAGTCCCAAAGTTATCCAGGTAAAGATCATCCTACAGGTCAGCTAGGTCCATACATTTTTTCCATTAACTATGTTTGAGTGTGCAGGTTCTGCAAGGGAGGATCAAGCTTAACAAAAAAACCAGGTATGATCTACAAACTTCTCTATAGTTCAATTGAATTTAGAAACTAAAGTAGGAATTATTATGTAGCATTTATGTTTCTGTATATTATAATTTTATTTCTTTTTCTTTATGGAGCAAGGGCCAATTGGCATGGTCTCTCATGGTTTATAATCTAGGAGTGATTTTCATTTAATATTTTCCAGTAAATTCAAAGTTTATGCCTTAAATGCTTCAAAGATTTAGCAAGACTATCCTACATAACTTGTGCTAGATACCTATATAGGTGGGTTTCCTATTGCCGAATCTTTTGTTTATTAATGTTGATATGTGAGCCTTTAAACTCCACAAACGAAATCATATTACTATTATTTTTTTCAAAACCCTCATGTTGTACTTTCATATTATTAAATTACGATTCAGGTAAGGTTTAAACTGTTAACCTGTAAATCTCAAAACTCAGATTATCCAAAACAAGGACCTCCCAAGGGTCCACAAAATCAACATAGACAAGACTCATTCCATTGCATTTATCATCTTACTATGACAGAAATAACGTAGGCCAACACTTCAAATTTATCCATTAACTTAGTATAATTCTACATCATAACATAAACTAAACACCCAAAGTGCAGGTAATCTTCCAAGACAAGCAAACTCAACACGAAATATCTGCTTAGAGCATTTCATCATTTCGATTCATTTCGACAGGAAAGCTAAAACTGTACAAACTAAACATTTAGATTTTCAAGATAGAACCCACGCAAATCTTGATAGAACCGACACAGTCACACTCAGACCATATCGTTATTTTCTAAAAGAAATAAATAAAACATAGGTCAAGGTATCAAAACCCTCTTCCAACATTTCAAACATATAGTATCGTTGGTATTGGTAGGTGCATAGTAACAACCACATCAATAAACTTCCAGGCAAAACAATACTTCCTTTTCATCTTAGCAGAGCTAAAACTTAAACAGGAACGAAACCCCACATTTCAGATTTGAGAACAACTAATATGTTGGATCCATGATTTTCTTATGAGACCATCATTCATTAAAATAAAACCCATAGGTGTTTAAAAATAATAACATCAACTGGACAAAAGAAAATCCACGGGCTAGCTTATACCCAAACACAAGAGCTATGCTCTTGGCATCTATCACTAGAAACTTCATCATATCAAAGTAAAATCGCAGGACCCTCATTTTTTATCAAAAGAAAACATCCCAAGTCAGTCATTCGACAAGTAACACGATTTATCCATAGATTAAATCCCTACTCATAGAGGTGCCCAAAACAACAAGAATAGCTGCTAGAAGACAACATTGAGAACCATACTCAATGAGAAACGCTTATACCATTATTTTTATTCAAAACCCCAAAACATAAACACTGTGGGAAATTTCCATTTTAAAGACTTTTACAGAGTAATACTTTCACCTACAGTAGTAAACATGAACCCTTAAGGGTTTCCTCACCATCTATCGACAAAATAAAAACATTATACCAAGTTCAAAATCCCAACTAGTCAGAATCAATTTCTGCATAATCATTTCCCCTCGCAATTACTGGCCAAATCAAGCCGAATTAACAGAACTTCGAATTTAGTTATAGTGATTCCAAACGAGTTAACAAAGTATAGTATAAATGAGCTCAAAGCCATAGAGCATGGCAGTCATGACTGCGAAAGGCAGGAATGAGTAGTGGGAGGACATGGGCTTACCATTTTTATGCCAAACCCCAATCTTCTCATCACTTGCTAGGACCCAACACCAATGGTAGTAATACCTGCTAAACTGTCGGCATTTCATAACATACCACAAGTAAGTATGGAGGAATTTAAACATCAACATAAAAGATAAAACGAAGGAACAAATTGGCCACATAAAAGAAATTACCTGTTAAACACCATTAAAGCTCCACGCAACCTGAAGCTACGCCTGCACTGACAATGAGAATAGCTCAAGTCGGGTCCTAAATGAAACCATACGCAGCGAGCACTTATCCCCAAGCCAAAACCACGAAATGACAAATAGGGTCATGAAAGACCAAGGTAAAACCCTCCTTCCAGCTGGCAGGCAAGCCACATGAAGACCACTTGGGTGGCATTTAAGGCTATCATCAACTCATCCACTAGCACTTCTATTTTTTTCCCAAACAATATATTTACATTTTCATGGTAGTGCAACCCCTGGTTAATATTAATGTATGCCTTTTCAAAGTGTTCCATAGAACATTTAATTCATAAGACTAGGACCTTGCTAGGTAGTTGTTGTAGGTAGCCTAGGGAAGAACCTTCTTATGCTTGCAAACATAATCTGAGTAATTGCTTTAGCAAGATTGCTAAGTAATCCCAGTTAACCCAATTACTCATCCCTTACCTCTCGGTAGCACCGTTGGGGTATGACTACCAACACAAATTCATCAGAGGTAGTCATACTCTCTTTCATAAAGTCCATTATGCCTGAATTAATAAAATAAAACATTTTAAACATTTTAATTGAAACCAACATGCATCTGAGCTGTAGATGTGAAGTACTAAAACAAAAAGAAACCTTAAGTATTGTTCTAGCATTAGACTTACTATGATGGTGTTATGCACCTCATACTACTTTATTTTACCACTTCCACGGAAAACATAAATGGTGAAACCAACTCTCTTAGGACATAGTTCTCATTTGATCAAACAATTACTGACATAACTTCCCAGTACTTAAGTTAATTTGTATTACATTATCTATTTATGCAATGTTAATAGTAAAGTGATTTTTTTTTAAATTTTACTGTTTTTAGGGACATTATATTGAACTTGTTCCTAGTTCTTCTTTTCCTAACGCATCTGTTTACAGAAGATCCATTCTAAAAAATGAAGAGATTCACAGACAAATCCAAGAATTAATCGACAAAGGTCACATCTGACCTAGCTCCTCTCCTTGTGGAAGTCCGGTTGTCCTAGGTCCAAAGAAAGACGGCACTTGGCACATGTGCATCGATTACAGAGCTCTCAACAAAATATCGGTGAAGAATCGGTACCCTCTTCCATGGATAGACGAGCTTATCAACTATCTGAAAGTTGCTAAATTATTTACTAATCTCGACCTCAAGTCAGGATACCATCAGATTCCAATCAAGCCCTAATATGTGTGGAAAACTGCTTTCAAGACCAAGGAAGGATTGTTTGAATGGTTAGTCATGCCTTTCGGCTTAACCAACACACCTGCGACCTTCATGCGACATATGGATAACCTTCTTCGACCTTTCATCAACAAATGGGTTATTTTCTATCTCGAAAACATATTGATTTTCAGTCGATCATGGAAAGAATATGTTGGACATCTTCAACAAGTCCTCGACACTCTCCAGCAACATCGACTCTATCTGAACATGGATAAGTGATGTTTTGCAATGACCAACATCAAATATTTGGGGTATGTAATTGACTCTATAGGCATTCACGTCGATCCAAACAAAGTACAGATACTCAAAGATTGGACCATTCCTAGATGCATTCAAGAACTAAGAAGTTTTCTTGGTTTGGTGAATTTCTATCGACGGTTCATACTCAGCTCCAGTCATGTAGCCTAGCCCTTGAATCTGTTGACGAAGGGAAATGAGAAAACTGTCTTTCAATGGATAGAAACACATAAAGAAGCTTTTTAACAGCTCAAACACAGGCTCTGCACTGCACCGGTACTTGTGTTACCTAATTTGCATCAACCCTTTGAGACTGAGATAGACCCATCAAACTATGCCTTGGGCGCAGTAATCACTCAGTCTGGTCACCCAGTCACTTTTCATTCCGAGACTTTTAATGACACAGTTAGAAGATACTCAACGTACAAAAAATAACTTTACACCATTGTGCAAGCTCTCAAGCAATGGAGGCATTACATCCTTGGTAAGGAAACAGTCATTCTCACTGATCATAAGCCTCTACAGTTCGCTCCAACACAATCAAAGTTGCATACAAACCAACAACTCAAGTGGATTAATTACCTACAACAATTCCAGTTGGTGATTAAGTATTGGAAAGGTAAAGCTAACGACATCGTTGATTTCCTCAGTCAACCACCCATTACTCTCCTTTTGACAGTGATGAGTATGCAGGGATACAACACGACCACTTGGAAACAATTGTACGAGGACGACAACGACTTATCAGCAGTCTACCAGCAGTTACAGACTAACAAGTCGTTGACCTCAGACTCCGACTATTTCCTGAAAGACACCTTGCTATACAATCTTGGACAGCTTTGTGTACTGACTAGTGAGCAATGACAACAACTCATTTAGGATGCGCACTACAACAAGACTATAGGACACTTTGGAGTAGCAAATACCCTTTCTATTCTGCAGAAGTATTTATTCTAGCCTACACTTAAATATGACGTCAACAAGTACATTCGATCATGCGTGGTTTATGCCATTGCTAGGCCACCTAATCGACAACAGGGATTGTATACAACTCTACTAGTTCCTAGTCGACCACGGGAATCTATTTCTATGGACTACTTGGCAGGTTATCCTACTACTAGACATCAACATGACTTGATATTAGTAGTATTCAACTGATTTTCCAAGATGGCCATTCTCATAACATGTAAGAAGACCACGATAGTGCAACAGACTGCTCATCTCTTCTTTACACATGTTTGGAAACACTTTGGTTTACCCACAACCATCATTTATGACCGAGATGCTAGATTCGTCAACATATTTTGGAAGACACTCTAGCAACAGCTGGACACACGACTCTCATTGTCGATAGCTTTCCATCCTTAGACCGATGGAAAGACGAAAGTTGTGAATCGCTTGGTAGTACAACTGATTCACATCTACAATCACCAACATCGACGCACATGGGATGATATTCTTCCATACATACAACACAACTACAATTGTGCTCAACACAACTCTACAGGTTAGAGTCCCTTTGAAGTCTGTTATGGATTTCAACCCTAAGAGCCCATCGACTTGATCAGCTCCTCGACATAGCCAAAATCCGACACAGACCATAGCCAGCGAGAAGTTGATAAAGCAGTCAAGTTTTGAGAACAAAGTTGTGACATCCAGAAGCAAGCATAGGATATCTTGCATAGAGCAAATGGGAAAGCTAAGGCATGCCACGATAAGCATCATATTCCTCATATATTCCAAATTGGGGATAAGGTCTGGCTACATCTTAATAAGGAGCGCTTCACTGGTCCTTTCAAGAAACCTTCGCGATACGGTCTGTAGAGTATTCCTCGACAGATTGGTGAAAATGATTTCCAACTCAACATTCCTACATGCCTGGGTCTGCATCCAAGTTTCAATGTGGATCTGCTTCGACCATATCATGCACCTTTGTTGGAACAGAATGAATTCTCCATGGCAACACCCGAAGACATCCATCCATATGTTTAGGAACCTCCTCCTTGCGACACCATTGTGGGACGACGAGTATGCCCTACAAGGATGAACACAATTCCCTTGTTTCATGTTTCCAAAGCTGGCCAAATCCCATCCCAAGTAAAGTGGTACTCCGCTACTGAAGTGATCGACAAGTTTCCTCACCTTCACAAGAAAACAATGCGGTCCATTGTTTCTTAAGGAAGGAGGTCTGAACCACATCGCAGTTGGAATTTGTTGTTGGATTCTAACTTCGACTAGTCATCTCTGTTGATACAACTTCAACAAGTTTCAACGCAACATGACTTCGACAACTTCAGCACTTCGACATGTTTTCGATTTCGACACAACTCTGACGAGTCTCGACTTCGACATACTGCGACATGTTCTGTACCTTCGACATGTTCTACAATCTTGCAGTTCAGGACATCGACAAGTAGCGTTGACATGCAAGTAGGGACTATCGAACTTCAACATACTATCTCTCTATCTTCCAGTCGGCTGTAACAGTTGAACTATTGGAACCGTTCTAACTTATTCTTTGTAACTGAATGTAACGGGAAGGAACCCAAGAATCTTAGACTTCTTTATAAGCATGTAAAATATTTTAACACACATATTATCTGGATCAATATAGAACAATTCGCATTCCTACATATTTTTTGTGCATTTGTGTTTATCTGTATTGCATAGTCCTACTTTTGCTCATTCTGTTTATTAAGCTTCCGCCATAACAGAGCCGACTCATTCAGTTGAACTGTTGTCCCCCTTGTTCTTCCTGGACACGACATGGATCACTTTCAATCTTTTGGAAAGGTTTTTTTAAATCCTTTCATTGGATTGGTAGATGGTTGTATTGGAGGGTAGGTAATGGAAAAAAGGTTTTGTTGGGGATTGATCCATTCATTGGAGAGAAGAAAACTATTTTCTTTTTTAAGAACTATTGTATTTTTTACATGATATAGGCTAGAAGAACCTTGCATACATTGGAATCTTTGATGGATCCATAGCAATAAAAAATATTCGAAGAAGGAAGAGGAATTTGGTCTTGTAGGAATGTTGGCTAAAGAATGGGATACTTGTACATTGATGGCATTAAATAAGTAGGTATCAGGATAGAAGGAATAGAAGACAAACTTGTATGTAAATGGAATAAAAATAGTGGACAGGTGTGTGCCAAATTTTCTTATGATGCTATTCAAGCATAAACAATTTATTTCAACTGGTACTTGGTGGACTAAGAAATTATGGAAATCGAACCTTCCAATTAAATTAATTTTTTTTTTATGGATCAGACTGGAAAATAGAATTTTTACATTGGATAACTTAATTAGGAGAGGATGGATGGGTCCTAATATTTGTCCTCCTTTTCAAATTGATGGAGAATATATTGCTCATTTATCTATAAAATGCTCATTCTGCTTAGAAGTATGGAGAAAAGTTATAGGTTTACTTTACATTAAGAATACTTGAGGTGACTCAACAGTTGTTGAAAATCTAGAACAATGGGTTAATAATATGTGCACGTATAAAGAATTGCCTATCTAGTATATGTTAGGGTATTTATTGTTCTTGAAATTATGCTATTTTTTATAATCAGAAACATAATGCCACTCTAACCTGCTACAAAATTCTAGGTCTATACAGAGAATATTTCAAAGATGGGAAACTTAATACATGTAGAGTCTTGAATATCCCTATCACCATATACTATTGTGGGTTTCTTTGATGGTGCTTCCCAATCGGGATAATATGGGGTTGGAATGCTTTTAAAATACAACCAAGCTCATAGATTTCATATTTGGTTGGGTTGTGGGTTAGGTACCAACACCCGTGAAGAATTATTGGCATTATGGGGCTTATTGAAATTTGCCTATAACATTTGAATTGATGTAATTTAGGTAATTGGAGACTTCAAAGTCATACTAGATTGGGCTTATGGTGGCTCAAGTATTCAAGTTCTATCACTGCAGTTCAAGTATACCAACATTGATTGGATCTTTTACTGAGATAAATTTCAAGCATATTTATCATGAAATGAATACAATGGCTAATGGTCTATCTCAGAAATGCATTGGCCTTCCCTCTGGCACTCTGCTTTACGAGGAGTACCAGAACAATACCATTTGTTCTCAAAGTTCTATTTATATGTTTTGAAGCTCAACTATTTCTTCTGGGAGACTGTATAATTAGAATATATAAAGCATAGTTTAGTAGTTATGATATCTAAAAAACATAGTTTTATTGGTTATGCCTGACTAAATAATATTAGTTTTGGTTCATTTTTGGATGAAGGATCATCAATCCTTTTAGAAATAAAGCCTGTAAGGATTTTTTTTTTATCAAAAATTTTTGATCAGTAGGAGGAAAATACTATGCAATAGCATATTTATTTCTTTGATTCTCAAGGATAACAAGCAGATTTTTCCTTTGTGAAAAAAAATCAAACTTGATCAACTATACTAAAACATGTTTAGCCAGGGTACAAGGTCACTGGTGATTGTCCATGTTTGGCTATGTTTGACCTTGGCTAACTAAACTCTACCTTTTTACTCAACCATCCTTCTTAAAACATAGTTACCAATGCTCAAACATTCTCAATCATAACCTACCATGGTCAGCTATAGTCAACTAATGTCAAACATTGTCAACCGTTATAAACCATGGTTGACCATGTGAAACACGGTCAACCGTTATCAACCATTATCAACCATGATCAACTATTATTGACCATGGTCAACTATGATTGAACTCTTCATATATGTGATTTTATTTAATATAAGTCAATTAGCTCATACTTTTATTTTTATTATTCTAATATGAAAACATAATACTATTACTATTAACAATAATAAAACTAAAATTGTTAAATTCATATTTTCATTTTCATTTTGTAATAACAAAATATACATATTCATTATTTCTTTGTTTTGTTGTTATTGCATTGAGAGTAGCTAGATGATCTACATGCTCTACAACCCAATATGGGGGAGATGTTGTCATGCCCAAAGTTGTGTAAAGTTATTTTGCATGTCGTTCCCATTTAAAAAGAAATAAAATTGCAAATGATGTCGGATTAAACAAAAAATATCTTGATGCCTAATTTTTTTCTTAATGTGTAAAAAATTTAAGATAAAAACATTTTACACCTCAAAAAATTAGATCCCTTTAGGTGCACTTGGTAATTTGGGTTAACAATGGATCTATATTGATTTATCTAAATGTATTGAATATCAATTTATTTTATTTTCTATCTTTTCCTATTATTATTATTGTTAGTTTTTGTAAGCTAGTAGTAAATCATTCTATTTCCAAAAAAAAAAGATAACAATTCATAGCGAGTTCACAACCCTCTGTACATAGGGAAAACATGCAAAAAAAAAAGAACTTGGACCCTCCCGACAAAGGGAAAACAGATCCAAATTATTTATAGAGAAGTCTTTGTCAGTCTACCTCTAAAAGAAATAACACTAAACCATTTACAGATAGAGTTTTTACATATAGGTCTACTGTTGTTTTTCATAAACAAAAATTTCAAAATAGCAACGAGATAAACCTAGTTTAATCAGAATCCTGCTTAATACCCAGGCTTGAAGGAGCTTCAGTGCCGGAGTCCAATCTGATGCCAAGATGAGAGGCAATCTTCTGCAGGTTCATGGCTATCTCATCCAGTTGGAGGAGGATGGCTTGATGAGCTTCTCCTCGTTCAATCAGGGCATTTCCCATGAGGAATTTTTGCTTCCAGGCCATGTCCAGGATTTTCATGTATAGATCCACATGGCCATAGGGGTAGCCTGGATCACGAAGCAATGCTTGAAATTCCTTGCTAATATCCTCATTTGGTGTGCAGTTTCTAGTCACCCTTGCATCACATTCAACAACTTCTATCTCCTCTTTAATTGCTGTTGAAATTTTCTCTTTATACAGATGAGCAGTGTGGATAATATTCCCCATGACCCTGGAGGAAGTGGCAGGAGGCATGGCCGAGGAGCTTGCCTACTTGGATTTCCTGTGCTTATACCTACGTTGTTGTGGAGGCATCTCGACACAAGACTGCGTGGATGACTTCCAAATTCAGGAAGAATCAAGGCTTGTGCACTGGGACGAGAGCGTGGGAAAAGGGTGCCAAGATGAGGGCTTGAGGAAAAGATAATGGTAATACGAGGTCTTACAGCAGGGGAAAATCCTCGAAGTTGTAATCACAGAAGGGATGCAAATGCACAGAGGGGATGCATACACACAGAGGGGATGCAAACACCCCAAGGAAATGAAAATGCGCACAGGGAAAGAGTTCTCAGTCCTAGGAGTGGCAGCTTCGTTCAGAGGCTCTAAGAATTGGGGAGTGGAAATACATAAAAAGCGCTCCCCCCAACTCTGCTCACAAATGGAGCAAAGCGCCGAGGAGATGAGGGAGGAATACAAGCAGAGAGAGCTCGAAGCATGTAGCCAGGAAATCGATTCCCAGGGATGCTCAACGAGGGCAGGGCAGGAGGCCCTCACTACACCATTAACCAGACAGACAAGTTCTAAAATTCCTGAGACTTCGAATGACCTCGAATTGAGAGAGAGACTACCAAATAACCGCATGCTTACCATAATTTCACAGGCTAGAGGGTGAGGTTGCATACCGAAGCAACTTTGTTGCATCATTCATGCCATTATTTCTCAAGACGGGAAGAATAGTTCGCATGTTCACCGCCTCTACCATTCATCCTTCATCCTCCATCACCCTTGCAGCACCATCATTTGTTGTAGTGCCCGAGCCACTACACGGTGATGAGCATTCAAGGTATTCGTAAAGCACGTGCCCCTCATGTGCCCCTCGATCTACTCTCATGAACACCTGCCACGGGGATTCCTAAATTATTATTATTATTTCATATTGATATTTTTCCTTTATAAATATTTGTGTGATAATAAAATATTATATACTTATTCTTTATTTTTATCGTTGTTATTTATCTGAATGTACTAAAAACTAATATTTATTATTATTCTCTATTTATTTATTTATTTATTTTATTAGGGTAATCGACACTTAGGATGGGACTAGTACTCATATGACATGGGGTCAAGGATCCAATCCCACATCCGCCATCATCTCATAAACTCCCACAGATTTAGTTATAACCATATATATGGTTGTCTCATCTAATTACTAATGCATATATATATATATATATATATATATATTAGTAATAATAATTAAACAACACCACTAAATCTTTATTTTTAGAGTTATTTCTATATTTACAATCTTATGTAAATTTGAATTTTATCTTTTATCAAACAGAATAACATATGTTATATGAGAATTATAAGAAAATTACAAAAACATTATCGATATGTAATTGTTATTTTAATTAATAAATTTTAAAATTATATTTATATATATTTTTAGATTTAAATGTAATGAAGTTTAAAATTATTTAATGTTTAACATTAAGAATAAAAAATGTAAATATTTAATTGTTCGATTATTCAATGCAAGTTGGTTGTTTATAGGTGTTTTTATTATTATTATTGAATGGATGGATGGTGAGCGTATGTGCAAAAATAATGTCTCCTTTTAATCCCCTCTCTCCTAAAATAAAAATGTCTAAGCTCGTTAACTTCTTCACCTTTTTTAGCCCGTGATGGGTAGACAGAGCAGATACTTCACAGAATTCTGAATTGGAATTGGAATATGATATTTATCAATATTTTTTAATTGTTAATTATATAGATAGGTGTTAAATTTTAGATTTTGGGGTGGATTATTATTTATGTTTTTCTTAAATTAAAGGAGGATGAGACAAATATACTATCCAGATTGATTTTATGATAGTTATTCCAAATTTCAAAATTGGAAATAAACAATTAAAATATATATATATATATATAAATTAATAATAAGAATTAAATTATTCATGACACTTAACTTGATTTAACTTCTTGTAACCCATCTATGTTGAAGGATCACAAGTTAAGTTAAGTGGCTATGCTAGTCATTATGATACCTTAAACTTAACTGAATTTAATTAGAAAATATTAACCTTTTTATAGACGACTGCGACCTGGGCAATTGGTGATAGACGGTGCAGCAGAGCATGTCGGTTACAAAAATTAAGTTAATTATTAGTCACTTATAAAAACACTTTATCCAATCCATAATTGGTTGGAGTTGCGAGTTTCATTCATCTTCCGTAAATTTTGTTATTTACATCGAAAGTACGGGTAACGGGTTGTTTTAATTTCACGTTTATCTGGATTTATTTCTTCGCTTTTTCAGCTGCGATCCTTATCCATCCGGTACAGTTTGTATTGGTATTAACAATTTGAGATTGTGACTTTCCATGCTTGACTACAATTTTGTCATTTTACTCGTAAAAATAATTTCAAACAAATCTGCGATGTGATTCACTCGTAATATTTGTACAATCGCAAAAACAAATTTACAAGAAACATGCCGAACGTTTCAATTGTGCTGCAGTGGACCGTTAGAACACTCAAGGACATCGCTTTTCAAAAAGCTGTGCGTATGATGTATATATTCAAAAGTTTATCAACTAACGAATATTGAATTGTCGTATTTTCATATAGGTGATCGGTGTTTACCACCTTACTATATTAATATCGATTTTACTGTACTCACATAAAAACAAATTTACAAGCAACTTCCCATTTGGAAACATTTTCAGAAAGCTATGTGCATGATGCATATACAGTGGCAAATCCACCAATTAGCGGACATGAATTACAATAATTTCCATTACATGGATAACAACCGGCTTGCTAAACCCATTAATGTTACGCATCTTTCCGTTTTCCATATATAATTATGTGGCTTCCTTGATAACTTGTGACACTCTCTCGCAGTAGACTAAGCCCAGCAAAACCAAGAATTAGAAATATCCATGAACCACTTCATATATTTATTATAATTAAAGGATTGTTGATTAGATATCACGGTCATGACTTATAAATATCATTAACATAATTATAAAATATTGCGTAAGATTGCGAAAAATACAGAGAGTGCTAGGACACATAGGAGAATAAAGCACTATAGAATTTGGTGGGGACATCAAGTGAGGCACCATCGGTGGATTTGACCTCAAAACCTTTGCTTACAACTTAGAGCTCTTAACCATTTTAGTTAACCCATTGAGCTATATTTAGACAAGTGTATTGTCCAAAATGATTTTATGACATCATTCCAAATTTCAAATAAACAATTATAAAAGAAATGAATATAAAAAATAACTCATAGCTAATGCATGGATAACTGGTAGTTGATGTATAGGGCGGGGTGTAGGCCAATTGGCAACTTCCCTCTCAGTTAAGGTGTACAAGATGTTAAGCAAGTCATCGGTTATAACCTCAATGAAACACGCGTGAATGTTGTGCCCCCAGTTGGTCATGCGTAGGGGTTATAGCGGTACCTGTTGGAAATGACTGCATGTCACACGAGTATGAAACTGGCGCAATTGCCGATTCCTCTGGTGTACAAAAAAAAATGGTAACTGATGCATGGATACTGAGCAATTCATTGCAGAAAACCCATTTAATTGAAAGAAGACGAAGGATAACAAGTACCCATCGAGAACAATTAAGAGATAAATTTTTCATGACACTTAATTTGCGGCCTAATTTGGTGTACAATGACTATTAATTAAGTGGTTGTGCTAATTATATGAATGTACATAAAATATTGCATCACTTGGATTTCTTCATCCTATAAGAAAAAAATGTATGCAAAGTGGTAACATGCTATTAAATAATCTAACCAGAAAACCAAAAAGGATATGAAAGGAGAACCATAGGCTTTGAGGGTATGTAGAGGTTGCAAAAAGTCCATTTTCATCTAATTTTCCCTGTCCTAAATTATGGTGGGCAAGAAAAAAAAGTATTTGAACCACACACTTTGAGGGTCTATGCAAGTTTTTGTAACTAATAAACAAATAATTAAAAAGAAAAAAAATTATGACGAAATAAGAAATGAGTCATTGTTGCACGAGTGAAGCGAGGTGCTCTACAACCCAGTATGGGGGAGATGTTGTAACGTGTGATGTAATGTTACATCGTGATGTAATGTTTGTTACTAAGGCTCATAAAATAAAAAATTAAATTATGGATCTATCAAATAAATTAGTAATCCATATTGGTTCATAAAACAAAATATTATGAAAAGTAATTAAAAATAGATGTTCATTTTTAAAATAAAAATTTAAAACTTAAACCCGGATCTATCAATCAAGAGAGATCAAATCTTTTGAGTTTAAATTTAAAAAAAAGAAATACACCTCAAGAAATTGAATCTCTCTCGATACTTGATAGATACAATTTTAAGATGAATCTATGCTGATTAGAATATAGCTAGAGTATAATCTAATGAGAACCATACACTTTGAGGATCTTGTAACTAATAAACCAATAATTAAAAAAAAAAAACATTATGACGAAATAAAGAATGAGTCATTGTTAGAGTATAGCTAGAGTGTAACTTGATGAGGCTATTATATCCAAACAATTTAGTTTAAATATCTGTTTTAACAAATTTATAGTGTTTATTCCATTAAGGTTTGAAAAAATAACCTAGAGTATAATAAGTTGGATCGGTGGATTTCTTTAAATTTTCATAATCATAGAGTTAAATAAACAATGTTTTAGTACATGCTTAGTGTTTTAGTGTTAATGTAAAAATTAAATAAAATATTTTATATTAAAATCAATATTTCTTAAAATAGATAAATAAAAATTATGTCAAAAATCAATGTAATGTAAAACTTAAATAGAAATTTTTTATATTGAGAATGAATTCTCTAAAATTATTTTTTAAAATAAATAAATAAAATTAATGTTAAAAATAATGTACTATAAAACTTATCAAAAGAATCTCATCATTGTATTATAAATATAAAGAAAGAAAAATTAATATTTAAATTGATCCATTGTAAAAATGAAAATTTTAGTAAAGTTACACAAGTTTAACCTGACCAAGAAATACACGATAATACATGATATGAGAGAAAATATGTCTATTGAGATAAGCAAGATAAAAAATACAGATTTGACAAAAACAAATATGAATTTGATAAAAAAAAATATTATAAAAAAAATTGCTTTAATGAAACACATAAAATATTAAAACATTAGAAATCCACAAATGAGTATAGAGCCAATCAACTTTCTTAGTGTATTAATGAATCTAAGAATCCTTTTTATATTTTTATAATGTCTCCAACTAAAAAAACTCTTTCTAGAACTAAGGAGGTCTAGGCTAGAAACTATTATTATATTAGAAATCAAATAATTAATTAATGATAGTTAACTTAAAATCTATTATTATTATATGTAAAATCAGTTAATCAATCTTAATCAACTTAAAAAATACACATTAACTATGTCTTTAACTAACTTCCAAAAAATGTGTTGGCCCCATTTTCGAGCTATAATTCATGGGCGTTTATAACTCATATACATAAACCTGGATCTGTAAGCAAATCACTCCGTTGACTGGTATAGCGTGCCGTGGTGTATTAAATCTTGTTTTCCTCATTGTCTACCTATATTCCTATTTGATTTCCATCCCCGATTAATAAACGAAGAATAGATTTATAAAATTGATTACACTTGACATTAAACCCTAAATGTTAATTTACAATAAACCTTAAATATTTTCCATTGGAGCGTGCGTGTGTGGCTTTGCCAGAAACAATATAGTTAAAAGAGCAATGGAAAAATATCAAACCAAATAATGGCAATGCCAAGAAGTTCCAACCATATGGATCCAATAGTTCCAACCTTCTCTGGCAGGTAATAGTAAGCCCAAGCAACCATCTTTGGTGTATTAAGGATCCAACAAGACTAACAAAAGTATGAATTGAATGAAAGAGGTATGGATCCCACAACAAATTTTCCATTAATTTCCCATACGTTTTTTGAGATTTGCTGGATTGACCGAAATGTAAATGGGTCGATTCTAATAAGTGCCCGTTGACATAAAACTATTGAAATAACTTGGAAATTCTATTGAAATAACTTGGAATTTTTTATTGAAATAACTTGAATTTTTTTTCAATAACTCTCGATTAAAACATGCATGAGTTAAATCTCAATCCTCCATTCATTAACACAACTACGAATATTCCATGATTATTGAAATTTAACTACTCATTTATATATAAAAAAAAGTGAAACCCTATGTCGAAATATTTATTCTAAAATTATAATTAAAAATCATATTCCTATTTACATGAGTATGTAGGTGTAAGTATGGAGGATAAGTCTAAAATAAAATAAAAACTTTAGTTTGTGTTATGTTTATTGGATTATATTGTTTATTTTTTTAAACTATTTTTGTATTTAGTGTCAAAATTTTGGAATAAAAGGAGGATTGTAAATGTTTATAGAGCCATTTCCTTATTAGATTCAAGAGAATTAGTAATCTATTTTACATGTCAAAACGTTCTCTATTTCTGAGTTTTTATAAAGTATTTTTAATAACCAATTATTGTTTTATGGTTTTTTTTTTATAAGTTCAGTTTATGATCATTTGATCTAATTTATTTGGAAAGGTTGAATGAACATAAATATTAAAAACATGTATTTTCTCCAAGAAAGTTATAGGTTCAAATCGAGTTGTTATGTATGTGCACCTCTCTAGAATTTGGCATATATATATATTGAGGAATAGACTTTATAAAAAGAAGGCCATGTATATATATATGATGATTATGATGATAATGGTAGTTAACGTCCACTAAGACCAACTCCGGTACATGCAAGAGTACATACATACATACATCATTTAAATTAATTTATTGATAAAACACTATGTGGGTGTCAAGAAGAAGATGTTAAAACTTCAAATATTAGGGATTGAGTACTAGGTGCAAAGGGAGTAAAGTTTGTATAATGTGAGGCTAAAGAGATTTAACAACTAAATACTCTTTGTAGATCATTTTTATATGAATGAGTTGATTAATTTTTACAATTAATTAAGATTTTATGTTACTCAATAATTCTGACCATCCATGAGTTTACATAATTATGTTGGACATTACAACACAAAGAAGTGTTTATGAGGTGGAATTTTTGAGATAGGATACACCAACAATTTTATTTCAATTCGTGCAATTTTATTTTTCTATTTTCTATTTATTTATACTTAGTAGAGAATTTATATTAAAACTTAATCGTAATTTTTCCTAAATTATATTGAATTTTGACATGCAATACAAAAATTTATTAGGAATTATGTTGTATTTCCAATAATATTTAAAAAAATATTAATATCATTTAATGTGTCAAAATTGCATTTAATGAAATATTTGTCCTTACAAATTTCAAGAAAAGTTAACAAGTGACTTGTGTGCGCGTAAAATAATTTAATGTTAGATATATATATATATATATATATATATATATATGAACATGATCTATACAAATTGCTAAGAGGCGCATATTTTTTTTAATTTAGTTTGAAAATTACGTTTTTTATTAAGTTTTGAAACTAACCACTAAATATTTAAATCACATGTTGCATGTAATTTTGTGCACATATTTTTTTTTTAATTTCTTACATAAATTGAAAAACCTGAAACACCCTTTGGAAGAGGATGTAAGTGTGGGACACATGTATATATTTTTAATTTTTTTGGTTGTGTATGTTTTATGTTGTTGATTTTTCTTTGAGCTCCTTCAAACTTGTGGATATTGTTTTTAAGTCAACGTTTTAAAAGAAAATTTTAAAAAAATTATCATACAAAATAGGAAACACAGAAATTATATGTTAATGGCTAGACGTCTCGTTGATGAATCCACCAGCATCAAATCCACCACCTAAGGTGCAATTAATGATATGGTTTATGTCTTTCAAAGAGGCCAATAAAATTAAATATGTAGAAAAGGGGCTACAGTCATGATTTTAGAGCCCTTGATCCTACTATTAGCTCGATTGAGGTCTTAAAAATTTCCGATCAAGGGTTTGAGGAGTTTTTAAATACCTGAATCGAGGGTTTACCCAAGGCTAAGAAAATATCTCTATTGAGCTATTTAATAGTAAAAACCTTTAAATTTTATATGGAAAAAAATAACAATTAGCTCAAATAGTCGGCTAATAACTCCTTCAAGCAGTTTTGTTTGCATAGAAAATAACTTACCTAGAAAAATGAACCAAAAATATTTTTAATTATATGCTAATAAGTTACCTCGATCACACATCAATCGAAATTACCAATAAAAAATAATTATTTATTGAGCTAATAACTTACAAAAGATAAAAATTATTTTTTTATGAAGCTAATAATTTGTTTATAAGTTATAGTAAAAAAATAATTTTTAATCTAGCTAATAGTTATTTCAAATATGTTATTATTTTAAATAACTATTATCTAGATTTCAAATAGTAATTATCTTAATGCATATTTGTTGTTAGTGATTTACAACCCATAGTTTTGGTAAACCATGGTAAAATTTCCCATGGTATTTGGTGTCATGAATTATATTTTAAGGATTGGAGCACACCATTGCAAAATGCCTTAATAAGTGTCCTCTTTGGTTGTTAGTAATTAGCTTAAATATTTGGTTGTTAGTAATCAGCTTAACCCATGTTTGTTCTTAGGGATTTATGACCCATGGTTTTGGTAACCCATGGTAAACATTTCCATGGTATTTGATGTCACGAATTATATTTATTATTTTGTTTCTATGTCTCCAAATTTAAATGTAAATACCCCCTCCCAATACATGTTAATAGAGTAAAGTAAAATAACCATGAACTATATAATAAAAGATAAATATTAGCAAAATAACGGTTTTTACTATAATTCTTTTGTAGGTTGACAAAAATAAAAAATAAACTATTAGATTTTTTTTTTAAATTATAACATATATAATTTTATGTTGACGATCGAGGTCGTAGCTAACCTTCCTGTTAGCACTCAAATTGTGCTGAATGCTATGGCAGCTTTTGGCATGGGTGGAAATACCTCATGAACATCAAGACCCGAGTGGATAATCGGCTCTAAGACTACATCCCCTGAGACCGAGCAGTCGGAGGTCAGCATGGTAGGGAACAGTTCAAGGAATGAAGCAGTCAGGGAGGAACCGATGGTTTTTAAAGGTCATAATGTAAACAAACATGCTAAACGCGCCGAAAATAAGCAAAGTAGGCAATAATGGTTGAGATTGAATACCCCGAAGATCGATAGTCCAGAGCCCACTGCACGAACGAAGATGTAGGCGATATAGCATAATGAGCAGGTGGTAATCGGTGAGCAAGTGAGGAAATAAATTGACGGCAAAGATCGGCATGTAGAAATATCTACGGTGCACAGTCCCTGCGCTAATCCAACAAGCGCGAAGCATGTTATGTTTAAAATAGCCACGGTTGAGTTATGTATCGCACAACTATCAACAGCATAGATTCGCCAAGGGAAAATCAAAGGCCTGAGATCACCGCGCTGATTTTTCTCGCCGGTGATTTAACTGCATCTCAAATCGCCGCGACAGGTAAAGGATGCACCATCCGACGACTAGGATTGGAGTGAAGACGGGACCAACAGCTAGGAATGCTTTGAAGGGTCAAGCTGCCGATTGGAATGAGTATGTCCATAAAATGGATAACTAGGGGGGCTACAACCTACGGTCCTGATCCGAGCTCGAGTTCTCACAGGTGAAAGACATCTTTGCTGAAGACCAATGATTACCGAGTGGGCTAAGCCACCTCAGCACAGTCAGGTGTCCTTTCTATATGGCCCGAAAAGTACGACCAAATATGTTTGATGTCATTTCAAACCTCAGTCATCATGCCAAATCATTTGGAAGGTTCAGTCAGAAAATCATAGCCTAATGATTCACATGGGAGCGCCGTTGTTGGGAGTTGTTATAAACCTAATCTCCTAGGCTCACAACTCATGTCTGAAAGGTGGCGAGTTCCTCTATCCTGGTATTGTTCACAATTTCTATCAGAACATGGAGAGAGAGCAGGGAGTCGAAGCAGTAATTATACCAGAGCAGGTGTTGTCCGAGATGGAGGAAGAGCACTTTTATTTACCTCCCATATTTCGCGATCATGTGGAAGACGGTTCTGTATGCAAATCAGAAGAGCCCCAGGAAGGACAGACAGATAGAAGTTTGCAGCAGCAGAGAAAGAGGGAAGAAACCTATGAAGAGGATGAGCAGGGAATCAGCCAGGAGGAGGAAATTATCAAGGATCTAATTCTCCCTATGGAAGGGGAACTCTCTACTCCTCTACCAAAAAGAACCCAAGAAGAAGATTATTTTGATGTGGGTGATTTTCTTGATTGGTATGGTCAAGTGAAAACCCAAAACTAAGGTGGCAGTCTATCTATTGGCTATCACCCGGCAAGTCTATCTATTGGCTAAGTGGGTATATTCTGTATCTCTAATTTTTGAAGATTAAGACGGTCCATAACCTATTTTGAAGGGCGATATGGCTTAGTGATGTATGACATTGGCAGGATCAGTCAAGTCTGATCTGTTATATGTAATTTTCATTTCTATATCGAGCTAGTATAAGTTAGAAACCATGCCTGGTAAGCAACAGTTCTAGCCTTAGAGGTTTTTGTTCGGTATGAAGAGTTCAAAGGATAATCAATGAAGTCATTCGACCATAGTGAAAGCAATCTGGCTGGCGGTAGCTACATTTTTGTATTTTTGTACTTTTGTTTAAAATAGTTGGATTCTGTAGAGAAGAGGCTATGTAATTATAAATGGCAGTTAAAATCTGTCCCGTAGATATTTGTTTAAGGATAGCAATAGCAAACGATGTCCGTTTTGGCTATTAGATAGGTGTCAATTTGTTGTAACTAATTTCTGTTGAGGAGTCAAGTCTAGAGCTCAAGGCCACCTATATATACAGTTGTAATGAGAGACACAAGGGTTGAAAAATCTTATGAGAAAGTATTTGTATTTTGATGATCAGTTTGTAATACATTTTCTTAGAGCTGTTTAATAGAATTTGCAGAGCTTGATGCCTGTGTTTTTTGACAAGGATTCCTGTGTAATCGGTCTAGTAGTCTGTACATTTCTTTTTCCCATGTGCAAATGTGTTTCTATCTTTTGTTATTCCATTCTGTGATATTTCCTTCATGCTTGGATCAGGGTAATAGTTAAGTAGAATTCATAGATATTATGCTCTACTTAGCTTATTCCAAGTGTTTCACCAAATATATTCTGCTAAAGTTGATGTAGGATTCATCCTTGTTCGATGCCTTACATTGATGGACTGTTTCTTCTTTCTTTTGTTCCACAAATTAAAGCTCTTTGACTACTAGTTGCTTGCTACCTTGCCCTTGTGAATGCGTTCGCTAAACCTTTTGTGAATAATGTTTGCAGAACCAATTAAATATGACTCCATGACCCCAAATGAAATTCATGCATTTTCAACCAAGTAGCTCTTAAATCATTTTTGTTCCATAAGAAGAAATCTGATCTTCTGTGCATTGTCGTAATTGAATATCTTTAGTGTTGAATGCTGGTGTATGCTTTTGTTGATTGACACCTTTGAAGATGTCTAGTATTCTATGAGTTTATAGAGAGAGCCCTCTCTGTTTCGTTTGATCAAAAGTGTAAACCAAAGATTGGTTAGTGGTTACCCGAGATTACCGTCTTTCGGCTTTGGGGGTTAGTTTTGGTGTTAACAAATTGGCGCCGTTATCGGGGAATATGAGTTGTTTATCGAGCCCTGGAAGAACGACATACCTGTCCGAAATTTCAAAGAATAAGAGAAATCCCTGTGGGCAAACAGATATCTCCGCATTTTTCAAGAAGGTTGAAGAATTTTTCCCTGGCGACACCACTTATTAAGACTAGACAATTTAAGAAGACTCCACTAGAGAAAGATCAATACACCGAAATATACTACTGAAAAATTTCTAAAGTCATCCTGGCCTCAAGAAAGATCCACACGAAAGGTAATCCTTTACCTGAAATCTTGTTAGGAGTAGATGACCCTGAAAGTATACTTAGATGAAAAACCGTTAAAGATCGAACTAGCACCCCTAGCATTGAGACTATTTCTTTTTTAGAAATTTCATCTGTTTTTCAAGAACTGAATCTAGAGGTCGATATAAGCAAACCTTTGTCAAGAACTAAATCTGAATTGTACCTGAACCTGGGTGAAGAAACTTTGAATAATCTTGACTCATATCTTTTAGACCCTGTGTGGCTGGATTTTAAAAGCCTTGCCAAAGCTAAAAGCAGCAAACCCAGTTCCCAGATTCCCCAAGCCCACAATGCAATCCCAGTCCCAAATCCTACTCAGAATTTTCCCCCACAAGCTCAGAATCTACCTAGACCCATGGCCGCTAGATATGTGCCTTTGGTCCTGCCTGCTGCCCGGAATGACCTCCCTTAGAATTACGCCCATAGAATTGTCTCTTATAATGGAGAGGGAGACTGGTCAGCTAAACAACATGTTGATAGATTTGATGATTTTTTAGATCTGGAGGAAGTGGACCACGATGATGCTAAAATGAGACTGTACGGCCAAATCTTATATGGAGAACCCAATAAATGGTTTAGGCTGCTACCTAATGCTTCTATAGCATATTTTGCAGCTTTTAAAGTATTGTTTCTAGAAAGATTGGAAACAATGGGGAGTCCTGCTATAGTCTTATCCTAGTATAATCACTTAAAGAAAGGCGGTTTCGAATCAGTCCATGAGTTCTTTGCCAGATTCATGAAGGCCTATAATTCTATTCCTGATGATCTAAAGCCTTCAGTGGGCACTGCAAAGCTCCACTATGTCGATGCTTTCGATGGAGACTTTTCCTGCACGTTAAGAGAAAGAAAATCAGCTACCCTGCCTGTTATGCTGAAAGATGCCATAGAGGTGGAAGCCAACATGATGGCCTCGGGAAAAATGAATGGAAAAATGGAAGCAGAGAAAAAGAAGCAAGAAAATCAAGCCCTTGCCGCCTCCTCCTCTAATGATGCCAGGTTTGACACCATGATGAAGACCATGGAAAAGCTAATGGATAGGTTATCCGTAGAGAACAAACCTCCTGCTAGGGAACCACCTGAAAATCAGATAAGGAACCCAAATTTTAGAAGGCCACCCCCTCCAAGAAATCAAAGAAACCAAGAAGATCACCAAATGAGGCCTCCTTTCCCTGAGAATTTGGTGGATGACAAAGGAGCTGAAGAGCCTGCTACAGACCAAATCCATCTCTTTGACACTCTGGAGGCTGAAATACATTTGACCCAAAGGGAGCATGATTTTTTCAACATGACGAATACTGGTAAGGTTGCTGAATTTGATTCTAAACAATACCAAATGGGTTACATGAACGCTGTGGATGACATTCAAAGGAAGATGAAGTTGAGAAACAGATAGATACTGATAACTGAAGGAAAATATGCTCAGATTCAACCCCGTAATATTCCACAGAATATGGATAAGCACAAAGAAAAACAGTCAAAGGTCGTTATACAGAAAGCTGCGGAAGATAAGGGACAACATTCCAAAGAAAGTGGACAACCCGGGGTCATAGAAGTGGGAAAGCCAGCTTCAACATTCAGCTTGAAGGCAGAATTGTCTAAGGTAAAGATCTCTATCCCCTTAAATGAGCTGCTAAGAAACAATGAATATAGGGAAGAGATAAATAGCCTACTAAAGGGGTAGTCAGAAGGTACATAGGACATCTTTGAAGTGACAGATGATGCCCCTACTATAATATTTGGGTCCAAGCTGGAAGAGCCAGACGATGAAGAGTTCCTCCTTTCTATTTGACTTTAAATATCCATGGTAAGTTACTACACAATGCCCTCATAGATTCTGGTGCTTCACACAACTTGATGCCCAAATCAGTGGTGGACCAGTTGGGATTAGAAGTCACCCGAACCTATAAGGACCTATATTCTTTCGATTCCAGAAAAGTACCATGTTTGGGTCTAATAAAGGATGTGGTAGTAACCCTTGCCCAGATTCTAGCAAAGAGTGTCATGATGGACATAGTAGTAGTTGATTTGTCGGTTAAGTTTGGGATGCTGCTGTCTAGATCCTGGGTTAAAAAATTGAAATGGACCATGCATATGGATTTGTCATACGCTACTATACCCCTTTTTGGATGCAATAGAAAGCTGTACAGGGAAAAGAGAATGGCTTATGTGGTTAGCAGTGATGACAAACCTGAAAATCACCCTATATTTGCCATAGATACAGACATAGGCTCTTCCATCCTTTTCAATGAAGGCCCATGTACTGATCCTGTGCCCCCATTTTTACATGAAGTCAAGGAAGACAAGGAGTTTCTAGCCAGGTATGAAGCTTCAGAAAAGCTAAAAAATCAGGAAGGCCTGTGGAAGATGTATTTTGACGGGTCACTAAGCAAGAATGGGGTGGGTGCAGGGGTTTGGATCGTACCTCCCGACCAAGAATCTAAAGCTTTGTCATATAAGCTTACTTTTGAATGCACTAATAATGTGGCTGAATATGAAGCTTTGCTCCTAGAATTAAGAGCTTTGAAGGATTTAGGGGCTAAGAGAACACATGTTTTTGGAGATTCAGAGTTGGTGGTCAATCAGGTAAATGATAGTTATCAGGAAAAACATCCCAGGATGAGAGCATACAGAAATGAAGTCTGGAATATGTTTGGAAACTTTTTTACTGAACATAAGATATGGGTAATCCCAAGAGTTGAAAACCAAATAGCAAACTCCTTGGCCACTACGGCGGGTGGTTTCAAGACCCCCATCTTTTCCCAAAAAAAATATGATGTTGAAGTGATAAACAGACCTTCCATCCTAGACAATTCTAAGTATTGACAAGTGTTTGATGACGATCTGCAAATTAAAAGATTTCTAGAACTGTCTCATGAGTTCGCTAATGTCCAGATTGATACAAAAAATGAAAACGTAGAAGCTCTGGTAGACCATGCATTCCCAGAAGATGAGGAAAAGAGAAACGTGGATTGGAAGGATAGGTTGGGAGGCAAAGACATTGTCCAATTAAAAAGAAACTATATTCCTAAAGGACTAATACCTCTGGAAAAGCTCTTTGATCAAAATGATGTGGCAAAGAATCCAAAATTTGAACCGCCCAAAGACACTGTAGAAGATCAGAATCTGGGTACCCAAAAGGAGCCCCGGATGGTGAAGTTGTCTAAGAAGTTGAACGCCAGGAGGAAGGTGCAGTATGTCGATTTGATGAAAAAGTATGCAACTTCCTTTGCTTGAAACTACAAAGAGCTGAAAGAGTATGACACCTCAATAATCCAACATTCTATCCCAATCTGGCCTGGGGAAAATCCTTTTAAACAGAAGTTAAGGAGGATGAATCCAAAACTGGTACCTGTAATAGAAAAGTATATTAGAAGGTTGTTCAATGCAAAGATAATTGTCACTTTAAGATTCTCTGAGTTAGTAGCTAACCTAGTTCCTGTAAGGAAAAAGAATGGAGAGATTAGGATCTGTATAGACTTCATGAATTTGAACAGAGCTTCCTTGAAAGATAATTACCCCTTGCCAAAAATGGAACACATCCTGTAGAAAGCAGTGGGGTCAGAAATGATTTATACAATGGATGGTTTCTCTAGGTACAATCAGATCAAAGTTAGCCCAGAAGATCAAGAAAAGACTGCTTTTACCACCCCGTGGGGCACTTTCATGTATGCTAAGATGCCGTTTGGATTGATGAATGCTGGAGCTACCTTTCAGAGAGCGACGGACATTGCCTTTGCTGAAAAGAAAGATAAGTTTGTGGTGGTGTACATTGACGACATAACAATATATTCAAGGTCTGATGACGAGCATCTAAAGCATCTAGAACAGGTTCTTAAGAAATGCATAAAATATAGTATCTCCCTCAACCCAAAGAAATCTCACTTCACTTTAGAAGAAGCTAAACTCCTGGGACATATTATTTCTAAAGAGGGTATTAGGATTGACCCTAAAAGGGTTAGTGCGATCCAAAAAGTTGGAGAACCCAGAAGCAAAAAGGAAGTGCGGTCTTTCATTGGGCAAGTAGGTTTTCTGAGAAGGTTTATACCTAGTTTTGCTGAGATTATGATGAATATCACTAATATGCTGAGAAAGGAAAACCATATAAGGTGGACTGAAGAAACTAGATATTCTTTCAAGAGTATAAAAAATGCTATCACAGAGTCCCCTGTCTTAGCCATCCCTGATTTTTCTAAGGATTTTTTGATTTTTTCTTATGCTTTTGAGCATACAGTAGTAGGAGTGTTCTTGTAGGAAAATGATTAGAACGCAGAACAACCAATTGAGTTTTTCAGCAGAGTATTAAGGGATGCAGAATTAAAATATGACATCATGGAGAAACAAGCTTATGCTTTAATCAATTCATGAAAGGATTTTAGAGTCTATATGCTCCATTCGCACATCATTGCTCATGTTCCAAATAGCACCGTAAAGGGAATCCTCACCCAAGCTGATCCAAAAGGGAGAAGAGCAAAATGGATATCTGTGCTATTGGAATACGACCTAGAGATAAATCCTACTAAGCTGATAAAGGGGCAAGGATTAGTGAAGTTGATGACCCAAGCTAATTCTAACTCTATGCAATTAAATTTCTTAGACTCTTTATGTCAGCTAGACGTAGGACTATAGATAAAGCCAGAGTTTTCTGCATCCCCCTGGTACTCTGATAGTGTTTATGTGTTTGAAAATCTACAGGCTCCAACATGATTAAGTAAGAGCAGGGCCAGAGCTGTAAAGTTAAAGGCCGCAAAATACTGTATCATGAACTAGTTCTTGTACTGGAAGGATCCTAGGGGGGTACTGCTGAATTGCCTGTTGGAGGAAGAAGCCACACATACCAAGAGAGAATTTCATAAGGGAGATTGTGGTGGTCATCATTCTTGGAAAGTCACAGTGAACAAGATCTTGAGGGATGGTCTCTATTGGTGCACCATGTTCACAGATGTGTATAAATAAACAGTAACCTGTCACCAATGTCAGATCTTTGAGGGAAAAAGGAAAGTTGTATCGCTACCCCTTCACCCAGTCATAGTAGAAGCTTATTTTCAACAATGGGGACTGGATTTCATCGGGAGATAAACCCTAACTCTTCTGGACAGCACAGGTGGATATTGACGACCACGGACTACTTAACTAAGTGGATAGAAGCTATACCTACCAAGAATGCAACAGAAAACGTTATTATGGACTTTCTGGACGATAATATCTTGTCTAGGTTTGGTTGCCCCAAAAGCATCGTGACTGATAATGCGCCTGCATTTTGTTCTAAGAAGATGGTTAATTTCTGCCACAAATATCATATTAGTCTAAACCACTCTACAGCCTATTACCCCCAAGGAAATGGTCTGGAAGAATCCTCCAATAAAAGCTTAGTAAAGATCATAAAGAGATTATTGGAAGAAAATAAGAGGGCATGGCACACTAAACTGAAGTATGCCCTGTGGGCGGATAGAATAAGCACTAAAAGGGCCATTCGAATGTCCCCATTCCATTTGGTGTATGGAGCCGAAGTGGTTTTTCCAGCGTCGTTGGGGTTACCAGTTATGAGGTTATTGCAAGGTTTAGAAGAAGTGTAGTGCTCTGGTTTTTGGCAGAGCACGTGACAAGCTTCTGAACTAATTAATTTTCTATACGGCTTTGTTTCTAGATAATAAATAAAAATATTATTTGATCATTTACTATTTTTCCTATCATCGTAGTTTGCATCAACATTCAAGAGGTAAAATAATATAATTTTCATTTACATGCATATTTCAGTTCAGTGCATATACATGTTTTAGCATAATGTTTTATCATAAGTTTAAAATATGATTAATGTAATAATTAACAAGGAAAATACATGTTGCCAGAAGTTTGAAGTTTGTAGATTGTCTCATAGCTTGCTGTAGTTTTCCTTCCAGATTTTTGTCTTTAAACCTTAGCAACCGATTGAATGAACCATCCTACCGACCAGCTCTTATCATGCTGGCCCTAGGAAACTGACGGGTTTCCTAGCCCCCGAGCCCACAGACCGATAATCCCGAGAGCATCTTTCCTTACTGTATTTCCATAGGTGCAGTTTTCCCTATGATTTTTCCACCTCCTCCTTGGAGTTGGAGTTTACCCCTTCCTCAGCTTCACCTCCAAAATCATAGTTCTCCCCCCAAAAGAAAACCTCCCCTTCTCCTCCCTTAACTCTTCCCTAAATACCTTTCCTTCCTCGAGAAGACTTGAGGCTTACTCCACCGCCCCAAATTCCCTCTCTCGAGCCCTTCAATCATTAAATCCCCTGACTTTAACATTCATACAAGTTTACAATATAATAATATATTTCTTCACTTAATGCACCGATAATTAAATGCACTTACAGTAAATTTATTGCAATTTAATTGTTCGATGGTAAGTATTTATTATGGTAGGAGATATTTCCTACGGGTTCTCTATTCGAGATCTATTTTAATAATTCTTCATTTATTCACCATATTTGCACTTAGTGTTTTTTAGAATAACATAATACAATAATATATGTTCTAGTTTGACTTTTCAGTTTGGGACAAGGTATGTCTTGATGGTTTACCAATCCGACAAGATAACTTAACATGTAACTTAAACTTTAAGACTCATACTGAATAAATAAATAATATTTAAAACCTATTCCATCACATCACATCCATTCAAGAATGATTATACTATTATGGCTAACTTTTGAAATGGAAATAATCACACAATATTAATTTATAAATCAATATTTTAAATCTTACTTATATTGCAATTGTTACGATATGGATATAAATGTTGCTAGAATATTATTAATTAAGTAATAATAATAATTGGATCACCATTTATTAATTAATAATAATAATTAAATCACCATTTAACAATAATTAAAGGTGAATTAATCATAGTATTCTTAATGATTTGTTTATCACATGAGTACCCTAACATCAACATAGCATCCTTGTTCTTATAAACAAAGCACTTGTGAGGGCTTAAACAATTTTACTCATTAATTAGACACTATCATTACCCTATTCACAACAGTTCTCGTATGACAATGTTAACTGATGACACTTGTCTTAATTTATTATTACAATGTTTTCATATAATTACTAATTCACTTATTTACACATTGACAACCTAACCATTCATTACCTAAGTTGATTGATGTATCCTTAACTGAGTTATCTATGACATTTATACTACTATTCAAGCATGACAAGTATGTTATACGCCAGTAATATTGTACACGTACAAGGTGTGCATGCATGGCCAGTGTATGCACATGTCGGATATGTACTATAAACAAACCCCATTCCGCCTACGCATACCTGCTAACTAATAATAGTATTTACCCCCATGCAGAAAAGCAAGCATAATATATAGTATAATTACTTTAACATCCTCGGTTATTTAACAGTTAACCCTTTACGATTTAACATCATTGTCTTTATGTTTACATTAGTTTAATCAATCAAGTACACGAAGGCTATCTACTCCCACTAAATCAAGATCAAGGAATATCCAACCCTCAACAGTACTAACTAACATATCCTCCCATCGTAACCTACGTCCTCCATCCTCCCTATCCTTCCTCTGCTAGTACAAAAGTGGATGTCGGACTCACCGACCTAACCACATAGAACCTGAGAGCGATAGCGTCGGCTGAACAGCGGACCTATCCTCCCCTAGCAGGCATCCGACCATCGTCATCACAACAACATGGGGAGCGTGTCTCAGCACGGCCCTCCCACGACCTCGGGTCTCATGGAAACCTAGGGTGGGAAACACATCCATCCCTCTCAACATACTAGGCCTACGCCCTTATCGACTCATACTTTGCTGCTATCGAGATTATCGGTTTGTGTCATCGTATCATCAATTTTGGTTGCTAAGTTTTACTGCATGGAAAATTTCTTATCCCATGTATCAGATCAAGTATCTCGCTATCCCATAGCCCTTGTATCCTGTAGGTTAGTATTTCGCAAAATACACATTTTATAACAAGCATTTCCATTCGATCGCCAATTGATCTATATCATCAACATCGTTTTATTTCACGCCACAATTTTAGCTCATCACAGGTATGCATGACATATAACAATTCAATCAATTTCATCATAGGATGGCATCCACGTACAACATCATATATTTCACATTCCATTAATGAAAACGTTAAAACATATATATCGTCATCATAAAAGAAATGAATCTCATGACAACCATAACCTATTAACTGCATGAACATGGTAAGATCATAATATCATAACATCATATTCATAGTGACAACATAACATAGTAACGACATACACATGGTAGCAACATAAAATCGGGTGTATCGTGTCATAAGTATAGTTTACCCAGTCTAGTTAAGTCCAACAGATAATAAGAAAATAAAGTTCAATATGTGTCACGGATAAACCTGTCTAGTCGAAATATGGGGCGTTACATACACCCACCCTTCAGGAAACTTCGTCCCGAAGTTATGGTCATAATAATGCAGGGAAAATCTTGATGCCTAACCTCTTCATTCTTGCAAGTAGAAGGTGTTGGCCATACTTGTCCTACTTAGCTTTGACTTGACGAACTATGCCGATATTATCTTATGTCTCTATATCCTTAATACCCTAATATGTATTCTAATAATTAAAGAGACATTTAGATTCATCCTTCTGTAGAATCTCAAATTTATATTTATAATTATTAAAGGTTATAATTAGGTGCTACCCACCTTAGTATCATACTAGGAACCTATAACCATGTCCTTAAGTTACCTCCTCTAGATCAGTTTATTCATCACACAACCAAGTCCTCATCATAAGCGTATATTGATCTAACTTAGCATAGAATAATCGATGTTTAAAATGGAGGTCTTTAGAACTTATAATTTGTATTCACTCAACACGCAACGACCAAGGAACCTTAAGGTTGGCATACCTCTTTTAGGGGAGAAGGTTCATGTACTTTAAATCCTAAGGTCCTACAATATTATTCCCTTATTGATAATTAGCAATAACAAAAGTATTGTAACATTCACTAAACTAGGACGACTATTATTGTTACAAGGCTTTTGGGGCTATACCATATTAGAATGCAAATGTTATCAACTTTAACCATTGATCTCTCCTTTTCCATGTGATATAATTAGAAGGGGAACCATTACTTCTAATAAATTTATAGCTAATTTGTTCTTGTCCGCACAACGTAAAGGCTTTTACTAGCATCTACCATACTATAAACTTGTATTTGTTGTCGTAAATCTAAGTTTCCTATACATACGCTCATTAATCTCCATGGATCTTATGAATATCTACACACATTATGCACTTACGTGGCCTCAAGCTCTGTTCTTATTTTGTGAGATGTTGATGTCAATGGAGACATATAATCCTTTCTTCATAACATTATACTTCTCATTTTGTTTGTTTTTCTCAGTTAACAACAATTTTTTTTTTTTTTTTTTTACCTCTCACATGATGATCGATTTCTTCCATCATATATTAGGGGTTTGAACATCATAACTTATTCATCTCAATGCACATTGGTTCCCTATTTGTATTCATTTATTATTCTATTTATTATCACTACTTCTCTTAATCTCGTATATGCTTACTCAAGCTAACTTATTAGTTTCCCACCAATTTTCGTACTTTTTATATTTTATTGCATGTTCACCTTGTAATTATTAAACCGTAGTTGTTTCCCAATAATATTTTCCCTCAAATCAGGATAATTTAACATAAGCAAGACCAGTGACAGATAACTGCTACCATTTTCTCGCACATACTTAGTTCCTTCAATCTCTTTCCACTTAGTATATTGAAACACGACTAATTGCACAAAATGTGGAAGAATGCATCATACTAATTAATTAGCACTATCAAGCATCAATCCCCAACACTTGTGCACATATATTTATTTACCAATTTGATGCCTAGATTCAACTATGTTAGCTCATACTATGGTGTTTTGCCAATACAACTAGACTATTTATTGTCTCCTCATACATGAAGGTAATTTAAGGCGTAATGTAACGTATTTATTATACGTAAGTTATGGATTTATAGCATAGCCTTTCCTCACCACATTGCATCTTTGCAACACTCGAACACAAACAATGATTATAGTACTATAAAATATCTATTTTCATACAAACCACGATGAGGTAAAAACCTAACCTATTCCTAATGCCAACTATGGAAGGGTCAACACTATGCCATTAATGGAAGAATCGTGGCCGTGTTAGCGGCGATGTCGGAGGCGGAGGTGAAGGTGGTCAACCTCGATCTCGGCCTTAATGTGTTATTACCACGATTGATTCTGTGTCCATGATCAAAACATCAAATCATGAATTCCTCTATCGATTTTATTTTATTTTATTTTATTTTTTTAAATGCCTATATTTATACTTATGTGGACGGAACAGTTTGTTAGGATCAACGTCTTGAAATCTATGGTCGTTTTCATTAAATGATTTGTCATGTAGTAAATTCACTGTCCTAGTGTTCAGCTCATCACGTTGATCTCAACGGTGTCCTGTTTTTAAGATTTCGCGTTTGTCTCTTTCATTCGACTAGGAGTTGAAGTCCCGGCTTAATGCTACTTATATATAAATAATTTATTTCATCAAAACATTACAAACCAAGCATAAAATGGTTTAATTATTTTTTTTATTATTATTACCCCCCCTTTTTTATTTTATTTTTTTTTAAACATTTATTATAACAACAAAATAATAGTGTAAAGATATATAAGTTTAAGTTTATTACAACCTATGTCATTACAACCATATAGGAAGAAAACGAAAATAATAATTTTTTTTAAATTTTAAACCCGAATTATTTAAGAGTTATTTAAACCGGAGGTTGAGTTCATGAGTCAAAGGCTCCACGCGGCCTCACCTCTCCGTCGATGGCCATGCAAGGAGGGAGAACGCATGAAGGCCACGCGGCCTCTCCGTGCATCCCACCGCCATGTGGAGAGCAAACCCTAAATAGGGTCAATCTCGAGGGCGCGCGTCATTTCCCCTCCTTTTCTCAGAGGTTTTGCTCTGCAACACTTTCGAAGGTGACCTCGCCTTTGACACTACCTTCCAGAGAGTTCATGCCCTGAGCTCAAGAAAAGTTACAGAACCGAGGAAATCAAATTGAATGGAAGAAGACAGGCCTTGTTCTTCGACGCCACTATCTATTTCACAGGTCAATTAGATTTGCTTGCATTTTTGTATCATTTGCACGAACTGTATTGGAGAATCCATTTTACTGCTGTATTCCTAGTGAATGGTTTGGAGCAGCTTCATGGATTTATTTATGTGTTCATTTTTCTACTATCCACTAAGATCGATGGTGCAGCAGGGCATATGGTAGTCTACTCTGTTTTTTTTTTTGTCTTGAGATCCCATATAATCTTGGATTCCTGTTATCTGCTTAGCTGGTTACGTTTTCTGGTTGTTAATAGAACCTTCAACCCCAGCACTTTTGATGATGCTTGATAGGGCTTACAACCATTGACTTGGCCTAGAGAATAGGAGTTTGTGTGAGCTGAGCTTGACGACTTGGAATTTCCAGGAATAATCGCACAGCTATCTATTTATTTATTTATTTATTATTTTTTTGTTTTGTTTTGTTTTTAACAACCACTTCCAGGGATTCTAGAGATTCGTCCTAGCTTTCTGGTGTGGAAGGCCGTGGGATCTATCATGAGTTTTGAAGGAACTTCACCTGCGCCAACCATTAATTTTAGAGTTTTGAACTTTTTAATATAGCTCTCCGAATCCAACATGCTTCGAATTTAGAAGGCTTCTCACACACTTCTGAGTGTCTCCGGCATAATGCAAATATTTCACACTGAGTAGCAGTTCTCATATGCTATAATGGAGCCAGATCTAAGGATTGAATGGAGTAGACTTAGATTGGAAACACACTTTGCAGGTTCAGCTCCAGTTCAAGGTAGGCGCATTCTACCATTCTATCGGGGCGGCTTTTCAATGCTGATAGATAAACGCTGTTAAAACGAAGTTCAGAGAAGAGCTAGGAAGAGCCACTTGGGTGTAATGCTCTGCATGGTCCCCTTCGACTTGGCAACTGGCCGCCTGCTAGACTCTCTGGGTTGAAAGCTAGGGCTTTTTCGTTGCCGCAAACGAAAAACTTTTTTTTTTTTTTTACTTTAATTAACAGGTAGTGCACTTCAGACTCTGCATCACTCCCCCTTGTAACGAGTTACCCTTTCCAGTCTTAACATTTCGGGAGACCCACAACCTACCAAAGATCTGCAATTTCCACAAATCTTTTAACAGTTCAGACGCTCAAATCCCCTGGCCTTATCCTATGTTCCAAACCTCGTATGGCCCAAAACTTTGAACACGGAGACTGAAAAAAAAAATGGGTGAAAACCCAAGATAGAGGCAGCGTAGAACAAAGGGAAAACCATGACGGATGCAGACGATGCGGCTACCCGTTTACACGGAGTTAACGAATACAGGAAGAAGCTTCTCCAACACAAGGAGCTCGATGCTAGAGTTCGCACACGTATGTTATATAAAATTTATGCATCAAAATAGTTAGGTTTTTTTTTTTTTTTCACGATATCTTTATCGCAAAATTTGCTAAAATACGGAATTAAGTCTCTTTACTTTCTGCTTAACGTATCTTAAAATTTTGATGCTTTGTGCTGTGCGAGTACCTGCAAATATGATTGCATGACAATTACACGGGATACTTATTTTGTAGGGTTAAATTTACTTGTAATTATGCAAGCTTAAAATACGTCTGACTTAATGCGTAATTTAAGTCACAGAAACAACTCTAACCTGGAAGAACTTTTTGGAATGTATCCTGTCATCTACTCGATTAAGACCAATGCCCGTTTCTACATATTGCTGACTTTAGATAACGAAATGCACAGAAGTTACTCGGTACACGTGCTACATAAATTCCCACGGTCCCTTACACATAGTGCTTAGGTTCGCAGGCTAGATTTTTCCGTGCCTTTAAATTTAGGGTGGAATGGTTCTTTGTGAGGTTTCTTTACTTTTAGAGTCGTTTTGATTTGACGGTATAGAAGATTACTTAAAATTAAGTAATTCTGAGAGACTAGATTATGCTTGCTTATGAATTTCTCAAGGCATTCACAACTTGTTAAGCAAGAATAGGGAAAATCGTATAATGTAATTGAATTTGTTGGGTATCATTTTCTGCCTGTTTGCACTGGAAATGGAATTAGTTAGTTGAGATTTTGAAAAACAGAAGCTTCCTTGAACTATTTATTTAAACGATTTTTTTTTTCTTTATTTATTTATTTATTATTATTATTTTTAGACATCTGATATACACATCTCTGTAAACTTGCAGGAAAAAGAATAGGTCATTTTCGGTTGTTCTGTTCGATGGTATCCAAGAAAACAGGATTCCGCACAGTTTCGAGGAAGGTATTACAAATAACCCCATGGGAATTGAACTGGGATGAAAGGTATAATAGTCCTTGCAACCACCTTGCCCGGGCGCAATTGACCTCTGTATATAGAACGTTGTTTATATATATATATATATTGGACTATTTAAAATGTCGAATTTTGGTTTCTTTCTCTTTATTGATCTACATTTTTATTTTTAGAAGCACAATAATGACCTTAACATTGCCCATCCATCTCTTGATGCGCTTGAGCTGATCTGGCCTGTGCCTAGGGGCGTTAGCTCATTCCTACACATATTAATGGCTCTAACGATCCTTTGAAAGTAGCTCTGAAATCTGGTTAGTTAAAAAGGCGAATTAATTAATGTGAAGCTCCTACACTTCTGGATATTAAAATGATTTTAGGTATTTAACTTATAATAAATATAGAAGGCAAAAATGAGGTGCCAATGTGTTTCCAGGCTGAAATGATTTGACCATTTGACAGGTGGAACGACCTTCAGGTAAACCTAGTTTAGACATCACATATTGAAGATAGCAGAAATCGTTTGATTGGGTTGTAAACCAATGCTTTTAACTTCGTGCAGCAGCTATTCTGATTTGCGTACAGGCCTCTGTCTAGCTGTAGATTGTTACGGCTATGGTAGGACTTAGTCCTCAACCAACTGATTGCTCTTTCTTTCTTTCTTTCTTTTTTTAAATTAGACTTGTCTTCTTGTTTACAGCCTAGTGGTATTCATTTTCTAGCTTTTGCATTAGACTTAACAGCGATTTTAAGGAATTCTAAGAATATATATATATATATACATACTGAAATGACCAAAAATTGTCAACCACATTTGCTTGATACAGGATCGTCTTTACATTACAAAGAACCACTTTCGGATTTGCAACTGGCATCATATTCAAGAAGATTGCGTTAGCTGTAGAACCACTACACCTCTTCATTTTAGATTGCCAATGTTGTAGCAGTCACATGAACTACACGAATGACCTGATCAATCTATTATCACCGATAGTGGAGCATGCTTACCGAGTTTGAACCTGGGTCATAGTTTGAGTAGTCTCTCCAACTTGCTCCTAGGCCACAATATTACAATTCTTTAGACAATGGTGTACTCTTAGATGAAGTTTTGAGCTTCTCATTTCCCTTCTTAATTATACATAATAATCTTAGGCCATTTGTTTTTGCTATTATTTCCTTTTGACAAGGAAAGTAATTGGGATTATAAGATTTTGTCACAGGCGATAACGTAGAAGAGACAAAGAGAGCATAGCTCTCTATCATTATATGTTTCTTTGCTGTGAAATAAGGAGAGAGGTTTAAACCAAACCCATAAATAAGCTCTGATGATATAAAATCGAACCGTAACAAATATTGGCAAAACAATTCGTGAGGAAGATACGATTTGCAGAGCCCCTCTTCATTCAAATACCACGGCAATTGGACTTGATTTTCCCTCCTGAAACCCGATAAAAATCACAGAAATCCCTCCTAAATTGCCATCGTTGTATTTTGGTAAGGGCAGGGACTAAAATGCTAAGCTGTGGAAATGGTTTGATCCACCCTGTGGATTGCTTCTGCTTGGCCTAACAGATTTGATTCTTCAGGTTAGCTTAGGAAATGGTCAGCTCGCTTGCTGTTTTCTTCTCCAGTTAAATTTCAGTTGAACAAAATTTTGAATTTCAGTCGTAGTAGTGAGATGATGGGTTAAAATGACATAAACCTAACTTTAAAAGGTCATGTTCCAAAGGTTTTAAGTGTTTTCCAAACATGTCTAGCCTAATTGCCCAGAACGTCCTTTTAAAAGTAATAAAATAAGTATTCATTTCTCATATTACATACCATCTTAAATAAGAAGATTTATTTTTATTTGAATGTATCTATGGTACTTAGACATTTCCACCTATCATATACCTCTACATTTCTCCAAAAATCGGCTATTAGATTTATAGGGCTAGCACAACCAGGTTAACTACAGGTTACTTCATAAGGGTTTTTTTTTGTTTTTGTTTTTTTTTGTTCCTTCTAGCTTAAGAATATCATAATAATATTACTGACAAGGTAATCAATACTATTCACATTCTTGAATACTGCTATAAACCAATACAAACATTTATCAATTCAAGGATTTTGAAACTACCCATCATTATATACCAACACTTTTCCTTTTTTTTTTGTTGCAGGTTTTATATATATATATATATATATAGATGGTCTATTTTCTTCAATACTTATTCAAAATTTTTAACAAACTGTTTGTTTATTTCTTCCAGGTAATATGGATGTTATAGAGACATAAGCGCAAAGGTTTGGTGGTGTTGTTCATTTTACCAAGAGTAGTGACATAACCCTTTATTTTTATATATAATTATGTAGGCTCAAACATAATGAAATTTCAGGGTAGTTTAGGTGTAAAAAGGCCCATCGAGGTCTGAGTTTTTGAGCTTCAGGCTCTGATACCATCTGTAGTGCTCTGGTTTTTGGCAGAGCACGTGACAAGCTTCTGAACTAATTAATTTTCTGTACGGGTTTGTTTCTAGATAATAAATAAAAATATTATTTGATCATTTACTATTTTTCCTATTATCGTAGTTTGCATCAACATTCAAGAGGTAAAATAATATAATTTTCATTTACGTGCATATTTCAGTTCAGTGCATATACATGTTTTAGCATAATGTTTTATCATAACTTTAAAATATGATTAATGTAATAATTAACAAGGAAAATACCTGTTGCCAGAAGTTTGAAGTTTGTAGATTGTCTCATAGCTTGCTGTAGATTTCCTTCCAAATTTTTGTCTTTAAACCTTAGCAACCGATTGAATGAACCACCCTACCGACCAGCTCTTATCATGCGGGCCCTAGGAAACCGACGGGTTTCCTAGCCCCCGAGCCCACAGACCGATAATCCCGAGAGCATCTTTCCTTACTGTATTTCCATAGGTGCAGTTTTCCCTATGATTTTTCCACCTCCTCCTAGGAGTTGGAGTTTACCCCTTCCTCAGCTTCACCTCCAAAATCATAGTTCTCCCCCCAAAAGAAAACCTCCCCTTCTCCTCCCTTCACTCTTCCCTAAATACCTTTCCTTCCTCGAGAAGACTTGAGGCTTACTCCACCGCCCCAAATTCCCTCTCTCGAGCCCTTCAATCATTAAATCCCCTGACTTTAACATTCATACAAGTTTACAATATAATAATATATTTATTCACTTAATGCACCGATAATTAAATGCACTTACAGTAAATTTATTGCACTTTAATTGTTCGATGGTAAGTATTTATTATGGTAGGAGATATTTCCTACGGGTTCTCTATTCGAGATCTATTTTAATAATTCTTCATTTATTCACCATATTTGCACTTAGTGTTTTTTAGAATAAAATAATACAATAATATATGTTCTAGTTTGACTTTTTAGTTTGGGACAAGGTATGTCTTAATGGTTTACCAATCCGACAAGATAACTTAACATGTAACTTAAACTTTAAGACTCATACTGAATAAATAAATAATATTTAAAACCTATTCCATCACATCACATCCATTCAAGAATGATTATACTATTATGGCTAACTTTTGAAATGGAAATAATCACACAATATTAATTTATAAATCAATATTTTAAATCTTACTTATATTGCAATTGTTACGATATGGATATAAATGTTGCTAGAATATTATTAATTAAGTAATAATAATAATTGGATCACCATTTATTAATTAATAATAATAATTAAATCACCATTTAACAATAATTAAAGGTGAATTAATCATAGTATTCTTAATGATTTGTTTATCACATGAGTACCCTAACATCAACATAGCATCCTTGTTCTTATAAACAAAGCACTTGTGAGGGCTTAAACAATTTTACTCATTAATTAGACACTATCATTACCCTATTCACAACAGTTCTCGTATGACAATGTTAACTAATGACACTTGTCTTAATTTGTTATTACAATGTTTTCATATAATTACTAATTCACTTATTTACACATTGACAACCTAACCATTCATTACCTAAGTTGATTGATGTATCCTTAACTGAGTTATCTATGACATTTATACTACTATTCAAGCATGACAAGTATGTTATACGCCAGTAATATTGTACACGTACAAGGTGTGCATGCATGGCCAGTGTATGCACATGTCGGATATGTACTATAAACAAACCCCATTCCGCCTACGCATACCTTCTAACTAATAATAGTATTTACCCCCATGCAGAAAAGCAAGCATAATATATAGTATAATTACTTTAACATCCTCGGTTATTTAACAGTTAACCCTTTACGATTTAACATCATTGTCTTTATGTTTACATTAGTTTAATCAATCAAGTACAGGAAGGCTATCTACTCCCACTAACTCAAGATCAAGGAATATCCAACCCTCAACAGTACTAACTAACATATCCTCCCATCGTAACCTACGTCCTCCATCCTCCCTATCCTTCCTCTGCTAGTACAAAAGTGGATGTCGGACTCACCGACCTGACCACATAGAACCTGAGAGTGATAGCGTCAGCTGAACAGCGGACCTATCCTCCCCTAGCAGGAATCCGACCATCGTCATCACAACAACATGGGGAGCGTGTCTCATCATGGCCCTCCCACGACCTCGGGTCTCATGGAAACCTAGGGTGGGAAACACATCCATCCCTCTCAACATACTGGGCCTACGCCCTTATCGACTCATACTTTGCTGCTATCAAGATTATCGGTTTGTGTCATCGTATCATCAATTTTGGTTGCTAAGTTTTACTGCATGGAAAAGTTCTTATCCCATGTATCAGATCAAGTATCTCGCTATCCCATAGCCCTTGTATCCTGTAGGTTAGTAGTTCGCAAAATACACATTTTATAACAAGCATTTCCATTCGATCGCCAATTGATCTATATCATCAACATCGTTTTATTTCACGCCACAATTTTAGCTCATCACAGGTATGCATGACATATAACAATTCAATCAATTTCATCATAGGATGGCATCCACGTACAACATCATATATTTCACATTCCATTAATGAAAACGTTAAAACATATATATCGTCATCATAAAAGAAATGAATCTCATGACAACCATAACCTATTAACTGCATGAACATGGTAAGATCATAATATCATAACATCATATTCATAGTGACAACATAACATAGTAACGACATACACATGGTAGCAACATAAAATCGGGTGTATCGTGTCATAAGTATAGTTTACCCAGTCTAGTTAAGTCCAACAGATAATAAGAAAATAAAGTTCAATATGTGTCACGGATAAACCTGTCTAGTCGAAATATGGGGCGTTACAAGAAGAGCCGAATCATATGCAAAGGAGAGTGAACCAGATAATTGAGTTAAATGAATTAAGAACTAAATCCTATGATAGAGTGCAAGGACATCAAGAAAAGATAAAGGAGGCATTCGATAAGAAGACCGAGGAAGATCAATTTCAGGTGAATGACCTAGTTCTGAAATAGGTTTGCCCCAGAGAGGATAGACATGGAAAATTCGACCACATGTGGAGGGGTCCATACATTATTGCCGCATCCAGAGGAATAAATTCTTTCATACTGTTAAGATTTAATATGCTAAGACATAAAATACCATCATCACATTCCATTTCATAATAATAGCATATACAGGATCACTGAAGAAACAACAAGCACAACATAAACACAAGAGACATAGATTTATCTTGGGAAACCCTCATGGGGTAGAAAACCCAGCAAAGCTTCCTCAATATAGATGACCAGCAATATACAAAGATGCAAACCAAAGATATGATCTCCTCCTCCACCATACCAAACCTCTCCTCCACAAGTGCACTACTCTCAAGTGAGTGAGTGTAGTGTGTGTATAATGAGGAACACACCTCCTCCATTTATACACATCTCCGACTTGTACTTTATATTAACTAGGTCGGCTCCAACTTTACTACTGGGTTAAACACCCCACAACAACTGACTGGGCCGACCCCACTAGGGTGGTCTAACAACCCTTTGACCCACATAACACATACAGGGCCGACCCCCACTAGGGAAGTCTAATAACCCAAGTTACCACATTCCGACGGAGGAAAAAACATCTCCGGATCTACAATAAGATCTTCACGGAGGAATGAAACATCTCCGGAATAATAAAGTACAAATATAATATTCTTTGAAGTTACAATATCTCAACACTCCCCCTTAACGAGAAGGATATTATAACAGCATCTGCACGAGCAAGGAGTCATCAACATCATACATGATACATCTATAAATCATTGGAATCTTTCTCAACATCATCAGTAACTGAAGGAGTTACTGGAACATCTTCAGTACTGGAACATCAACATCTTCAGTACTGAGTCTTTATCTTCTGCAGCACTCGAACAGCTACAACAACATCAACATCTGGATCCTCACGATCATCAGCATCGTCATCATACGATCATCAGTATCGGGATCATCTCGATCTACAGCATCTGGATTATCACGATCTACAGCATCTGGATCATCTCGATCTACAGCATCTGGATCATCTCGATCTATAGAATCTGGATCATCTCGATATACAACATCTAGATCATCTCGATCTACAGCATCTGGATCATCATGATCTACAGCATCTGGATCATCTCGATCTACAGCATCTGGATCATCATGATCTACAGCATCTGGAACATCTCGATCTACAGCATCTGGATCATCACGATCTACAGCATCTAGATCATCATGATCTACAACATCTTCATCTAGATCATCAGTATTAGTATCCACACCAATACAAGTATACACATCATCAATACAAGTATCCTCATCAATACAAGTATACACATCATCAATACAAGTATACATACAAGTATCCTCATCAATACATATCATCAATACAAGTGTCATCATCAATACAAGTATACATACAAGTATCCTAATCAATACATATCATCAATACAAGTATACATACAAGTTTCCTCATCAATACACATCATCAATACATAGCAGCATACCCTACAACACACATGATCATATTACAGGATGATCAATCCCACTCTCTTTAGGACATAGGTCCATGGATGATACAATCCAGATCAAGTTCTAGGATGATCAATCCTTATAACATTAAGACAAGTCTCATGTCTAGGGACGATGCAATCCCATCACGTACATTTTGAACCGAGGTCCAGGGACGATGCAGTCCTATCTTCAATTCTCGGAGACATTAGTCTGTGGATCAATTCTGGGACCGAAGTCCGGGGAAGAAACAATCCCCTACTTGTTCATTCAGGACTTCATTATCGGAGACCCAGTCTACGGCTCAATTTTGGGACCAGAGTCCAGGGAAGATACAATCCCCTACCTGTTCATTCAGGACTTCATTATCGGAGACCCAGTCTACGGCTCAATTCTGGGACCAGAGTCCGGGGAAGATACAATCCCCTACATGTTCATTCAGGACTTCATTATCGGAGACCCAGTCTACGGCTCAATTCTGGGACCAGAGTCCGGGGACGATACAATCCCCCACCTGTTCATTCAGGACTTCATTGTCGGATACCCAGTCTACGACTCAATTATGGGACCAGAGTCCGGGGATGATACAATCCCCCACCTGTTCATTCAGGACTTCATTATCGGAGACCCAGTCTACGGCTCAATTCTAGGACTAAAATCCAAGGATGATTCAATCCTCACATGTCCACGAAGGACTTCATTCTCGAAGACGTACGTCTACGGCTCTCTTTAAAACATGTGTTCAAGGATTATACAATCCCTCTTCTTTCTCGGAGACACCTTAGACCCTGTCTAAGGACCATCCACCAACCTCTCTATCGGCATCACCAATATAGGTATCCACATCATCGACCTCACTGTTGATGCGGGCAATCTCATCATAAGTGATCACATCACTCCCCCTTTCGAGGAGGGTCCTTCTAAACTATATTAAGTTTGTCTCGAAAAAATTTACTTGAGGTATAGGTTTGGTTAGTACATCGGATCGGTAGAGGTTTGGTTAGTACATTGGTAACTTGTTACAAATTCGAACATTAATTCCTTTCTGCACCATATCTTGTATATAGAAATGTCAGATCTCTATGTGCTTTGACTTATCATGGAATACTGGATTCTCTGCCATTTTGGTACAACTCTGTTTGTCACATAGGATCACAGTTGATTCTATCTCTAAGTCAAACAATCCTGAAGCCATACTACTTCATAACTTAGAATAGCAAGCAACCATATATTCTGCTTATGCTAAGAGCCACATTAGATTGTTTCCTGCTAAACCACGAGATCATGGCTGATCCCAGACAATAACATCCTCTCGATGTGCTCTTCCTGTCTGATACACTTCCTACCCAATCAACATCTGTGTGGCCATCTGAAGTCATGATCTCCAAGATAACATAGATCAAAGTCTATTGTATCCCTTAGGTACTGCATCACAAGATTTGCAACTTATCAGGTGAACACATCTAGTTTCCACTAGATACTGACTCAAGGTGTTCACAGCAAAGCATATATCTGACCTAGTATTCATTAGATACATCAATGACCCAATAATGTTTATGTACAGAGTTATATCCACTAACTCTGATGAGTCATCTACTAACAGATTCAAGTTGGAATCCATGAGAGTGGCCATTCCAACACATCAATTCTTCTCAAGATTTCTCAACACACTTTCCCTAGTTGAGAAAGATTCCTTACGAGCCTTGCCATACTTCTAGACCTAGGAAGTAATGCATCAATCTGAGATCTTTCATTTTCATTTCTGCAGCCATCTTCTTCTTTCTTTTCATGATCTGTTTCTCATTCCCTATCAGAAAGATATCATCTACATACAATAATAGTATGATCCATAACCTTAAGGTAAAGGTTAGGAACAACTTTACTTTTGGTAAAGCCCAAGCTTATCAAGAAACTGTCAATTCTCCATTTGTGACTGAACATCATTCACACTCTGCATTGAATGATCTTCTGCATATCTATCTGTGCCATCTCTCGTTAGATGGGTCTACTGATATGGGCCTCAATATCATTCAAACTCTATGGTGAGTTCCTTCTTGCATCCATGTCATCTGTGTCTAGAAACCATATTCAACCTTGTAGCAAATCTTGAGATCCACATCACCCATGGTGATCATTAAGCTCATCAATTGATTATCGATCCTAGGTACCCATATAGAACCTGATTCACACTTCTTCTTTAATTACACCATTAAGAGAATGGTCTTATCTATCCACTTGGAGCAAACATCTTGTCATGATTCTCTTCCTCTTTCTAAGAGAATCTTCTAGCAATGAGCCTTCTATATTTTGTTTGATTTGTAAATCTTCTTGTTGAACATCCATCACTTGTTCGGTGTTCATCATTCTTCATGATCTTTCCTACATATCAAAATTAAGTACATGATTAGTAATACTTCATAATCATGAAATCATGTTGACATGATAACCTATTATGCATACAGATATCATTTACATAGTTATGCAACTATCTTGACCAATACTTTGGCACAACATTTTTCCATATCCTGTATGTATACAATGGCTATCTAGATGCCTTCCATCTCTACCAGAACATACTATCGAGAGTGTGCACAGCTCTCAGCATGTTAGCAAATAGGTTTCATTCTAGACAAGCAACAATGGAATGTTTGTCCAACTTACCAATCATATGCATATTAGTAGTATATTGTTCAATGCTCTATCAATGTTTACACTCAGCATGATATATTCTAGGAATACAAATATGCATACAAGCAATATCATTTACTATTTGAAATAACAACTCAAATACTTATCTTTTATGTTTGTGTGGTTGCCTCCTGCTTGATCTTCTATATGTCTTTTGAACTTCTATTCATTCTGTACCACTGTGCATGCTCAAGTGTGCACTAGTGTCATCCTCATGATCTCATACACAAGCATATATTCATTAGTATATTCTCAATATTATCAAAAACATTATAATTCTAAATAATCTTGAATATGTATAGTCATGATCATTAGTATTCAGGGTTTCAGGGAAGTCTTCTTTTACTCATGCATATTCTTGTTTGATCATGGGACTCTTCTGGTTAGTTAAATCATCAATCAAGATAAGAGACATAATGTGCATAAACCCTTGATTAACTTTATGAATATGCATAACCAATCATACCAAGTATACTTATATAAGGGATCCTAACACAAGGTAAGATTCTAACATGACATAGGAAAACATACCTGGATTAGTATACCTACTTAGTTATGTACAACATACTTCAACAATCTCTTCAATGATTTAGAGATCCTGAGCTAGAACCTGCATGTCTCATAGGTTAAGAATAATATAACAAAGTCATACATACCTCGTAAGTAGAACAAAGATTATGGATGAGTCTTTGTCTTCATGTTGTCATGGTCATGGAACTTGATTTGTCTTTTATGATGTACCTGTATCTTGTTAGCAGACAACATCAACCTCACACAACACCATAATGCATTAGTACAATCATATATCCCTAATCAATGAATGTCTTCTATCATTCACATGCATTCATACTGTTACTAGGGTGATAAGACAATTCTAACATTAATTAAGATTGCACTAATAAATAATATGAAGACAGACATATTATGAACTTTATCAGTAATAATATTTCAAGACATACCTGTATCTCCTTAAGACATACATGTCGAGACTTCTTGTAGTCTTCTTATGTAAGGCCTTAGCCTCAACTCCCCCTGAAACTTGATCTGGAGCTTTATTAGGGTTTGTTAGAGAAACCCTAAAAATTCAATCTTTGACTTTCACACTTCTGAATGGATGGAAGGATGTGTCTTCCTGAGCTGATCAAACTAGCATACTTCAATTTTGAAATCTCCAAAATTTGACCCCTCAAAATTTGCCTTCGAAACTTCTGGATCTTCTCGACAGGATCCCGAACTAGGGTTTGATGAAGCCCACCCTTCTGCCCAATCAAAAGGTTCGATCCAAGGCTCTAAACTCTTATTTTTTTCTGAGGAGCTTCCAGCCATGGTTACAAACTTAAAAAATTCCAACTTTTGCTGAAGCCGTAATTTTCCATCTTTCCGATCAAAATCTCGAACTGGGGTTTGATCAAGCCCGGTCTTCTACCCAACCAAAAAATTCGATCTTGGTCTCTAAATTTCAATTTTCCTGAGTAGCATTCAGCCGTGGATTCCGATTCCAAAAATTCTAACTTTCTCCGAAACCCTAAATTCCGGAAGCCATGAATGAAGGTGCTCCAAAAATAATTCTATTTTGACAGAAATATGTACCTGATTGTTTCTGCTGTAACTTTGAACTTTTCGCTCCACAGGGTCTGAAAACGTTTTCTGTGGTAGCCTGACCTGTCATCTTTACATCCCAACAGGTCTGACCTCAATTGTATTTTCTGAGAGAGATTTATGCCAAGTGTCGCAACGTGACCTGTTTATGGGATAAAACAGGAGAGTGAACTTGTACGGTGTGCCACGTGTCACTGGTTCAACTTCGGCCTTTTAAAACGTTTCCTGACTGATCATAACTAACAAATTACAACGAATCTGAGGGTGTCCTTTGGACACAAGGTACCTGGTGATGTTATCTACTACCTGTAAACTTTTCAGATCCTGAACCATCGCAGAAATGGATTTATAGGGAAAGTTCCACGATGACTAGTTTTTGCTATGTAAAACCCAAACCTTCAAATTGTCGCAAGTGAAGCAAGTGTCGTAAGTGCCATACATTGCCTTCCTTTAGGTTATCTCTGATACCATGTTAATATTTTATATGATAAGACATAAAATACCAGCATCACATTCCATTTCATAATAATAGCATATACAGGATCACTGAAGAAACAACAAGCACAGCATAAACACAAAGAGACACAGATTTATCCTGGGAAACCCTCATGGGGTAGAAAACCCAGCAAACCTTCCTCAATATAGATGACCAGCACTATACAAAGATGCAAACCAAAGACATGATCTCCTCCTCCACCATACCAAACCTCTCCTCCACAAGTGCGCTACTCTCAAGTGAGTGACTGTAGTGTGTGTATAATGAGGAACACACCTCCTCCATTTATACACATCTCCGACTTGTACTTTATATTAACTAGGTCAGCTCCAACTTTACTACTGGGTTAAACACCCCACAACAACTGACTGGGCCGACCCCACTAGGGTGGTCTAACAACCCTTTGACCCACATAACACATACAGGGCCGACCCCCACTAGGGAAGTCTAATAACCCAAGTTACAACATTCTGACGAAGGAATAAACATCTTCGGATATACAATAAGATCTTCACGGAGGAATGAAACATCTTCGGAATAATAAAGTACAAATATAATATTCTTTGAAGTTACAATATCTCAACACTCCCCCTTAACGAGAAGGATATTATAACAGCATCTGCACGAGCAAGGAGTCATCAACATCATACATGATACATCTATAAATCATTGGAAGCTTTCTCAACATCATCAGTAACTGAAGCAGTTACTGGAACATCTTCAATACTGGAACATCAACATCTTCAGTACTGAGTCTTTATCTTCTGCACCACTCGAACAGCTACATCAACATCAACATTTGGATCTTCACGATCATCAGCATCGTCATCATACGATCATCAGTATCAGGATCATCTCGATCTACAGCATCTGGATTATCACGATCTACATCATCTGGATCATCTCGATCTACAACATCTGGATCATCTCAATCTACAGCATCTGGATCATCTCGATCTACAACATCTAGATCATCTCGATCTACAGCATCTGGATCATCACGATCTACAACATCTAGATCATCTCGATCTACATCATCTGGATCATCACGATCTACAACATCTGGAACATCTCGATCTACAGCATCTGGATCATCACGATCTACAACATCTAGATCATCATGATCTACAACATCTTCATCTAGATCATCAGTATTAGTATCCACACCAATACAAGTATACACATCATCAATACAAGTATCCTCATCAATACAAGTATACACATCATCAATACAATTATCCTCATCAATACAAGTATACATACAAGTATCATCATCAATACATATCATCAATACAAGTGTCATCATCAATACAAGTATACATACAAGTATCCTAATCAATACATATCATCAATACAAGTATACATACAAGTATCCTCATCAATACACATCATCAATACATAGCAGCATACCCTGCAACACACATGATCATATTACACGATGATCAACACCGCTCTCTTTAGGACATAGGTCCATGGATGATACAATCCAGATCAAGTTCCAGGATGATCAATCCTTATCACATTAAGACAAGTGGCGAGTTCCTCTATCCTGGTATTGTTCGCAGTTTGTATCAGAACATGGAGAGAGAGCAGGGAGCTGAAGTAGTAATTATACCAGAGCAGGTGTTGTCCGAGATGGAGGAAGAGAACTTTTATCTACCTCCAATAGTTCGTGATCATGTGGAAGACAGTTCCGTCTGCAAATCAGAAGACCCAGGAAGGACAGACAGATCGGAGTTTGCAACAGCAGAGAAAGAGGGAAGAAACCTATGAAGAGGACGAGCAAGGAATCAACCAGGAGGAGGAAATTATTAAGGATCTAATTCTCCCTACGGAAGGGGTAACCTCTACTCCTTTACTGAAAAGAACCCAAGCAGAAGATTCTTTTGACGTGGGTGATTTTCTTGATTGGTATGGTCAAGTGAAAACCCAAAACTAAGGTGGCAGTCTGTCTATTGGCTATCACCCTGCAAGTCTGTCTATTGGCTAAGTGCGTATATTCCGTATCTCTAATTTTTTAAGATTAAGACGGTGCATAACCTATTTTGAAGGGTGGTATGTCTTAGTGATGTATGACATAGGTAGGATTAGTCAAGTCTGATCTGTTCAATGTAATTTTCATTTCTACATCGAGCTAGTATAAGTTAGAAACCATCCCTGGTAAGCAACAGTTCTAGCCTTAGAGGTTTTTGTTCGGTATGAAGAGTTCAAAGGATAATCAATGAAGTCATTCGACCATAGTGAAAGCAATCCGGCTGGCGGCAGCTACATTTTTTTATTTTTGTACTTTTGTTTAAAATAGTTGGATTCTGTATAGAAGAGTCTATGTAATTATAAGTGGCAGTTAAAATCTGTCCCGTAGATATTTGTTTAAGGATAGTAATAGTAAACGATGTCCGTTTTGGCTGTTAGATAGGTGTCAATTGGTTGTACTAATTTCTGTTGAGAAGGAGCCGAGTCTAGAGCTCAAGGCCACCTATATATGCAGTTGTAATATATATATACAGTTGTTAATTGGTTGATGATCAGTTTGTAATACATTTTCTTGGAGTTGTTTAATAGAATTTGCAGAGCTTGATGCCTGCTTTTTTGACAAGGATTCCTATGTAATCGGTCTAGTAGTCTGTACCTTTCTTTTTCCCATGTGCAAATGTGTTTCTATCTTTTGTTTTCCATTCTGTGATATTTCCTTCATGCTTGGATCATGGTAACAGTTAAGTAGAATTCATAGAGATTATGCTCTACTTAGCTTATTCCAAGTGTTTCACCAAATATATTCTGCTAAAGTTGATGTAGGATTCATCCTTGTTAGATGCCTTACATTGATGGATTGTTTCTTCTTTCTTCTGTTCCACAAATTAAAGCTCTTGGACTACTAGCTGCTTGCTACCTTTCCCTTGTTAATGCGTTCTCTAAACCTTTTGTGAATAATGTTTGCAGAACCAGTTAAACATGACACCATCGGCCCAAATGAAATTCATGCGTTTTCAACCAAATAGCTCTTAAATCATTTTTGTTCCATAAGCAGAAATCTGATCTTTTGTGCATTGTCGTAATTGAATATCTTTAGTGTTGAATGCTGGTGTATGTTTTCGCTAATTGACACGTTTGAAGATTTCCAGTATTCTATGAGTTTATAGAGAGAGCCCTCTCTGGTTACGTTTGATCAGAAGCGTAAACCAAATATTGGTTAGTGGTTACCCGAGATTACCCTCTTTCAACCTTGGGGGTCAGTTTTGGTGTTAACACTTCCATTGATCTCCAAATCTCAATCGAGGGTTATTTAAACCCTTGATCGAGTTATTGGATAAACCTGTTAGAAACAGTTCAATTGAGGGCTTGTTTAAGCATTAGATTGAAATTTTGAAAGCTCGGTTGAGAGCTTAAATAACCCTTGATCGATCTCATGTTTCAAGCAATCCTCTCCCACGTCTTACGATAAAGTTTTACCCATCTTCATGAGAACACCCATTTAAAAGTGTTTTTTATTTCCTTATTATAATGATGATGGAAGTCATAATAGTTATTAACATCCACTAACAAGTAATCTTTGATCACCATACATTGATGGGTAATAAAAGTATTGGAACAAAAAAAATACTAAACATAATTCCTTTTTATTAATTATATATATATATTAATTTTGTTCAAAGCACGAATTTTGATTTGTTTATGTAAATAATTTTTCATGATGCCAAAGTAAATGAAAATATACAAACAATCTATATACATCATTTATATGTCTTTTATAATCCAACATTGTACCCTTGGTTTTCCTCGTGATGCCATATCCAACCTACTACCCTTGGTTTTCCTTCAGTATGAAATAATATTGTTGCATTATAAAGTCCATTTAAAGATAATTGAGAATTATTTCACAAGAGATTAATTTTTTTATGATTGGTATACAACTGCAACTTTTTTTATTTCATGGAAAATATAATCATATCATAAGGTCAATTATGCCATGAGAAACACATACAACAAAAATATTAAAATGTGTAGCTTCGCTGTGCATTTTAGGAATACCTCTCATGATTGGTGAAAAGTGTTGATTTCATGAATTGGTTGGCATGCATTTTTGTGAGAATCTTCGAGTCTATTTACACCCATTTTTAATCCTTATTATTAAATTTTTAGTTTGCATTAATTTTTTTATAATTTTATTTATGTGCTTGATGAAATTTTTATGAGAAGCAGTCCTAGATTACCACATTTGTGATGAGTTAAAAGGTTAGGAAATTCAATATTGCAGAAAGTATTTTGAAATCATGCTCTAATGTGGGTGTACACAGGATGATCAATGAGAAATAGTTTTTCATCTTCAACACTCTTAGTATCACAAAGATGAAAACATATTTGATATCGAGGTGTTTTAGGAATTCTCTAGTGCCTTGTTTCACTATGAAGCTTGTGAGAGTTTGTTCTTATTTTTGCAATGTTGATTTTGTTCTTTATCTTAGCTAAGAAAAAGAGATACTTTTGATATTCTATATTAGGGTTGATCACCTCCTTATAATATATTAATTTATCTTATCCACTAATTATTTGTTGTACCACAAGTTCTCCTTAAATTTAGATGTAATAATACTTTTAATATTATTAATATTCTGTGAAGTGACCTCTTCCTCAACTTCCCTATGATTTAGCCAATATTTTTCATCATTAAACTGACCTTACTTTGGTCTCAAGCTTTTTTACTGGACTATGAAGCAATCTTAGGAAGCTTCTCGTTTCCCATGTTGTGTATCTTGTTCTTATACATTAGGTTCCTAGTCTAGCCATACTCTCAATAGGGAGAGACACGCTTCTATGATGACGATAGGATATGGTGTATTGACTTTAATTTTGGAATTATAAGTTATAAAGTGATTTTGTATTTTCTCTATCCTTCTCCATGATTATCTAGATACTTTTCAACCCAAACTTCGCATCCATATAATATAACAAGAGTGAAGAAAGTATCAAAGAGGAATTTCATCTTATCCCAAAGCAAAAGGTCTATTGATTCGCAACTATTTTCAAGTCCATAATAATATTCCCACCCTCAATTGATTATTTTATTAATGATATATAGTTCCAATAAAGCTTTGCACAAAGATTGATTCCAGGATTGTTGTAAGAATTCACTTCCTCCAAGTTGTTGTTGTCATACATGAAATTAACATAAGCAATATTTTGGTATTTCATTATCATAACCTTTTTTTTGTTAGTGTTAACAATCATAGTTGTTTTAGAGAAAAAGACCTTGAGAAGTTCTACTTTCTTATCGAGATCATATGGTGTCTTCAGCATAAGAACACTATCATTAGCATAAAGACTATAGATGATGACTATACAAGACAAAGTTGTGCCAACACAACCTAGATCTTCCAAACAACCCTCTAACTTGTCAATGCATATACCAAAAAGCATAGGGGATAGGGAAAAACTATGCTTTACTCCTATATTACAATTAATTTATTCTAACCAACCCTTAGTGTTTCTAAACTTGGCAATAACTTTCTCATATAACCTTATCATAAACGATTTCAACTCAAAACAAAATTTTAGCTATTTTAATCTATTACAAAGGTTAGTTCTCATTACTATGTCAAATGTTTTTCTAAAGTCAACAAATAAACATAAAATATTGTTTATTATTATGACACCCCTCAACAAGTGTCCTAAGCATAATGAGGTGTTCCATAGTTGAATGATAACTCTTAAATTCTACCTAGCCTTTAGCTCCTTTTCTTTGACTTTTTAGCCATATGTTGATCTTCTTTTCCAAAATAATTCCATTTAATGTGGATAAAAGTTTGCTAATAATAATGGTCCTATAATTAGAGATATTGTTTTAATTTCCACTTTTAAGCACGAGAACAATGAAGATTTCCCTTGAGGGTTTAGGGAATCCCTTCTCCAGTACTAAATATAAAAGCTTGTGGACGTGAAGGATGAGGATACGCTAATTAATTTTTAATATATTTGCTTGGTATCCTTTAATGTCCTTATGTTTCTGTAACATCCCTCTTTGACATCCCTGCTATTTTGTAAATGCAAATGTAAATTTTATTGGTTTACTAGTGAGAATATCAACGTCAAGGCCCCACCAATAAACCTTGTAAGCTAAGTGATTTATTTCCTAGTTGTATTTGGGAATAGTAGACTTAACGGACTGAGCTCTTGATCTCTTGATGGAACCTAACTTTGAGGGAATGAATCCTCTGAGGGGGAAGAGGTGAAATGGCTTGGAAGCCATGACTTTGATGACAGATGTTATCTTGGTACCGCAAACACTTATCGAATGTCGCATTCACCGAAGGTTACTTGAGTTGTTTCGTTTTCGGTTAGTCCTAGAGGGGGACGCTGAAGTTACCCTTAACCGCCGAGAGGCAGTAAAAGTCTCCTAAGACTTAAAAAAACACTAAATTCATACTTGCTAAAAGATGTTAAGTAAAACTAAGGAAATCCTTTGGATGACCTTAACATCCTAATCCCAATAGAGGACATCAAGGGTTTTCTTCATCGAAACCCACTACTTAATTACTTAGCATAAGCTAAGCTATTTTGCTAATTATTACTATTTATAATAATAATTGGTAATTTTATATACCCTAATACTTTGAAATGCAAAGAGAAACAATATACATATATGTATATAGAAACGCATGCATTTGAGTATTATCACTTGGATAAATATTAATAATATTTTGTAAAAGAAACGGTATATGTGTATAGAGATGCTTATTTAGATTGCAAGTACACATAAATATGATTATTATCACTTTGTTAAAGTACTATTAGTACTCTATATCCATTACATTGTAATGCATTAATTAATAATGCCATATATATTAATAATGTATTAATATATACGGATGTGTACTTAAACCATTCAAAAATTATTGATATATATATATATATATATATATATATATATAATATTATTTTGTAATTAGTAAAGCATTATACATACATGTGTGAAATATTATGAAATATTATTGTTGTGTAAAATTGTATATTGGAATGCATTAATTGGAAAATGCATGTAATTATTGAAATAACAATATAAAGATACTCACAAGAAGGAGTTAACGCTTGGATAGTTGAGTAAAAGAAACTGTTTATTATATTTATATATCTTTTTTATTAAATGTGTGTGCATTATACTTCTTGGTGGAGAATATTACTTACTAGCTGGTAATTATTTCTTCCTTATGGCGAAGAATATTATGTACGGGCTAGTAATTATTTTGTTCTTTATGGCTTCCTGGAGAATACTATTTACAAGCTGGTAATTATTTCTTGTTTAATGGGGCCTGGAGAATATTATTTACAGGCTAGAAATTACTTATTATTTTTGGGTGCGTTGAGGTTTTAATTCATTTTTAATTGTTGCGTTGGGCATGAAGGAGGGAAGAGATATGTAGAATTAATTCCATTTAGTACTGCATTGGGGCATTAATTCCTTTTAGTGCTGCGTTGGGGCATTATTTCCTTTTAATTCTGGTTTCATATATTACTTATGTAATGTTGGATGTTAGTAGCTTGCTGCGCTGGGCATGGGGAAGATTCTTCTTAAATTTTCTGCTTCATATATTTTATATGTGTATTGAATGTGCTTTTGGGGATGGCACAAAGCTTATGGAACCCTAAATGCCTTCCATTTTAGTATTAAAGCTTGGGGGAGATCGATTTCATAAGGAAAATGGAAGCTAGTTTTAATATGTTGAAGTTGAGCGATGATGGCGTGAATCTACAGTATTTTTATTGTGTAGGTAAAACGCAGAACCAGGGTAATTTTCTATGATAGATTGACCCTGTAGATATTGTTTCTTTTTACTACATTGCTTCATTGATTTCCTGTGTGGATGCTGAAAGATCCTTGTTGGTATTTATTTGATAAAATAAGGGAGTGTGCATATTTTATTTGCTTGCTGCTCATGAGTGGGGAAATACCCCTTTTTATTCTTGTTTTATATATATATATATATATATATATATATATATATATATATATATATATATATCTGTGTGTGTGTGCGCTGCATGTTGCACAGAGGCATGGGAGACTGACCCTTGTGATTTATTTATTTCATCTAATTAGATTATAACTGGTTTGCATGCTACATGGAGGCATAGGGACTATTCCCTTTGCTCGGTGGTTTCCCAGAGTAAACATATATTTTTTTATATGTTGATTGTGTTGGATTGCGTAGACGTTTGGGGAAAAAGGATCCCAGTATACTTTTCATTTGGCAGGATGTACAAATATTTGCAAGATTATTTACATGCCGAATGATTAGTATCTATGCAGAGATCCCCAACACTATGTTATTTGCATAGATATTGGGAAGGATTAGGTGCATGCTGAATGATTACATAATTATATTTATATGTTTGCAGGCTGAGAGATTTTGTTTATTTATACATTATATGTTAAATGTCTTAGACACATAGTGCAAGGGTTGGGAAATGAATCCCTGTCAACATCTTATAGGGTAGAATTATATGTCATGAAGCTATTATTTTGCTTACTGCGCAGAGTTGGAAAACCTTTCAGGATATCCGTTTCATATATATGTATATTTGCATGCAGTTTGTGCCTGTGTCTATTGTGTAGATGTTTGGGAGATTTCACCCTATATAATATTGGTTTCATATTTCATATTGCATGTATGCTTTCATTTTCATACTACACAGATGTTTGGGGAAAAGATCCCTGTGTATAGATATGCCTGTATGTGTTGTGAGTGAGGATTATTTGGGGAAAGGGTCCTTGTATGTTTACATTTCTTTGATATCTTGATAAATATATGCTAGATAATTATCAAATTATAAGGTAATCATATGCCAATTGGTAAAGGTTAATATCACTGCAAGCAGTGACCTCTACATGTGTTTCTTATATATAAAATATGTGGTACCATTTAGGATGGAGGGCTGAGTACCGGCCATATATAAGGTGAAAGACCCTCTGCATATAGTATATATGCTTGCATAGTTGGTTATGCTAATACTAAATATTGATGCATGTAGGTATATGTTAGTTGGGGCATGGTAAACCCTTTTGTGCATAAAATGTAGTTATTGGTGTAAATAAATGTTATCCCAGATAGGGAAACCTTATGCATATTCCCAATATATATATTACTTTAGTTTTTTTAGAACCCTTTGGGGAAGGGTGGCTCAAAAGAGGCCCTGTATCTCATTTTATAAAGTATAAGGATCTGGTTGTGATCATCCTGGGAGAGAATCCTTGTAATACATCTGGGATAGAGGGTTGAATTTTTTGGAAAGTGCTCTCTGTGAGAGGATTGGGAAAGTAGAAAATATTGCACACACTGTGTCGTAGAATGTACTCCTCTATATTTTGATAAATAAAGATGTGACAACTCTTTCTGGATGTAGCCCCAAGATATGGGTTGAACCATGTATACTAGTCTCTTTCTGATGGTGTACCTTATGCATTTTTGTTCTATTGATATTGGTGATCCTAAATGGTAAATGATATCACTAAAGAATGCTAAATGGCTATTTCATAAGTTTACATGTGAAATGATAATTGTTGGATGTTTGGCGATGTAATGATCATGAGGAACTATGATTCCAAATCAAAAAGAGGTTTACACTGTTGTATTTGTTATGTACTATTGTGGGAATGGAATGGTCCATAGATTGGATTAAAAGCAATGGCTAGTCATGTGTAATGTATAATTTTTATGTAAACAAATAGTGGTTGAACAAGTGTTCTTATGGAATGCTACTTGCTATTTAAGTACATTTATGATATTTAATATGACTAATACCTTGATTGTTGATGTCTGGGAAATTGTTTACAACTCAATCCTTAACAATAAAAAGTGGAAGTTGGGTATGTTACAAAGTGGTATCACAGTTGAAGTTTTAGCACTCAAGCCTATGTGGGCTCAGCATGAGGTATGAAATTAGCATTCTTATAGTAAGATTGTAAGGTCTCATGTATAAAGGATATAGCCTCAATCATTTTATGGAACGCATGTTAAAGCTGTGCTATCCTGAACTATTAAATTGTTTGGTTATGAAGTATTTAGACAAGATAGTAGACTGTGAATCCCTTTTTGGGCATTATTATCATATGTAGGGAAAAAAAAATTAAGAGTACGCTTATATTGGATGACTAATAAATTGGTTGTTTGTATCAAGATCAAGAGAAATGTTTTTATCCATCTTCCTTGTATAAATGAAAATGTGGAATTGTATGGTGAGGTATGTTATCACCTCGACCAACGAAATTGTGGATTAAAATTGTAAGCACAGGGTGATGCTTTGGTTTTGTTTTGGTATTATGTACTATGTGGATGTACAAAAAAATGGAAGTTGGATTATGAATTTACCCTTGATACATTCAGGAAGGAATGTAAATGTTCTCTAGAATTTTCTTGATATATATGGAGATATGTTTATATATAGAAATTGTTTTGCAATAGTCTTGTAAATGTATAAGCACGCAAGTTGAAAACAGTGGAATAGTGATAGAATGACCATTTGAATTATTGAAGAGGTTGTAAACTTATCACCTCATAAGAAACCAAAATTAATGAAAAGAGAACAATCAATGTGCTAACATTTCAACTTATGGCCGTGAGATTGAAAATATATGCGGGACTGGTTATGCATAAAGTATGGTGAGCATACTATAAGAGTCTGAATAAAGATCAGGGACTCATGAAGAGATATGCTCAGAGCATGAGTAAGATAAGTAAATAGGTGAGCCTATTGTTTAATAAATCATGTCACATGTTGTGGTGACTGACAGATTGGGAGGTTATTGCAACTTTTTGAAATAAGAAAGATCTTTAAATCTACGATAAAGTTACAAGGAACTATGATTATGTAAAGTGTTATGTGATACAAAAATATTATTATTGTGTTTTTTGTGATTAACACTTGAAATCCATGAGGATTTAGCTAATATACCTATTGGTTGATGTGTGCGAGGAATTGATCGCACAAAGTAAGGCCTTGGCTTTCCAAAACCAAGATAATCAATGGCAAGAGGATCACTAAAACCAAAAGGATTTCGCAAAAATAACTATAAGCGAATACCTCCACATGGTTTTCAAACTTAATAATTTGTCATGTGTAGTAGGCTCAACGTAAATCTTGAGTTGGTAAAGCAGGTTGGCCATGATAGTGGCATTAGAGCCACAGTGTTAACCAAGAGTTCACTAATACAATTTTATGGGACATTGTTGCATGCACATGAGACAGTGTAACTAGAGAAGTGAAAACATTGAGTATCAAGAGAAATTAAAAGATAACTCTACACATAATAAAAACCCCCATCCTAATAAGATACGCAAGATGGGAGGGAGGCACCCTGCAAATTAAAATAAAGCTAACCAAAGAAGAATGAAAAAGAGAAGGCCAAGTCTGGAGCAAAAACTTGGGCCAGAAAGGAAGACCAACAATTGGGTATAGAACACGAGATGTGTTACCCCGAAGAGCTCTTAGAGGAAGTACCATGGTTTTTGTGACGTAAAAAAAAATCCTGAAAGCACTCCGTAACTCAGACGTCCATAACTTGCATAACTCGAGAGTACTGGGTGAGTGTTGGGTTGTCAACTACAAGGCACAAACTAAGAGGAGTCTTTTTTCGGGATGGATTTGAAAAGGGAGATGACCCTCTCCTAAGAGGTGGCCCTTATGAGGAGATGACACTCTGTGTGCAAGAAGTGAGAGGAGGTACGCCGGAGGGCTAGGAGTCACGCTGATGGGTGTCATCCTATGCGTGATGCATGCCTTGAGGGGCATGACACCAAGAAGGTGATGGGTACCATTTTGTGTGTGATGCATGCCTTGAGGGACATGACACCGAGAAGGTGTAGATAACATTCTGTGAGTGATGAATTCCCTAAGGGGCATGACACCGAGAGGGTGTTGAGTACTAATCTTGTGCTTGGTGCACACGGAGAAGTCTTGGATTTTTCCTAGACTCAAATGATAAGGCTTGAGGAGAAAAAGAAAAGAGTTCCTGGACTGAAGCGAGAAGGCTTGAGGGGAAAAAAATAAAAAGTGTTTCTAGACTCAAGCGAGAAGGCTTGAGGGGAAAAATAAAAAGTGTATAGTTCGCATGGAAATGACAGAAGTACTAATAAAGAATGCAGTAGCCAAAAATACCAAAGAGTTCAAGGGGAGCACATACACAAGGGGAGCACTATGACCAAAACACAAATGAAGCACGCGGCTCAAAGAAAATCAAGCATAGCTTCATAAGGTGTTGACATCAATACCAAAGGGGGAGATTGTTGAGCATTGGTTGTCATCGATGTCAACTAAATATGATGACCATCATCTAATGTCAAAGAGGATGTCAACTGGTTCAGTATAATCATTGATATCAACACAATTCAAAGTAGATACAACATTCCATCAAAATATGAAGAAGCCACTTTGAGGAAGTCTACTACGCATGATGAAGAAATCATGAACATGGGAATCATATACACAAAAGGTGAAGGTGATATATATGAAACTTTGGAGTATATCTAAAATCACAAATATATGAAGATCACAAAAATCATATATGTGCAAGGTGATAGACATGGATTCCAGTCTGAAAAAAGTATATCTATTCACTGCATCCATTCTACCTGAAGATGTTTACAATGTGTAAGATCATATCTAAAAGTGAATATGTGAATCAAGGATGCATTAAGCACGCAACTTTGGAATATAGCTAAGAAGTGATTTCAGGCAGAAGATTTGTATCAAGGCGACATCATACATCATCCAATATGAAGAAGTACATAAGATGATACTTCATATAGATCCAAAAGGATACTTCATGAAGATTCAGTTCAACAAGGAACACAAGCAATGCACTCTACATCATGTAGTCCTTGCGCAGATATTTATTCCACCAAGATACACCTTCACATGAAAAACAACCAAGGAACTGGTTGGACAATAGTACAAGTGCTCAAACTGCCAAGAAGATGATTGGACCAAAGGGACAAGCAATCTAGCAAGTCTAAGTGTTGCTTGGTTGATGGTTGGGAGTGCACAGGAAGAAAGGAACAACAGATAGTCGGACAATCCTGAAAGCGCACAAGCACAACCAATCAGAAGATGCCTTCAGGTGGTAAAAAGTGCACAAGTTCCTTAATGGGTATGATCGATTGAATATCACATATGAGAAAATGCCTTAGTCATCGAACAACAAGTGCAAAAGTCCCACAAGTAATGATAAGGAAGAGTTCAAAGCCCTATGAAAGAGAAGTTGTAGTGTGTGCAATTTCCGTAAAGTTTCAATACAACAAGAGCGCATCACCCAAATGAAATGATGAGCATGGGTCACAATCCCACTAAGAAGAAGCCAGAAAATGCACAGGTTATGCAAATTGGTGATAACATAAGTGAAAATTACCCACAAGGGATGGTACCACAAAGATCATGGACATATCAAAGATGATGTGAAATATTGCGCATATACCATAACAAAATGCTACATCTAGAGCGCAATAGTACACCACCAATGTGCAAAGTCCCACTAAGTTGTGGACCTTATGGGCGCTTGATACATCAGAGATGACATATCAATACCGCAGATGATGACACGTGGCATATGCACGATCCATGAAGTATGGATGAAGGGATGCCATGACCGACTTGCAAACATACAATCCATGCAAGGAATGTATAAATAGAGATGCAAGTTGGATATTGGATGTAAGTGGAAAGAGAAAGAATATTGCAAGTTTTGTTAAAGTTTCAGTTTGTTTTCCAGGGCATGAAGGGCTCATGGAAGGATGTGCGCATACAATAGAACGAAGTTTTGATGGTGCACATAAATATGTCATAAACATGTGACAATTGTGCAAACATGAAAAGGAATAAATATTGAAGAATGCGTAATTGTTGGATTCTTGAAAGACTGTATCATAATCAATATGTCTATAGTCATAGAATTTGAAGAGACAAAAGAGTAGAGATAGAATCAAAGATTATCATATATTGCGCGGATTTCTAGCTGATGCATATGAACTGAAGTGAAAGTGTGCAAAGTTGAAGACTACATCTGATGCACAACAACAAAACAGTAGCTGAATTAGACAGGTGCATCATAATGAAGATTATATAAGACAAGTGTGTTATATGGAACGGACTAATAATTTGATGCAAAAGACTTTGAAGATCATCCGAAGGACTACAACACTTAATTAGAACGGGCACATCATAAAGTGCGCAATTATCTCTATTACTAGTGATTCATTTCAGTATAGCAAATCATCAATTGAAAGCACAGTATTAGTTAATTATTACAATCACGTAAAGAACAATGTTGAACCGGAAGCGCGGACTGCAACATCAACAGAGTACATAATCCATCAAGTAAGTCATCAGCAAAAGTGTGATTTTGAGAAGAAAGAGAAGTCAAGTGATGTATGCAGAACAGTGACATAATGCAGTCTGCATACAAAGGTCACGTGTAACAAAATAATCATTAGAAAACCTGAAGAAGTGTGTATAGTTAAAGAACAACAAGGCAACAAGATATATCAGCTATCAGGGAGGTCAGATGGCAAAATGAGACTGGTAGTTGGATCTTCCTTTAGGTTGGTTCCTATAAAACAACAAGGAGACAGGGAGTCGCAGCTTTCTTCAGGTCGGTGCCTGTAAAACAAAGCAATAGGGGGTCGGTGCCTCCTTCTAGTTGGTGCTAGAGAAAAATCAGGGGTTTGGATCCTCCTTTTAGTTGGTGTTGGTAAACAAAGGAATTCGGTGCTTCCTTGAATGTATTCTTTCTAATTATAAAGATGCATTCCATGGTTTTCTCCCATTTGGGTTTCCACGTAAACACTTTGTGTGTAATGTGTTGATGATGTGGTGCATGTACATGTGAATGTTTATTTACTGATGCATAACAACTGATGAATGATTAAGTAAAATTTAATATGCTAAGGGAGGTAAAATATGATAATAACTGCGTTAATACTGATTCACCCCCGCTCTAAGTATTAAATCAATTCCAACAACTAGAATTGATGATTACCTCGCAAATGTACATTTTTTCAAATTCAAAGTTGCACCTTAAGAGTTAGGAAAAATAGAATAATTTTTACAAGAAGGTAAGGATCCATAAGAACTTACAAAATACAAAAAGGATATCCTTGCAATTAAAGCCACTCCTTACACATTGATGACTGATTTTTTATACAATATTGGATTTGATGAGGTACTAAATATATGTGCATTTGAACATGAAAGGCATGTATTATCCAAGAAGCACATCCTAGACTTTGTGTAGGAGGACATTTTCAATCATATGCTATAACCATATAAATATCATAATCAAGGATATGGTTTCCCACATTATACAAATATTGTAGACCTAGTATAGAATATATCAACTCAATAAGCTAGAAGAATAGATAATAGTAGGGCCGATGCACAATCATGAGCTCCTTTAAAGACACTTTAGTTGCCACATAAATTGAAAAAATAGAAACCTCTAACTTCAAGAGGTGGTTAGAGGTACTTGCATAATGAATTTTAGGATCATGTAAAAATACAAAATATAGGAAATCAAATAATATTTAATAATATATCAATTTTACTTTTAGAAATTTTGTGTAGTTGTTTATAATTTTTTTTTCTTTCTAAAATTGGCTTTTTAAATTTTCAGCATAATATAACATATATGTCTATGCACGTGCAACTCTATATGAACTAATTGATAGTATTTTTGAATAATTTTATATATATATAGCCTAGAAATCTTGTAACAGTGCAAGACTATTTTTTTGAAATTATTCATGATGTTTTCATTTTTCTATGATTTATTGAAGTTGAAAAACCTTTAAAAAGGGATGGTGTGTGCGCATGCAACACTTTAACTCTTTTCTTAATGTAATAATGATTTTTTTTATATGAGTGTAGAGATATCTCTTTCTTCTAGTGCACCATATAATTTGTTTGAGAAATGGTGAAGGGAGTCAAAAGTTACAACATAAACAATGGAACATTTTATTTTGGAATCCTAAAATTTGATGACAAAAAAGAATGGACCCAACTTCGTGCACCCATGTAGTATCCCTCAATCATCAGGAAGTACAAAAACAACATCATAAGGATGGAATAATAGGAACATCAAAATAAAATAATTTCAAGTAAGAAACCTTGTTCTCTTGTATAATAATAAAATAAAAGGAAAACCAAGAAAATTGGAAACATCATGGCTAGGACCATTTGTAATAGAAGATATAAAACCTAGTGGACATATGGATTTGAGAACGATGTAAGGGAAATTCTATAAGGAAGTAGTGAATGGTTTCCAACTAAAAAGGTGCCATGCATGAATAATAAAATAAAGTAGTTGATTAAGAATAAATAGATCGAAAATTTGTTAACTTTAAAAATACTAATCAATCTAAATCAATGTAAGAACTAGTACAGGATGATCATGATCGATGGATAGATTGGAAATATCATGAATTAAAAAAGAAAAGATAAAAATGAAATATACATATTAACAAAAAAGTCAATTTAATATAGTAAAACAAAAATAGAAGTCACATTAGAAGAGAGGTTCATCCAACCAATAAATTAAAGGGGAATAGCTCAAATAAAGAAGAGAAAACTAAAGCAGTTAGAAGTTAATGTAGAAAAGAATTAAGACCTTTGCATGCAAGACAATTCAAGTATATTTAATTAAAATAAAGTTGTTTAATAGTTAAAGTTGATTTAAAAAACAACTATCTTAAAAAAATGAAATGGAAAAATGGGAACTTAGAACTTTTAATAAAATATTAATAACAATTCTCTAACTCAAATTCTTTAATAGAATTTTAATTATTTAAAAAAAATCATCTATATTTTCCAAACTCTATATAAAAATACATCACAACATATTTAAAATACGCAACTAAGAATATATCAAATCATGTATTTATATTAAATGCTACATAAGAAAATATGATAAATCCTCAATCCATGTAAAGTCAACATTGACATAGACATTAGCCCTACAAATAATCGATTAGACAAAAGAAACCAACCACACACTAATGCAGATGAAAATCAAATAATAAAAACACACACAACCATTTTGGTATATTTCACTTTAACAATGGTCGAATTTCTTGCACCTTATTACAATCTTAAAGTTTACTAATGTACGCTATGCCAACATACCACATAACCCCCACATAACCAAGGTATACAAACATAGGTGTGACATTCTTCAAATATCCCCAACAAGGGTGTGGGATCATTTCAATTTTTCATGGGAGAGAGGCGTAGAAGTCAATTTTTCAATATTTCCATTGGAATATCCCAACAATACCACCCCAACATTTCACCAGTTAGAAAGACATGTAGAGTACATGTTGATGAAACATTTATGGAAATTCCCGAGTGGCACAATGGGAACATTCCTATTTGTATAAAGGAAAGATTTTACTATTAAAGTGACCTTTTTGGGGTTCACCTAGAAGTGTATTGATTTTTGTTTTTTTCAGACAAAAAAAACAGCTTTCATATTAATGATCAAAGCTGACCACAAGACGTGATCGTACATAGATTTCAGAGAGACTCTCTCATCAGTAAATCCAAGGTCCCCAGAAATATGTCATAGGCTACCAAACCACTTTATCCTATGAACTAGTCTCATGTAGTCATGACTATACATATAAAACAGTTTTCACCTCCATAAGTAACAGGTGCATGCAAAGGGACAAAACCAATAATTACCAAGTACTAAACTTAGTGAATAAGAGGTCATAAACTTAACCAAAAAACAGTTCAAATGTCTTTATAAGAACTCCATCATGCAACTCTTCACACTTCAGCAATCCAGTCATATCCCCCAATGGCCTTCTGGACAGCCCGTCAGCAACTCCATTGAGTTCCCTGTAAATATGCTTGAAATGGATATTCTTGAACGACTTCAACAACACCTGAGTACGCTGCATCCACTGAATCAACTGCAAAGAGTGTATACTGCAATCAGCACCAGCCCAGTCCAGAACACATTTGGAATCTCTGAAAATCCAAAGAGCATTAATACCCTTAAAATGTGCAAAAAAGAGAAGAGCCCAGAGAGCAATCAATTCCACCCGGGTGTTGGTTCCAGACCCGGCCGCTAGATGAAGATGGTACGAGAGAGATGAACTAATAATAAGTTGAGCACCCGCGCCACACCTCCCATTCAGCGTAGCACCATCGAAAAACCCCCAAGGAAAAGGGTAGTCCACCAAGTCCTGATCAAAACACCGCGGCTTCCGTGTAGATGTAGGAGATATGAACGTCGAGAAAGTGGAGAGAGCATTAGCTGCCACTTGGGTAGGTGACGGTAAAATACCATGGAAAATCTCCCCATTCCGCGCCAACCACACTCCCCAGAAAAGAACGAGCAACAGGGCCACGATCTTATGATGCACTTTCCTCCAGAGCTTTAGAAGATCCTCCACCGAGGAATCCACCCACATCAATTGGATATTTAAAAGAGAGGAGAGGTCCCCCACCGAGTTTTTAATGAAATCACACCGACAAAATAGGTGCACAGAAGACTCAGACTCTAACTGACACAAAACACACCATCCCGGACCAATATATCCCCGCACTTGAAGATTCGACCAAGTCAGAACCTTATCCCGCAAGACCAACCAACAGAATAGCTTAACTTTTAGCGGACATAACAGCTTCCATATCCAAGGTATCCACCAGGGGATGGATCGAGGACCCATGCAACCAATCAGATGGCAATAAGCATCAGCAGTCGTGACCATACTAGTGGCTGAATTTGAGGTCCAGACCAAATTATCTGCCCTCTCCGTGAGTACAGTCCCTGCTTGAACAAGAGACTGAACAAAAGTGGACCATTCAACCGCCAGTCTATTATCCAACTGTAGTTCCTCCACAGTAATCCACCAGAGTCCCAAAACCAGGGAGCCTAAACAGGCTTGTTTTAACACATAAATATTTTTCTGATGCAGAACCCGAATCAACTCTTTAGACAGACAGAGGCTACCCTGAAAACCCGTAATAGGGTCAATGCCTATGTAAATTTGTGTGCCCCGACCAACATCCCAAGCCAGTGACGAGTGAATAAGTGGAAGTCCTTTAAGTAAACTGCTCCAAATAGCAAAACCACCTCTACAAACAGAAGAAGTATCCCAAAAGAAATAGGGCACAAGAAAATGTTTTAGGTATTTCTTCAGAATCACAGATCCCCATAAGCCCCCCCCACAAAGAACCCACCATAGAATTTTAGCGCATAATGCCCGATTAAAGAGTCCCAGGTCCTTAATGCCCCACCCACCCAAGTCCATAGGGAGGGCTAATGAACCACGGGCTGCCAAGTGAAATTTTGAATGACCCTACTGACCCCCCCAAAGGAAGTTGCAGAATAAACGTCTCAAGGAAGCCAAAATAGAAGCAGGAATGGTAAAAAGAGAAAACCAATAGTCAGGGATCCCTTGCAGAACAGACTTAAGTAGAGTGAGTTGACCCCCCAGCGAGAGCCACCGGGAAGACCAAGAATTAATGCAATGTTTAACCTTCTTTAAGAGCCAACTCCAATCAGATGAGAGGTATCCATTCGGCTTCAACGGGAAACCAAGGTATATGAAACCCTCGTTAATCCCTGTCCACTTATAAGGGAGAATCTGCTGTAGAGATGAAAGTAGGATAGTGTCCTCTACGTGATGTATTAATGTAGACTTTGGGAGGCTGACTTCCATCCCAGAGGCACTGCAAAAAGTATCGACCAATAACTTGAACTGATTCCATTCACACACTGAAGCTTTTCCATACAGCATAACATCGTCAACAAACAGAGAGTGTGTAATAAAACATCCCCTCGCCACCTTTACCCCACATAACAGCCCCGAAGACTTGGCATCCTTAATCAGGAGACTAAGACCTTCAATAGCCAGGATAAACAAATAAGGTGAAAGCGGACAACCTTGTCTGATCCCCCTATTTCCTTTGAAAGAACCAATATGTGAGCCATTAATAATCACAGCAAAATTTTTTGACGTGATACAAGCCATAATCCAACCTATAATTTCAGCGGATAATCCGATTTGAGTGAGGATGAATCTTATATAGCTCCAGTCTACCCGGTCGTAGGCCTTGACCAGGTCCCGTTTTAGTATAAGAGCATCTACTTTCTTAACTTTTATAGAGTGGAGCCCCTCCTGTGCCAGCCCCACGGCATCCAAAATCTGCCTACCAGGCAGGAAACCAAATTGCTCATCGGAGACAAACTTACCAAGATAAGGATTGAGACGAGAAGCTATTACCTTTGCAATAATCTTATAGAGTAGATTACAAAGAGATATGGAGCGGAAATTGTTAAAGTCCACAGGTCTGTCCACCTTTGGAACAAGAGTGATATATGTAGCATTGAGACAATAAGGCACCCAATTCTTAACCCTGGATTCATCCACCGCGGCGGTCAACTCATCCCCAAACAAGTCAAAAAAATGTAGGTAAAATTCCACCGTGAGCCCATCCGGCCGAGGCTTTTGTCATGCGCAAAGCCTTTCAAGATCTTCCAGACCTCCATCTTCTCAATCGGTCTACCAATAAGCACACAATCTTCCGTATTGAAGAACCGAGGAAACTTTAGAACCGTATGGAGTTGTTTCAACAGACAAGGGGGGTCTTTAGTGGAAAAGTTCTCCTTGAAGTCATCGATAGCAGCCTGCTTAAGTGAGGGTAAATCTGAAAAAACACAACCATCCACCGTCAAATCCCACACAGAATTGTTGAGCCGTCTTTGATTTGCAAAATTTTGAAAGAACCAGGTATTTAAGTCCCCAGCCTTAAGCCAGATAGCCCAGCTTTTCAACCGCCACGTCTCCTCCCAAATGCCAAGAATTTTTAGACATTTAGCTTCCAATAGGGCCAGCTCTTCCGCACGACCATCGGTAAACATTTTATCATCACACAGATTCGCAAGAGATTGAATCCGAGCTTCCAGGACTTCCAGCGAACCATGGAGTTGTTTTTTCTTCTCTTTATACCAAGAGTGGGCTGCCTTGGAAATCCGTTTCAATTTGTGCCAGAAAAGAAACAAGGTTGACCTAAAAGTTCCTTCAACCGGGCGAAACCTCAAAGTGTGAACCATCTCAACAAGTTTAGCGTCCGCCAGACATGCAGAGTTAAACTTGAATGGATAATAAGAGAAGGAGGAGACAAAATCCAACTGCAATATTACAGCCCTATTGTCCTAGAAACCCACATACCAAGACCAAGACCTATACCTTTCTATAATGGAGCAGAGGATCTCAGACATATAACAGCAATCAAGACGCTTAGCAATCCCATCCTTCCCGGATCGTTTGTTCGTCCAAGTAGGAGTAAGAACACAGGGTTTTATATCCACCAGCTTCACCCCCTCAAAAAGGCCAAGAAAATAATCAGCCAAGAGTTCAACAGCCCGGCCACAACCCCAAACCTCCTCCAGAGCCGTGGTGAAGTTCAAATCGCCAGCCACAATATTGAAACCAACATTTAGTAAACCAGATGCCCGAACCTGGTCCCAGAAGACCTTACGTCCGCAATATGGGGCATAAATATTAAATATCCGAATAGGAGAACCAAAACCAATTAATGAGCCTTCAAGCATAATACCTACAAAAGTTTGAAAATCTTTCAAATTAGCAACCTACGGGTTCCAAGCAGCCAGAGTGCCCCCCGATAACCCGATCGAATCAATCCCAGCAGTAAGCCAGCCAAGTTTAATTTTGAGAAAGGAGTTGACAGCCGCCAACGCAGATGTCATAGTCTCTTGCAGCAGGACAATGTGGGGGTTGATAGTAGAGAGTAACCTTTTCAAGGCTGCCATTTTAGGACCGCAACCTAGTCCACGCACGTTGAGGGTTAGAATGTTCATGAGGTAACCCCAGGGAGGGCTGAATCTCCAAGAGCCCCAGAAGACGAAGGAACTGACCTAGGAGGAGAAGGGACACCACGTTCAAACAAAGAATGAACCGTAGGGTTAATGGGAGACCCCCGAGCCACCCTTTTAACTTTAAAGCCACACCGGTTCTTCCGCACAGTTACGTTTCCTCAGAAAATGGATTTGATGGGGATAACGTCAGGGTCATCCTTCGTAAAAGAGGAGTACACGGGGAGCTTACAGGTTTCCCGGGGAGAAATAGGTTCTGACTATTGAGGGAGCCCTGCCAAAGTATCAACAGATAGAGGAGAGGATAGTTCCATCCGCTGAGAGTCCCCTAAATCTCCCAACGAGGATGGTGAAAGAGTAATATCGAGCGGAACCAAAACCAAGCCAGGTAATGGAGGGAAGGACGCAAAGAATCAAGGTCCAACCGAGAGACATCGGGGGGGAGGGTCCAACATAGCAGACTGCAGTGTGGGACAAGGAGTAGTGTCCCGAGACTCCAGCAGAAGACTAACCCCCCGAGCAGGGTCACAGAGATGCAGTGAGGGTTCACCCCGAGAGGGAGAGTCACCAGAATCGTAAAGAAGAGATGGACCCAAAGGATAAGAGGCACCACCACCAAGCGAAACCCTAGAGAGGGCACAACGAAACTCATCTTCTAACAAAAATTTAAGAATGAAAGGAATGGCCGAGACGAACTTACCAGTTAAGTCAAATGCCGACGAGTGGTCAAGTGGGACAAAAATATCGAGCGGGTCCTCGGCTGGTGGAGCTCCCGACACTTCCTTCATATCCACCACCCCCTCCCAAATCAAATGACTTCTAGGGAAGCAGGCCTTAATGTGACCAAGTTCATGGCAGCCATGACAATGGAAGAAAACCCTCCAGTAATCCAGCGTCTTAACAAAGGAACCGCCTTCCCAGATTATCTCCAGTTCCCCCAATAACCCATCGATCGGGTCAATTTCCACCAACACCCTTGGGGTCCGATGATACCTAGAATACCACCGAGATAGGACCAGAGAGCCATGACCAATAACCCAATACCTACGCTCAATAATCTCCTGGTCCTCCATAGAGAGAAAGTGAAACAGTATCCAACCATTCGTCAGCATAATGACCCACGGAATGTTTTTAACCAGAGGCTTCCACAAACAACGAATCCAGTCCAGCAACACAGGTCTACCAAGGGTTAAATATTTGAATTTTCCCACAAGAGCTCGGTCAGACAATGCCATAACCATATCACAAGTCACATCCTTTCCCAAGACGCAGAGGGTACGTCCCCTTTTAACCTTCTCAAATGATGGCGGAAACTCCCTTCGTCGAGGGTTTGCAGGGCAGAAAACCTCACATGAGTCGGTCAAACCCGCCACGCCCGTGTCAGCGACAGGACCCCGCGATACCCGTGAACCCAGAACAGTCAAAGCAGTAGAGGTGTCAGGGTTCCAGCAACCAAAACCCTCAAAAACCACCTCCAAAGAAGGGTTCGTGACAACCCTCGACGATTCCACCCCCGAACAAGGAGAAAGAGTCATGGTAATGGAAAACACGAGCACAACAAACCAAGACAACCCACATCCCAACAAAACCACCGAGGCCGAACGTTGACAAAACCATAGACAGACCCACACACAAAAGTCAAACGAGGAATACTAAAATAACCACAATGACAGACCATAATAGACCCATTCCCACTTTTTTAGCCTGGCTGGTACTAGGCCTGCTGCCCCACAGCAGGCTTGACTCAAGGGATCCAGAAAACAATAGCTTAAGCAAAACAGAAACAAACCTTGAAGACTAGCGAAACCAAACCCGGAAAGGTGACGACAACGTCTAGGAAGCAGGTAAACGTAAAAAATGTCGTAACCTAGAACGACCAGTTCTCATAAATATTGTAGCAAGTTATCACCGGAAGGTGGGGAGATGGAAAGACCGCCAACAGAGATGACCACCAACAGAGATTCCCATCACAGCCACGAGCTAGGCCCCAGGCATAAGCCTCAGCACCAGGGCCAGTGGCCATAGAAACCAGCACCGCCAGCAGCCTCCACCATGCGAAACATCCCTTACCAAGTGTATCGATACTTTCATAATGGCTTCCCAACACTTGATTGGCATATTTTTCTAAACTATACATAGGAAATATTCAAAGTGGACTCTTTAGGTTGAAACTATAAATTGGCTAGCTTTCATGTAATTTTACTCATCCAAATTTAATCAAACAAATAATGGAAATAAACTCAACATAGTTGAAAATATTTTTGGGTGATGCCATATAACTTGATATCAGGGACTATGTTAGTTAATGTTATTTAGTATTTAATTAGTGGTGATGTTTTTTTTGTGGTTTTCCTAGAAATGCAGTGAGACTTTCATTATGGCTTCTCAACACTTATTAGAATTTTTTTTTGAATAACCATGGGATATAATGTAATTACAAGCTCTAGGTTGAGTCTTTTAATTCACCAAGGTACCACTTTTGTAGGATCACACTTTAAAAATTAATATGCATATTCATGTCAACTAATTTAATATTGTGTTAGTTATCTACTACATGCTTAGTGAGTAACATGTTAATTATTGAGTGTATATTACTATTCAAATCTAATGTAAGTATAACATATATATGCTTAGTAAGTAATATGTTAATTATTGAGTGCATATTACTATTCAACAAATCTAATGTAAGTATAACATATAACATATATATCAATTATGTATATTCATATTCATGTCAACTAAACTAATTTAATATTGTGTTAGTTATCTACTACATGTTTAATGAGTAATATGTTAATTATTGACTGCATATTACTATTCAAAACTAATGTGAGTATAACATATATATATATATATATATCAATTATGTAAATAAATGTGTTTGAATTTAACATATTAACCAAACTTAATAAAATAGAATAACTACAATATTAGAGAGATATGGAAGTCTCTTTCTATTATTTTCAATAAAAATATATATTTCTTAACTTGTTGTGAATCATCTATTGTGTAATATGTAATTCAATGTAAAGTGTTAATTCTCTAAATTTTTATTATTTTATTTATTTATGAATGAGAAAAAAAAAGTTGATCTATCAATTATTATTATATGAGGAAAAAAAGATGATCTATCAATTGTTATTATAGGAAGATCAATGTGGTGTGATTAGTGATGGTATAAAATGAAGAAATAATGTTTTAACAAATAGGAGAAAAAAAAACTATTTATTGATATTCTAAGGAATCAAAGAAATAAAGTCAATACATTCTTCTCCTCTGCATATAGCAGGGTACCTTTATGACCAACATACTGAAATAAAAACATCAATGTCATGATAGATATACAAACTATTCACTCCAATCTACTAATGTTGTCCAAACCAAAAATCTTCGAAATAGTCTTCTACAAAAGCTAGATACCAAAAATTGGGAAAAATTGTAACCTTCACTAGCTTTCTAAGACATTAGAAACATAACATAAAACCAGTTATAAGAGAAATGAAATATATCCCTTAAAATATAAGGAATCCTAAATATATTCTTCAAAATAGGAAATTCCTTCTAGAGAATCGACGACAGCCTTGGAAAGAAGATCAACCTCGGAGTTATATGTCATGTAGATATGAGAAGTTGAAATGTTGGTGAAAGTTGTAAGAAGCTACTTGATTGTTTGATACCAAGTTTCCAAATATAAAATCTAAAGGTTGTATTTTCCTTTGGCCTATTGAAAAATAACCTATCAATGTCCAATAGCCTGTATAGTAGAAATACTATTCATATCTGCAAATTGGAGAAAACACAACAAATCCATTAGTTGTTCTTTAGAATTCAACCCAACAACACATCCCATGCAGAACTTGAAAAATTGTTCTTCATTGATTCTTAGGATCATTCAACATCCACAGGAGCTAGCTTGAGTATCTCCATCAAAGAAACCTATAACAGAATGGAAAACCAAAGAGCGAGTTGAACACTATCTAACCTTCTAAGGTTATTCCATAGAAGAATCATTCATGTACATTCTCAAATCTCTCATACTATAGACCTGAATATTTGGATCAGATTCTTCAAACAATGTCCAGTTTCTCATTTTCCATAATGCCCAACACACAAAAATAGGAAACTTTCTATGGTTTGAAACCATTTGTCTCCACCTGCTAAAGTTATCTTCAAGAAAAAGAGTGCCCCATCTCTTCTTAATATCCAATAATTCACGAAGGTCCTTTCATACTAAGATGTTGAATTGGAAAGTAAAAAAATGATGGAAGATTGTTTCATCGTCTTTTTACAAAGAACACATTGTCGAGGACCATTCCATCCTCTTATCACCAAGTTGTCCTAGGTAAGTAAGCAATTTTCTAAGTATAACCAAAAGAAGCATTTTGGGTTTAAAGGAATATGTCAATTCCAAATCTCACCATGTTGGAACATTAAAAACCCACCTTAGACTTTGCATATGATACATTAATCATTTTTTTATTAATTTCCTAGGTTTAGACTAGGTAGTTGGTTGTTAGAAAAACAAGATCGCGGAGCAATAACAATAAACAAGATCAAAATATAAATCACATAAAACACATTACAAGAGAGACACCAATATAACATGGTTCACCCAAGATGGGCTACATCTACACAAAAATTGCCAGTCCTTATTATACCATCGAACAAATGAAGGGATACAACCTGCAACACATATGCTGCAACTTTCTCTTCACTCTCTCATAGTCTCTCTCACACAATCATATAGATCTTTGCAATGCTACAATACATAGTCGTAATACAATGCCTTCCTTTTATAGAGCGATTACCATGGGAAAATACTATGGAAGAACCAATACAATGGGCCCATAAATCACCCATTATTGACCAAGTCATGCCTATGAAATTACTACATTTTACAAGGATTTTTTTTCAAAATTTTCGCTACAGGGGCGTTGCCTCCGAACACCAGCTAGGGGGGAGGGATCCCAAACTATTCGTCCCCCCCTGTCTCCCCCATGGAGACTTATTATGGGGGGGGAAGCCCCCCCAAAACCCCTCGTCATGGGATGGTATCTAGACATGACTAAAACACGACCTCTGAATAAGTAAGATCAGGCTTTACAACCATCAATCTCCCACTTGGAGACTAATCACAAAAAATCCACCACTACTACACTTGTTGGACTATGCTATGAACCTTGGTTATCAAAAAGTTCTCATCTTCACCTTCATGCTTGAATACCAACTGAAACCGAGCAGGAACTCAGTTTCTCTTTAGTTACTACATTTGTGAACATGTCTTCCAAATTCTCGCCAGTGTGTATCTTTTCCAGCTTCAACAGTTCATCTTCCATAATAGACCGTATGAAATGGTACTTGACTTGTATATGTTTAGTATTAGAATGGAAGGTTGAGTTCTTTGCAAGAAGAATGGAACTCTGACTGCCACTGTACAACCTGTTATTATCCTACTTCTTACCCAATTCCTCCATGAACCTTTGTAACCAAATCATCTCTTTACTAGCGTCTATAGCAGCAAAATACTCCACTTACATTATTGAAAGTGTAAAAACCTTTTGTAGTTTTGAAATCCAACCTATTGGTGTTCCACCTACAGTAAAGATATACCTCGTGGTTCTCCTTATACTATCTTTATCACCTGCCATATCTACATCAACATATCCTTGTAGAACAATGTTTGAACCTCCAAAACATAATGCATGAGTGGTAATACCTCTCAAATACTTATGCGAAGTATGTTAATTGTCGAGTGAAAAAGAGTGCAAAAACTATAGGGTATGGATTTAAATCTTGAGTTGGTGGGTGACTAAGCAGGGTCTTAAATGAAAACACGTGAAAGTTACTATTGCTACCTCGGGTATCAAAACCCTACCGTGAGACTTCACAGTTCGGTCCTTTTTTTGTTTTGTTGTTTGGCTCTACGTTGGAATGGTGGGTTGAGGTCCTCTCGGGCACCATGACTATTGGAATTAAGTGCTACTCATTGAGGTAGATGTAACTATAGATATGCTTAGACATGGGTCATTAAGGTTTTCTCAACAGCTTGGAGTTCTTTTTACCTGGTTCCCTTCTTGTCCCGGTTCGAAACCTGCGAGGTTTGTTTTTTTAAGTATGCCTTTGTTATTAGAAAGTTATTGATTATGTATTGGTTTTTATAACTGGAAGTGTTTGTATTTTAATCCTCCTTCAGTTTTAATGGCGGAACCATTTCAATCCTCGTCGATAATATTTTCAAGAGAAGAACTTGTACCAGTGGTTGTGATCGTACGGTAAGTCTCGGGCTCACCTAGATTGTTCCTCTGTCAACGCTTTAAGTTGTTGTTGTTGTATCAAAAATCTTCCAGTGTTTATGTGCTGACTAAGAAGTTGTTTTAGAAAGGTATTGCCACTGTGGATAGATTTCTTGGCAACTAGCCTGATATTTTGTTCTCGGTTTAACGTTTGGGTATTGTAGGATGGGGAAACCCTTGGTTTGCTTAAGCGGCTTGTCTGCGATTGTAAAACTTCCTTAAGACTAACTAAAAATGATTTTTCTTTGTTCAAGATTCGCTTTGTCGAGGATTTTCTCCCATCCCTGTTGGTTATATTAATGCATTTGTTTATTTCTTTATGTTATAGTTTCTTTGTTAAGTGCTACAGGGTTTGAAACCCTGACCTTTGTTTCGTTACCAAAAATTTATTGTTTGTATGAATATATTTATATATTTATCTTTCGGCTTCCTTACAGTTTGTAACCTCTGCAAATGTTTGTTATAAGAAAGGTTTAGGTTCTTTAAAACCGACTACCAAGATATTAATTCTCTTTGTAATTAATCATTGGTAAAAACCCTATCTGGGCATTTTCTTGGTTTGAAATATCGAACCTGCATTAGTTATTTACTTAACCAGGTTAAAGAGAAGAGCTGCGATACAAGGTGTTGATGTATTTGTAACTTCGAAAGATATTCACTTGTATATTGTAATTGTACTTTATTGTATCCCAACAGAGATGTATTATTCCTCCGATTGGAAGTGTCATCAGTTGTACTTGCATGTGTCACATGTTATATTGTAAGTGTCGTAACTTATACTTGATGGGTTATTAGACCACCTTGATAGGGTCGTCCCTATATAAGTCATGTGGGTCAAAGGGTTATTATACCACCCTAGTAGGGGTCGGCCCAGTCAGCATTATGTTAAGTGGTTAAATTGGGGCCGACCTAGTTGAGTAAAGGTCAAGTCAAGCTAGTGTATAAATAGAGAGTGTGACTCTCTCATTTTACACATTGTCTCATTCACTCACTTCGCATTAGTGAGAGAAGAGAAGGGTGCACACAAGTGGAGGAGGAGAATACTGCTGAAGACATCTATCTCTTGGGATTGATCATAGTGATCCTTGTATTGATGCTTATTCTATCTCTGAGGAAGTTGTGGGGTTTTTCACCTTCTTGGTTTGCCTCGGTGAAATGTTGTGTGTCTCTTGTCTCTTATCTTTTATGCTTGATATGTTGTACATGTTGTTCTTTCAGTTAAGATCCTAGATCTATTGAATTTATTCTCAAATTATAACATGGTATCAGAGCTATCCTGAAGGAAGGCATGATATGGCATTTATGAGACTTGTTGCACTTGCAACAAATTGGAAGCTAGGGCTTGATATAGCAAAAAACAGTCATTGTGGAACTTTCGCTTTAAATACATTTTAGCAAAGCTTTAGGATCTGAAACATCTACAGGTCGTAGATAGAATTCCCATGTACCTTGTGTCCAAATCACAACATCTGATTCGTTGTACTTTGTGATTTATGATCTGTACAATCTAGGGTTTCTGCCTCTTCCCGATCTCATTCTAAAACAAGTGATCTAGGAAAAAAGGCCACAACTTGGGATAGGAAGCTCCAAATAAAATTTCATAAAAAGTGACAGGTAGAACACGGACTGTAGTTTCTCATGTAAGTTTTTCAGAGGTCGAAGTTGAACTAGTCACATGTGGCATGCCGTACAAGTTCTCTCTCCTGTTTTATCCCATAAACAGGTCACGTTGCGACAATTGGCATAACTCTCTCTCAGAGAATCCAATTGAGGTAAGACCTGTGGGGTTGGAAAGATGACAGGTCAGGATACCACAAGATGAATGTTCAGACCCTTTGGATTCGTAATTTCATAGATGTACCAGAAACAATCAGGTGCATATTCTGTCAAAACAAAATTGGATTTTGAGCACCTTCATTCTTGGCTTGTCACTGCTGCGGGAATTTAGGGCTTCGGAGAAAGTTGGAATTTTTGGAATCGGAGTCCACGGATGAATTATCCTCATCAAAATCGAAATTTAGAGACCAAGATCAAATTGTTTGGTTGGGCAAAAGGCTATGCTTGATCAAACCCTAGTTCAGGATTTTGATCGGAAAGATGCAAAATTAGGGCTTTTGCAAAAGTTGGAATTTTTTAAATATGTGACCATGGCTGGAAGCTCCTCATAAAAATAGAAGTTAGAACACAATATCGAACCTTTTGGATGGGCATAAGACTGGGCTTTATCAAACACTAGTTTGGGATCCTGTCTAAAAGATCTGGAAGTTTCAAAGGCAATTTTGAGGGGTCAAATTTTGGAGATTTCAAAAGTGAAGTATACTAGCTTGATCAACTCAGCAAGGCACATTTTTTCATCCAATCAGAAGTTTGAAATTCAAATTTTGAATTTTTAGGGTTTCTTTGACCAACCCTAATCCAGATCTAGATCCAGTTTCAGCAAATCAAAGTGGATTGGGTTAATCCTAGAAGATGATGAATTGGACACCTACATAAGTGAAGAGATTCCAGTTCCAGAGGGAGATGAGGATAAGGCCCTACACAAGAAGTCTACAAGCAATCCCAACAGATGTGACTTGAAGAGATACAGGTATGTTTGTTAAATATGTTCATGATTAGGTTTATGATATGTTTGTCTTCATATTATTAGTACAATCTTGATTAATCTTAGACTTGTCTTATCACCTTAGTAAAAGTATGAATGCTTGTAGACATTCATTGATTAGGGTTATGACACTTATGATTGTACTAATGCACCATGATGTTGTATGAGGTTGATGATTTCCGCTAACATGAAAGGTACATCAAGAAAGATAGATCAAGTTCTAGATCAAGAACATATGACCATAATGTCCTGAAGACAAAGACTCATCCATAGCCATTATAGAAGCTCTACTTACGAGGTATGTATATTTTTGGTTCTACAATGGTTAAATTATGAGTTATGCAGGTTACTAAGCACAAGTCATTGAAGAGAAAAGGAAGACATTGTTTGGGTATGTTAGACATAACTAGAAAACATGAATACTAGGTATGTTTTTCCTATATCAAGTTAGAATCCTACCTTGTGTTGGGATCTTATACTTTTGTATGAATGATAATGATTATTCTTAAAGTTAGAAGTTTAAGTAATCAAGGGTTTATGCATATTATGTTTCTTACTTTGATTAATGATATGACTAACCAAAAGGGTCCTATGGTCAAATAAGAATATGTATGAGTAAAAGAAGTCTTCCCTGAAACCTTGAATACTAACACTTATTACCTTTGTATGAAATGATCATGACCATACATAAGATTATTTAGAAATCATAATGTTTTGATAGTATTGATATTATACTAATGTATGTATGGTTATGTATGAGATCTTAAGGATAACACAATGGTGACACTAGTGCACACTTAAGCATGCATAGTGGTCCAAGATGAGTATAAGTTCAAGGACAGGTAATCCAGAAAGCAAAGATCAAGAGGGAGCACACTCCAGTAGTTCCTGCAAGGAAGAAAAGATTGAGAGGGAGTCCACCCTACAACTAAACAAAGATAAGTATTTGAATTGTCATTTATATGATTACTTAAATGATGTTGTCCATTCATGTACATACTTATGTTCCTAGATGTATATTAGAAAAGTTACATTAATGAACAAGATACTACTAATATACAAGTAATGGGTAAGTGGGCTATGGTACTGTACAACATTCCATTGATACTTATCTAGAATGAAACCTCTTTGCTAACATGTTGGGAGTTGTACACACTCTTAACAAATGCTCTGGTAGATATGGAAGGCATCTAGAAAGTTACTATGTGAATACGAGATATGGATAAATGTTGTATTGAAGCATTGACTAAGATAATTGCATGACTGTATGACATATGTCTTTATGCATAAGAATGTGTATTTGAAAAACTCTGAGAAGTTTCTAATCATGCAATTGAATTTGACTTGTAGGAAAGATTGTGTACAATCACCTACAAAAGAAGGACTACAACATTTTTTCTAGCAACAAAGTTCAAAGAAAACTATCTATTAAAGATATTGAAGAATCTGAAGTTCCCAGGATCCAGGATGAAGTAATGGAAGAATGCCATGATCGAGGAGTACGAGTCGATCAAGAAGAATGATGTTTTGGATGTGGTCCCAAGACCAGAAGGGAAGTCTGTTCTGACTTCCAAGTGGATCTATAAGATCAAGCATGTTGCAGATGGTAGCATAGAGAGATACAAAGTGAAGTTTGTGGCTCGTGGCTTCTCCCAGAAAGAGGCATAGATTATGAAGAGACTTTTGCTCTTGTGGTCAAATACACTTCCATTAGAACAGTAATTGCCCTAGCTGCAGTGATGAAATGGAAGATACACCAAATGGATGTCAAGACAACTTTCTTGAATGGCGTAGTCGAAGAGGAAGTGTATGTGGAGCAGTCAATTGATTCTGAGACACATGACAGGGAGTCATATGTGTGCATATTGAAGAAAGCCTTGTATGGCTTGAAGGAAGCTCCTAGGACTTGGTATGGTAGGATAGAAAACTTTCTATCCATTTTGGGCTTTACCAAGAGTAAAGTGGATTCCAGCCTTTACTGCAAGTTTGAGGAAGGAAATCCAATGATACTACTATTGTATTTGGATGACCTTTTTGTTACAGGTGAGGATAGATTGATTGCCGACATGAAGAGGAAGCTTGCTGCCGAGTTTGAGTTGTAGGACTTGGGGATGATGTACTACTTTCTAGGCATGGAGGTGTGGCAGAGTGCAGATGGAATCTTCCTTGGACAAGGGAAGTATGCAGTAGAGATCCTGAAGTGGTTCGAGATGATAGACTGCAAGTCCATTGCCACACCTATGGCATCGAACCTGAAGCTTCTATGTGATGCGTCATCTGAGTCGGTTGATGTCAAGATGTATCGTCAGATGATTGGTGTTGGCTATACAATGTTGACCAGAGGTTTTATGAAGACCCAGGTTCTATGTGGTTACCTTAAACCAACAAAACCCCTTCACACCGGCCCTTTCAGCAATAAACTGCGAGCAGGATGAGGTCTCCTCTGAGGTGTTTCTAATGGGGCACTGCAGACTCAGCTGTCCACAATGAGTGATGAGTTGATGACTATGACGGAGTTCACGGTAGCACACCAATGGTGTGCTGCGAAGGTCGGACTGCGTGGCCATGGTCAACACTGCGGTCCGCACAACTACCTTCTTCCTTACTGCGGGACTTAATACTACACTGCGAACACTACCACTTGACTTCCTATACTTGGACTAAGTGCAAAAATGCTTAAGGCAATGAGATGAATACCACTTATGCACTCATTCATACACGTAACTAACTTACTACTTAATGCTCATAACACACACTTAGAATGTTACTATTTTAAGCATAACCCTCAGGTGCGAAATAACTGTTATACATTCATCGACTGCATCCATTCAAACACGTAAAAAACTTTCCCCATTCTCAAGAAGACGATAGATTCACTGTTTCCTAGAAGCAAATCTAATATTAACCATACATCCATTCATGCAGACCTAACATATCATTCCATACTCTCTTGATGGTGAATGCATATAAAAGCCTTCTCATAACAGACTGCAAACCAATATTCATACATCCAACTACAAAAAGAGATAAATATAAACACACATATAAACATTCAGTCACTCAACACACTATTTAACATGGTTCACTCCCCCGGATGGGAAGTTACGTCCACAAGAACTGTGTTTGATATTTCTTTTAAGGAAGGGTTCATAGTTCTTAGTCACGCAGTCAACTGCGGCTCTCTTCTTGCTCAGATAGGTCTCTGTGCACTCGGTTGCAGAGCCTTTTCAATGTTTTCTTGGCTCTAAAGATATTACAATACAATATGGTCACAATGACTAGCCTCTCTCATCTTGAGAAACTAACCCCCCTTTCCTATACAAAATTGTCTTCTTACAATAGATCACGCCCGAAGGTCATGTATTTACAACATTGAAGACCGAAACCCTTAGGGTTTCCAAACCACTACGGTCCCTCTGAACCGTCATGCAGGCTTCTGGTAGCGATTCTGCTGTCGTGGCAGTCCTCCACGCCTTAGATCTGTCACTTTCAGCCTTCCTGTTATGCGCCAACTAACAGTTCATCCACTTCAAGCTGCACTTCCACTAACGGACTCATGCTACTGGCTCAACTCCCAGTCGCTTTCCCTACAGGCCATCCATCCTCTAATGGCCGTGTACAACTGCCTCAACTCCAGTCATTGTCTATCTGTCGTTTTCCTCTTAACAGTCACATACTCTGCTACACGCCAAACTTTCACTTTTTCGACCCGTCCTCTACTTAATGGACTCGTACAGTTGGTCGCTTTCCTAATATGCTTATGCCCTCAACTTGGCATCTTTCCAGCAGCCTTACCAAAAGTAAACTACCGCTGGTCTATCCACTATATCTGGCCATCCTCCGTCTAGTACACAACTTTACTGGCTCCGCATGGCCTACTACCTTCACAGCACTGAACCTACGTAGTGATGATCTTCGAAGAATCCTTCAAAACTTGGTACTGCACACATCTTCATAGTACTCCCAATACTTAGCCAAAATTTACTTCTTTTCTGAGCTGCGCTCAGCTCAGCTCCATCTAGCCTAAAAACTATTATAAAAAATGGCCCTGTTGGGCCAGGCCCAACATGCCCCTAACACTTACATGTGGCTCATCCCCGAGCCACTTGCTGCTTCAGTTGTCTCACTTTGCTTCGCGACTGGTGGAACTAATTTGGCCGCGAACTCATTATATGCACCAAACAACTGCTCCACTGCTTCTTTGGTATCTTGTTCAACCTATTGTACTATTTCAAGCAGCGCTAGAGTTCTCGCTGCTCCAATCTGTCCCTGTACCTAGTCCTGGTTGTTGCGCAGCTCCTTCAACTTGTCGTCTATCTGCTGCGACACTACTGTAGCATCCTCCAGGAGTTGTTGTGACTGATTGTCCATCTCGATCTCCTTCTGTCTTAATGTCTGGACTTGCTTCTTCAAGACTGATACTTCCTTATACCTGGACAACCTCTCCCTGGGTGGCAAAGCCTTGAGCTCTACGTCCAACTTTTCTAGTGTGGTCTGTTTTTCTTTTACTGCGGTCTTTACCTGTAGCAGCCCCTGATCCTCCTCAAGGGTAGTGAATGCCTTGGAAACTTTTTCCAACAGATCTTGGCACTGAGCCATGCCACTCGTTATGTTCTGCGCAGCGGCAATCACTGCTTGCTCTCTTAACTACTGCTCTGTTAATGGCGCCTGTATGTTCATTTTTTCCTTCAATGAGGCAATATCGGCCTCATAAAAACATTATTTATCCTACATCTCCGAATGCAAAGATTTAACCTTATCTCTGATCCTCAGAACTATGTCCATAGGATCATCCTGGATTTCTATGCCTTCAATATCCTTCGCAACATTAGATATGGTAGTCTCCAAGTTTTGTCAGCGGTCCTACTCATTTCGTAGCTGCATTTCTGCGCGCAACTCGAGCTGCTTGTTTGCTGCGGTGAGCTCAGCTTGTGACTTCATCGACTCCACTGTCCATTCATGCATCTCCTCGATGATCTGCAAATGGATGAAGTGCAATCCTGGTAAGTTGTGTTTAAGACCAACTGCTCTGTCATTGGTAGTGTAATAGACAATGGGTCCACATGGACAATTCTAGTCTTCGACGGCAGCGTTATTGCTAGCTGCAGCAGTTCTTACTACAAGGTCCCTACCGACCTCCCTTCAGCTCCTGTGTCGCGCGACAAGGTAAGGCTTTTCTAGACATCGTCCATTTTCTTCATCAGGCCTTTCATTGCAAGCTGCATCTTTTGCAGGTCATCCTAGATGACCATATCCTTCTTATCTTTAGCCGCCATGAGATCCTTCATTTGTTCTGAGACTGTTTCGGCTATCATCTCATAATCATCTTCATTCAGGACTGCCTTAGATTGAGTCTTTGTATCCTTTATATTCTTCCTATCCTTCGGCTTCTGTGGAGTCTCTGGCTCTTTCCGCTTCCCAGTTTCTTCAACAATCGAGCATGCCAGCAGGATTGGCTCATCCTATTCAAATTCTGTCTCAACATCCATTACTTCCACTCAGAAGTAGGCAGGCCAATCCTTCATGAGGGATTCAATGTCTTCCTCATACATGTGGTAGTTACCTAGGAACCACTCTGGTTTCTTCATTCTTTCCTTTGGTGAGATGAAGATACATCGCATGTCTTCGGTGAAGTCCAGAACACGAATGTACTTCGACATTATCTACTTTGTGATGCGGGGTGTACGCAAAATCGCATCGCGCAGCTGAGTGTAATATTGGTATAACACCTCAGCTATCGCTCTGCGATGACATTTGCCCAGAGGTTGGCATACCGGAATCCTCTAGGATCATTGGTTTCTATGTTGATGCCCACATAGTCCCTTGGCTCCTTCCATCCATAAAAAGCGATGAGGATGATGAGCCATGTGAAGTGGAACTGTCCACCATTTTCCTGGATATCCTTGAGTTCATCCAAGAACTCATTCAGAAGAATTTGACACCAATTAAACTCGGTGCCCTCAGCCGCTACGGCACAAAGTAATACTGCACCCGCAGGCACCTCTAGAGGCCTAGCCGTTCTGAGGATTTTTCCTACGACTAACTGGGTGACAAATTTTGTCGTTCTGTCCTCAATGTCTTCTGTGGGAAAACCCCTTTTCCCCCTCACCAATGGATCGCTTTTCTTCATTTTCTCGACAACTTCTTTTTCCTTGCTCTTCCCTTGGAAGAACCGCTTGGGATCCTTACTACGCTTGCTGAGACCTGTTATGCGGTGGATCAAGTCAATATTGAAATCAATTTTTTTATCTAGCCACAGGTATCCTTGGTGGTTTCACGCCATCAGCGTGCGAACCACACCATTAACTTCCACTGAACGATCAAAATGTGGCAGTCTGAGGAGGTTTAACAAGCCTGACGGAACTACCAGTGTCAGCCAGCTTTCAGAAACCAAGTTAGGTGTGCCCTTGGTATCTTTCTTTCAGCACATGTACTGGTCAGGCTGGAATTGTGGGTACTTAGGCGCGTGCGGCTATTCCTTTTGTACGCCTAGGAGTTCAAAATATTCCCATTTGCAATCCAGAATCTTTCCAAGCAAGTTCTTGGAAACCTCTACATGCTTTGAGATCAGTGATAATGGGATATCATACTTAGCGCCCTTGACCAATTTGAAGACTGGGGCATCCAACACCCATGGTGATATATACTCCTGTGTGAGTTTTAGTGGTTCTTTTTGAAAGACTGGCGATTTTTGTGTCGACGATCCCATGTTTATGATCTTGGTTCGTGGTGCAATTATGTCTTTCCATTTATCTTTCCCTTTTTCCTGCATAACGGGATTATGACGAGGTGATCTTCTAGATGCTTGCTCTGGCTCGATTACAACCTTCTTCACAGGGGTTTTCATTAACTCTACAAATCCCCTATACTGAAAGACTTCAAGTGCTTCTTCAATGGTCAGTTCTTCTTCTCTATAGGAGGGTTCGGACATTCACTGGTTAGCTAAAGGCTGTGATAATCATATGATAGAAGAATACTAGCTCAAGGAGTGATCGCAAGAAAATTCTAAGTGTTGAGTAACGCCCGCGAGTCCTGTAGCAGTGTTATTTATAGGCGAAACTGGGTCCTCCCCACGCCTCCCAACGGCTATATCCGCATTTAATGAGTTGTCCATTGGCCAGTTTGAACAGATCCTTCAGTCTCTTCTGTCGTCAGCGTGTCCAGAATGACTATCTTTCCTTTAAATGATCAAGTGGTTCGTTGAAATGGTCACATAACGGCTATATTTTTCCAACAGCATTGCAATGGCTATTTTTCTGAGTGCTACGCTGAGCTGCAAGGCAAGCCATCTAAGATCTTGCGCAGTTACTTCATAGTGCCAAAAATTTTCAACTACGCAGCTTTCCTTTTTCTTTTCTTACTTTTTTTTTTTTCCCTTTCCGCACAGCTCCAACAATGCTGCGCAGTACACACATTGCTCTATTTAACATACATGTACAGGCTCCTTCACATTTCCAATGTCCAATTTCAATTGTACCTAACACTTGGAAATTTCTCCCCACATTTATCTTTCCGTATGCTGTGAAGCAAGACTATCGTGGTACAATTTAAGTCGACTTCCATTTATCATAGTGGGTAGAGTATCACCGGCTAAAGTGGCTAACAGGACTGCACCACTGTTAGTGACATACATAACAATGTATGGGCCAAGCCAATGCATTTTAAACTTGCGAGGAAATTTCATGAACTTGCTATCATAGAGGAGGACTAAGTCACCTACCTAAAATCATTTATTCTTGATATGGCAATCATGCCATGCCTTTTCACAATCCTTCTGGACTTGCTGTTGAAAGCCTACAATGAAACAATCCTCCTCCAAGCCGACTAAATGTAGCAGTCTTTCATCTAATGCTTCGCGGTCTGCCATTCCAGTGAACGCAGCAATCCTCAGACTGGGGACAATGTACTCCATTGTAATTATGGCCTCCTTCCCATAAGCCAACCGGAAGGGTGTTTGTCTCGTCAACTTCTTACAAGTTGTTCTGTATGCCCATAGTACAGACGAGATGCGCAAGTCCCAATCATCCCTGTTTATGTTGCACACCTTCATCAGTGCATTTTCCAGTATCTTATTGAAAGTTTCAATAGTTCCATTCGCCTGTGGATGATATGGCATATTGCGGTGATATCGAATGTGGAACTCCTCTGTGAGGGCTTCAATGGTCTTATTCAGAAAGTGAGTGCCCTGATCACTCATCAAAATTTTTGGACAGCCGAATCTTGACAAAATTTCCTCAAAAATGAACTACGCGGCAGTACCTGCACTGCAATCTTTCACTGGTTTAGCTTCTTCCCATCTGGTGAGGTAATCCATGGCAGTAATGATATACCTCGCACTAATTATCTTCCCTGGTGGGTTTATAGGTCCCACAAAATCAATTTCCCACTTCTCAAAGGCCTGTAAGGTCAATTGCGGGTTCAATGGCATTTCGTCTCTCTGCGATGGCTTCCCTGTCCTCTGACAGACATCGCAGTTCTTGCAATATTCCTTAGAATCTTTGTGGATGGTAGGCCACCACAGCCCTGTGCGCAATATCTTCTGTGCAGTAGCCCTTCCTGCATAATGACCTCCTGCGATCCCTAAATGCGCATCTGCTAGTATATATGGTTTCTCGTGGTCGACTACACATCTGCGCAGGACTTCATTTGGTCTGAGTTTCTATAATTGACCTGCAATGATAGTGAAATCCACAGCGCAAACTATTAGCTGCTTCTTCTGCTGAACAGAAAATTCTTACGGTGTCAGCCGTGTTGTCAGAAAATCAATGATATCCTTATAGTAATCATCTACAACCTGTATAGCAAACATCTGCGTGTCAGGACAACTGTCTTCAATGTTCGTCGGCTCCTCTCTTGACTCAATTCAAGACAGGTGGTCAGGTCCCAAATTTAGCCTGCTGGGTTTAACAACGATCTCAAAGTCGTACTCCTAGAATAGCAACAACCATCTACATATACGCCCCCCTAACACTGGCTTATTGACCAATTATTTCAATGTAGAATGATCAGTGAACATAAGGAGTGTGCACCAAGTAGATAATGTCTAAACTTTTGAAGGGCATATACCATCGCAAGTCCTTCCCGCTTAGTAGTGGTATAGTTCTTCTCTGCTATAGATAGCTTTCTACTAGAAAATGGGATGGGGTGGTCAATACCCCCTTATCCTAGCTGAGCTAACACAAAGCCCAGAGCAATGCATGATGCATCCACATGAACATGAAATGACTTTACCCAGTCTGGAAAGACTAGGATCGGCGCGGTAACCATCTTTTCTTTAAGGGTGTCAAAACCCTGTTCGCATTCCTTGTTCCAAATGAACGGCACGTCCTTCTTCAGTAGCTTCTCCATTGCTGCAGTGATTTGCGTGTAACCTTTAATGAACTTCCTATAATAGCCTTTATGGCCCAAGGTAGAGCACAACATTTTAACTGAAGTTGGTGTAGGCAAATTTACGATGATGGCAATCTTCCCAGGGTCCACCATCAATCCCTGTTTGCAAACAATATGTCCCAGTAAAATTCCATAGGGCACAAAGAAGATTCACTTCTTTAAATTCAATGATATTTGATGCTGGCGGCACTTGTCAAGCATCATCCTCAGGTTCGCGTAATGGTTCTTCAGCAAACCAAATACATTTTTTCCAACTCTGCACGGACTCTCTCTTTATACTGTGGATTCAGTCTATACGGTCGTTGCTTCACAGGCTTAGCACCTGGCTTCAAAGGGATTTTCATGACTCCTAAGTCACCCAATACTCCTTTCATCTCTGTAAACTTGGTCGGAAATAGCTCCTGATATTCGTGCAAAGTGTCTGCAATCTCTACGATAGTCCGATCATCCCAGTAGTCTCCGATAGATGCAAACTTCGGCTCTTCACTCGTGCCGATGTTCACCTTCTGTGTCTTAACTAGTCCACTCATGTCTGAGATTTCCAATGGCGGTCCTTCTATATCACGTGCACCTTCTGACTCTAGTATATTGATATTTCGCAGATCATCTTCATCTTCTTCTCTTCCATGCTCATCATCTTCAACTAGATTATAACACTCTATCGGATGTTCTTCATGTTCTTTCCATTCTGAGTGTATGTTCGTAGGACTGTCATCTGTGCCGAAGAATTCTTCCCATGACATGTCTTCGCGAGGAAAATCTGCTCTGAATATTCGTTCCTTGATTATCTGTAGTGCCTCATGTATCAAAGGGTTTTCATCCTCGAAGCTGAAATCTCTCTGGAAGTTCACAGTTAATGTATCCCAATCTGAGGTCTCCCTGCGTAACTCCAGGTCTAGATACCATTTCTTTGGAATATACTCTTCCAAAGTATGCACAAACAAGTGCACCCACTCTTCAAGTGGCCTTTCTTCCCATGCGTGCGAACAGGATTCCAAATGCTGGCTAGGATCTGTATTCCCGTTGAACTTCTCAAAGGGTAAGGTAACCCTTTCTGTGAACCGAATCTACATCTTTGTTTTGCATTGATCCCAAGTGATCAATATCTGTTTGTGCGAAACCCACCACTTGGAGGGTATGCCATGCAGCGCCATATCCAATGCTGGAAACCTGTGCTCTTCTAGAACTGATGCAGTATAGTCTTGAATAAAAGTATAAATGTTAGCAGAACCATCAAATGTAGGGATCGGGCTTACCTCCTTTCCAATCCAGTGCAGTGATTTTGTGACTTGGGCGCACCTTCTAGCTAACACTTCGTACATGTGATTATGCCAGTTTTCCAGTCCAACATCCGAGTTAGAAACGCAAAAGCTATCGCATCTCCAGCTGAGTGCACCGTCTGTAGTAGGATTGATGTAATCCTCCTGGTTCGCAGTCATCTGGTGCAGCCGGTCCAAGTCCTGGGCTTTAGATTCCTCCTGAATTGGCTTGCTATATCTGTCCCCATCGGCAGGATCCAATGGTGCGATAACCCGCAGATGCTTGCCTTCGAATATCATCTTCTTTGTTTTCAAATTTATAATGGCCAAATTGTCAATAGCTCAGTCAATTCCTAACAGTGCAGGAAAGGGTTGGCTATCATCAACAATCTCGATGACTTCAAAGTCCGCATGGCTTTGTACTCCGTCAATATCAATCACAACATTGGCTAAGCGGCCAAATGGTATAACTTTCTCTTGGTTGGCCATTCTCAGCTGGATAGGTGACCACGACAACTTTGTTCGACCCATTTGCTTCCATGTCTGCTTGGTCAAGACATCTACTTCTGATCCCAGATCAAGGATAACTTCGTCCATCTCAAAGTCTCCTATCTGCGCAGTGAGCCTCATCTCTCGGCCCGACCTCTTTTGTTTCTTTATATGATGTAGTGCGCTGTTAGAAGTTTATGCTTATGTCTATGGTTCATATAGATTTATGAGCTTCTCCAGCTCTGCTATCGCATTTTCATTTTTCAGCAGCTTCATGCAGCTTCTTAGGAACTGCACAACAGAGGTGCTAACATCCGATGTGTTTCTTGTCTTATCATACATAGAAGGTGTGTCTTCAACACATGGTACTTCACTACGCAGTGGGATTCTTGGTGATTTAGGTGTTGGTTCTCTGAAGGTATCCCGCATGTCAACAAAAGCTTCTTTGTTCTTCTTTAGATCTAGAGCAGGCATCTTTCCTGGAGTTTTTCTTACCCATATTGTTTCAAGAGGGCACTGCTTCACGTGAGCCTCTCCTGAAGTGGAAGCCTCTACTCCCCTATCACGGCCTGTCTCCACACCAGTGCATGTGACTACTTTAATGCTAGGATCCGCAGGTTTGTTCTCTGGTGCGATCCACTGGATGTTCGGGGCTGGCGCGTCTGTCCTTCTTCTTTTCTACATCTCTACCTCTAGTACCAAGCAATATTCTATAACATTCTCAAATTATTTACAATAATTATAGGTGGTGCAGGGGTTTACACAGTCTCTGGATACGTGACCTAGTTGGCCACAGTTATAGTAGATGACCCTGCCGCGACCTCTTCCTTGTGTCGGGCCGGTATTTCTTCCTCTACCGCGGTATCCACCACCACGACCTCTATAGACAGAGTGATCATAATGTGTGTTTTCTTGCTTTGGCTGGTTATCTTCTTGCACTCTGTACAAGCCAGCGCCTCTCATTGAATCCATGTCACGCTTTCTTTCATTCATTAGTTCATAGACGCGGCAGTTGGATTCATCATGTCCCACTAATTTACAGAAATTACAATATAGATTCTTAGGCGTCTTCACATATTTCTCTATTAGGTAACAATCTTCAGGTCTATGACCGATAGTTTTGCAGATCTCACACCAGGGTGCCTGGTTCTGATTGATGGGGTTAGGCACACCACTGCCGAGATAATCGTGGTATAGGGGACAATTTTCGCGGTCACGCCCTTCTCCTTTGAAAATCGTGCACTAGATCTCGTGACGAGGTTCATGTCGCTGCTCTTTTCCATTCTTCATGCTCTATAGCTCTAGTGTCAGGGTGGTAAGCTGGTTCTGAATCTGCGTCATCCCAGAAATAGACTTACCAATCGGCGAAGCCTCCAACTTCATCATGATCTCTAAGGCCTCTTCCTGCGACGTAACCTTCTACTGCATCAATGGTAATCTAATGTGGGGTAACAGCGCAGCAATGAACCATTCCTTGTGCTGATCTGGGGCTATAACAAAGCTTACTTGGTCTAATAGGGTCTTGAACTTCTGATCAAACTCCCAGACTGATTCAGTCAGTCTCTGCTTGATTTCCTTCAGCTCAGTTATACACTGAGATTCAGACTTTGGTTTCTTGACTTCTGCTATCAGCGCAACTTTAATCTCTATCAGGGTTCTGGGCTGCGTGGTAGAATACTTCATGAACCAGTGCAGCACTCTATCTTTGAATGTGGTAATAAGCTGGGATTTTTTCTCATCATCATCCAGGATATGTCTGACACTCCAGACAGCTTCACAAAGGAACCAGTGTTGATCAGGATCTTCTAGACCCATCCCTTTGAATATAGGCAACTTCATATCCGTATGGGCCATGGCTCTAAGGGAAGGTGTAGCACTCGAAGGGGCACCTTGAGGTGTGCCCTGAGGGGTGCTAGGGTGTCGTAAAGGACTCTTCGCAGTGAAAACAAATGGGTGTATAGGGGTAGACATACTAGGCTGTTTATTCGATGGAGTTGGCTCTACAAGTGGAGGATTCTGAGGGGTAAATGGGGGTGCGGCTTCGTTTTCAATATTAGAAGGAATCTCAGTATCTACATGGAGCCTAGAGCCTCTAGGATTCTTATTAAACTTGTAACTTTTCCCACTTCTTAAGTTGTGAGTATCTTCATCCGAATTGCTATAAATGCTATTTACCATGACAACTTGAAAAGATTACTTCATTCTTAAAACACCATTTTCAGCTAATAGCATCTTAATGTATAGACTGAGATTGTTCAGGAATTTACCTTGGAAACCTATGAAAAAGTGTGCCTCTGCTTGGATGTAGGATTTGAGCGTATCCACAACAAACTCTGTGACAAAGCCTTCTAGCATATGATTGACCCAAAAGTACATTGTGCGTGTCAATGCACTATCTATTGCTTTGAGTTGTGATATGAGCTCAGGATTCCACTCTGTAGGAACGCCTCCTTGAAAACAGGTTTTCTTTTCTACGAGCCACGAGATCCACGCGTGCAGCTCGTTCGGAAATGTAGCCCAGAAAATATCGTGAATATCGTCCAAAAGATATCTATCCGACCACTGTGTGTCACTTAGACGTGGATGTTTGTTCTCTTGTCTTTTAAAGTCTCTTATGGTCTTATCCCACCAAGCCTAGATTTCTGTCTTCTTAGGATGCCAGTCCAATGAACTTTCCAGGAAATCAGACTCTTCATCACTCATCACGACTGGTGTTAAATATTGTAACTTCAAAGAATATTATATTTGTACTTTATTATTCCGGAGATGATTCATTCCTCCGTGAAGATCTTATTGTATATCCGGAGATGTTTATTCCTCCGTCGGAATGTGGTAACTCGGGTTATTAGACTTCCCTAGTGGGGGTCGGCCCTAAATGTGTTATGTGGGTCAAAGGGTTATTAGACCACCCTAGAGGGGTCGGCCCAGTTAGTTGTAGTGGGTTATTTAACCTATTGGTTAAATACGAGCCTACGTGTACTTGTGTAAAATATATATCAAAGTAGTGTATAAATAGAGGAGGTGTGTTCCTCATTATATACACTCACTCAATTAAGGGAGGCGCACCTATTGGAGGAGAGGTCTGCTACAGTGGAGAAGGAGATCATGTCTTTGGTTTGCATCTTTGTATATTGCTGGTCATCTATATTGAGGAAGCTTTACTGGGTTTTCTACCCCATGAGGGTTTCCCAGGATAAATCTGTGTCTCTTGTGTTTATGCTATGCTTGTTGTTTCTTCAGTGATCCTGTATATGCTATTATTGTGAAATGGAATGTAATGCTGCTATTTTCTGTCTTAGCATATTGAATTTTAACATGGTATCAGAGCTAACCTGAAGGAAGACAAGGTATGGCACTAAAGACACTTGCTTTACTTACGACAATTTGAAGGTTAGGGTTTTACATAGCAAAAACCAGTCATCGTAGCACTTTCGCTATAAATCCGTTTTGGCGAAGTTTTCGGATCTGAAATTGTTACAGGACGAAGCTAAGATCTCCAGGTACCTTGTGTCCAAAGGACAACCTCTAATTCGTTGTACTTTGTGATTTATGATCTGTACAATATAGGGTTTCTGCCTCTTCCAGATCTGAGTCAAAATCAGGTGACCTTGGGAAAAAGGTCATAACTTGGGCTAGGAAGATCCAAATGAAATTTCGTGAAAAGTGACAGGTATTACACAGACTGTACTATCGCAGAAAACTTTTTCAGAGGCCGAAGTTGAACCAGTGACACGTGGCACGCCGTACAAGTTCGCTCTCCTGTATTATCCCATAAACAGGTCACGTTGCGACACTTGGCATAACTCTCTCTCAGAGAATCCAATTGAGGTCAGACCTGTCAGGATGGAAAGATAACAGGCCGAGCTATCTCAGAAAACTTTTTCAGAGGCCGAAGGTCAAACAGTGACACGTGGCACGCCGTACAAGTTCGCTCTCCTGTATTTTCCCAAAACAGGTCACGTTGCGACATTTGGCATAACTCTCTCTCAGAACATCCAATTGAGGTCAGACCTGTCAGGATGGAAAGCTAACAGGTCAGGCTATCTCAGAAAACTTTTTCAGACCCTGTGGATCAAAAATTTCGGAGTTACACCAGAAACAATCAGGTACATATTTCTGTCAAAACAGAATTATTTTTTGGTACCTTCATTCATGGCTTCCGAAATTTAGGGCTTTGAAGAAAGTTGGAATTTTTGTAATCGGAGACCACGGCTGGATGCTACTCATCAAAATAGAAATTTAGAGACCAAGATCAGAATTTTTGGTTGGGCAGAAGGCCGGGCTTGATTAGACCCTAGTTCGGGACTTTGATCAGAAAAGTGGAAAATTAGGGCTTCTGTAAAAATAGGAATTTTTGAAATCTGTGACCACGGCTGGAAGCTCCTCAGAAAAATAGAAGCTTAGAGCTTTGGTTCAAACTTTTTGATGGGGCAAAAGAGTGGGCTTCATCAAACCCCAGTTCAGGGTCACGTCCAGTGAATCCGAAAGTTTCAAAGGCAAAATTGAGGAGTAAAACTTTGCAGTTTTCAAATTCTAAATATATCAGTTTGATCAGCTCATCAAGGCGCATATTTCTATCCTTTCGGAAGTCTGAAATTCAAAGTTTGAATTTTTGGGGTTTCTCTGACAAACCCATATCCAGCTCCAGGTCCAGTTCTTGCAAATCAAGTGGATAGGGTTAATCCTAGAAGAAGATAGATTGGTCACCTACATAAGTGAAGGAGTTCATGTTTCAGAGGGAGATGAGGCTAAGGCTTTACATAAGGAGATTACAAGCGATCTCGATAGGTATGACTCATCGAGGTATGTTTTGAGATTTGTTCATGATTAAGTTTATGGTATGTTTGTCTTCATGATTATTACAGTTAGTACAATCTTGATTTTAGATTTGTTGTATCACCTTAACAAAATTATGAATGCATGATAGAAGATATTCATTGGTTAGGGTGTTGACACTTATGATTGTACTAATGCATTATGGTGTTGTGTGAGGTTGAGGTTGTCTGCTAACAAGATACAGGTACATCACAAAAGACAAATCAGGCTTCATGACCATGAAAACATGAAGACAAAGACTCATCCATAATCTTTGTTCTACTTACGAGGTATGTTGTACATAACCAAGTAGGTATAATAATCCAGGTATGTTTCCCATGAATCTTACCTTGTGTTAGGATCCCTTATATAAGTATACTTGGAATGATTGGTTATGCTCATTCATAAAGTTAGTAACCAAGGGATTATGCATATTATATCTCTTATCAATGATACGCATGAGTAAAAGAAGACTTCCCTGAAATCTTGAATACTAATGTTTATTAACTATAATCATGACTATACGTTTTCAAGATTATTTAGTACTATAATGTTTTGATAGCATTTAGAATATACTAATGAGTGTATGTTTGTATATGAGATCATGAGGATGACTCTTGAGCATGCACAGTGGTACAGAATGAATAGAAGTTCAAAAGACATACAGAAGATCAAGCGGGAGGCAGCCACACAAACATAAAAGATAAGTATTTGAGTTGCTATTTGAAATAGTAATGATATTGCCTGCATGCATATTTGTATTCCTAGAATATATAATGCTGAGTGTAAACATTCATAGAGCATTGAACAGTATACAACTAATGTGCATATGCTTGGACAAACATTCCATTGTTGCTTGTCTAGAATGAAACCTCTTTGCTGACATGCTGAGAGTTGTGCACACTCTCGATAGTATGTTCTGGTAGAGCTGGAAGGCATCTAGATAGCCACTGTATGCATACAGGATATGGGAAAGTGTTGTGCCAAAGTAATGGTCAAAATAGTTGCATCACTATGTAAATGATATCTGTATGCATAATGGGTTATCTTTTGATGATTATGAAGTATTACTAATCATGTACTTAATTTTGATTTGTAGGAAAGGTCATGAAGAATGATGGACACCGTACAAGTGGTGGATGTTCAAACAAGAAGATTTACAAATCAAACAAAATATAGAAGGCTCATGGCTAGAAGATTCTCTTAGAAAGGGGAAGAGAATCATGACAAGATGTTTGCTCCAAGTATGGTGTAATTAAAGAAGAGGTATGAATCAGGTTCTGTATAGGTACCTAGGATCGATAATAATTTAAGCTTAATGATCACCATGGGTGATGTGGATCTCAACCTTTGCTACAAGGTTGAATATGATACACATATGACATGGATGCAAGAAGGAACTCACCACAGAGTTCGAATGATACTGAGGCTCATATCAGTAGACCCATCTAACGAGAGATGGCACAGATAGATATGCAGAAGATCATTCAATGCAGAAATGAAAAATGAAAGATCTCAATTTGATGCTTTACTTCCTAGGTCTGGAAGTATGGCAAGGCTCAGAAGGAATATTTATCAATCAGGGAAAGTATGATGAGAAATATGACTTGAGGTGTTGGAATGGCCACTCTTATGGATTCCAGCTTGAAGCCGTTAGGGTATAACTCATCAGAGTTAGTGGATATAACTCTGTACAGTCAAATTATTGGGTCTTTGATATATCTAACATATACTAGGTTAGATATATGCTCTGTTTTGAACACCTTGAGTTAGTATCTAGTGGAAACTAGATGTGTTTACCTGATAGTTGCAAAGTATGTGATGAGGCACATAAAGGACTCGATAGAATTTGATCTATGCTATCTTGAAGATCATGACTTCAAATGGCTATTCAGATTCTGTTTGGGCAGGAAGTGTATCAGACAAGAAGAACACCTCGAGAGGATGTTATTGTCTGGGATTAGCCATGATCTCGTGGTTTAGCTGGAAGCAGTCTAGTGTGACTCTCAGCACAAGCGGAATATATGGCTGCTTGCTCTGCTAGTTGTGAAGAAGTTTGGCTTTAGGATTGTTTGACTTAGAGTTAGAACCAACTGAGATCCTATGTGATAATTAGAGTTGTATCAAGATGACATAGAATCTAGTGTTCCATGATAAGTCAAAGAACATAGGGAACTAACAAGATATGTCACAGAAATGAACTCTAAAAGTTTGAATTTGTAACAGGTTACCATTGTACTAACCAAGCCCCTACGTCAAGTGAAGAAGTTACCAACCAAACCTCTGTCTCGAGTGAAGTTTGAATACTTCCGAGACAAGCTTGGTGTAGTTCAAAAGGACCGTCCTCGAAAGGGGGAGTAGTATAGTCACTACTGATGAGATTGTCTCATCAAACAACAAGGTCGTTGATGAGGTAACCTGTTCTCTACACCCAGTTACTTAGAAATATTTAGATTTAGGACTCTTATACTTAGAATACTTAGCTTTACTTATACATGCTTTTGATGATAGATGTATTGGTGAGAATACATGCTAGATGTATACATGTTTTGGTGTGATGTATACATGTTTAGATGTATTAGTAAGAATACATGCTAGTTGTGATGTATACATGTTCTGATGTGATGTGTACATGTTTTGATTAGTGATGTATACATGTTTTGTTGTACACATGTTTTGATGTGATGTGTACATGTGTTGATTAAGTGATGTATACATGTTTTGATGTACACATGTCTTGATGTGATGTATACATGTTTTGATGTACACATGTCTTGATGTGATGTATACATGTTTTGATGTGATATATGATTGTACCTGTATGGATGAGAAAAGAGTTGAGGGGATTGGATCATCCCTGGACTTTCAGTCCTAAAGAGAGCCGTAGACGTAAGGTCTCCGAGAATGAAGTCCTTAGTGGACAGTTGAGGGGATTGGATCATCCCTGGACTTTCAGTCCTAAAGAGATCCGTAGACGTGAGGTCTCCGAGAATGAAGTCCTTAGTGGACAGTTGAGGGGATTGGATCATCCCTGGACTTTCAGTCCTAAAGAGAGCCGTAGACGTGAGGTCTCCGAGAATGAAGTCCTTAAGTGGACAGTTGAGGGGATTGGATCATCCCTGGACTTTCAGTCCTAAAGAGAACCGTAGACGTAAGGTCTCCGAGAATGAAGTCCTTAGTGGACAGTTGAGGGGATTGGATCATCCCTGGACTTTCAGTCCTAAAGAGAACCGTAGACGTAAGGTCTCCGAGAATGAAGTCCTTAGTGGACAGTTGAGGGGATTGGATCATCCCTGGACTTTCATCCCTAAAGAGAACCGTAGACGTAAGGTCTCCGAGAATGAAGTCCTTAGTGGACAGTTGAGGGGATTGGATCATCCCTGGACTTTCAGTCCTAAAGAGAACCGTAGACGTGAGGTCTCCGAGAATGAAGTCCTTGGTGGACTTGAGGGGATTGGATCATCCCTGGACTCTCAGTCCTAAAGAGAGCCGTAGACGTGAGGTCTTCGAGAATAGAAGATGGGGATTGCATCATCCCGGAACTGATAGTTCAAAATGTACGTGATGGGGATTGCATCATCCCGGAACTGATAGTTCAAAATGTACGTGATGGGGATTGCATCATCCCGGAACTGATAGTTCAAAATGTACGTGATGGGGATTGCATCATCCCGGAACTGATAGTTCAAAATGTACATGATGGGGATTGCATCATCCCGGAACTGATAGTTCAAAATGTACGTGATGGGGATTGCATCATCCCGGAACTGGTAGTTCAAAATGTACGTGATGGGGATTGCATCATCCCGGAACTGATAGTTCAAAATGTACGTGATGGGGATTGCATCATCCCGGAACTGGTAGTTCAAAATGTACGTGATGGGGATTGCATCATCCCGGAACTGATAGTTCAAAATGTACGTGATGGGGATTGCATCATCCCGGAACTGATAGTTCAAAATGTACGTGATGGGGATTGCATCATCCCGGAACTGATAGTTCAAAATGTACGTGAAGGGGATTGTATCATCCCCGGACTTCGGTCCCTGAATTGATCCGTAGACGAATGGTCTCCGAGAAAGTGATGGTATTAATGATGTGGTTACTTGTATCGGTAGGATACTTGTATTGATGATGTGGTTACTTGTATCGGTAGGATACTTGTATTGATGATGTGGTTACTCGTATCGGTAGGATACTTGTATTGATGATGTGGTTACTTGTATCGGTAGGATACTTGTATTGATGATGTGGTTACTTGTATCGGTAGGATACTTGTATTGATGATGTGGTTACTTGTATCGGTAGGATACTTGTACTGATGATGTGGTTACTTGTATCGGTAGGATACTTGTACTGATGATGTGGTTACTTGTATCGGTAGGATACTTGTATTGATGATGTGGTTACTTGTATCGGTAGGATACTTGTACTAATGATGTGGATACTTGTATTGTTATGGATACCTGTATTGATGACGATGCTGATGATCGTGTGATGACGATGCTGATGATCGTGTGATGACGATGCTGATGATCGTGTGATGACGATGCTGCTGATCGTGTGATGACGATGTTGATGATCATGTGATGACGATGCTGCTGATCGTGTGATGACGATGTTGATGATCATGTGATGATGATGCTAATGATCGTGTGATGACGATATTGATGATCGTGTGATGACGATGCTAATGATCGTGTGTGACGATGCTGATGATCGTGTGATGACGATCTTGATGATCGTGTGATGACGATCTTGATGATCGTGTGATGACGATGCTAATGGTCGTGAGATGACGATACTGATGATCGTGAGGATCCAGATGTTGATGTTGTTGTAGTTGTTCGAGTGCTGCAGAAGATAAAGACTCAGTACTGAAGATGTTGATGTTCCAGTATTGAAGATGTTCCAGTAACTGCTTGAGTTACTGATGATGTTGAGAAAGCTTCCAATGATTTATAGATGTATCATGTATGATGTTGATGACTCCTTGCTCGTGCAGATACTGTTATAATATCCTTCTCGTTAAGGGGGAGTGTTAAATATTGTAACTTCAAAGAATATTATATTTGTACTTTATTATTCCGGAGATGATTCATTCCTCCGTGAAGATCTTATTGTATATCCGGAGATGTTTATTCCTCCGTCGGAATGTGGTAACTCGGGTTATTAGACTTCCCTAGTGGGGGTCGGCCCTAAATGTGTTATGTGGGTCAAAGGGTTATTAGACCACCCTAGAGGGGTCGGCCCAGTTAGTTGTAGTGGGTTATTTAACCTATTGGTTAAATACGAGCCTACGTGTACTTGTGTAAAATACATATCAAAGTAGTGTATAAATAGAGGAGGTGTGTTCCTCATTATATACACTCACTCAATTAAGGGAGGCGCACCTATTGGAGGAGAGGTCTGCTACAGTGGAGAAGGAGATCATGTCTTTGGTTTGCATCTTTGTATATTGCTGGTCATCTATATTGAGGAAGCTTTACTGGGTTTTCTACCCCATGAGGGTTTCCCAGGATAAATCTGTGTCTCTTGTGTTTATGCTATGCTTGTTGTTTCTTCAGTGATCCTGTATATGCTATTATTGTGAAATGGAATGTAATGCTGCTATTTTCTGTCTTAGCATATTGAATTTTAACAACTGGAACTCATCATGGATTCTATCATGGCAACAGAACCATTTGTTGTCTATATAATGCTGACCAGAGGTTTTATGAAGACCCAGGTTCTACGCGGTTACCTTAAACCAACAAAACCCCTTTGCACCGGCCCTTTCGGTAATAGCCTGCGAGCAGGCTAAGGTCTCACCAAAGGTGTTTCTAATGGGTCACTATAGACTCAGATGTCCACAGTGAGTGATGAGTTGATGACTGTGACGTAGTTCATGGCAATGCACCGGCGGTGTGCTGCGAAGGTCGAACTGCGTGGCGATGGTCAACACCACGGTCCGCACAACTACCTTCTTCCTTACTGCGGGACTTAATACTACACTGCGAACACTACCACTTGACTTCCTATACCTGGACTAAGTGCAAAAATTCTTAAGGCAGTAAGTTGAATACCACTTATCCACTCAGTCATACACGTAACTAACTTACTACTTAATGCTCATAACACACACTTAGAATGTTACTATTTTAAGCATAACCCTCAGGTGCGAAATAACTGTTATATATTCATCGACTGCATCCATTCAAACACGTAAACAACTTTCCCCATGCTCAAGCAGACAATAGATTCACTGTTTCCTAGAAGCAAAGCTAATATTAACCATACATCCATTCATGCAGACCTAATACTCTCTTGATGGCGAATGCATATAAAAGCCTTCCCATAACAGACTGCAAGCCAATATTCAGATATCCAACTACAGAAATAGATAAATATAAACACACATATAGACATTCAGTCACTCAACACACTATTTAACATGGTTCACTCCCCTAGATGGGAAGCTATGTCCACAAGAACTGTGTTTGATATTTCTTTTAAGGAAGGGTTCACAGTTCTTAGCCGCGCACTCAACTGCGGCTCTCTTCTTGCTCAGATAGGTCTCTGCACACTCGACTGCAGAGCCTTTACAATGTTTTCTTGGCTCTAAATATATTACAATACAATATGGTCACAATGACCAGCCTCTCTTGTCTTGAGCAACTAACCCCCCTTTCCTATACAAAATTGTCTTCTTACTATAGATCATGCCCGAAGGTCGTGTTTTTACAAAATTGAACACCGAAACCCTCATGGTTTCCAAACCACTACGGTCCCTCTGAACCATCATGCAGGCTTCTAGTAGCGATTCTGCTATCGTGGCAGTCCTCCATGCCTTAGATCCATTGCTTTTAGCCTTCCTGTTGTGCGCACACCAACAGGTCATCCACTTCAAGTCGCCCTTCCACTAACGGACTTGTGTGACTAGCTTAGCTCCCAGTCGCTTTCCCTATAGTTTGTTCATCCTCTAACGGCAATTGGCTCAGCTCTAGTCATTGGCCGTCCACCATTTTCCTCTTAACAATCGCGTACTTTGTTGCATGCCAAACTGCCACTTTCCCGACCCATCCTCTACTTAGTGGACTCGTACATTTGGCCTCTTTCCTAATCTGCTTATGCCCTCAACTGGCATCTTTCTAGCAGCCTTACCAAAAGTAGACCACCGTTGGTCTATCCACTATATCTGGCCATCCTCTATCCAATACACAACTTTACTGGCTCCACGTGGCCTACTACCTTCGCAGCACTGAACCTGCGCAACGATGATCTTCGCAGCATCCTTCAAAACTCGGTACTACGCACATCTTTGCAGTAGTCCCAATAGTTAGCCAAAATATACTTCTTTTCTGATCTGCGCTCAGCTCAGCTCCATCTAGCCTCAAAAATGTTATCAAAAATTGCCCTGTTGGGCCAGGCCCAACAATTGGGTCCTTGATGTACCTGACGAACACAAGATCGGACATTTGCTTTGCGATGAACACCTTGAGCCAATATCTGATAGATCCGAGACATGTTCACCTGACAGTTGCAAAGCATATTCTGAGGTACCTTAAGGGTACAGTTGACTATGGGCTCAAGTATGATGCGAATCAAAAGTTTAACCTGGAGGGTTATGTTGATTCGGATTGGGAAGGCAGTGCCATTGATCGGAAGATCACTTTGGGGTGTTGCTTCAGTATGGGATCCAGTATTATCTCTTGGTTTAGTAGGAAGCAATCCTATGTGCCACTGGGTACAGCCGAAGCAGAGTATGTCGCAGCTTGTTCGACCAGTTGTGAGGAAGTATGGCTTAGGAAGCTATTGTCTAAGTTATCTGATCTCCTGTTGGATGCTACCTATATCTTTTGCGACAGCTAGAGTTGTGTGAAGTTGTCTGAGAACCCGGTGTTCCATGACAAGTCGAAGCACATTGAGATCAAATATCATTATATCAGGGATATGGTGTAGAGAGGAGAAGTGAAGCTCATGTATGTTGTGATGGACGAGCAGATAGCCGATGTGTTGACCAAGCCGTTGGCTAGAGTGAAGTTTGAATACCTGAGAGAGAGACTTGGTGTACTTCAGATCGAGATTACCTCTAAAGGGAAGTGATGAGTCTGGAGAGACAAATGCACATGAGCCATTCTCACATAGTTGTAGGTTGGTCCTCCTATGGTGCAGATGTAAGGGCTAGGGCCATTATCACATGGTGGTAGATAGGTCTTCCCATGGTACAGATGTAAGGGGTGGGCCATTCTCACATGGTGGTAGGTAGGTCTTCCCATGGTGAGATGTAAGGGCTGGGTGGGATTTTCCAACATGGTGGCAGGTAGGTCCTCCCATGGTCGTTGATGTAATTGCTGGGATTTTTCGACATGGTGGTAGGTAGGCCCTCCCATGGTGACATGGTGGTAGGTAAGTCCTCCCATGGTCATTGATGTAATTGCCGTTCCTTTCCGATATGGTGGTAGGTAGGTCCTCCCATGGTGACATGCTAGTAGGTAAGTCCTCCCATGGTCATGATGTAAGTGCTAAGCCATTCTCAGATGGTGGTAGGTAGGTCCTCCCAAGTCGGTGTGCATCTGGGTTGTGCTCCATGGACTATTAGGTGATCTAAAGATGATGATGTGACAGTAGGGTACACAGGTTTTGCAGAGGCATATGATCAGTCCTGAGATACTCTTGCAGGTTTTGTGGTGGCTTATAATTAGTCCTGAGAGATCATGCAGGTTTTGCAGAGGTAGTGTAATCAGTCCTAAGATGTACCTACTTGATGTCTTTCTCACAGAGATGATGAAGACCTACATGGAGGCTAGGCCTACATCTAGCATGAAAAAGGATTGGCTCTGTAGAACTTCCTATGATGAGAAGAATTATGAGATAGCACCAGTGATCGAGATGTCGAGTACAGCAGCAGTGATGATGATGATGCTCTGTGATCCAGTGTTAATGATCCTACTCCATAATTGAAGACTTGTGCTTATATGTAGTGATGAATTGTGTCAAGATAATACCTTCCTAGTTAAGAGGGAGTGTTGATATATTTGCAACTTCGGAAGATATTTACTTGTATATTGTAATTGTACTTTATTGTATCCCCAACGGAGATGTATTATTCCTCCGATTGGAAGTGTCGTAAATTATACTTGATGGGTTATTAGACCACCTTGATGGGGTCGGCCCTGTATGAGTCATGTAGGTCAAAGGGTTATTAGACCACCCTAGTAGGGGTCGGCCTATTCATCATTATGTTAAGTGGTTAAGTTGGGGCCGACCTAGTTGAGTAAAGGTCAACTCAAGTTAGTGTATAAATAGAGAGTGTGACTCTCTCATTTTACATATTGTCTCATTCACTCACTTCGCATTAGTGAGAGAAGAGAAGGGTGCGCACAGTTGGAGGAGGAGTATGCTGTTGAAGACATCTATCTCTTGGGTTTGATCATGGTGATCCTTGTATTGATGCTTATTCTATCTCTTAGGAAGTTGCGGGGTTTTTTAGCTTCTTGGTTTTCCCCGGTGAAATTTTTTGTGTCTCTTGTCTCTTGTATCTTATGCTTGATATGCTGTACATGTTGTTCTTTCAGTTAAGATCCTAGATCTATTGAATTTATGCTCAAAATCTAACACAAGGAATCCTATCGACCTTAACTCTGCAATTAATATGTTTCACTGTGTTTAAAAACATGATTGGGAAAAGTGTTTAAGTTGATTCTCATCGATTGATGAACTCTCGGGTGAGCCCATAGGTCTCAAACCCAATTTTTATTGTGGGGTGAAAACATGAAGTCGACAAACAATTTTGGCTTGTTTTTTACAAACAAAACTGCTAAATTTTATGTTTTCCGACTTCGACCTCTTCAAAACCATATCTCCCTTAGGAATTTCAACTTGAAGTAAACACAAAGGTTTTAGAGAATTGAATTATCTTTCTACTTGTATTTTTTTTTAAACATTTATGGACATATCGTGGGACAAATGTGTTGTCAACATACGACATATACTTGAAAATTTTTGTTATCGATAATGAGTGACCTGTGTTGACGACGGTTTTTTGATAGATGGTTATTCATTTTAGGGAAAAAAATTGTAGGCTCATAATCTACACACACTACACTGGATCCTAAACTATATTTTGAGTTTTTTAAGACTTGGGAACTATTTTTTATTATTTATCGAAACAACGTATGTTCAGAAAATGGTGCATTATTGACACAAGTTTTTGTCTTCACATTTTCTTTCAAATGTGACCCTTATTGGAAAAAATAAAAGTACCCTTTTGAAGAGGACAAGCCAATTATGATCTCTCTGAAATTTCAAATTTTTTGGTGTTGTCTTTGTTATGATATTGAATTTTCATTTCAGGTGATTTTCAAAGTAATAAAATTCTTAAGGGATAAGGTTTAGAAAAAAATTATTAATAAATAGTAATTCAAATCAAAATGAAACAATTATTATATCATTGGAAATTAGATACATAAATGAATCCATTTCTATCAAGTCCGACAAATAATAATTAAAATTTGCAAGGGTTCGGGCTTGCTGAAGTTGTAGGTTCCCGAAAGATGCCTGATATTTTTGTAGGTTTTGTTGACCATAAACTCTCGGTCGAAAAAATATCTTCCAAACTCTCAACCAAGAGTTTAGTTCAAACTCTCATCCGAGATTTTTTTTAAAAATACAGTGCGGCGATTGGTTCAAACTCTCAGGCGAGAGTTTTAAATCTCAAAACTCTCGGCCAAGAGTTTTTTAAACTCTCGTCCTAGAGTTTGAGGTTGACTTATTTTCGTGTGGTCATCCTCCCGCACTCCGTTTTTTTCACTCTGTTTGTCACAAAAGTGTTTCCCAAGTTCGCGATTTCACCCTGTGTTCATTTAGAATTACAATGTTATATTAGCCAGCCTGGGCATTATGTTATTTGGGGCTCAAACCTATGCTAATACTTATTAATGTGTTGTACAAACTTTACTTATTTTGAAATCTGGAAAGGCTCTGCAATAACCCTAAAGTATTATGACTTAGTTGGGAAATAAAATTTGGGTCTAACCCTATAATTATTACGATAATCATTTAGAATTTTTGACAGTACATTGAAAGGTTTTTAATAAGATAAAGTGTTCAATGTACAATGATTCAATAATTATTACTAGTAAATATGACAGGGTTTTATCTTTGGTAGAATCGACCTACTCTCTATATTTGTTTAGTATTATAGGTGTTTATAATACTAGTTTGAAAAAAAGTATTCTTTAATGCTTAAATGAATATAAAGTTTTTGCTATAGTAGTTGCATAAACTCTATTTAGCAAATACTGAAGTATAAGTCTTACTATTTTTATTATAATACTGGGGTTGATTTCCGAGATATGTAACGTGATATGTTTATTTGGAAACTGTAAAAGTTAAGGTAATGTTTGTCCACAAACATAAAATGTCTCAAGTATTGGGTATATTACAATCTAGTCTTGTGCACACCACGGCATAAATCAATATGCCAACTGTTAATGAATAGGGAACCCTGGACATGTAATCTATCTCTTTTTCTGTCTTGGGACACATCTCCTTACTTAGTTTTAAATGGCTGGCCAAAGGTGTACTAACTGGTTTTTCATTTTGCATTGTAAACCTCTCCAACACCTTTTGTATGTACTCACCCCGAGACAATGTCAATTTGTGATTTTTCCCATCTCTTGTTATTCCCATATCAAGGATTTGCTTTGCAGCACCAAAATCCTTCATCGCAAATGAATTAGCTAACTTCCTTTTGAGCACATTTATATCTTGCATGTTACACCCTGCGACAAGCATGTCACCCACATACAATAATAAGATAATATATCTTCCATTATCTACCCTCTTGAAATAAAAAAAATGGTCAGAATGACATCTACTATGACCTTGTTATGTCATAAACCTGTCAAATTTTAGATACCACTACCTTGGAGCTTGCTTTAGAACATAATCTCTTCTTCAACCTGCATACAAAATTCTCCTTCCCTTTGACCTCGTACCCCTATGGCTGCTGCATATAAATTTATTCCTCCAAATCCCCTTGGAAAAAGTTTTTTTTACATCTAACTGTTCAAGATGCAAATATTCTACCACCACTAGGCTTAAAATAGTTCTAATTGAAGTCATTTTAACAACAGGAGAAAATATTTCATCAAAATATATACCTTTCTTCTATGCAAAACCCTTTACAACAAGTTTGGCCTTGTACCGCTTATTTCCTCCATCTTCTTCCTTCAACCTGTAAACCCATTTATGAGTCCATCTCCTCATTCATGCCTTCATCCCACTTCTTTCTAGTTTCCACCTGCATTGATTATTCATAACATTCAGGTTCACCATAATCAATCATTAATACATAATACAGTGAAGGAGAGAATCGTTCAGGGGGTCTACTTAACCTGGTAGATCTTCTAATACTTGCAGGAATTTGAGGTACCCATTGTTGTTGTTGATTTTATGGAACCTTTGGAACTTCATTTTCTTTTATTTCACAAAGCACTATGTACTCTGTTTTTTCCTTTTCCTGTTTCTTTCCCTACAACTGATCTTTATACATGATCTTTTCATTGAATACCACATCTCTACTCCTAATGATTTTTTTATTTTTATAATCCCATAAGCGATAACCAAAATCATCAACCCCGTATCCAATAAAGGTACATTTCTTTGATTTAGCTTCAAGATTTGTTCTATTTTATTTATCAATATGGACAAATGCTTCACAACCAAAATTTCTCAGAAAATAGTAGTTTACCTTTTTACATGTCCATGACTCCTTTAGAATACCACCATCCAAAGCACTTGAAGGAACTTTGTTTATTAAGTAAACAAGAGTATCTACAACATTTTCCCAAAACTGTAAGGGAAACCCTGCATGCAATCTCATAAACCTTGCACTCTCCATGATTGTTTCGTTCATCCTTTCAGACACACCATTTTCTTGTGGTGTTCTTGGGATTCTCTTCTCTCTATGAATCCCATGGTATGAACAGTAACTATCAAACTCCTTGCCACACTATTCACCTCCATTATCGGATCTGAGACACTTCAACCTTTTTCCTGTCTCATTCTCAACCAAAGCTTTCCATTTCTTAAAATAAACAAACACAACATATTTCTATCTAATGCAATAAACCCAATTTTTTTTAGTTGCATTATCAATAAAAGCAAGATAATAACGAGAGCCACCAAGATATTTTACCTAAACCGGTCCCCATACATTTGTATGTACAAGCTCTAACTTTTCACTCTTCTTTTGTTTTTCAACCCTGAGAAATTTGACTCTATTTTGTTTTCCATAAACACGGTTCCAACAACTTCCTTGAGTGGAGAATCTCCATCCCCTTATCACTCATGTGGCCAATCCTATGATTCCATAATGTTGTATCTATTCCTGTGGAAGCTAAAGAGATAGAACAATCAGTATTATTAGGAAATAAATACAACATACCTTTCCTATCTCATCTTGTTATCACCATTAATCATTTAGTGATCTTCCACCATGTTTCTCCAAATGTAGATAAACATCCACCATCTGCCAACTGCCCTATTGAGATCAGATTTATTTTCATAGGAGGAATATGCCTTACAGATTTCAGCGTCCATTCACCTTTTTTCAACTGTATCCGTACCTTACTGATTCAAATAATTTTACATGGTTCATCATCACCCATTAAAACATGTCCAAAATCGCATGGAACATAATCATAAAAGAATTTCCTATCATGTGTAGCATGATATGAAGCCCCTAAATCTACTAACCAATAATTACTAGTATTATCTAATGCAAGAATCAAAGCATATTGTAACACATCGCCTGCTACGTTTTCTTCTTGAGTAGTCTCTTGATGTCCATCTCCTTTCTTCTTTAGAGATCTGCAGCCTTTCTTCAAATGTCCTTTCTTTCCGCAGTTACAACACTCAATTTTTCCCAATCTGGACTTGGATCTTCCCTTCCTGGACTTGCTGTGATTACCTAGGTTATTTCCTCTCTCCCTATGTCTTCCCCTACTCTCCATGGTCAATGCATTACTTGATGTCTCACCTGTGCTTTTCCTTCGCATTTCCTCGCTAAGAATAACACCAACAACATCATTAAATTTCAAAGTGTTTGAACCACAGACAGAGTTAGTTACAACCATGACCAATCCATTCCATCTTTTTGGCAATGAACCCAAGATTAGAATATCCCTAACCTCATTATCAAATTTCACTTTTGCAAAACTTCGCTGATTTGTAATCATATTAAATTCATTTAAATGATCAACAAATCCACCTTCTAGCATCTTCATATTAAATAAATGCTTCATTAGAAATACCTTGTTGGAGGCCGAGGGTTTTTCATATAGCTTACCCAATTTTCTCATCAGACTCTCTGTTGTCTTTTCTTTTGAAATATTGAAAGCCACTGACGAAGTCAGGCATAGTCATATTGTTCCCATTTCCTTTCTGTCAAGAACCTCCTATTCTTTGTCCTTCATAGTTGCCGACTATTTTTATTTTCCTCCCAAGGGTAGGAATAGATCCTTCTGATTTACATATTCCATAACTTATAGTTTTTGTCGTTAAATTTCTCGACCTTGAACATTCATTCTTCCACCATTGCTCCCACTCGAACCAGGAACCCTACTTTCTTGTGAGTTTATATTCCAAATAGACCTTTGGCTCTAATACCAATTGTTAGAAAATAGGATCACAAAGAAATAAAATTAAAAACAAGATGCAAATATAAATCACATAAAATACATTACAAGAGAGACATCAATATAACATGGTTCACACAAGATAGGTTATGTCCACACAGAAATTACCATTCCTTATTATTATACCATCCAACAAATGAAGGGATACAACCTGCAACACATCCGCTGCAACTTCCTCATCACTCTCTCACAGTCTCTCTAACACAATCATAGAGATCTTTACAATCCTAAAATACACAGCCGTATTACAATGTCTTCCTTTTAAAGAGCAATTACCATGGGAAAATACTATGGAGCACCCAATACCATGGGCCCATAAATCACCCATTATTGACCAAGTCATGACTATGAAATTACAACATTTTACAACACATTTTTTCCAAAATTTTCTCTACGGGGGCTTTGTCCCCCCCATAGACCCCCCATGGAAGCTATTTTGGGGGAGAAATCCCCCCAAACCCCCCGTCATGGGCGGGGATCCAGACACTGTTGAAACACGACCTCTGAATAAAGAAGATCGGGCTCCACAACCAACAATTGGCCTCATTTTGGATTCTTATACCAATACTTGCCATCATTATCCATAGGTGCACACTTGGATAGATTCTAGATAAGATTATATCTCATTCTTTTTTATTTTATTCCTATCCTAGAATATTAAGTGTGCTTTCCTTCCTTCGACTGCTTTGTCTTGCTTTTTCTGATTTTAAGTGATAAGGATAAAGCTAGTTGACTTGGAAACTATCTTTATTTGGCTAAATCACCCTCCATATCTTTATTCTTTTCAAAATCCATGATCACCTTAATTTTTCTTCACTCATGAGATACCAACACTACTTTTTCCAATTTGTGAGCCTTTAGACTAATTTGGAAAGTGTTTTTTCCACCCAGGGTTTTTTTTAGCTTTTAGTAACTTTGCCTTTTGTGATCTTTTCCACTTGCCTTCAGGGAATTCTATTTTTTCTTTTGATATGTATTATTAATTGTATTCTCATTAATGAATATGATCAATGTAATTGACATTAATTGTGTTCAGTCTCACATATTTCTGCTTCCGTTTTTCTTCTCACGTCTTATGCTAATCTTTGAGCAATCTTTTAGTGAGAACTTCTTTGTTTCAAGATTCGTAGCTTGTATAATTTATTACATGGTATCATAACCATAGAATTATAATATGTTATCATATCTTAGGGACCTCATAGCTTAGATTTAGATGATTCTTCCAATATAATTTCAAAAACAAAATTGCAGGTACAACTTCATGGATTTGAATTCAGCTCCTCCTCTTACACCATTTAATTATGCTGAGTGGAAGACAAATATGAACAAATATCTAAATATCCATGATCTCTTTGATGTGTCTATGGGAGTTATTGCATAGCCTAAATCCTTAGAAGATAAAGATGGTTGGCTGAATGATTGTGATAGAGTGCTTGGAGACATGTGTCTAGCTTTTTCTCCATGCATGCATTACCTTATTGATTCTGCTGAATACCCAAAGGATCTCTAGACCAATTTGGATACATTCTTTGGGAAGCACAATGAGATTCATATCATAAATATGGAGAGTGAATTTGACACCTCCTCATGTGTTCTCCCTCCTGAATTCTCGGCCTCAACCCTCTCTAAAGAAGTTGTCCTTGATGAAGATCAAACTGCAGAATCTTCAACACTAGCTCCTGAATTTGAAGAGATATCCTCTTCTAGTGCGAAAACCAATGCTATTGATGAAGACAACACAAGATTTTGAGCTGATGTTTTGGAAGAGATGCACATCCATTCCCATATGTTCTCACATAAGTCTTCTATTCTAAATTATGAACAGGATAAACCAATTCGTTGTCTAGAATATGAAGAGGTTTTGTAATCCTCTCTTTCACATGAGTTTGGTGGTGTGCAAGATGATGATATACTAAATGTTTTGGAGGTTAGATCATAGTTTGAAGGTGATGCACTCTCCATCCTTGATCATATGATTCCTATAAATTTATATTTGATCATTGGCACATGTTCTCAGAGTTGCATTAAATATGGAGGACACTATCATTCGCTTGGGTTCAAGTCTCACGCATATTTTGGTGATTTTGATTCGGATATCACCCATGTTGGTTCAAAGTATATCTCAAGGAACCATATACACATTCTCAAAGTTGATCCTACCTCAGTTGGTTTGAATTTCAAGTTCCAAAATGGTTTCCATATTCATGAATTTGTTCTGATCAAGTTTGGTTCAAAGAGCAAGTTTAGAGAGCTTCTAGATTTGCTTGCATCCATTGATGGATAATTCAAGCATATGTTTGGAGAACCATTAAGTTTTGGTGTGCACATGTCCATTTTTTGGGAGGATTTTATTCCCATGAGGTTTTCCCCGTATCCTCAGTTTACTTGGGCATAATAATTGTAATGGGGTGACCATAAGCCTTGTTGCTTGGGCCCTAATAACATTTTACTCACTCTAATTCAGGCTTACGGGGGGGGGGGGGTTGGAACATTAAAAACCCACTTTAGACTTAGGATATGATACATTAATCATTTTTTATTAATTTCCTAGGTTTAGACTAGGTAGTTGGCATTATTTTGGCTTCTTATGCCACCCCTTGTCATCATTAGCCATAGGAGTGAACTTGGATAGGTTATGGATAATATTATGGATAAGATTATGTTTAGTTCTGTCTGATTTTATGCCTATCCAATAATAGTAAGTGCGCTTTCCTGACTTATACTACTTTGTCCTTCTTCTTTTTTTCTTTTAAGTGGATAAGGATAAAGCTAGTTGACTGGAAATTGCCTTTATTTGGCCAACTCGCCCTCCATCTCTTTCTTCTCTCCATAAGCCATGGTCACCTTCTTTTTTATTCACTCATGAGATACCAACACTGCTTTTTCCAATTCATGAGCCTTTAGACTGATTTGGAAAGTGTTTTTGACACCTAGGGGTTTTTTTAGATTTTAGTAAGCCTGCCTTTTTTTATCTTTTCAACTTTCCTTCAAGGAATTCTATTTCCTCTCCTAATATGTATTATTAATTGTATTCTCATTAATTAATATGATCATTATGGAATTGACATTAATTGTGTTCAGTCTCACATATTTATACTTCAGATTTTCTTCTCAACTATGTTAATCTTTGAGCAATATTTTAGTGATGACTTCTCTGTTTCAAGATTATTGGCTTGTAAAATTTCTTACATGGTATCATAACCATATAATTCTAATATACTAGACCACCATTTAATTTCTTTAAGAGATCGATGCAACATAATAGCATTATATGCTTCCTTAGCAGTCACCTTGACTAAAGATGTATTCCAACTCCATACCAACATATATTCATTTCATTACCATTAAGCTTGATACCAGCCCTGTTTAAAGATTTAATATAGGTAGTCCATTCCATAGCCCAATGTCCATAGAGTCCCAAGTATTTAGCTAAAAGTAAATGTAAAATTTATTTTTTTATAAACAAATATTTATTATGATTATATAAAGTTTATATATATCGAAATTGTAATTTAAAAATTTGATGTAAAATGTTACTAAATAAAAAATTATAAAATAGACCTCGGAAGAAGGAATTTATATGAAAAAAATATTTAAAAAAATAAAAACTAACATAAAAGAAGAAAAACCTAAAGCGATTATAAAATTATAGAAAATAAATATATAAATAAATTATTTACACCTCAATCATTAAAGTTGCGTTCAAAGAATTTAATTGTTCAATCTTTAAAGTTGCATTAGCATTTAATTATAAAATAAGTATATGGAAAATTTTGAAACTAAACTTTCTATCCAATTTGCATATTTATTGATGCATTTTGACGATGGTGATAGATATTAATGTCCATTGAGATTAAGTTTGATCTATTAAACTTTAAAAGGGAAATGAGTCACTTGGTTTTCCTTAGAAAAATTTATTTCTGTGTTCAAAAAACTTTAGTAGAAGCATTCATAAATCATCATAGTTATGATAAGTTAAAATGTTAGGTAGGTCAGTATTATAGTAAATGTTTTGAAATTGCACTCTAATTTGGGTGTATGGAGGTCACTTTATGAGAAAGTGATTTTCGTCTTCAACCCTCTTTGTGTTACAAAGATGATAGATTCTTTCATCCCACCGTGTTTTAGGAATTGTCCAGTGCCATGTTTCACTATGAAGCTCATGAGAATTCGTTCTTATTTTAGCAATGCCGTTTTTTTATTCACGCTAGTTAAAATAGAGAGATACTTTTCATCTCCTAGATTATGGTTGATTATCTCCTTATAATATCTTAATTCTTTATATCATCTAACTCTTTATCGCACCACATAATTTCCTTAAATTTAGATGTAATAAGACTTATAATATTATTCCTATTCGGCAAAGTGACCTCTTTCTTGACTCCCCAATGGTTTAGCCAAGACTTGGAATCTTTATGCCAACCTCGCTTAAGTTGTAGGTGTTTTTTACTAGAGTATGGATCAATTTTAGGAAGCCTCTTGTCTCCCATATTTTTTATCTGGTTCTTGTACATTAGGTACTAGTCATAGCAATGCTCTCAATTGGGGAGAGACTTGCTTCTATGAGGAGGATAGGATAGGGTGTATTGCCTTTAATTTTGAGATTATATGTTATAAAGTGCTTTTGGATTTTCTCTATCCTTCTCTATGATTCTCTAGAGATGTTGTAGTGTCAAACTTCACAACCATATAAGATAATGTAAGTGATGAGAGTCTGAGAGAGGAGTCTCTTTCTATCCCAAAGCGAGAGGTTTGTCGATTTACAACTATTTTCAAGTCCTTAATAATCTTTCCATAATCTATTAATTATCTTCTCGATGCTATAGTTCTAGTTAAGATTAGGATGAAGATCGATTTTGAGATATTTATATGAAGTCACTTCCTCCAAGATGTTGTTGTCATACATGAAATTACCATAAGTGATCTTTTGGGATTTGATTATCATAACCTTTATTTTGTCAATGTCAACATTCATACCCATACTAGAAAAACATGTATTCATAGGTTTTAATTGCTTTTTGAAATCATAGAAACTCATTCTTACAAAAACCATATCATACTTAGAGAAGGATGATGACTATACCAACCAAAATTATGCTAGCAATACTAGCACAACCTATCTCTACCAAAATCCTTTAACCTATCAATATAAATACCAAAAAACAAAAGCACAAACTTTGATACAAACATCTCGCATCCTCTATATGTATTAAAGAGCGAACCACATTGCTCAAATCCTCTATACGAACCACATGACAAACCCTCAATAATATAAAGCTAAAACGTAATTCACGTTATGAAATCCAAGATTAGAACACACCCTTAATCCTAAGGGCACTAATGAACCCTCCTTTACCAAGACATTCAACATCTAAATTGACGCATCTTCATTATTACGTTGATTTAACACCTTTATGGATGTATCTAAGCCATACGAGTGACATGGGACACTCATATAAATTTGTTTAATTAAACGCTATCATAGTTATAATTATAATTATCATAGTTATATTAATAATTATGAGGTATCTATGTATGACCTTTATTGATGTACTAAGCCATACGAGTGACATGGGACACTCATATAAATTTGTTTAATTAAACGCTATCATAGTTATAAAAATATTTAATACAACATTAAAGAATAAGGTAAGTGGAAACGTTTTGATCATTTTGTTTTCCCATGTGTATTGTAAGGATAATAAAATCCTCCCTGCCATGTGAGGTAATGTAATGGTAGTCGAAAGTATTTTTTATATATAAACAAAATTATATATTAATAAAAATATAGTATTGTGGTTTTATGTATGGAGTTATATAATAATGGATAGTTATTAAATAGAATAACGGATATTCGATATTTTAGAAATATTATAGGGGTTGAATAGTGGTAGTGATTTTGGAGTAAAGATTTAAAATTAATTTTGACTGGCTAATGCATCATTTCATGTAATCTAGTTTTTTTTTAATAATGATGATAAGTCATTTTAAATGATGACCCATTTCAAATAATTATGATTCTTCGTAATAATGATGATGATGAGTCAATATCATTAATGCATCATTTCAGGTAATGATGTTTTTTTGAATAATAATAATAAGTCATTTAAATGATGAGGAGTCGATATCAGTTATACATAGTCAATAATATTTATTTTCATTATCTACATATAAAGAACTTATAATAAGTTTTACCGACTTCAAAAAAATAATTTAATAAAACTATAAATATATAATATTAATAATTAAAACTTAAAGAAAACATTTTAATGATTTTCAAATAAAAACATAAATGATTAGAGGAAAGGCTCTAGATAGGAAGAAGTGTTTTCTTTCCTATTATTGTTCAAATAAGTTGTTTGTAAATATTTATATATATAAATAGAAATAATTATAAGATTTTTTATGTAATTTTTAAAAAGTGATTTTTTTTTATATAATGATAATAGGTAAAAAGATATTTATGGAGGATATTTTTAATAAATAAATCAGATGAGTTTCATAAGATAGCAAGTTTGTGTTTTTAATGTTTGTTTTTTTATTGGTTAATGAAACAAGTCTCCTTAAAAATAATAAGAGGAAGAGTAGAAGATAAGACTTAAAAAAAAATAGATTTAATTATAAGAACTATGTTTAGTAAAAATAATTCATATATAGTTTTAGTAATATAAATTTAATATACATATAATACAATATATGATTAGTTTAATATCTCTAATGATAGATTAATATATGATTAAACAAAACAAAGAAAATTGAATTAATAAAAAACTTATTTTTAATTATTTATATTAATTTTTAAGATTAAAAAATAAATAATAGCATTTTTTTGTAAAGTTGCGATAGTATATTTATAAAAAGAGTACAAAAATTACATGGCATTTAGCTAGCCTTGGCGGTCTTGGGTGGTGAAACCACCAACCTAGACGCTAAAAAATGCTAGGCAAATAAGTAACATAGTAAAACAGACTTGTCCGAGGAGACCAAGTGCCATAAGAGTCACCCTATGTGCAAACACCTCTTTCATCAAGATAATTATTCCTTTTGCAAGTATACCATATCAAAATGTAAGCAAAAATGAAGGTCTCAACACCATAATTAACCAATAAACCATCATAAATAAACCATGTTATATTATCATTTCATATCATGCAATCAGAGTGGTAATTTGTCTATAGGTGTCCAATACAAATTAAAGTGAAATTGCAACTGTATATAATCATCATTATGACCAAACATGCCACAACCATATCATCAACATCAACATGAAATTAACACAACCATAATCATCATGCGAGCAACAAAGATTAACTAAAGTAAACATGAACAAAATATCATAATAAACAACATTGTTGTGGCCAAATACATCCTTAATGCTCCAACGAACACCAATTGTAATTGGGTAATAAATTTAAACAATAATGAGGTCAAGTGGTTCAAGCCGCATACTGAAATATCATTAGATTTTTCTCTAAATATTTTCCAATTTAAGCACTCGGTTAGTGGCGTGGGGCTATGAGATAGTGTTTCGATGTCTCTTTAAGGCTAATTCCCTACTGCTTTGATGTTGCTTGTGTTCTGGAGTCACATTTCTTTTTCGAGGTCATCATCTTAACCCATAAATCTCTGATGAGTATTCTCTACAACTCCAACGCTGCTTATGGTATGCAGTCATACTACTTTTCCACATTCCTTCATCATCTTAACTCATAACTCTCTTATACCCCTTCTATCCGATGCTTCTGCTCTCATGTCCCTCCCGCTACCACGTGGCCCTCCTGGCCCACTTCTCTTAGAAGGAAATTAGTTGTGTTGCAACTTTTTCTCTTGTTAAACCATTAATCTATAGAACTTTTTATATTCCTCAATGTTATGGAAATCAAACAAATAAAGTAACCAAATTATAATTAAGTTGAATCAATCCATTTTATAAATGTGGAGTAGATTGAAAAGCACAATAAAGTGAAATGTACAAAAACATGAAATAATCTAAAGTTTGAAATCACTTTATTAATATTTATGTTTAGTATTTAATTGACTATTATAAATTGATATTTACTTTGACACTTTACCTTAAAAATTAATGTAGTAACTACACTAATGTTATCAAATATTTTTACATTATTTTTGGGACCCATAGAATTTTTGCAAATCTCTATAATTTGGTTTTCTACGGGATAGTCTTGTAGCTCAATGGATCCATCCTCTACAATATGTTTGATGAAGTGATAGTGTATCCACTCAAGATGCTTTGTACGCTCGTTGAAGACTATATTCTTG